>CM062816.1:722322801-723522801 GCA_031772625.1 Pinus tabuliformis
AAAAATATTTGAATTATGTAATTTATTTTTAGAAGGTAGAAAAAACAATAGATTCTATTTCTAGACATGGATGCACCTTTTGTATCATTTAAGCTTAATAAACATACATATATATCTTAGAAGTGATTATATATTTCAAAATTAAAAATGATGCATAATACACATTTTGCATTTCAAGACCATTTTGTTTAACCAAAAATAACAATATTGATCTTTTATCTAAATTATACTTTATTTTGAGTGTTTAAACATATTAAAAATTTATATATAATTTACTCTACAAGTTTATAAATATTAAAAAATATATAAGTAAAATTCAAAAAATACTATAACCAAAATAACTATACCAACATTACCATTAATGGTCTCATGTCAAGAAAACCTTAAGAAAGGTTTGCTAATGAGATAAAAAGGAATTTGAAATCAAATAAATGAAAATGGTAGGTTAATCTATGATCAATCATAGATATTCATGCATTTTCTTGTCCTTGAGGGGTATTTATGCATTTTCTCATTCTTAGATTCTAACATTTTCTAGACTTTATGATCTCTATGATTCGAGTTATCGCTGCATTTTTGGAGAGAACATTATTTTCAATGTTTTTGTAAAGTTGTCTAGACTTTATGATCTTTATGATTGAGCTTTAATCTCCCTTTTGAGAGAACATTAGTTCCAATGTTCATCTCTCTATAAATATGGGAAAAGATAATGGAGCTAAAACCATATAGCTTGCACTTTATTTCTTTCAAAATAGGTTTCATTTTTTTTTGTACATCTTGTATGCCATTTTCCATCTTAAATCTCAACATACTTATTGGTGCCCTCCCTTGAACATGCTTTGATCATAAATGAGCAATGAGCAATATTCAAAGAGATTGTTCTTCTTGCATCATAGAAGAGGGGGATACTTTGACAAGCCCCATCAATAACCTAGGAAATCTCATTTGTGGAGAAATATTTGGAATGAAAATGTAACTTACAAATATAGATCTCCTTTGGAAAGCACATTTGAATGAAGGGATCATTAACTTTTGGTGTTTACTTTGACACTATTTACACCATATTTAGGGATATTTTATGAAATTTTGGGTACATGGAATATGGTCAGCCCTTGGATGGTCCATGATAGGTTTCCACATTGGAGATGGTTTACACATTGATTGATCGACTTTAGTTAGGTGCTTTCATGACATTATTCCTTAGGGCATTGGATATTTTAAGATAGTTTGGTTACATTCCACATGTTAGCCACATGGAGGAGATACCTTGCTTGGAGGATGCCCTATATTGGAGGAGAAGCATTTGGAATTCAAGAGAAGGAAATTGAGCCCTACACAGTGTGGGGTAGGTTGGATACTTTCATGGGGGTATGGAGTTCACTTAACTATGCATGAGTTGTGAGGGGGTTCATGCTAGGGGAGTGGACTTAGTGGAGGTCATGCCATACGAGGAGTGTTGGAGTCCTTGGGGGATTGTAGGAGGAGCATTAAAGACATGTCATGGAGCACCCCTGCGTTAAATCCTTTCTTGTGTATGACATCCCCATAGATCTTGACATGTGTACCCTTAGAATGTAGTGCTCCGCATGTGTGGGCCTACTTGTGACTTTTTAGGTTGCTTATAAGGGTTTTGGCATATATTTAGAAATGAGAGAGCCCTTTCATTATTCTCGTTCTAAGTCATTATCTTGTGTTAGATCATGACTAAGAGGAGTGCATTAGTTATCCTCTTTGTTGTGAATTTTGATTCATACTTTCTCTCTTATGTTGAAGGAACTAAGATCTCCTTGAGCTTTGGGAGTATCCTGAATACTAGGATTAGGGTTTCATCCCATGGATATTTTAAGATTATGGTTTTGTGATGAAACCCTAGGTTGTACTTATTTAAGTGGAGAAAAAGAGGAGTTGTGTTTCCTTGGAGGACATCCTAATGTGATACTTTCTTATTGGATCTCCTTTGTGTGAGCAAGGTATTTCATTGTTTTCCCTCCTTGGTGGAAGAATATAGACATAAAATTGAAAATATATAAAGATTTCCATCCACATATAGATTAATAGACAAAAGTGGTGAACATGACATTGGTTTAGCTTTTGAGGAGTTGCAATTAGAAGAATCTAAGCACCACCTAGAATGAAAAATTGGTTTATATTCAACACTTTTATAATAAAATAGTCCATGCTTTTACCAATAAGTCTCCTTTTGAACTGCTTTAGTTATTTAACACATTTTCCGTTAGATGTTAAATATGGAAAACAAGGAGAATTGAGGGAAAACACCATATAAGAAGCACTAACGATTGAAAAATTCAATGATAATATTTAAAATTCATTTGCGAGTACATGTCTCAAACAAGTCACATGAAAAGTACAAGGCCCATCATGACTAACACTAAATTAGGAAAACTTTCACAGTGGGAGACAAATTTTGGTTACATCTAGCAATAAAAAGGTTATAGGGTATTTGGTAAAAAGATGAAGGCTCTGTGGTATGGTCCTTTCAAATTGTTGGAGAAGGTGGGTGGTAGTGCCTGTAGATTTAACTACCCTTGTATGTGTTCATTTACTCAGTAATGAACATGATAATTTGAAACATTGTTGAGCATTCCATGTGGGACTGAGAAACTAATGAGAAAGAATTTCCTACCATAGAGGATTTAACATTAGAATCTAAATCATAATACATAATTTGTAGAAGAATTTGAAAACAATTAAATGGGGTAAATATGAACTTTGGTAGTTTGGGTTGAAATGAAAGTTTCTAAGGAAGATCAAATGGTACTCTAGGGAGAAGGTGGAGGAAAAATTTCCTCACCTCCTTTACTAAAAGACTTTGGTGATTGAAAAAATCCTTAAATGGGGAGGTATGATACCAAATTGATCATTATATAATTTGTCATGTATTTTGGTATACCTAGGTGGAAAAATTGGAGCTATTGTCTTGTATGACTCATTTTAGGGGTAGGTCTCACTTTGGTGATTTTTGATCCATAAAATTTCAGAGATTATTTGTGTTAAGCCCTAGACAAAGCATCACATGAAGCATAAAGCTCCATCTAAAGCCCTAGATAGTGATTTATATTTCTATTGTTGTAGTAGTGCTTTGATATAAACCCTTCAATTGTAATTATACCATTTGTTCCTATATATAAATGAAGGAGAGCTCATTTTAAAATCATCTCATCTCATGTTTGTACATTTTCAATATTGAAAAATGAGGTTTACTACTTGAAGAGGCTTATATTTCATTATTATATATATTTTCCTCAAATCCACCTTCTTTAGTTTCTTGGACGAAGTTTATGAGCAAACTTGTGGGGTGGCATTGGGTTCTCCTCTTTCTCCAATTATCGCTAATTTATTCATGGGGGATTTGAATCCAAAGCCTTTGAAAGTGCTCCCTTAAAACCCAAATTATGGAAAAGACTTGTGGATGAAACTTACATCATATGGCCTCATGGACGTGAAACTTTGGAAAATTTCAAACAACATCTAAATAATATTTCCCCATCGATTAAGTTTACCATGGAAATAAAAGTCAATGATAGCCTTCATTTCATTAACATCCTCATCACTCGAAATCTTGATGGTTCCATATCTCACCAAGTCTACCGAAAAAATACCCACACTGAACTATATCTCCATGCCTCTTCTCACCACCATCCCAACCAAAAACTAGATATTTTAAACACCCTTGCTACAAGAGTTGTTCGAATCTCTGATAAATAACACCTAGATAAGGAGAAATCACATCTAATAAATGTATTTTTTAAAAATTGATACAAAAAGCATCAAGCTATCAATGCCCTAAATAAGGCTAACAAAGAAACTTGTCTTATAAATAAAAGCAAAATTTTAGACAACTTCATCAGTAAAGTTAACCTCCCTTACAATCATGGCACCACTGATAAAATCTCCCACATCCTAAGAAAGCATAAAATCATGACAACCTTCAAGCTTATTAACACCATCCTTAGTCACCTAAATTCTGCTAAAGATCCCATTGACCCTAAAATCCAAAAAGGAGTTTATTTAATTCCTTGTTCCTGTGGGATTCCATATGTTGGTGAGACTGGCCAATCCATCAACACCCGCATTCTGATAAAACTCTGCTGACATAAAACATAACTGAACAAAACAAAATTCAACCCTTGCAGAACACTCCAATAAAACAAAACATCATATTTGTATTGAGAAAACCCACATTCTAGCTAAAGTGAGCTACTATTTTCACAGAAAATTTAGAGAAGCTATTGAAATCAACAAACATCCTAAAAACCTTAACGGGGATGAAGGATGGGTCATAAGCAAAAAATAGATCTCTACGTTAAAACCCAACTCCTAAAACGCTCATAGCCCTTAAATATGTCCCATCCTATTTCCTTTTTTTTTTAATTAAACCCTAATCTCTCTTTTGAATTTATTATAGTTCTTTATAAGATTAAAATTAAAAATATTGAAAATAAGATTAAAAATTAACAATATTGAAAATAAGGACATTAAACATTCTTGAAATTAAATAAACTAATTATCTGATATTGTTTCATATTATTAAAAATAGATACTCGAAAAAATCCTTGAAATGTAAAAATTAGTACATTAAATTAAATAAACTAATTATTTGATATTATTAAAAAATTCTTGAAATTTAAAAATACCCTAATTATTTAACATTATATCATATCATATTAATCCACATTCATGAATCTTTATAATAAAAATTAAGTTAATTTATTACATTTTTAATAATAATTATAAGCATTCTCCGTGTCAGCTAAATTCTCAAATCATTTGAACATTCTCTTTGTCGTTTTTTTACCCTATAACCATTTCTCTATTTATCCCTGGGCAGATCAGTTTTCCTCACCAATTTTTATCCTGATGAGTTGCAGGTTCGAAACTCGATCTTCAAGTCAATATGGATGAGATATATTTGGAAAATAAATTACAACAATCTACCAATTCCATAAATCTAAAATCTAAAATTATATCTATTTCTCAAGGCATGGGCCTTTTTCTATTTATATTTTTTGGCCTTTTTGGTCTAACAATTGGTACTAGAGACTGTGATATTAGGGTTTTTCTCCTTCAATCAAGACATTTTGGAAGTTTTTCTATAATTTTTTTCAAGAAGTTTTAAATAGTGAAATGTTGAGAAGACTAAGATTGAGGAAAACTATCAAGGTGTAAGAGACAAAAATTTCATATTCTAGTTTGTTATATTTTGAGAGAAATAACATATGGAGATAGGGCTTATAACTAATCATGAATTAGTTTTAAACTAGCCATTTTGGAAGTTTTGCTGTAATTCATTTTCTTTATTCTTAAAAGTTTTAGATTGCAAAAATTTAAGGAAACTAAGGGAAATATTAGGTAGTATAACTTGTCAATATTTTAGGTTTTGTTTCATTGTACTTTTAGAGAAATAGTCTATGGAAGATAAGTTTGTGATTTACTTTTTTTGGGGGTGAAGTTTCAAACTCTAACATTTTCATAATCCTGAGGAGACATATAGAATTACGTGTCAATTATTTTTTAGATTTTGAATCATTTTACTTTATGAGATATATCTTGTTGAAGTTAGGGTTTTTTGTTAGTCTTGAAGTTTGTCTCAAACTAGACATTTGAGAAATTTTGTTATAACATTATTTTGATGAAGTTTCAAATTGTGAAATTTTCAATAGTTTAAAAATAAATATCATAGTATTATAATGCAAAATTCAAAACTATGCATTGGGAAAAATATCAAACATCCAATCAATGTCCAAATTGGGGCTTTTGGAAGGTACATAACTTACAATTGGCATCACTTAGAACCATGTGAAAAAATAATAATACTCCTCTTAATCACAATTTTTACTATACCAACTAAACCTCCAAAAACCTTAACCATGACTGAAGAAGAAAGATAAGAGATTTTTCACCAAATGGAACATATGGTAAATAATATGAATGAAAAGATGGAAGAATTGAAAATTTCCATGTTTTCCATTTTCTTACATACCCTATATGAAAGACTTCCAAAAGGAAATATCAAGATGCAAGTAAATCATGAAAATATAGAGTTAATAAATATTGAGTCACATAATCATGATTATTTATTATCTCTAGATTCCACATCATTAGGGATAGGAAGTTTGATGGCAAAGATCTAATAACATGGATATGGATTTGTGAAAGAAAAATGATTTTATTGTCTCTTGGTCCATTTTTATGAATGAATTGATGGGACAATATGGGGATATTAAGAGAAATATGTTCTTTTTTCAATTGATAAACATGTGTCAATGAGGTCCAATTATAGAATACATTCATCATTGCCAAAACCTATGTCTCGAGGTAAAGAATATTTCATAGGATACTTTGTTGGATCTCTTCATGAGCACTTCAAAGGAGAGAATCCAACATGAGGTGTATCTCTTGGAACCTAAATCCAAGAAGGAATGCCCCTTGCCTTTAAAGGTATCCAACTTAAAGGAATTAACTTACTCAAACCCATTTATGCAAAAGAAATGTTGGTCATACTACATGTAGTTAAGAAATGATGCCCTTAGAGACTTAAAATAAAAACATAATATGATAATTTGAAGTACTTCTTGGATCAATGATTATATTTAGAAGAGAAACAAAAATGGGTTACAAAGATGCTAACTTATGAATTTGAAATTATCTACAGAAAATAAAAACATAATATGGTGGTATAAGCACTTTCAAGGAAAGAAGAAGAAACAAAGGGTTTACTATGCACTAATTATATTCTACAATTTCAATGGGTGGAAGAAGCAAGGATAGAATGGAAGAAAGATCATACTATATGCAAGATCATTAAAAGACTACAAGAGGACCCAATTGCATTAGATAAATTTGTGTGAAAGAATGATTTGCTTTGGTATCAAGATTACTTATATTTATATAAGAGTTTACAACTAAAACAAAAGGTCCTTTTGTAATTGCACACTTCTCCTATAGGAGGACATTCGAGGTTCTTGAAAATTTACTATAGGATCGAGAAGGATTTCTTAAGGAAGGTTTTAAAACTAATGTTCAAAAGTTTATTGTTAAAAACATGGTCTACCAATAGAATAAGTGAGAGATAATCAAGATCTTAGCTCTCCTACAAGCATTACCTATACCAAGTCAATCTTGGGAACAAGTTTCAATGGACTTTATTATAATTTTACTCAAATATAAAGGAAATAATGTCATCATGGTAGTGGTGGATCACTTGAAAAAGTATGCCCATTTTTTGTCTCTTTCTCATCCTTTTAAATCAAATATAATAGTCACTTCATTTATGGAAATAATTCAAAATCTACATGGAATTTCCAAAATTTACTTGATCTCCACTGATTCTGGGAGGGGTTGTGAGATGTTCATGTAGACGCAGACTTTGGCATATGAGGGAAATCGTCAGTCTTTTGTGATCTCAGAGACTTGGAAAAAATGTTTGACAGAGTTGTCGATGGAATCCAGAATATCCATTTCCCAAAAGTCCTCTAGTAGAGAGTATAGTCAGACCCAGATGGGGGCAGCTAGAAACTGTTCCTTCTTCAGATTGTATCAGGGTTCCTAGTGCTGCATGAACAACCCAACATTTAAAATAAAATAGGGTCCATTGTCCAGAAAGTGTTTGCGATCTTCCATATCTTCAAAGAACACTGTGAAAAAACCCTTGGATTGAAGGCGTAGGTCAAATGGGGCTTTTGGCTTCCATTTGGGTTGGATCCATCTAAGAATATTCATTTCTCTTAGCCAGATTCCCATGAATTGGTAGATTATTGCATGATCCTGCATTAACTGGCGGGATTGTTCTAGGCAATGGCTAGGAGTCACCACTCTTGGGTTCTTTGTTACTTTTGGGAGGTATTGACCCCACATGGGAGACTGCCATTGAGCGCACATGGCTAGCATTTCAGGGTTCTTTCCTTTATGCTAGCGGGGACTGGAAGATGGATCAACAGGAGGTCGGTGTGCACCAGTAAGTACTGATGTGAATGAGGGGGCTAATCCCCCTCCTCCAGGAATACCCAACATGTTCCCGCTCAACTTGAGGATGGTGTCAGGGCACATCAGCTATTGTGTGATCAAGAGGAGGAACCTGTTGTGCGAGATCAAGTGGCTTGAAACCCTAGTGTTGTCAGAACCCTTGCATAGCTCGGCATAAATATAGAGAATATAATATTTAATAGAAAATATTTACTAATTATCTGAAAATTGTAGGTCATTTTTTTTTCTTTTTTCTTTCTGCAGGAAAGACCCAATGACTAAGTAAGAGCTAAGACACCCCGTATTGACCACGGATGGAGTGGAAACTCCCTGGGCCCGCCTACTCCTTGAGCCTAATAAATACAAACTAAAGCATGCCTCCAAAGACTTGAATCTGGGTGGATGAGATGGAAATCCACAATCCCAACCACTTGAGCTAAGAATTTGATGAGCCCTTTTTGGAACAATAATGTTGCAACTCCCAAGGCTACCAACTTAAATTATCAACCTGGGGTTCATACAAACTTAAGAGGCGTCGACACTATATGTGCAACATACAATGTGTCCTTATTTTGTTGATCTCATGTAATGGAGTGAATATCATGAAATCAAACAATAGCCTAATTGAAAATTATAAAAGTTGCCTTGAAAAGAAATTAATCATATGCAAGAACAAAAAATTATAATTGAAATCCTAAGAGTATGAATTCAAAGGAATAAGCCTAATCTACTTTGTAAAAAGACAATTCCTAAGTGGTGTTTATTCTTTCTCAATCATGGATTTAGAGCCTAGGGGTCATTATTCAAGCCTAAGAGACAAAAACGAAACTTTTGGAGCAGACCTGGTCAAGTTTACACGTGCTATAGGAGGTGTTATAGGAGGTCCTGTTTTTCTACAAGAGGAGATAAATTGTTGAATTCCCAAGCAAATCAAATGAAAATGGGATGGGAAAATTTTCATTATGAAGCAAGATGTCTTAGGACTCGATTTCAAGTGGAATCACTTAAAAATACCCCTGTTAACAGGTGCTAAAAAAATAGAAAATTACTACTATAAAAACTAGAAATTCAAGAACTAGTGAGCTAGTTAACCTTGCCAAATTCCTAACCCAGTCAAGTGAAAATTTTGTGGGGTGAATTTTTTTATTAAATTGAATGTTTTTATGACCCAATGCAAGTGGAATCAACTCAAATGAATCTCATTAACATGTTCTAAAAAATAGCAGAAAATTACTACTATTTTGCTACAAGAGACTTCCAGAAATTCTAGATTTGTGAACTAGTAAACCAATCCAAGTAGCGTAATGATGAATATGAATTTTCAAAGTTATTATAAGGATGCATCATGCTTGTGAATTTGTAAATAACCTACAAAAATATCACTTCAATCGTTAACCAATGTAACCTACAACAAAAAAGCATGAATAATAAATGGAGAAATAAGAGATCCAAGTGAAGAAGACATTCAAAGGAAATAAAGAAATTGTACAAGAGGTATCTGAGGCTCCTGGGATGTCCAAGCCCATGGAAACTCAGTCCTATGAACAAAACTAATCTTTAAAAGCTAAAAATGGCATAAAATTTCATTATTTGAATCAATCCAAGTACATCAGTGCTAGAAATGAAAGTGGAGCTCCTAAATAACAAGTTTTCTCCACAAGAAGGCCAAGAAATACATGCCCCTAGAGGGAAATTCTAATTGATACTTATACAAATTGATGAGGAAGAATTCTCCTTGAAAGGAGGAAGATTTCCCCTCAAAAATACCTCAAATAGTGGATTTGGTTCCCAACGCTAGGAATCTGCATTAAATGACAGGGAACACATTCCTAAATTTTCTCAATCATTGGATCTCCAAAATTTGTCACTAATTTCATGATATTTTTTCATTTATTATTCAATCTTGATCCTCCTGTAGTAGGGACCAAGTCCATAGATTATCTCATCCTCCAAATCTTCATAATTTGTCCAATATTCTCACAATATTATACAAATAAATAATATTAGGCACAAATATGTAATTATCTCTAAACCTTGCTAATGAACATATTAAAGATAAAAATATGTCATCTAATTCAAAAAAGAGAGGTTTAATTTGCTTAAGGATGGTCGGATGGGCCTTAATTTATATCTAATTTAGAGGTTTTAACCTTATACAATTAGTTGTTACAAAGAGATCCTTAATTAAAATAAACCAACCTAGATCCATCTTAACTCTGGATTTATCAAGTGCCGTGAGGGATCAAATCTCTCGAGGTGCAAACCCTTTCTCAAGTTTTTCATGCAAAAAATAAGTTTACACCATGATAGATTTGATCCCTCTTGGCGTTTGAAAGATCAAGAGTTAAGATGGATCAAGGCCGGTTTAATTAATTATATATGTGGATGACCTCATACTGATATACTATATCCTTGATAAAAATGAAAGCAACGAGAGACTTGGTATTTTAGGTTATCGGTTCAGTTTATATTATGTGGATTACTAAACAAATATAGGTTTATACTTTGAAGGAAGGTATTTTTGTTTGGACTCCTAGAGTTTTGCAGGAGTTTGCAATTTGCATAGAGAAATATATCATCTACAATTTTGGCAGGTTCAGTATTATATTTCTATTTTATACTTTGATGGAATTAGTTTTATATTTTTGGAAGGAGAGAATGGATTTAATTATATACTTTGAGGAGATGTATATATAGTATGACTAAAAGAGTTTGGTGTAAGATTAAAGATTGAATGCAATATTTTTTAACATTAGTAGAAACTATATTTCTATTACAACTAAAAGAGTATTATGTCACATTAAGATTGAAGGGAAGATTTTTTTACTTTAGGAAAATTTACTTCTATTTAGATTAAAGGAATGTATTTATGTTGGGACTCATGGATTTATCATAAAATTTGGAGAACAATAGAAATCCCAAAAAATGAAATTACAAGACATAGTTAATAATCAAATAAGAATTCTAAAAATGTTTTCGCATTCCTCTTCACACTTAAGAGTGAATAACATACAAAATGGCTAACATCTTGAAAAAATCTCATCTTTGAAGGCAATGTAACAAAGTGATTTAAACCTGTAATACATGCATCCTTAGAGCTACAAATTCTTTCTGTCATGTGCCTTTATTGAGTGGTTCTCTTTGTCAAATCATGTAGGAAAATTACCCAAGGTTTTGATATTTCTGGTGGAAATTAGGGTTTAATTTAATCTAACTAAATGCGGTGTAGTACTCCTCTGCACATAATTATGATTTTGACTTTTAATCTTTTGTTTTGATTAAGGGAAATCCTTGGCCTCGGGCAATCCTTATCAACCAAAAACAAGTTTTTGTTTGAGTTGGTAATGTAGGAAAATAAGTGCCCCTACTCTCATGTATTTTGAGTTGTTGATACTCCTATTATGTTAGTTGCTGATAAATCTAGTTGCTAGTTTCTACTACTTCGGTAGCAATGTTTTATCAAAGTGATGATTACTTTTGAGTTGTTGACACTCCTAATGTAAACGCTTCCTCCCACATTTATGCACTTTTGCAAACTCTCCAGGGTAAACATGAGTTGAGTGTCAATATGACATGAATCGACCTCCAAGTTCCAGTTATGGAAGTGGGGCCGAATAACCAATAACTTACAACCATACCTCAGGGATTGCAAACCACTCAAGAGTCTGCAAACCACCCCAGGTGATCAATCCCTGAGTTGGAACTCTTTTTCACTAGGTTTATCCTCCAACCACACCCATAAGACTGTATGCATGTGGTTATGAGGCTCCAAACACTATATGCATGCAGATATGATCCAAATTTCTCAATTAAGTGCATGTGGTCGCGAGATCTATGCCATTTTTCAGGAAAGCCTCCATACCACTGCCCAGAACTTCCTGTAACTTCCCATAATCATGATTAATATGAAAACAATGCTAAACATTCAAACTTGAACAAGATCTTGACCAAAAAATGCCTAGTACACAATAGACATTTCATCAAACATATGGAAAACATAAAAGCTACAGGTCGTGAATGCATATCTAATCATAAACTTATGAATTTCATCCTAGAATCACCAAGAAGGCTATGAGCCCTCTCTAACTAGTTGAAACAACACTTGTTATTCCATGCATTCATGAACCATCTAGTAACTTAACAAATCATGAACAAGAGGCATAGTTAGGGCACATCATATAACTAGGTATATAACCAGAATAGAGGCCATAACAAATCAACCATAATGTTAACATGATAACCAATACGAGGGCTCATAGATCACAATAGGAAAATAGCTCTTATTAACATATGAAATTTCCAACCAAGTCAAGGGCTTCCACGTACCACTCGACCATAGATTGGGTTGAAATAAAGCTCCCTTTCAGCCAATCATTGTCACGCCATATTCCAAGCATGAATGTGGGATCATATGGGTTAAGCCAAAATAAAACCAACCAGGGCTTCCAGATGCCACACCACCTCAACCCCCAACCACAATGATTTCACCTAAACAGTCCATAAATCATTATTACCAACTTGATTGGTCTCTATCCAAGTTGTCTAGGGCTCCAGGAACTAGTAACTCAACCCACAACCTCTAGGCAACCCAAGTTGTTTCAGGGCTCCAGAGCGTTTGTTCCAACCCATATCCATAGGAAACATGAGAACCAATCAGAAAACCAAATGGGGAACCCACTGCACCATCGCTATCCAGGAAATGGCAAGGCAAGTTTGAAACCACTATCAATCCAGGCAAATATCCATAGCAATGACAACACAACCAATAAATCACATGCATATATATTGCATCCAAAAACTAGCAAGGAGATCATACATGCAACCCGTTAGTTGTAAAGTAAGCTTATTGTAGTTGTTGATTCAACTGTCTCCTTGTGCTTCCTTGATTTCCTTTGCTTGTTTTCTCCAAATCCAAGTGGATGCTAGAATGCTCCAAGAATGCTCTAAGTGTGCAAGAGTATGAGAGAATGAGAGTGTGAAAGGAGAGAACCAAAAAATTAACTAACAAAATCTAAGCCAAAAGTTGAGAATTGTTTCTTTGATTCCTTTTTATTATTGATGTCTCCTTTTTCTTCATTTTCCTTCATTTTTCCTCTAATTTCCCCTGCATGCAAATTTGTGTCTCTTCACCTTCCTTTTCTCCCATTTTCCATTATTTTCATAATTAAATGCAATTTATTGCCTCTTTGCCTTTTCCAATTTCCATAGCTATTAATTAATCATGAGCGATTCCCACAATAATGTTTACCCACCATTCATCTTGAAATATGTGTCCCATGACCTTGGTCTTATTTTATTTACAAGGAAAATCAACTCGGGGTTGTTACAAACCCCTCCCCCTTTGGGGAACACCGTCCTTGGTGTTCAATGATGCTTATAACCAGAAAAACATGTTACCCGCAGAGCTTTATGATACAACTCGATGCAGCATTTACATCATACCAAACCGTTGAAACCGTGAACACCATACTGCTTATTGGAGCTTTATAACACAACTCATTGTAGTATTAACAATACACATATGTATATATAAATATAAACCAAAATATATATATCAAACATATATGCCCAACCAAAAAATAAAGAAGGATACAATGCCTGCATCTGATCAAACATCTCCCATGTAGCTTCATCAAGCCCAAAGTGCTTCCACTGTACTTTAAATTGCTCGATTTCTCAGTTCTGGAGCATGAGTTGTTTCCACTTCAAAATGCACTATGGCTCTGGTCAAAACGCTCCCTCTGGTTCCACCTAAAATATAAACCAATCAATCACGTGATCAACATCCTGCACATATATCTTAAGTAATGAAACATAGAAAAAAACATGGAATTTCACTATTGGCAGTAGTGTAAGTTAGTAGGCCACTGGTCCAATCCTCTCAAGGATCTCAAAAGGCCCACAATACTGAGGTGCCAACTTGGCACATGATCTAATCCTCAAGGAGCTCCTCTTGGGCTTGATATGAAAGTACACATGCTCCCCAACCTGAAACTCCTTGAATGCTCTATGTTGATATGCATAACTCTTTTTTTTTTCATGTGTCCCCTTTAAATTCCTCTTAATAACCTGCATCTCCTGCTCCATCTCAGCCAACATATCCAGTCCAATCAACACCCTGTTCACTAGATCACTCCAGCTAATAGGAGTATTACAACTCTGCCCATAAAGAGCCTCAAATAGACTCATCCTCAAGGATTCCTTATACCTATTATTATATGCAAACTCCACCAGTGAAAGATACTCCTCCCACTTCCTCTATTGATGCATGACATACATCCTCAACATATCCTCAAGAATTATGTTAAACCTTTCTATTTGTCCATCTGTCTACGAATTATAAATTATACTGAAGGCTAACTCTGTCCCCAAACCTGCAAACAACTCCTTCCAAAACCTGGAAGTGAACTTGGTATCTTTGTCTGATATAATCTTCTTAGGAACACCATGAACCTCACTATCTCCTTGATGAAGATCTAAGCTACCTCACTATCTGAATTAGTATAATTCATTGCAATGAAATGAGCTGTTGAAAAGTGTGCAACAAGAAATGCTTGTTGAGAATGCAACAAGATGATGGAGCTTAGTGGAAAGGAGTCGACTTCACTAAGTGGGCCCGCAGGCAAATTATGGCGCAAAGTCTATTTTTGGATCACAGCAGGAGTGATCACAGCTGGAGTGATCACAGTAGGAGTGATCACAGCAGGAGTGATCACAGCAGGAGTTATTAGAGTCTATTTTTAGACTGCTAGTCAAAAATATAAAAGTCAAATATTATTGTCTCATAATAATATGTAGACTATAAACTTTATCTTATTCTCTTGGAGCACTTCAGTTTGAGCTACAGATGTGGCACATGCAGCTGTCAGAAGATAATACGCTTTTCTTATGAGTCAGTTGAGCTATTGCATGCAGGACATCAGTTAGAACTCATGTGGTTGAGTTCTGTGGAGTTGGATAAGCAGTTAATGGAGTTGTGTTCAGTTTGACTTAGTTGAACTAGTTGTATTTAGTCTAACTGATCAATAGACTAAGTGATGAGTTGTGTGAATTAGTTATTAATTAATTCACTAATTATTAACTCATAATGCAACTGAAGAATACATCAGTTAACTCAGTGCATGTACAATTCAGTGGAGACAGGTGTTAGAGGTTGAGATTGCTATCAGTTGTGCATGAGATTGTGCACATGCATGGGATTGAGTTATGCCAATGATCTTTGCGTAGTGTGGGCCAATACCAAGTGAAATATAGCTTGTGCTCACGTGATTTACAGTGTGGGTGATTTTCACAAGGTAAATAGGAGTTTGGATCAGCCATTCTCATTCATTCTTGCAGGATTTTGCAGTGGAGGCAGGCAAAGCAGCAGGGGAGATTTGGAGATCAAATCTGAGCTAGTTTTGTGTGTAACAGGTGGAGATAGTGCTAGATACTTTTGAGGAGTATTGTACTATGTATTGTTACATGTTCTCAATCAATATAATATACAGAAAGTTGGGGCTTTTAGCGAGATTCTTTCCCCGGGAAAATACTGTGTTGATATGTGTGATTGATGCTTCTATGTGCGCATGTTAATGTTTCTGCTTCTGTAAATTGATGATCAATGTAGAGGAGGTTATGTATTATGCATGTATTCTGCAATAGTGTATAATCGAGATAATATCCGTGAATATGTGTCATATTATTCAAAATTTCTACATGGTATCAGAGCTGGTTGATTTGTAGAAAAAGTTCTATAGGATATCAAAGCGAGGATTGATCATCAGATCTATTATTTAGAAATTGTTTACATTTTATTTCTTCAGGCAGAGTCTGTAATCGGGCCAGGTAGCCTCTAGATTCATCCTTCTTCTGGAAGGCGAGATATCCAGTGAATGCCCATACAATCGATCTCTGTACAAGAAATACTTTGTTCTCACGAATTTTAGATCAGAAGCTGTTGAGTTTTGAGCTGGTGGAATGGCGCTGAAGGATAAACTCAGAAACATTAAGTGTGAGAATGGAGACAGTATGCCCCAGTATCTCATGAAGTTCACCCAATGCCGGAATGAGCTGGGAAGTGTGGGGGTAACTGTTGAGGATGAGGATATGGTGAGTCTATCACTCCTTGGCCTTCCTAAGAGTTGGCATAGCTACCAGGATTCCGTGAATGGAAGGGAGAAATTCCTAGGATGGGAGAGACTTGGTCGGATCTTGTGCAAGAGGAGATTAGGTGGCGCACCAGAGACAGTTCTTCATCTATGCATGATGTGGAGAACTGTGCCTTAGCGAGTAAGGTAAAGAAGGGGAAGGGGAAGGTTTCGCTTTCCAAGTCCAGTTCTTCCAATGATGGGAAGAAGGTTGACAAGTCGAAGGTGAGATGCTTTCGTTGCATGAGTTGGGCCATTATGCTACTAATTGCCCAAAGAAGAAGTCCAAGAAGGGATCCGGGGAAGGATCTGAAGGTGAGACAACCTCACTTGCTTCATAGTTTGAGTTGGACTTCACACTCTTCGCATGCATGGTTTCATCCATGGTGGGAAGTGGTTGGTTTCTTGACAGTGGAGCTTCTTTCCACATGACCAGTGAAAAAAGTTTGTTCAGTACTTTGGAGGAGAAAGATCTCTAGATACTCATAGGGATGGGTAATGATGAGAAGTATAGTGTCTCAGGTGTAGGCACGGTTATTTTTCAGAGGGAGCATGGAGCTCGCCTTACCTTGACCGATGTCAAGTATGTACCAGGACTGAAGAGAAACTCGGTGTCGATCGTGATGCTGGAAGACAAAGGCTATGATGTATTCTTCAGTAAGGGAAAGGTTTCCCTTAGACACATCATCACTAGACAGGTGAAGAAGATTGGTTCACGGGTCAAGAACCTGTATGCTCTTGAGGTTCAAGATGCATGCAAAGCCTTGAGCAGCGAGGCAACTGATGGAGACTTGGTGGTTGAGAGGGAGCGTATATTACATCTTGACATGCAGAGCCAGAAGAAGTCTCAGACAATTGTGGAGGAGCCACGATTGGTGCAGCAGCTACAGGAGGTTGTGGAGCAGCCACAACAAGGGAAGCTGAGAGGAGATCGAGTAGAGACATCTACTCATGCAGAGACCTCCAGTAGGGGGAAACTTCAAGCCAGGTGGGTTGAGGGATCGCATGCAGCCATACCTCCAGGTAGGAGGTGGGGTGATGTGGATTGATCGTCCCAAGGAGGAGGGGAAGGATCCTTGAGGTACCCAACCTCTTGGATGAGACCTTGCTATGGGAGCCCCGATGTAGAGTAGCAGGAACTGATTGATTGGGTAGAGACGGATGCGAATGGAGTGGCAGAGAGAGCGACAGTGCAGGGAATCCCAGGACAGCGCATAGCATGCAGGCTGCAGCAATGTGAGAGGCACAAGTGTTTTGCACAGTGTTAGGTGGCACAGAGAGGTGTGCAATGGTGCGAGATGCATGGAGATGTTGCAGTAGCACAGATGTTAGAGAGGGAGCACTTGTAAGCAGCAGGTAGAGCTTCAGCATTAGAGTATGTTCCTAGCCCAACAGAGTGGTCAGTTGGGAGTGTTTTTGTTCCAAGTGTTGTTGGAGCAAAGTGGAGCGGGCAGATGTGTTGCATGCAGAACATTCCAGAGTTTCATGATCGGGTTTGAGAGGAAGCCTTTCTTGTTGAGAGGGAGTGTTGAAAAGTGTGCAACAAGAAATGATTGTTGAGAATGCAACAAGATGATGGAGCTTAGTGGAAAGGAGTCGACTTCACTAAGTGGGCCCGCAGGCAAATTATGGCGCAAAGTCTATTTTTGGATCACAGCAGGAGTGATCACAGCTGGAGTGATCACAGTAGGAGTGATCACAGCAGGAGTGATCACAACAGGAGTGATCAGAGTCTATTTTTAGACTGCTAGTCAAAAATAGAAAATTCAAATATTATTGTCTCATAATAATATTTAGACTATAAACTTTATCTTATTCTCTTGGAGCACTTAAGTTTGAGCTACAAATGTGGCACATGCAGCTGTCAGAAGGAAATACGCTTTTCTTATGAGTCAGTTGAGCTATTACATGCAGGACATCAGTTAGAACTCATGTGGTTGAGTTCTGTGGAGTTGGATGAGCAGTTAATGGAGTTGTGTTCAGTTTGACTTAGTTGAACTAGTTGTATTTAGTCTAACTGATCAGTAGACTAAGTGATGGGTTGTGTGAATTAGTTATTAATTAATTCACTAATTATTAACTCATAATGCAACTGAAGAATACATCAGTTAACTCAGTGCATGTACAATTCAGTGGAGACAGGTGTTAGAGGTTGAGATTGCTATCAGTTGTGCATGAGATTGTGCACATGCATGGGATTGAGTTATGCCAATGATCTCTGCGTAGTGTGGGCCAATACCAAGTGAAATATAGCTTGTGCTCACGTGATTTACAGTGTGGGTGATTTTCACAAGGTAAATAGGAGTTTGGATCAGCCATTCTCATTCATTCTTGCAGGATTTTGCAGTGGAGGCAGGCAAAGCAGCAGGGGAGATTTGGAGATCAAATCTGAGCTAGTTTTGTGTGTAACAGGTGGAGATAGTGTTGGATACTTGTGAGGAGTATTGTACTATGTATTATTACATGTTCTCAATCAATATAATATACAGATAGTTGGGGTTTTTAGCTAGATGCTTTCCCCGGGAAAATACTGTGTTGATATGTGTGATTGATGCTTCTATGTGCGCATGTTAATGTTTCTTCTTCTGTAAATTGATGATCAACATAGAGGAGGTTATGTATTATGCATGTATTCTACAATAGTGTATAATCAGGATAATCTCTATGAATATGTGTCATATTATTCAAAATTTCTACATGAGCTACCTTTCTCAACCTCTCAACCACAACCATGATGGAATCATGCTGCTTCGATGTCTCTGTAAACCTATAATGAATTCCATGGAAATGACCTCCCATTTCCATTATGGAATTAGAATAGGCTACAACATACCAGCTAGATGTTTACACTCTGCTTTCACCTGCTGATAGTCCAAACATTTCAGAACAAACTCAACCACCTCTTTCTTCAAGTTCGACCAATGAAAGAACTTCTTAATATCTGTCAAAGTATTTTGATATCCCAAGTGGCATGAATACAACTTGACATGAAACTCCCTCATGATAAGCTTCTTGAGCTCACTACTACCTGGAACATAAATACTATTCCTGAATCTCACCAAGCCATCTATTGTGAGGTGATACTCCTTGTCCCTATCACCTTCACCCAATTTTTGCAATCTCTACTTCAATTGTTGGTACCTATCATCATGTTTCCCTGCATGCAAGATCTTTTCTTGAAAATCTGTCCCATAAGAGCTCACAAGTGAAATATAATTCACCTGTTATCTTCTACTAAGATAATTTGCAACCCTACCCTCCTTTCCCTTGATGTACTTGATCTCGAAGACAAACTCACTAAGGGTATCCAACCATCTAGCTTTCTTGGCATTCAGATTGGGTTGGTCAAACAAGTACATCATCCCATTATCATCACTCATCAAAACAAACTTCCTACCAAGAAGATAATCTTTCACATATTCAATGCATGAATGATAGCTACTAACTCAAGATCACGAGTCACATAGTTCCTCTCGTGTTCATTCAACTTCCTTGACTCATAGCATATCACCTACCCTTTATCCATCAAGACTCCACCAAGTTTTTCCTTGCAAGAATTTGTACATACCACAAACTCCTTATCAAGATATGCAATCTTCAAGACTAGAGCATTTATAAGAAAATGCTTCAACTACTCAAAACTAGCTACACACTCTTTAGTCCATTCAAACATATTCTCTTTCCTCTGCAAAGATGTAATAGGATAACTAATTCGTAAAAATTTCCTGATGAACTTCCTATAATAACCTGCTAGTCCCATGAATGATTTGACCTCATCCACATTCTTAGGATTTGGCCACTCCATGATCGATTTAATATTTTTTGGGTCTATTGCTATCCCCTCCTTGGAAACAACATGTCCCAAGTAGTGAATCTGAGACTGAAATAAACTGCATTTGCTGAGCTTGGCATCCAACTAATGCTCCCTCAAAAATTTCAACCCTGTTTCCAGGTGCTTTGCATGCTCATTCTAATTCTCGGAGTGTATGAATATATCATCAATAAACATTATCACAAACTTATCGAGATAAGGACATAACACATTTTTCATCAAACATGTGAAAGTGGTTTGAGTATTAGTAATATCAAATGAAACCGCCACAAACTCATAATGCCCATACCTCATACATAATGTAGCCTTGTAAATATTATATTCTTCTTTGATGCACACCTCATGATATCCTGATCTCAAATAAATCTTTGAAAACATTGTAGCTCCCTTCAATTGATCAAACAAATCATCAGTCCACGACAATGGATACCTGTTCTTGATAGTCACCTTGTTCAATTGCCTGTAATAAATGCACAATATGAGAGTATCATCCTTGTTCTTTACAAATAACATTGTTGCACCCCAGGTGATACACTTAGCCTTATGTATCCCTTATCAAGAATTTTCTTAAGCTGTAACTTCAATTCCACCAACTCTAGAGTACTCATCCTGTACAGTTCCTTTGATGATGGTGTTTCTCCTGACATCAACTCAATAGAAAATTCCACTTCCTATGAGGAGGCAACTATGAAATCTCTGCTGGAAACACATCCTGAAACTATTGAAAAACAAGATACATCTTTAGGACTTCATCATCCTCAACATCCTTCCCTTTGTCATCAGAAATATGAACTGCAAATAGTATAGATCCTTTCTGGCAACTACGCTTTGCCTGCATATTTGTAACCGTTCTCATTAATATAGGATTCTTCTTTCCCTGTAAGATTCTCCTTTCCTCATCATCATCCAGACACTCAATAACCTTATTATAGCAATCCACTTTAGCCTCGTGAATGAACAACCAATCCATGCCCAAAAGCATACTATATGAACCCAAAGGAAGCACATTTAGATGTGTTGATGTAAGCATACAATTTATCTCAAATGCACAATATCTCACCCAATGATGAACTATTCGCTTGGTCCTTGTAGCCAACTGCACTTACCAAGATTCTGCATGTGCTTCTTTATTCAAGCAACACTTATCCACAAGGTCAAGATTGATATAACTATAATAGATCCAAGGTCAATCAAAATGGAAACAACTTGATAATGAAACTTACTTTCCATCTCAATAATGGATTCCTGATGATCAACTTTCCTGTTATCCACTGCTGCATAAATCTGAGGAATACTCCGACCAACATCTCCAACTCTCTATGCTTCCTAAGAACTATAAATTTGAGGCCTTCCAGCCTGTTGTTATGGGCACTCACTCCTGCGATGCTCTCCACCACAAGTCCAACACCTCAAAGGCTTCCTTCCATTGTCCTTATTCTCCTCCTCAGGCTGAAATCCATGTCCTATATCAATTGCATTAAAATTCTTATAAGGTTCCACATTCTCCTTGTCACCTACATCCTGAGGTCTTCCTCGCTTCTTTGCCCACTTTCATTTACTCTTCTCATTACCTTTCCAATCCTGCTTAGGCTTAGAATTATGTTTAGACTACTCATAACAATGCTTCAACTTCCCGATGACTTCCTCCAATGATCGAGGCTCATCATACTCAATCTGATATTTAAATGCTAAATGTAATCCGCTAATGAACCTTTGGACGTTTATCTTCTCATCCTTGAGGTAGGGCACATACTTAAACAACTCCAAAACTTAGTTGTGTACTCTTCATCTGTCATGGAACCCATCTTCAACACATAGAACTCCTTGGATTTCCCATCATAATATCTCGCAGACAAGTACTTCTTCCTAAAGAGTCTTTTAAACTCATGCCAACTAAGCTCCTCTATGCTGATTCCTCTGACACGCTTCACATATTCCCACCAGATATATGCTTTTCCCTTGAGACTGAAGATAGTGATATCGACTTTCATATTCTTTGAATAATCATGCAATCCAAATAACTTCTTCATCCCAAACAGCCATGATTATGCATCTTCTAGTTTCTTCACTTCCCCCTCAAAAGTAGGAGGCTTGTCTTTCTTGAACTCTTCGGGAAAATACTGCTTCTCACTCCTCCTATAATGATGTTGGCGATAATGACGATGATGTCTCTTATAATTGGAACTAGAGTAAAATCCATGACTTCTATCATGCCTATCAAGTTTATCCAAAGATATGCCACCTCTGAGTGTATCATCCCTAACTAATCTATATCTTGATCAAGACCTGCTACCATATGCACCATTTGTCTTTTCCTCCTATCCATCATTGATTCTTAGTTGTCCCTCCTTTTGAAATTCAAAAAGACTCTAAAGGATGACTACATTAACCTATGCTTTCTTTCCTTGAGCTCTCGAAATCCTTTCCTATGCCTCAATGAACTTGTTATTATCTGCCTTACAAATTATGATTTTTTCCTTCAAACTTCTCAATGTATCTTCTATATTAGGAGAGTACCCTTCTCCTTGTTTCTCAAATGACTTGTCCCAGTCCACTGAATTCACATCAGGCCTATAAGGGGAGTCTGTAAAAGCCCTGGTGAAAAGTTCATGTAATAAATTTTAATAAAGGAAAAATAAGACCATGGTTAAGGGCACTTATTCCAAGCTGAATGTTGCGAAAATATATCCTAGTGGGCATCACTGGATGTATGTTTTGGCTAAGGAAAATTTGGAAAGGCTAAGACAAAGGATATGAAAAAAGGCATTTTTGGCACATTTATTTATGAAAATAAAGGAAATTATGAGAAAAGTAAGGTGAAATGTCACAGGTTCCATGCAAGGAGGAAATTGAAGGAAAATAATGGAAAATGAAGAAAATAGAGGTCTCATTCATAAAAAGGCTTATGAGGATCAATTGATAGCCTTTTTGTTAGTTCAAGTTTGGAGATCTCTCATTACTCTCTATCTCTCTCTCTCTATTACACTCTTTGTCACTTAAAGTTTTCTTGTAGCACTCTAGTTTGGAGCAATGGAAAGGGAAAGCAAGGAAAGGAAAGGAAAATAAAGCAAGGATCAAGGAAAGGAAAGTAAGACTCAAGAAACTTCAGCAGGAATACTCGCAGATAACCTTTTGCATGTGTGATTTCTTAGTTGGTTTGGACATGCATGGATTTGCATGTTAGTGCATGGTTCTCTTGTTGTCGGTGGCATGGTTTTTCCGGGATATGACAGTGGATTTCAGCCTAGCCTAGCCTTTTTCTGGATGCCATGGGATGTTATTTGGGTTTTTGAGATTTGGAATTTCTCGATGGATTTCAGAATCTGGAGCGGAGGTGGTCTCAAGTTCCATTCCCAAAGGCCTAGGAATCCCTTGACCAGTTTTGGCGGGATACACGTAAAGACGAGGGAGAAGTCTCGATTTGGGGCCTAGTGATCTAGGTTTGGATTGTGGTAAAGCTTGAGAGAATCATCTCAGTTTAGGGCCTAGTGATCTAGTTTGGATTGTAGTAAAGCCTGAGAGACAAAGAGACAAAAAATTCCTCAAGAATAGTGATGGATTTTGGATGGCATTCCAAGTTTAGTTGTGATCACGGTTTGATGAGGGTGGAGGTGATTTAACCTCTGGCTTCCCTTGGTTGTTATTTAATTGGTTGTTCTATGAGATCCCACATTCATGCTTGGAATATGGAACGACGGTGACTGGCTGAAAGAGAGATTTGGTTCAACCATGTCTATAGCTGGGTGGTATGTGGAAGTCCCGAACCTGGTCAGATTTTACTATGACTAATAAAAGCTAAGTTATCTTACTTTTACACTAATTTATATGCGAATTTAAAGGCTATCATATCTCTGATATTTATATGGTTTGATGTTGGTTATAAAAATGATTGAATGATTGGTTTATGTCATGGTTATTTCATATATTTACTTGTAACTGTGAAATGGATGGATGCAAGACCTAATTGATGATGTAGTAGTTCAATGGAGAAGGAGGTGATCCTTCTGGTTATGTTTCATAAGTTGTTTCAGTTGTTTATGCTCTGTATTGTATCCTAGATTTGTAGGTTGCATTGATGCCAAGTGTTTGACAAAATTCCAGTCCCGATTGGGGATGCTCAGGTCTAGTCCTTAGGGTGATTTTTGAGTGATCAACATTGTTATCATGTTTTTAATGAATTCTGGCAGTTACAACAAGTTCTAGGTAGAGGAAAGGATTCTAGGTTAGAAAACTGGCTTAGATCTCGAGGTTGCTGGCAAAAAACTAACAATTTTGTTCCACAGTCGCTGGCAAACAAGCATGTGAGAGTGAATTTGGGTTTTTGGTTGCTCCCTTTCCCATAGCATGAGAGCCACTATGGCCTAAGAGCTACAGAATAATAGTGGGACCCATGGAAAGGCTATTTGAGTGGTTGATTTGTCTCCTGAGGGTTCTGTTGATGATGTTGGATGACTATATGTGATGTTCCATCGATTCCACTTCCTTAAGGTGACATAGGAGGTCGAATATGATCATAGTAGCATATCTCTTCATGTTTACCCTAGTTGGCATGATTACTTTGGGTAGACCTGGGAGGGGGCGTTACAGATTGGTATCGGAGCATGGTTGCACTCTCTTTAGGTCATATCTGATGCTACATATATGGGTGAATGTGTTGGTCATGCATGCATGTCAGTTGCGTTTGTGTCTCTTACACTTGCATTCCATGTGCTTGTTACACTACATCATATTGATCATGGTAGTAGTAAGGTTATCATGAGGAAATTGATGTTGATTTTATGGAATGCATCGTCATGAGTATATGACTAGTTATACAATTATATGCAGCTTGATTACATCCTTGTACGTTGGGTTGCATTCTTGGTTATTTGATTACATGCATCAGTCTTGTAGGTTGATTACAAGAATTGATCGCTTATGCTCGACTACATGTGGTTATGCGTATGTGTAGTTGATTAGGCATTGCTTATGCAGGTGGATAGTTGCATGAGGCAATGTGTATACTGGAGTAATGGTTGTTGTCATGGACGAGGTCATAACATTCATTGTTGATATGGCCTTGCATTGATTACTGGACCCTAGTTAGTATGACGGCTATGCGTTGATGCACTTATTGATATATGTATATATGTTATTATGGTTATGTTGTACATACATCATGCTGATTTGATGATCTTGCATACAAGGTATCCTCCCTGAGTTATGCTAAGGTATGTTGATTTATGGTGATTTTTTTTAGCTGACATAGTATGACTTGCAGGAAAGAGATCAGATGGCCAGGAAGGTGGTAGACTACATAGAATCTCCCTATGAATCAGATGGGAAGCGTGGTGTGGGGCACTCTTCTGACTTGGCATACACATTGAGAAGCCTGAAGGAATGAATAAGGAGTTGTAAAGAAAACAATGAAAAGATCATGCAGGCACAAGAGAAACAAGCAGAGGTGAATGCAATATTACTTCATAGTTTGTCAGATTTGCAGTGACAGGGACCTCTTCAGATTAGCCATGGATATGAGGAAAAAACTAATGGGCCATATGTCAGCAGGTCTCATAGTAGACATAGGTTGGATAGATCTAACAATATCAGAGATGGTAGGATGTTGGACACTCCAGATACGAGGGGTGACAGACATAGGTATTACTCTAGTTCTGGTTCTGATAGACATCATGATCGTCATCATTATCATCCACACAGGAGGAATGATAGGGGATACTCATCGAGTGAGTTATAGAAGGAAAAGCCACCTACCTTTGATGGAGAGATGAAGAAATCACAAGATGCAGAGGCTTGGTTGCTTGGCATGAGAAAATTATTTAGATTGCATGATTACTCAGAAAATATGAAAGCAAGGATAACCCATTTAAGTCTCAAGAGTAAAGTGGATATTTGGTGGGAAGGAGTGAATAATGTCAAGGACATACATGAGGATGATTTGACTTGGCATGCATTTGAAAGGCTCTTCAAGAAGAAGGACTTGTCTGAGAGGTATTATGATGACTGAGCTAAGGAGTTTTATGAGTTGCGGATGGGTTCTATGACAGATGAGGAGTATAATAGCATATTTCTGGAGCTGTTGAGATATGTGCCTTACCTTAGAGAGGAGAAGGCCAAGGTTCAAAGACTCATCAATGGATTTCCAGTTGCATACAGAGACCAAATTGAGTTCGATGAAACTAGATCATTGGAGGAGGTTATTCGAAAGTTGAAGCATTGTTATGAGCAGTTTAAGTGCAATGTAGAGCCGAAACATGACTTAAAGAGAAATGAAAAATCTAAAGGAAAATGGCCACGAAAGCGAGGAAGAACTCAAGATGAAAGTGAGAAAGATAATGCAGTTCCTTACAAGAGATTCAATACATCTGAGAAGGGACATGGAGAGCATCAGGCTAGAGGCAGTGATAGGGAGCCATTGCACTGTTGGATATGTCGTAAGGATCATTGTAAGAGGGATTTTCTACAGTATCAGAGTGGTGGTAGATCTCATATCTACAGTGATCAGTAGGCACATATAGTTGGTGATGTTGGTCATAACATTCCTCATATTTATGCAGTTGTGGACAATAGGCAAGCAGATCATCAGGCATCGATCATTGAGATGGACGGTAAGCTTTGTGATAAAGTTGTTTCTATTTTGATTGATCCTAGATATAACTATAGTTATATTAATCATGACTTGGTGGATAAGTGTGGCTTGAGAAAAGAAGTGCATGCAAAATATTGGTTGGTACAATTGGCTATAGGTACAAAGAAGCAAGTTCACCATTGGGTAAGAGCTTATGCATTTGAGTTAAATGGTATGCCTACACCAACGCATTTGAATGTATTTCCATTAGGATCGTATAGTATGATTTTGGGTATGGATTGATTATACCTTCACATAACCAAAGTGGATTGCTTCGACAAGGTCATTGAGTGTGTGGATGATAGTGGGGAAAAGAGGACCTTGCAGGGAAAGAAGAAGCCTACATCAGCGAGGATGGTTACCACTATGCAGGCTAATCATAATTGAAAAAAAGGTTGTGTGATGTTTGCAGTACACATTTCTAGTGACAAGGGTAAGGAGGTTGAGGATGCACATGCGTTAACCAAGTACCCAGTTTTGTGGCAGTTTCAGGATGTATTCCCTGAGGACATTACAGAGTTTCCACCTCACAGGGAGGTAGACTTTTCCATTGATTTAGTACCAGGGGCAGCTCCAGCATCAAAAGAACCTTACATGATGAGCACACCTGAGTTAGTAGAGTTGAATTTGCAACTAAAGGAAATTTTGGATAAAGGATACACCAGACCCACTGTGTCGCCTTGGGGCGCACTAGTGTTGTTCGTAAAGAAGAAAGATGGTACTATCAAATTGTGCATTGATTACATGTAGCTGAATAAGGTAACGATCAAGAACATGTACCCTTTGCCGAGGATTGATGATTTGTTTGATCAACTAAAGGGAGAAACATTCTTCTTTAAGATTGACTTGAGATCGAGATACCATCAAGTACACATCAAGGAAGAGGATATCTTCAAGACTACGTTTAGGACCAAGGATGGGCATTATGAGTTTGTTGTTGTTCCATTCGGTTTGACTAATGCTCCAACTACATTCATGTGTTTGATGAATAGTGTGTTGCGTCCTTATTTGGACAAGTTTGTTATTGTATTCATTGATGACATATTGGTATATTCTAAGAATTAAGAAGAACATGGCGAACATTTAGTAGCAATGTTGAGATTGAGAAGAGAGAATCAATTGTATGCTAAGCTTAGGAAGTGCAAATTCTTTGAGACTGAGATACACTACTTTGGACATGTTGTCTCCAAGGAAGGCATAGCTATAGATCCAGATAAGATAAGGGCCATCATGGAATGGGCAGCTCCTAAGAATGTAGATGAGGTGAGATCATTCATGGGATTGGCAAATTAATATAGGAGGTTCATTAAGAAATTCTCATGCATTTCATATCCTATCACATCATTGCAGTGGAAAGGTAAGAAGTTTGAATGGATGATGGAATGTTAAGATAGTTTTGAGCAGCTTAAGAATATGTTGACACATGCACCAATGCTAAAGATTGTGGATCCAAACAAGGAGTTTGTAGTGTGTACAAATTCTTGCAAGAGGGGACTTGGTGGGGTTCTCATGCAAGAAGGACAGGTAGCATGCTATGAGTCACAAAAACTGAATGAGCATGAGCAGAACTATCCAACGCATGATCTTGAGATAGCAGCGATTATACATGCATTGAAGATGTGGAGACATTATCTTCTGGGCAAGAGGTTTACATTGATGAGCGATCACAATGGGTTTAGGTATTTGTTTGACCAACTAAATCTAAATTCCAGGCAAGCTAGATGGTTGGATACCCTTAGTGATTTTGACTTCGATATCATATACCTCAAAGGGAAGGAGAACCGGTTTGCAAATGATCTTAGCAGGAAGGTACAAGTAAATCACAGTAGTTATAAGCTCCTATGGGACATAGTTACAAGATAGGATCTTATAGGTAGGACAACTAGATAACAAATACACGGAGATCATGCATAGGTTACGAAAGAGTAAAGGCACAGGTACAAGTTTAGGTGCAAGTACATGTATAGGGGATTAGGATGAAGACTATCATCTCACGACAGATGGCTTAGTGAGATTTCGAGACAAGATCTATGTGTCAAATTGTAGTGAGCTCAAGAAGATTATCTTGATGGAGTTTCATGTGAAATAGTATTTGGGTCATCCAGGATATCAGAAGACATTGACGACGCTGAAGACGTTTTACTATTGGCCGAATCTGAAGAAGGAAGTGGCAAAGTTTGTTGCTAGATGTTTAGACTGTTAGCAGGTAAAGGTGGAATGTAAGCATCCAAGTGGTCTACTACATCCTATTATGGTTCTAGAATGGAAATGTGAGGTCATTTCCATGGATTTCATTACAGGTATTCCAAGGATAGTGAGGCAGCATGATTCTATTATGGTCATGGTCGACAGGTTGAGCAAGGTAGCTCACTTCATTCCAGTGAAGACTACATATTCAACCAGTAAGGTAGAACATGTGTTCATCAGAGAGATAGTAAGATTGCATGGTGTTCCAAAGAAGATTGTGTCAGAGAGGGATGAAAAGCTCACTTCCAAGTTTTGGAAGGAGCTATTTGCAGGCTTGGGTACATAATTGGCCTTCATTACATCTTATCATATGTAGACAGATGGTTAGACAAAGAGGGTCAACATGATCTTGTAAGATATGTTGAGGATGTAAGTGATGCACCAACAAAGGAAATGGGAGGAGTATCTTCCATTGGTTGAGTTCACATATAATAATGATTATCAAGAGTCCTTGAGGATGAGTACTTTCGAGGCATTGTATGGACGAATTTGTAACACTCCCATCAACTGGAGTGATCTAGTGAACATTGTACTTCAAATCCAGGAGGATGCTCGAAATGCTCAAAATTCAATAGTCTCAGATGCTCATGAAATCAACGCCAAGTCGAAGAGCTTATCGCGCTGATTTCGGTGGTATATATGGTTTGCAAAATTGCCTCCGTATGAGGGAGAAAACACACTCTGAAGTTTTTCCCAAATAGGCAAAAAACGGGCTTGAGCAAGCCAAGTGGCAGTCTCAGAACAGGGCACGTGGAAGTCTCACAACAAGGAATTTGACAGTCTCACAGCTATAGGAGGAGGTGTGGGTCGAACTTGTGACCACCGAGCCACTGCCAAAAAATAATACCAACAAGCTATGCCATTGTTTTATTAAACACTGGGGCATGTTTTTATTTGGAATATGGTGTATTTGGTATGTGGGGGGAGGGTTAGTGGAGACCACCATATACAATGGCCTTGCCAAACCTAAAGGTTGTTTTGATACCGCTCCAAAGTTAGCACGAGAGTTTCCAAAGCTGGCGCGCAACAACCATAATACAACAACCAAATGTTATTAACATGTCAAATCTGGATGGAGGGTAATACAACCTATGTTAAGACTTTGGTTAAAACTATATGTAACTATATGCCACAGGGAGTCGATTAATATATCCTTTGGTCTAATATAATACTATGGTTATTAACCATATGTATATATGGCATGCCATGGGTCGAGTATGGATATCACCGCTGAGTCTTGTTAAAAATTTGGGTTATATGATATACATATCCATCGGATTATAACCAAACTCTATTGTTATACTATGGCTATCACTTTGTTATAACCATACACCCAATGCTTGATACATGTGTCACAAAGTATATCGATTCAAACAACCAAATACTATGTTAAATACATATGGTTATGACCACTCCAACGTTAAAACCTTTGATATGATCCTCATACCATTATGTTACAACAATATGCTATGTATTGTCAAGACAATCCCGGGAGGCCCGCGGGTTTGACCCCGGGGCCTGCCCGTGGATCTATAAAAGGTTTTTCCATTGCGCCAAGGTGGAGGAGTTGTAAAGTGAAGCTTTGGATATTTTTTTATCAGTGCATGTAATATGCCTTTGGAGGCATAGCTTGGCCAATGTTGGGCCTTTTTGTAATATGAAAGTTGCATTGGAGAGCTAAGGCCAAGGCCTATTAGTTGACAGTAACCATTGATGCATGTGTGCACATTCCAAAATGGTGAAAATTGATGTAAAGAGACTTTATGAGCATTTTCAATACAACAGATTCCTATTAGAAGCAGACCCGGAGATGTAGTCTTGGAGGGACGAACTCTGTCATCAAGTTTTCTGTGTTTTCTTCTCATTCTCTGTTGTTCATGTTTAATTTTATATTTCAAGTTTTATGTTTAAGGCACATAAAAATCAATCTCCCTCATTAATTCATTTAAAATGAAACCTTAGTTTATACTTGGTGAAATTACGCAAATAGTCAATTATGTTGTTTTTGGATCATATTTTGGTATCCGAGCAAGGTTGATCATGTATAAGTAGGATATTTGCCAATGTGAATGTTGACTAGATCTAGGTTGTGAGGTGGAAAAGGGAAACTTGAGAAGTTAAATCTAGAGATTGGAAAGAGGAAAGTCTCTCAAAAGTTGAAGATGGGAGAGTCAAATGAAGGAGAAGCTCCTAAAACAAAGGCCATTGGCGAAGAGCAATATCAACAAATATTCCTTAATGTACAAAGGATGATTGCAGAACTTTATGAAGACAAGAAGACTAGAGATGCAACTTCATTTTATAAAGGTATGAAAGAGAAAAAGGGCAAGGAAAAATCCGATGGTAATGAACCTCCTTCTCCTCCATCTTCATCTTCTCTTCTTCATTCTCTTATCATTCAAGTTCAGATTCAGACTCACAAACGAATCAAAAGAAATACCCTTTATTGAAGCTTGATGTTAAGTTTGAATTGCCAATATATGATGGTGAAATGAATCCTAAGAAGTTAGATAACTTGATAAAGAAACTTGAGGTGTATTGTAGAATTCAAAATGTTGTTGATGAATCTGCAAAAATTCAGTTAGCTACACTTAGAATGGGGGGAACAACTTTGATTTGGTGGGAAAGTAAAACTCAATCAAATTTGAAGCAAAAAGGTAAAATTATCTCTTCATGGTCTAAGTTTGTGAAAGCTCTTAGAAAGAAATTCTATCCTTTAGGATATATGCAATAGGTTGTAATGGATTGGTAGCATTTAAGGGAAGGTAAAGGACAGAGTATGCAAGCGTTTGAACAGGAATTCAGGAAAAATGCATTAGAACTTAATGTTCCATTAGACACACGAGAAACTTTGTTAAAGTATATTGGAAGTTTGCATTCTTATTTGAGACATACATTGATTATGTTTAATCCAACTGACTTTAATGAAGTGTGTGTATAAGCCATTCATATTGAATCAGCTGGTAGACCTTTTTAGTCAAACTTTTCAAAGAAACGATTCAAGCATTCAGAGAACAAAGATTCCAAAGAAGGCAAGGGAAAGAATAAGTTGGAAGGGAAGAAATCGACAACATCTAAGAAGGAAGGAGAAAGGCCTACTTGTACTCATTGTCAGAGGGTTGGACATGACGACTTCAAATGTTGGAAGCTTCATCTTGAACTTAAACCAAAATGGTTCCTTAAGAAGAAGGGTGAAATGAAATCTAGTGTTGCAGTCCAACAAGATTTGGGATCCGACTCTGGTGATGAAAAGAATATTACCGCTATGGGTCTGATAGGTAATCCTTCTGAAACTAGCTCTAGTTCTACTTTTTCTGCATCTTCTTCAAACTCTAAGAATGTGATTGAAGAAAATAAGAGTTTTGAATTGTATCCAAGAACACTAAGATAGACACATTATTCTATAGTGGATCGCAAGAAAATCTAATTTCTAAGGAACTAGTAAGGAAGTTGGGATTGGAAACTAAGAATCATCCAAAACCATACCCTTTAGGATGGTTGAAAGAAAATACTTAGATGCAAGTCACAAAACAGTGTTGATTAAGGTTTTCAATTACAACTAATTTTGTTGATGAAGTTGAGCTAGATATGATTCCTTTGGATATATATGGAGTTGTGTCAGGTAGTTTGTATCTTTATGATCAAGATTCCATATTTCATAGAAAGGAGAATAAGTATCATCTCATTAAAGATGGAATTGACTACATTGTCAAGGCACACAAAATTAAGACAAACTTGGATTTAATCAATGTTAGTCAAATGAAAAGGCTAATAAATTCAAGTAAAAAGTTTATTCTCATGATTCTTAAAGAACAACCTAAACATAAGTATGATGCTTCTCAAGGGTGTGATTCTCAGTTTAAGGACAAGTTGGTTGAAATAGTAGATTCTTATAAAGAATTGTTTAAAGAAACAAAAATTTTATGTCCAAAATGAGAAATACAACGTGAGATTCAATTACAATCTGATGCCCCTCTCCCAAACATTGGCATGTATCGTATGTCAGTCATAGAGAATGAAGAGATTAAGAAACAAATTTAGGAATTGTTTGATAAAGGCTTTATTCAACCTAGTTCTTATCCATGAGGATCACCGATCATATTAGTCCTAAAGAAAGACGAAAGTTGGAGAATATGTATTGATTTTAGAGCCTTAAATAAAATCACCATTAAGAACATTTATCCTCTTCCTAGAATCGATGATTTGCTTGATTAGTTAAAGAATGTTGTTTACTTTACAAAACTAGATTTAAGAGGTGGTTATCATCAGATTCATGTTGTGGAGAATGATATATGGAAAACTGTATTTAAGACTAGACATGGGATTTTTGAATAGTTGGTTATGTCGTTTGGGTTATGAAATGCTCCAAAAACTTTTATGAGAGAGATGAATCATGTTTTTCGTCCTTTTATTGATACATTTATCATAGTCTATCTGGATGATATTCTTGTTTTTAGTTCAAGTTGGGAAGAACACGTAAAGCATGTTAAATAAGTTTTTGATGTGTTTCATAGAGATAAACTATATCTCAAACTTTTTAAATGTGAATTTGGCAAAACTTCTTTAGTATATATAGGTTACATAGTTGGATGAGGTCAACTAAAAATAGATCCAACTAAAATTGATGTAATTGTTAAGTGGTCAAGACCTCAAAATGTGACGAAAGTTAGAAGTTTCTTGGGTGCAGTTTAGTATTGGGGGAATTTTATTTCTCATTTCTCTTTTATTGCATCACCACTTCATGCTTTAATTTCTAAATTATCCTTTCAGTGGGGAGGAAAACAACAAAAAGCATTTGATACTTTAAAGTAGAAAATTGTTACAACTCCAATATTTGCTTTACAAGACCTTCAACAACCAATGGGTGCAATGTTATTGCAAAAAGGAAAGCCTATATGTTTTCATTTAATTTAAATAATTTTTATTTGTTTAATTATATTATTTAAATAATTCTAAAAATAGTATTTTTATATTTTTAATTATAGTTTTTTTTATTAGATAATAATATATAGGTTTAAAACTAAAAATTTGCATCTCTTTTCAGTTGTTATTTTCACATATTGTCAAGTATTATTAATGTTAAATAAAAAAAATATTTATTAGTTTTAGGGAGCAACTCAATTGGAGATTAATGTAATATCAATGAGAGGAGATTTACTGCTAACTATCCGTCACACTAGATTCCTCTTAGATAAATAAATATAAAAATAATAATAGATATTTATTAAGTGAATTCTTTTCCTCCTACATTATTTAGAATACCAATTGTAATTATCCACGTTAAAAATTGTGCCTCTTCTCATGTAAATCAATCACTCATTAGTGTACCTAATTAATTAACAATTAATATGACTACATCTTCCAAGAAACTTCATCTTCTAAAAACATTTCAAAGCTTAAATAAAAAACATTTATAGATATAAATTAAAATTTGTAATTATCCTCACAATTAGTAGGTTAAAAACAGTGCATATTTTCATATAAAACATTCACCAATTCGTGTACCTAATTAATGAACAATTAAAATGACTACATCTTCCAAGAAAACATGAGGTTGTAAAAAAAAATTCAAAGCTTAAATTAAAAACATTTAAAATGTAAATTAAAAATTGCACTTATATAATTCTTTGTGTCACCAATCTTTACTTTCAACCTAAACGGTGTTTCCAAATTTTATGAACTCGAGAATAATTTGTGTCGCCAATCTTTACTTTCAACCTGACTGGTGTCTCCAAAAAATATTCCTCCCTTTAGAATCACATTGTCTCGGTGACTAGCTACTTGAGCTTTCACTTTCTTTCTTTTCCTCGAGGTTGGGTTCTTCCTACACCACTTTGTTGTCCATTCCCTCAGAAATTGCCTTTTTCCCTACTCTTCTTTAGCCATTAAAGAAGCTTGGTATGTTCTTTTCTTCCACCTTTAAAGCAGCTCGATATGATCCTCAATTGTATTGAATGAAAACGTATCAATCTCGTTCTAGTTCTCATACATTAATCCATTAATATATCTGCAAAATTTCTCAGCATCCTCTTCATTATGACCAACTCTAATATTCAATTTATAAAATTATTCATTGCATTTCCTCACTTTTATGGATTCTTGTTTAATATTTTGCAATAGATTGAAAATATTCAATTGGTAATATTCGGGTATTAGTGTACCTTTGAACTTTTCCACCATTCTAACATAGATTATAATCTTGGTCTTGCATTTCTTTTTCATGCATGCTTGCATTTCATCCCACCACAAAGTTGTGCAGACTTTCAACCATGTAATTACATACTTCACTTTTTTTCTTCATATACATCCTCATAATGGAAATATTTGTCCATAATGTTACTCCAATCCATTAATTCATAAACATTCAAATTATCTTCATATACAAACACCTCTCATCCAGGTGGATATTGGTGGCCAACTGCCTATTACACTTGGACCCTCACCATTGTTTCTTTCAGTTTTTCAGGTTCCTTAATTGTAGCACAGTTTAATATTTTTAGCAGTTTTTCGGGTCCTAAACTTCCGGAGCCGTTTTGAGGCCGTAACCGGATTTTTTTTGGCAAATTTCCTATGTTGGTCATGCTAGTAATCACATTCAGAGTTGTAGTCCTCGGAGAGATCTTTCCAATGAGGTATCATACGCATCAAACGGAGATAATATGACCAAGATACGACCCCGGGAAGTTGGCTGCCCAACTAACCCCAACGGGGCCCATAAACTCTTGGTGTTGCATCTCCTCGGGCTAGGGTTTTGGTTGTTTATGGTTTTCTCTTATTGTTCAATAATAAAAAGGCCCTTGAGCCTCATTGTAACTCAGTTCAGGGGCATGTACCCGCCACATCTCTTCTCAAAGATAAGCTACCATCGCCCGAGCTATCTTATTCCATTGTGTTTGTAACCATAGTTCAGTTTTTTTCTATTAATGAAATGAAGTGTTTTTTTGCTGCATCTATGTGTTTATGAGTATATGCGTTCCTGTTTAATTTTGGATCAGTGGTATCATAGCGGTATGCTATTTCTCTATTTTTCTTTGCATGTCCTCAACGAGGTCAGTGTAGAAGGAGTTAGGCTCAATCTGGTTGAACCATTGCAGGATCAACCTCGCAAAACCCGAAGACCTCCCATGGTGGAAGAAAAGAAAGACAAGGGGGTAGGAGATCCTTTCAAAATGTTGCCCGAAGAAGCCCTCGAGTGATAGAGGGACGCGATGATGGATAAATTTGCCCGGTTTCTTCGACGGCTGCCCACAGGCGATGCATCTTCATCTAAGAGCCACTCTCAAGGTGCCACTCCTTTTAAGGTACAACTTAACTCCGATATTCTCATATTTGAAGGCCTTATAGATGTAGGCACCATAGATAAATGGTTAAATATATTGGAAAGATATTTTTCAGTTCATGACTTTTCCAATCAGGAAAATATTACGTTTGCACTTCTCAAGTCCACCCCACATGTCAAGGACTAGTGGGAAACCTACTGTGAACAAAAGGACGGGAGTGAACCCTCGCTGTTCTCAACTGCACCCACTTGGAATTATTTCCGAGAGGCCATCAAGGAACAGTATTACCCTATCGGGAGCTATGAAGATAAATACATAAAGTGAACCACGCTACGACAGGGAAGGGACTAAGATGTGTCGGAGTTCACAAATGCTTTCCATACCCTTCACACGAAGATGGGTATCAAGGATACTGAGCGAAATTTGGTGCTCAAGTACCGTGGCTGTCTACACAAGTACATCGAGGATGAGATGGAGTTCCTAGAAATTTCCTCGCTCGGCACTACGTATCGGTCTGCTGTAAAGATTGAGCAAAAGTTTAAACAGAAGAAGCGAGACTTTGCGTCTACGAATCCAAAGCAAGGAAAATGCACCCCCAAACCATAGAACAAGGGACCAAGCCAGGGTAGGGCTACCCAAGACAACCCGCTGAAGCTGCAAGTAAAGAACAACACCACGAAGATGAAGAAGGATACGAGAAAATGGTGTGAGTTCCATAAGAGCTCCACTCACAATACAAGTGAGTGTCGGACCAAGCAGTCACTGGCGGCCAAGATGAAGGCTTCCAAATCAGACGTAGGTTCCAAATCTGAAGCAAAACTGGTAAGGGGACTGACAAAGGGAAGCAAATCATTGATGTGGAGCCCAGTGCCACTGTGGCCACCACAAAGATCTAGATAATTGAGACTAAAGATCCAGAGGAGGGGGAACACCTCTTCCACTCACAGATGTGGGTGAAGGGTTCTCTGCTGTAGTTCATTATCGACAACAGGAGACAAAATAACCTCGTTTCAGCAGAAGTCGTGAAGCGGCTGGGCCTAAAGACTACAACACATCCACAGCCGTACACCATCGGGTGGCTTCACGAAGGATGAGATCTTCGCATCAGCCAGCAGTGTCGCCTTCCCTATAGCATCAAGCCCTTCACAGATACTGGAGGTGGCCCCGCCTATAGTCGTCTCTTTGATCACTACGAATAAATGCAGTAAGATCATTTCCCAGACTAGGAAATTCGTTTTCCTTATGATTCGCCCCCAAGGCAAGAAGAAGGCTGTGGCCACAGCTTCCAGGCAGGGCTCCTCTGCACAACAACAATAGATGGACAAGGTCGTGGAGGAGTACAGGGACATTTTCGCCTCACCCACAGGGGTACCCCTGCACTGTCAGTTCAAGCACTCCATCGATCTGCCATCGGGCTCGCCGCTACCCAATTGATTGATCTATCGATGCTCTGTTCTAGATAACGATGAGATCAAGAGGAAGATTCAGGAACTACTGCAGAAAGGGCACATCAGGCCAAGCTCACCACCCTGTGGGAGCCCGATTCTATTGGCACAGAAAAAGGATGGGACCTGGAGGCTTTGTATTGACTATCAGGCACTGAACAAGATCACTGTGCGGAATAGGTACCCAATCCCGCAGATTGATGGCCTTTTGGACCAACTCAAGGGGGTCAAATATTTCAGTAAGATTGACTTGAAATCAAGTTATCACCAGGCGCCTACTGAACCCTCTGATGTGTGGAAGACTACCTTCAAATCATGGGAGGGCCTTTTTCAATGGTTTGTCATGCCGTTCGGATTGACGAACTCCCCTACAACCTTCTTGAGACTGATGGACGACATCTTTCGGCCCCTCACCAACACATTCGCGGTGGTGTATTTAGATGACATCTTGATCTTTGGCCAGAGTTGGGAAGAGCACCTCCACCATATTCGACAGGTCCTTCAAACCCTTTGACAACACAAGCTGTGTGGTGTGATAACTTGGAGAAATGTACCTTTGCCCTAACCCAGGTTCAATATCTGGGGTACATCATTGATGATTAGGGTATACATGTGGACCCATCCAAGATACAAGTCATTCGGGATTGGACCCCCCAACCACTCTAACAGAGCTCCGCAGCTTTTTGGGTCTTACCAATTTCTACCATAGGTTCATGTTGGGGTTCTCTCATATTGCCTCGCTTTTAAGTCCAGTCATCAATGGCAGAGCGAAATCCATGTTCTTTTGGTTCGAAACCCAGCAATGGGCGTTCTCCGAGTCGAAGAATCGCCTCTATTTTGCACTAGTGCTCACATTACCAGACCTACAACAACCATTTGAGATTGAGACAGATGCCCCTGACTATGATATTGGTGCAGTTCTTACTCAACATGGGCATCCAGTGTCTGACCACGGTGAGACAGTTTCAGACACAGTATGAAAGTACCCTACTTACGACAAAGAAATGCATTCCATTGTGCAGGCCTGCCGTCAATGGAAGCATTACATTATGGGTAAGGAAACGGTCATCCACATAGACCACCGGCCTCTACAATTCATACAGACACAAGGGAAATTGAAGAACGATCGTCATCAGAAATGGTCTACCTATCTGCAACATTTCCATTTGAGCATTGAGTATAAGAAGGGCAGCACCAATAATGACGCCAATTGCCTCAGCCGACCACCAGCCATGGAGCTAATCATTGTGCTCGACTCCTGTGGACATGAAACATCGGGGTGGCCAATTAATTAACAATTAATATGACTACATCATCATTCGCTCCTTGGTGTACCCAATTAATTAACAATTAATATGACTACACTTCATCTGGTAAAAACATGTCAAGCCTTAAATTAAAAAGGTTTAAAAATATAAATTAAAATGTGTTATTATCCTCACAATTAGGTTAAAAACAGTGCCTCTTCTCATATAAATCATTCACCCATTTTGTACCTAATTAATGACCAATTAAAATAACTACATCTTCCAAGAAACATCTAGTCATCTAAATCATTCACCCATTCTTGTACCTAATTAGTGAACAATTAAAATAACTACACCTTCCAAGAAACATCAGTTTGTAAAAAAGTTTCAAAGCTTAAATTAAAAACATTTTAAAATCTTGTTTTAAGAGTGGTACACCAAACAATACAATATATACCTAAAGTAAGGGGAATAGATATTCAATGGCGCTATCACTATACTCTTGGACCTTTTTTTTCAAAAAAAATATCGCATCATATTGCATATAATATAACAATTGGTATCACAAATAATCTAAGTGGTACAAAATTTGCAAGGAATGCACCCCATACCTCAGACAAAAACTTGAATAGTCCTTATCTGGGTGAACAGCAAGCTTTTAGCGCCCAACACCTACTCCAATACTAAGAAATCTCAAATTTATACGCCTCAAAGATTACTACTCAAAACCTGTCACTTGTTTTGAGGCGAGGTAAAGAATTGCCTGACGATAAAAATAAAAAAGATAATTTGAATATCTAGCACAAAAACTTTCCAACAAGACCTCAAAGAAGATCAGCAACATTAGAAGGAAGCTCCTCAACAACGACATTGTAGAACCTCTGAACGTCTTGTAGCATTCTCTCATCATCTCTTGTAACAAAGTTAATTGCCACACCCTTCCTTCCAAACCTGCCACTACGACCAATTCGATGGAGATAGTTTTCTGGCTGGGTAGGAAGGTCATAGTTGATTACTAGTGAGACTTGTTGCACATCAATACCACGTGCCAGCAGATCAGTTGTAATCAGTACACGTGAGGATCCAGATCGAAATTCCCTCATAATGATATCCCTGGTGTTTTGATCCATGTCCCCATGAGTAGCAGAGACAGTGTGGTCACGAGCTGTCATGTTGTCCGTCAACCAATCAACCTTTCGCCTGGTGTTAACAAAAATAACACTTTGTGTGATTGCCAGGGTCTCATACAGATCACACAGTGTATCAAGTTTCCAATCCTCTTTTTCAACATTGACATAGAACTGCTTGATACCCTCGAGTGTCAACTCGTCCCTCTTCACTAGAATCCTCACAGGCTTACTCATGAATTTCCTGTTGATCTCAAGTGCTTCAGGAGGCATTGTAGCAGAGAAAACACCCACCTGAATCGTTGAAGGTAGTAGCTGAAAAATATCATAGATCTGGTCTTTGAAACCCCTGGAAAGCATTTCATCGGCTTCATCCAGCACAAACATCTTGATGCAATCGGTGCGAAGAGAGTGCCTGCGTAACATGTCAAACACACGGCCCGGGGTTCCAACAACAACATGAACTCCACTCATGAGTATACACTGATCATCGCGAACACTGGTTCCACCTACGCAGGCATGAACTTTAACCTGCAAGTAATCCCCGAGAGCGCGCATGACCTTTTCGATTTGTTGTGCAAGCTCTCGGGTGGGGGCGAGAACCAAAGCCTGGCATTCCAGCAAGCCATAGTCGAGTTGCTGCAAAATTCCGGAACAGAAAGTCGCTGTCTTGCCCGTTCCAGACTGGGCCTGCTGTATCACATCAAGAGATGGCTTCTCAAACCCATAGGCGTAGATGCCTCTAAGAAGATTCTCGTGTAAACCCATTTCATCGAAGCTTTCGTCAACTTCATCGTAGCTTGCGAAGAGCTCGTCGCCTTCCGCTGAAAGTATTTCCTTCATCTTGGCGTCATACTGACGAGCGTCGAAGAGAGTTGCATCTGCTCCCGTTCCGGCCATGATTATTAGGGTTTAATCCAAGCTGAAGAAACGGTTCGCCAGGCCAATTCGCAGAGCAGAGCAGACAGCAGCAGCAACGGCACAAAGAGTATACTCTTGAACCTATTACACCCGGTCACAACCTATTAAATAGGTACACCTAATTTCAAACAAGAACACGAACAGCTTCAAAACCCACCCTAATTATTTCAACAAATTTTAACAAAAACAAAAAAAATAAAAGAAACTACCTCCACGAAGAAAGTCGAACAGAAATCCCAGTGAGTTCTGGTTATATTCCAAAACACTTGATCTGACGAAAACCCTTTTCATATGAATCCACAACCTGCATAACGAAATCGACTAGAACTATAATTTTTATTTGTACAGATAAGAACCAAAGAGTAAAAAGGGTCGTTACCTTGAGTGAGAGGTCGGCTAGTTTTCGTTATAGAAACCCCTCGGTGGAATCGCTGCTTCATTATTAACTAAATCGGCCCATTTTATTTAACCTGGGCACACATCTCCTAAATCGTAATTTTGAAGTTTTCCACACTTTGATCACTATAGGGAAACTTTAAGCTTTTAATTATCGCCATTTCCAAACGACTCATGAGCCCCAAAACGCAGAAAGGAACCATATCGACCTTATTTAGGGAGTGTTTACCCAACCAAACGAAGCCCCCAGTGGAGGAAGGAACCATATCCACCTCATTTAAGGAGTGTTTACCCAGCGAAATAGAGAAAGGAACGGTATCCACCTAATGGAACCGTGCAGGAAGTGTTTAGCATTTTAGTAAATTCGTTTCCTACCTTCTAAATGGGACCATGGTTATTTATATCTTTGGTGGTTGATGTTATTGGAACAAATACCATCCTTAACATCTTCCATTCTATTCCTTTCTATTCTGATATCCATGGTAATATTTATTGATGCATACTATTATACTTAAGATTCACTATTGGTTACGGATGCATGCTATCATTTGATGGTATTCATTGCCACTTTGTCTCATTTGAGATCTTTTGTCTTCGTGTTTGTTTGAATATTTTATTTGTAATGCAAAGTAAGATGCTTTGAGTTTGGTTTTTATGGATCTTTTCGTAATTAAATCAAGATTATTTATCCAATTAGCTCTAATTCTAGGGTACCATGTAATGATTTTCCATCTCATTGTCCGTAGCAAAAGATTTCCTTATCTAATATAGTCTACTATGCATCAAAATTACAAGGGATCATGTCATCTTGCTTTGAATAAGACATTTTTCCATGAACTGCTCCACCCCTTCCACAACCCTACGAATAAACTAACAATTGAACTAGGAATATAAGAGTAGGTCATTCTTCTAAAATGCCACCATGGTGAGTGTGAATAATTAAAAATATGCAAATGCGGTCAAATTCCACTTTGGACTAGTCATTTGATGGACATGATGATGTCATTGTGTTCCTCTTTTTGAGAGGAAAAAAATCGACCTAGAGGTCACCTCGTTGAGATAAACAGAAGTTAGTTTTTGATTTTATGCACCCACTCATGGATATCTGATCAGGTCGGCTTCAATTTCATGCACACTTGGAAAGGTCGGCCTAAACATCAAATGGACATTGTTGGACCCCCTAGAGGCCTATAAATACAAGTGAACTAGAAGCTCATTCAGACATCACAACATCGAGCATCTTCTTCTCTTATATCTGATTCGGTTCAGAACATTGGCGAAGGAAATTCTCGTACGGAGGTCCGAACTCTCAAATCCGAAGCTCGCATAAAATTAGGGTTTTTGTTCTGGACGCTCGCACATAACTCGGAAATTTCATCCCTAGACGCACGCATGCTATGGGCAAGACAACGTCCACGAAGCTACAGATTCACACATGCTAACTTGAAGGGAGCGTGGAGATGTTTGTCTACAGTTGACCCTCATTCGAAGTTTTTTCAAGTTGTCTGAAGTCCGAATCAAGCTGTATCTGATATATTGTACCACTGTAAACTGGTTTCTAAAGTTGTTGGGTTGTATTACTGATCATATTGTCTTGGGCTCATTCTACTCTCTCCTGAACAATTTATGACAATCTAATAAAAGAAGAAATTCAAAGGGTTTTCCGCGTTGTGGGGCTTTCCCCTAGTCTTTGACCAAATCTGGTGTCTCTTGTTGATGTGTTGATTGTCTTCTTTATCATTGCATATATTTTTCTATCTCAGATTACTGCTGATGAATGGAAAGACTAATTGTAACTAGAAATTTTGCTAATTGAAGTTTGGAATTGGGCTAAGGTAATTGATACAACATAGAAAAATATGAAAAATTAACATGGTATCAGAGCTACTGTTAAAGACAAGCCCAAAATAAGACAAGCCTTGAAGCACTCATCTTTGAAAAGTTGAAACAACTAATCCAAATTCAATTAAAACAAAGGATTACCGAAATGCGTTTGCATTTGAAAATAGAAAATATTCTTTTTTTTGTCCTGTTTGCATATAGGAAACATAATCCAATGATGTTTGTGAAAACAATATGTATGTAAAAGCTTGGGAACATACAAAACTAAATACAAAGCGGAAAATTTCAGTCTCAAACTACGAGGAGATGGAATAAGAGGATATTATAGTATCATCTGAAGGTGATCGAGTTTATGATCTTAATAGAGAAGGTAACATTTCAATTGCTTTCAAAGGATATATATATATATATATATATATATATATATATATATATATATATATATATATATATATATATATATATATATATATATATATATATATATATATATATGTTTTATGTTTTTAAAATCAATGCGTATAATTATCTAGATAATAGTTAAAATATAGAGATCTTTAAATAGATAATAAAATCAAGTCCATTTTGATAAAGTTAATTACATGTTAATCATGATCTGAATTTACACTTGTTTTATTGTGCAAGATATGTATTTGTTGTAGTTGCACCCATTAACAACATAGAAAATGTCAAATATTATTTGATGTGGTGCAATGAATGAAAGATGAAGTTATTGGAAGACTACGATGATAACGGTTTTATATATGAAAGAGGGTCTATTATATTGAAAGGTCATTTTTTCCAAGAAACTCATCAAACTGAGAGTAATGTTTACTTTCAATACTATCAACCCGATGTCATAAGTTGTCAATATAGTCACTTGTCTGTGTAGTGCGCATAAAGCTGAAAGAAGTTCAATCAAAAAAGAAATTGAAAGTTAAAAAAATGGAGAATGTCAAAAACTGAAGATGAACGGATCATTGAGGATGGCATTCCATTAAAATTTTTTTAATTGAACTTCCCAACAATTTCTTCTACTTGGATTCATCTTTGAGAACTTAGAGTTCAAGTTCATGCGGCTGGGAGGTCATATGGTTTTCACCTTTCGACGAAGCCCAGATACAACTTGTCCAAATATCTTTAAACACATTTTGTGGGGGTCCATTGCATATGCCTTACCATCAAAACAAGTTTTTAAACCTATTTCTAGATTTTATGATCCATGCCTTCTATATTCATTCCAAGATATAATCTCATTTAGATCACTTGAGAGATTTTATGAGTTCTAACTTCAAGCCGAACATGTTATCACCCTCAAATATTTTAACATTGACATATGGGTCCTACCTTAGATGTGTTATAAATAGACTTTGATCCACCTATATAGAGACTTTTTTTGGGAGGCTGAACTCTTTTATCAAGGGCCTACATACTTATTATACCCAAATAGACTTCAACATGGATTAATGGAAAATCAATTCGAGTTTGTTGACAACAAACCAAGCTGGGATTCTTTCTCTAGCAATTGACAAGATTTCAAAACCAATACAAGCTATACCTATAAAACCTCAAATTCAATCAATAATTGGTTGTGACAATTAGGTTTTCTTATGACAAGAACAAGAAAACCAATTTTCTTTGTCTTAGTTACAAATCTAAATCAATCGCACTCTCTCTCATCTCTCATGGCAAACTCTACAATTTCTTCACTCTTTTTTAAAATACTTCCATTATATCAACAAGTAACAAAGTTTTTAAAAACCCAATGAATTTCTATTAACTCCCTATTTTTTCTAGGTCTATCCATGTTTTGAACAACCAAATGACACTCACCCTAACTCCATAACAACATAGATTCCTTCTAGATTACATTTAGGAAAATATTACAAAATAAATAAAATTTAAGGAAACCATCTTCCTTTAGAAAAATAGGGTTGACATAAGGAGGTAAAACTGATTTAAGTGGGACATACTCCTGCATCAACAACTCATGCTCCCCTGCCATGTGAAAAACACTTCATTGTAGAATGCCTCATTTCCATGCAAAAAGCACATCATTGTTTTTATTGGAAATGAGACAAAACACTTCAATACAAAATGACAACAAAACAGTTGTTCCTGAGATAAAGGCATACATTTGTATAACATATAGGCCTTCCATGAAATGGAGGAATGAGGTATTTCCAGCACAAAAAAATAAAATCAAGCCAAATATAATCATCAAGGGGGCAAGATATAAAATATGTTTCAAATTTCCAAAGCACCCATAGTAGGGAGAATGTGGCTTTTTCACTCCTAGGTATCTTAATGTTTTGTCCATCAGTTGACCTCCTATGTAAGAAACCATGCAAAGAAGAATTTTTTGGCTACAAAGCAAATTTATATAGGCATATCATGTTAAACAACCATATTTATTTCATGTAATCTTTCCACAAAAGTTTGCTTACATAGTCTTCCAATTCAAGTTTTAAGTAGAGGCATGCCTACATTTTATAAATTCAATGGCTTGTCACCATTTTAAATAAAAAAATACCCATTCTATTGTTTGGCTATCGATCACATCGTTATCCATTTTGATACCATTTTAAAATAATTGTAGGGATAAGAACTAAGCCTGATTAGCTAACGACATCCCTTCATGTAGAACTAGGGGAGAATACCAAAGGAAATGGTCATTAAAAGGAAACCATACCACAATGAAGTGTCTTTCCATGAAATGAACAACTTAATAACCTACTATGCATTGCATTTTCTTTGGACCAACAAAAGAATAACAATCATAACATAAGTAAGGGTTCCTATGAGGATGTACAAAGGAAGGCCCTACCAATTATTTTTCCCCTATGGATAACCTAGACTAATATTATTCTTGTGAACACGTTTCCTTGCTTCACGACAATTCATGGCCCCTATCATCCATTTAGAACAACAAGACTTATAACAAATATTTGTTGTGATAATAGTCAAACAATCATACTTATAGAAGCATAACATAAATATGAATTGGCATTGACAACCAAATTTTAAAAACACAATATCATTATTCTATATGAATCTCATTGACTCATTACAAAAAGAGAATCAAAAATCTTAAAAAATTCGTTACCTTTGGAATATATTCAAAATGTCAACCTACCTCCCTAATATTTTAATAAGTATTAAAATTAACAAGTACCCTAATATTTTATTAAGTATTAAAAGTAAGGAGGACAAATTGGAGATAAAATTAGTGCACGCTATTCTTAACACGAAAATTCAAATTTTGGTGTACTATGAGATGGAGGCTACAGACTATCATTATCCCCTTCAAGACAATACTTCTATCAACCATTACAAATAAATATATCAACACATATTAATAATAACTATCCAATTCTAAAGGAAAATATCTTTTTAGCCTGAATTAAATTTGGAATCAGTTTTACAATTGCACACTTGAGAGGTCTAATATGGTGACAGATGCATCTTTTCGATTGTTAGTCCATCAGATATTCTTAATTTTCAGGTCATATTGAATACCTCTACGCCGATGCCTATATCTTCAAAATCCAGGAATGGTGTCTCATATTTCACATATAGATAATGCATGCTCATTTGAACTAAACTAAGATAATTTGTTAGTGTATCCCGTTAGAAATTTGTTGATGACAAATCTATTATCATTGTTTTAGTTTTTTATTGAAGTTAGTGAACACACCTTCTCACATAAGCTGCTTGAAACCAATTTGAATATAAAGACAAGATTTTCCTTAATGTCTAGACACATTTTCTAGTTTGATTAAATATATATATATATATATACATATGTATGTTTCTATGTTGATATCAACCTTAACTCTACTCTACAACTTATGTTCTTATTAAGTGTTTCCTTTTTCATCCTTCCCCAATTTTGCTTTGGGAAATGTTCTGATCATAAGTAGTTGGTTTTTGATTCGTTCTCCAACACACAATGTTGGTTTTTGTTTTGTTTACCTTTCTTAATTTTGTTTTTTATTAGTTTTCATAATCAAATAACCTATTTTGATGAAACTAGATATATTGAATCAACTAATGTTAAAGTAGGTTGAAATGTTTTCCTGTGATAGTAGCTACAACCACTTAAAAGTTTTATTTAAATAACGTCTAAATACATATTATTTAGCAGGGTATTTACGCAGTTTATTAAATATAATGATGAAATATTTTTATTGATGATTTTTACCAACTAGGGTATTCATATAAATTAAATGGCTAATAAATGTTGAGAAACATAAATCCATAATAACTATAAAAAACATTTACTTCATTATCTATCTTAAGTTCCTAGAACTAAAAAATTCATAAACAAATTAAATGTAAACTTTATTATTATTAATAATTATAGAATGAATGAATATATAAGTTAAACATATATACATTTAGGAAAACATGGAACACTATTTTTAAATGTGAAGAATTACTCTTCCCATCAAAATCCTTAATCTATAATACCATGGTGTATCAATACCATCCACCCAAAAAACTATAAGTCACTTCTAATGGCATTTCTTTATATGACATTTTTAATTAATCAATTTAATTAAAATGAACAAAAAAAGACATAACTAATTCGGAGATAAATCTAAACAGTTGATTTGAGTACTATTATTAGTGTTCTTGAATATTCCATGGAAGTTAAATTCCTATCATTTAACTAATAATTATAGATAATTAAATTAAATTTCTCCCTATTCCAAAATAGACAAGTCTATAAACTCTATTATATGTAGTGACCTTGATAATATATATATATATATATATATATATATATATTGAAATATTTATCCACTGGCGTTATGAATGGTTTATAAAGTAACTTACTTAAGTAAAGAAGCTTTAATATTGTAAAGACAAATATATTGAAATATGTATCTACTCTTGTTATGCATAATTTATAAATTCTCCTCCTAATGAGTATGTTGAAAGGTAGTTTAATATTCATAAAATATTATTATTATGATTATTATAAAATCAAATATAATTCTTTTGATTTATTTATATAATAGCATATATTCATAAAATATTATAAAATTATCTTTTTCAATTCAATTACATTTTTTTGGTTCATTTATTTATATGGCGTATCTAGTGTATAGTAATTATTGATCTAATTTATTTCCTTATTATTTATTTTTTTATAATAAATATAATATAAAATAAAACTAAATAAAGTGTTTTTTTCTAATTAAGTTCAATTTTAATGTGAATTATATTTTATAATAAATTTAATATAGAATAAAAATAAACTTTAATTATTTTATTAATTGAATTATATAAAAAAACTGGTATTATTTATAAGTAATACTTTTTGAAAATCTATCAAATTTGTTTAGAAGTCAACGCTCATTAATTGAAATTGAATTGATTTGTCTTCTTCGTAAATGAACCACAATGGTGGGAATTTGAATCTTTGATTTTTGAGTTTTTATGAATCTCAGATTTTGATCACCAATTGAGTTCCCCTCAGAGATAATATCTTTATTTTTGAAATCAAAATATAGTGTTAATACATTATTTTGATGAATTTTTCCCAATTGAAAAACAAACAAACAAACAAACATTTTCCAAACAAATCTAACAAAAACACTAACTTATAATGGTTTAAAAATTTCTCATGAGTATGTTGTCGAGGTAAGATTTTTAATCTCTTCTCTTTAGTGTATCAATGTCTTCATTGTCATCTTCAATAAAGCAAAACATATTTTAATCTATATGGTAAGATGGAATAAGTTAATGTATTTACAAGTGGAGAGTAATGCACTTCAGAATTTTGAGTGTTTATTTTAATTAAACTTGCTAATATTTATATATGTTTTTATTTATACTATTTATTTTTCATTTAAATAATTATTATTTGTTTAATTATTATTTAAATAATTCTAAAAATAGTATTTTTATATTTTTAATTATAGTTTTTTTTATTAGATAATAATATATAGGTTTTAAACTAAAAATTTGCATCTCTTTTCGGTTGTTATTTTCACATATTGTTAAGTATTATTAATGTTAAATAAAAAAAATATTTATTAGTTTTAGGGAGCAACTCAATTGGTGATTAATGTAATATCAAAGAGAGGAGATTTACTGCTAACCATCTGTCGCACTAGATTCCTCTTGGATAAATAAATATACAGATAATAATAGATATTTATTAAGTGAATTCTTTTCCTCCTACATTATTTAGAATACCAATTGTAATTATCCACGTTAAAAACTGTGCCTCTTCTCATATAAATCAGTCACTCATTAGTGTACCTAATTAATTAACAATTAATATGACTATATCTTCCAAGAAACTTCATCTTCTAAAAACATTTCAAAGCTTAAATAAAAAACATTCAAAAATATAAATTAAAATTTGTAATTATCCTCACAATTAGCAGGTTAAAAACAATGCATCTTTTCATATAAAACATTCACCAATTCATGTACCTAATTAATGAACAATTAAAATGACTACATCTTCCAAGAAAACATGAGGTTGTAAAAAAAATTCAAAGCTTAAATTAAAAACATTTAAAATGTAAATTAAAAAATTGCACTTATATAATTCTTTGTGTCACCAATCTTTACTTACAACGTGAACGGTGTTTCCAAATTTTATGAACTCGAGAATAATTTGTGTCACCAATCTTTGCTTTCAACTTGACGGGTGTTTCCAAAAAATATTCCTCCCTTCAGAATCACATTGTCTCGGTGACTAGCTACTTGAGCTTCCACTTCTTTCTTTTCCTCGAGGTTGGGTTCTTCCTACACCACTTTGTTGTCCATTCCCTCAGAAATTTCCTTTTTCCCTACTCTTCTTCAGCCTTTAAAGAAGCTCGGTATGATCTTTTCTTCCACCTTTAAAGCAGCTCGGTATGATCCTCAATTGTATTGAATGAAAAAGTATCAATCTCGTTCTAGTTCTCATACATTAATCCGTTAATATATCTGCAAAATTTATCGGCATCCTCTTCATTATGACCAACTCTAATATTTAATTTATAAAATTATTCATTGCATTTCCTCACTTTCATGGATTCTTGTTTAATATTTTGCAATAGATTGAAAATATTCAGTTGGTAATATTTGGGTATTAATGTACCTTTGAACTTTTCCACCATTCTAACATAGCTTATAATCTTGGTCTTGCCTTTCTTTTTCATGCATTCTTGCATTTCATCCCACCACAAAGTTGCGTGGACTTTCAGCCACGTAATCACATACTTCACTTTTTTTCTTCATATACATCCTCATAATGGAAATATTTGTCCATAATGTTACTCCAGTCCATTAATTCATAAACATTCCAATTATCTTCTTATACAAACACCTCTCATCCAGGTGGATATTGGAGGCCACGCGCATATTCCACTTGGACCCTCACCATTGTTTCTTTCAGTTTTTCAGTTTCCTTAATTGTAGCACAATTTAATATTTTTAGAAGTTTTTCGGGTCCTAAACTTCCGGAGCCGTTTTGAGGCCCTAACCGGCATATTTTTTGGAAAAATTCCTGCGTTGATTACGCTAGTAATCACGTCGGGAGTTGTAGTCCTCAGAGAGATCTTTCCAATGAGGTATCATATGCGTCAAACAGAGATAATATGACCAAGATACGACCCCGAGAAGTGGCTGCCCAACTAACCCCAACGGGGCCCATAAACTCTTGGTGTTGCATCTCTTCAGGCTAGGGTTTTGGTTGTTTAGGATTTTCTCTTATTGTTCAATAATAAAAAGGCCCTTGAGCCTCATTGTAACTCAATTCAGGGGCATGTACCCGCCACATCTCTTCTCAGAGATAAGCTACCATCGCCCGAGCTATCTCATTTCCATTGTGTTTGTAACCATAGTTCAGTTTTTTTCTGCTGCATCTATGTGTTTATGAGTATATCTGTAATTTGTTGCATTCCTGTTTAATTTCGGATCAGTGGTATCATAGCGGTCTGCTATTTCTCTATTTTTCTTTGCATGTCCCCAACGAGGTCAGGGTATAAGGAGTTAGGCTCGATCTGGTTGAACCATTGCAGGATCAACCTCGCAAAACCCGATGACCTCCCATGGCGGAAGAAAAGAAAGACGAGGGGGCAAGAGATCCTTTCAAAATGTTGCCCGAAGAAGCCCTCGAGCGATAGAGGGACGTGATGATGGATGAATTCGCCCGGTTTCTTCGACGGCTACCCACAGGCGATGCATCTTCATCTAGCAGCCACTCTCGAGGTGCCACTCCTTTTAAGGTACAAGTTAACTTCGATATTCTCATATTCGAAAGCCTGATAGATGCAGGCGCCGTAGATAAATGGTTAAATCTATTGGAAGGATATTTTTCAGTTCATGACTTTTCCAATCGGGAAAAGATTACGTTTGCACTTCTCAAATCCGCCCCACATGTCAAGGACTGGTGGGAAACCTACTGTGAACAAAAGGACGAGAGTGAACCCTCGTTGTTTTCAGCTGCACCCACTTGGAATTATTTCCGAGACGCCATCAAGGAATAGTATTACCCTATCGGGAGCTATGAAGATAAATACATAAAGTGGACCATGCTACGGCAGGGAAGGGACCAAGATGTGTCGGAGTTCACAAATACTTTCCATACCCTTCACACAAAGCTAGGTATCAAGGATACTGAGCGGAATTTGGTGCTCAAGTACCGTGGTTGTCTACACAAGTACATCGAGGATGAGATGGAGTTCCTAGACATTTCCTCGCTCAGCACGGCGTATCGGTACGCTATAAAGATTGAGCAGAAGTTTAAACAGAAGAAGCGGGACTTTGGATCTGCGAATCCAAAGCAAGGAAAATGCACCCCCAAACCACAGAACAAGGGACAGATCCAATGCTAAGCACAAGCAGCTCCATGATCATCATCGATTGCCGCACAGATTCCAGGTGGGCAAGAAAGTTTGGCTACATTTGGAGAAGGAGCGCCTTGCCGGGCCCCACCGCAAGCTTTGCCCGCTCCGATATAGCCATACACCATCACCAAATCCATCGGGGACAATGCCTTCGAGCTCAGCATCCCACCGTTCCTTGGTCCGCACCCATTGTTCAATGTAGATCGCCTTCGGCCATACTTTCCACCATTGTTGGACACTTATGACATTGCATAACAGCTCACACCAACAGAGCTCAATCCAGGCTGAATGGAACATGCCACAACTGATCAGATCATGGACACATAGACCAAGAACACTCGACAACAGAGGATACAACTATATCGAGTTGTCAAAGCAGTGCAACTGCTTCACCAAAGCAAATGGCTCACCAGGGACCAAGTTCAACAGAAGTTTCCTCGTCTCATGGAGGAACTCAACGCGTTGGGGACCATTGCTTCGTAAGGGGGGGTACTGATCCCGATGGATATTGTTGGCCACCCGCCTATTCCTAATTATTGCATGATCAAATAACCTATTTTTATGAACCCTGATATATTGAATCAATTTATTAAAATATGTTGAAATCATTTCTTTCGATATTAGGTATAACCATTTAAAAGTTTTATTTTTAAACTTTATTTTAAATTTATTATTAATAATAATTATAAAAAGAATGAACATATAAGTTAAAAATATATACATTTAGAAAAACATGAAACAATATTTTTAATGTGAAGAACTACCCTTCACCATGGAAACCTTTAATCTGTAATTATGCTTTGGTACAATACCATAGAGTATCAATAGCATAAACCCCAAAAACGATAAGACATTTTTATTTAATCAATTTAATTAAAATGGTAAAAAAAACATAACTATTTTGGAGATAAATCTAAACCTTTGATTTGTGAAGACCTTATTCAAAATAGACAAACCTATGCACTTAACTGTGTCGGGGATTTGGTATTGTAAAGACATATATATTGAATAAATATTGAAATATTTATCCACTCTTGTTAAATTGCTTGATTATCAAATTTGTCTAGAATAGAGGAGGGATTTATTGAAATGAAGTCTTGGTTCTCTTAGTAAATGAGTTATAATTGCGGGGATCTAAATCTTGGATGTTTCATTTTTCACGATTTCAGATTTTGATCACCAATTAAACTGCCCCTCAAACATAACATAATATCTTTCTTTTTAAAATCAAAATATATTATTAATAAGTTATTTAGATGATTTTTTCTCCATTAGAAAAGATCATTTTCCAAACAAATCTAACTAGTGAACAAAACATACAAAAACACCAACTTATAATGATTTAGAAATTTCTCATAAGTATGTTGTGGAAGTAAGATTTTTGATCTATTCTCTTTAAGTGTAGGAATGCCTTTACATTGAGTAACGAAAAACATATTAATGTGTTTTAATCTACATGGTATGATGGAGTAAGTTAATGTGTTTACAACTTGAAAGTAATGAACTTCATAATGTTGAGTGTTTATTTTAATTAAACTTGTTGATATTTATATATGTTTATATTTATATTATTTGTTTTTCATTTACATAATTTATTTATTATTTAAATAATTTCAAAAACTACAGTTTTATATTTTTAATTAAATAATAATATATATATTTTATATTATTCACTCCGTGGTGTACCCAATTAATTAACAATTAATATGACTACATCATATAAATCATTCGCTCCTTGGTGTACCCAATTAATTAGCAATTAATATGACTACACTTCATCTGGTAAAAAACATATCAAGCCTTAAATTAAAAAGGTTTAAAAATCTAAATTAAAATGTGTTATTATCCTCACAATTAGGTTAAAAACAGTGCCTCTTCTCATATAAATCATTCACCCATTTTGTACCTAATTAATGATCAATTAAAATAACTACATCTTCCAAGAAACATCTAGTCATATAAATCATTCACCCATTCTTGTACCTAATTAGTGAACAATTAAAATAACTACACCTTCCAAGAAACATCAGTTTGTAAAAGAGTTTCAAAGCTTAAATTAAAAACATTTTAAAATCTTGTTTTAAGAGTGGTACACCAAACAATACAATATATACCTAAAGTAAGGGGAATAGATATTCAATGGCGCTATCAGTATACTCTTGAACCTTTTTTTTCAAAAAAAAATATCGCATCATATTTGCATATAATATAACAATTGGTATCACAAATAATCTAAGTGGTACAAAATTTGCAAGGAATGCACCCTATACATCAGACAAAAACTTGAATAGTCCTTATCTGGGTGAACAGCAAGCTTTTAGCGCCCAACACCTACTCCAATACAAAGAAATCTCAAATTTATACGGCTCAAAGATTACTACTCAGAACCTCTCACTTGCTTTTTGGCGAAAATCTCAAATTTATACGCCTCAAAGATTACTACTCAAAACCTCTCACTTGTTTTGAGGCGAGGTAAAGAATTGCCTGACCATAAAAATAAAAAATAAAAAAGATAATTTGAATATCTAGCGCAAAAACTTTCTAACAAGACCTCAAAGAAGATCAGCAACATGAGAAGGAAGCTCCTCAACAACGACATTGTAGAACCTCTGAACGTCTTGTAGCATTCTCTCATCATCTCTTGTAACAAAGTTAATTGCCACACCCTTCCTTCCAAACCTGCCACTACGACCAATTCGATGGAGATAGTTTTCTGGCTGGGTAGGAAGGTCATAGTTGATTACTAGTGAGACTTGTTGCACATCAATACCACGTGCCAGCAGATCAGTTGTAATCAGTACACGTGAGGATCCAGATCGAAATTCCCTCATAATGATATCCCTGGTGTTTTGATCCATGTCCCCATGAGTAGCAGAGACAGTGTGGTCACGAGCTGTCATCTTGTCCGTCAACCAATCAACCTTTCGCCTGGTGTTAACAAAAATAACACTCTGTGTGATTGCCAGGGTCTCATACAGATCACACAGTGTATCAAGTTTCCAATCCTCTTTTTCAACATTGACATAGAACTGCTTGATACCCTCGAGTGTCAACTCGTCCCTCTTCACTAGAATCCTCACAGGCTTACTCATGAATTTCCTGGTGATCTCAAGTGCTTCAGGAGGCATTGTAGCAGAGAAAACACCCACCTGAATCGTTGAAGGGAGTAGCTGAAAAATATCATAGATCTGGTCTTTGAAACCCCTGGAAAGCATTTCATCGGCTTCATCCAGCACAAACATCTTGATGCAATCGGGGCGAAGAGAGTGCCTGCGTAACATGTCAAACACACGGCCCGGGGTTCCAACAACAACATGAACTCCACTCATGAGTATACGCTGGTCATCGCGAACACTGGTTCCACCTACGCAGGCATGAACTTTAACCTGCAAGTAATCCCCGAGAGCGCGCATGACCTTTTCGATTTGTTGTGCAAGCTCTCGGGTGGGGGCGAGAACCAAAGCCTGGCATTCCAGCAAGCCATAGTCGAGTTGCTGCAGAATTCCGGAACAGAAAGTCGCTGTCTTGCCCGTTCCAGACTGGGCCTGCTGTATCACATCAAGACCCTTGCAGAACGGCACTATTCCCCTCTGCTGAATCGCAGATGGCTTCTCAAACCCATAGGCGTAGATGCCTCTAAGAAGATTCTCGTGTAAGCCCATTTCATCGAAGCTTTCGTGAACTTCATCGTAGCTTGCGAAGAGCTCGTCGCCTTCTGTTGAAAGTATTTCCTTCATCTTGGCGTCATACTGACGAGCGTCGAAGAGAGTTGCATCTGCTCCCGTTCCGGCCATGATTATTAGGGTTTAATCCAAGCTGAAGAAACGGTTCGCCAGGCCAATTCGCAGAGCAGAGCAGACAGCAGCAGCAACGGCACAAAGAGTATACTCTTGAACCTATTACACCCGGTCACAAACCTGTTAAATAGGTACACCTAATTTCAAACAAGAACACGAACAGCTTCAAAACCCACCCTAATTATTTCAACAAATTTTAACAAAAACAAAAAAAATAAAAGAAACTACCTCCACGAAGAAAGTCGAACAGAAATCCCAGTGAGTTCTGGTTATATTCCAAAACACTTGATCTGACGAAAACCGTTTTCATATGAATCCACAACCTGCATAACGAAATCGACTAGAACTATAATTTTTATTTGTACAGATAAGAACCAAAGAGTAAAAAGGGTCGTTACCTTGAGTGAGAGGTCGGCTAGTTTTCGTTATAGAAACCCCTCGGTGGAATCGCTGCTTCATTATTAACTAAATCGGCCCATTTTATTTAACCTGGGCACACATCTCCTAAATCGTAATTTTGAACTTTTCCATTAAGACACTGGAAATAACTTTGATCACTATAGGGAAACTTTAAGCTTTTTAATTATCGCCATTTCCAAACGACTCATGAGCCCCAAAACGCAGAAAGGAACCATATCGACCTTATTTAGGGAGTGTTTACCCAACCAAACGAAGCCCCCACTCGAGGAAGGAACCATATCCACCTTATTTAAGGAGTGTTTACCCAGCGAAATAGAGAAAGGAACGGTATCCACCTAATGGAACCGTGCAGGAAGTGTTTAGCCTTTTAGTAAATTCGTTTCCTACCTTCTAAATGGGACCATGGTTATTTATATCTTTGGTGGTTGATGTTATTGGAACAAATACAATCCTTAACATCTTCCATTCTATTCCTTTCTATTTTGATATCCATGGTAATATTTATTGATGCATACTATTATACTTAAGATTCACTATTGGTTGCGGATGCATGCTATCATTTGATGGTATTCATTGCAACTTTGTCTCATTTGAGATCTTTTGTCTTCGTGTTTGTTTGAATATTTTATTTGTAATGCAAAGTAAGATGCTTTGAGTTTGGTTTTTATGGATCTTTTCGTAATTAAATCAAGATTATTTATCCAATTAGCTCTAATTCTAGGGTACCATGTAATGATTTTCCATCTCACTGTCCGTAGCAAAAGATTTCCTTATCTAATATAGTCTACTATGCATCAAAATTACAAGGGATCATGTCATCTTGCTTTGAATAAGACATTTTTCCATGAACTGCTCCACCCCTTCCACAACCCTACGAATAAACTAACAATTGAACTAGGAATATAAGAGTAGGTCATTCTTCTAAAATGCCACCATGGTGAGTGTGAATAATTAAAAATATGCAAATGCGGTCAAATTCCACTTTGGACTAGTCATTTGATGGACATGATGATGTCATTGTGTTCCTCTTTTTGAGAGGAAAAAAATCGACCTAGAGGTCACCTCGTTGAGATAAACAGAAGTTAGTTTTTGATTTTATGCACCCACTCATGGATATCTGATCAGGTCGGCTTCAATTTCATGCACACTTGGAAAGGTCGGCCTAAACATCAAATGGACATTGTTGGACCCCCTAGAGGCCTATAAATACAAGTGAACTAGAAGCTCATTCATACATCACAACATCGAGCATCTTCTTCTCTTATATCTGATTCGGTTCAGAACATTGGCGAAGGAAATTGTCGTACGGAGGTCCGAACTCTCAAATCCCAAGCTCGCATAAAATTATGGTTTTTGTTCTGGACGCTCGCACATAACTCGGAAATTTCATCCCTAGACGCACGCATGCTATGGGCAAGACAACGTCCACGAAGCTACAGATTCACACATGCTAACTTGAAGGGAGCGTGGAGATGTTTGTCTACAGTTGACCCTCATCCGAAGTTTTTTCAGGTTGTCTGAAGTCCGAATCAAGCTGTATCTGATATATTGTACCATTGTAAACTGGTTTCTAAAGTTGTTGGGTTGTATTACTGATCATATTGTCTTGGGCTCATTCTACTCTCTCCTGAACAATTTATGACAATCTAATAAAAGAAAAATTTCAAAGGGTTTTCCGCGTTGTGGGGCTTTCCCCTAGTCTTTGACCAAATCTGGTGTCTCTTGTTGATGTGTTGATTGTCTTCTTTATCATTGCATATATTTTTCTATCTCAGATTACTGCTGATGAATGGAAAGACTAATTGTAACTAGAAATTTTGCTAATTGAAGTTTGGAATTGGGCTAAGGTAATTGATACAACATAGAAAAATATGGAAAATTAACATGGTATCAGAGCTACTGTTAAGGACAAGCCCAAAATAAGACAAGCCTTGAAGCACTCATCTTTGAAAAGTTGAAACAACTAATCCAAATTCAATTAAAACAAAGGATTACCGAAATGCGTTTGCATTTGATAATAGAAAATATTCTTTTTTTTTGTCCTGTTTGCATATAGGAAACATAATCCAATGATGTTTGTGAAAACAATATGTATGTAAAAGCTTGGGAACATACAAAACTAAATACAAAGCGGAAAATTTCAGTCTCAAACTTCGAGGAGATGGAATAAGAGGATATTATAGTATCATCTGAAGGTGATCGAGTTTATGATCTTAATAGAGAAGGTAACATTTCAATTGCTTTCAAAGGGTATATATATATATATATATGTTTTATGTTTTTAAAATCAATGCGTATAATTATCTAGATAATAGTTAAAATATAGAGATCTTTAAATAGATAATAAAATCAAGTCCATTTTGATAAAGTTAATTACATGTTAATCATGATCTGAATTTACACTTGTTTTATTGTGCAAGATATGTATTTGTTGTAGTTGCACCCATTAACAACATAGAAAATGTCAAATATTATTTGATGTGGTGCAATGAATGAAAGATGAAGTTATTGGAAGACTACGATGATAACGGTTTTATATATGAAAGAGGGTCTATTATATTGAAAGGTCATTTTTTCCAAGAAACTCATCAAACTGAGAGTAATGTTTACTTTCAATACTATCAACCCGATGTCATAAGTTGTCAATATAGTCACTTGTCTGTGTAGTGCGCATAAAGCTGAAAGAAGTTCAATCAAAAAAGAAATTGAAAGTTAAAAAAATGGAGAATGTCAAAAACTGAAGATGAACGGATCATTGAGGATGGCATTCCATTACAATTTTTTTAATTGAACTTCCCAACAATTTCTTCTACTTGGATTCATCTTTGAGAACTTAGAGTTCAAGTTCATGTGGCTGGGAGGTCATATGGTTTTCACCTTTCGACGAAGCCCGGATACAACTTGTCCAAATATCTTTAAACACATTTTGTGGGGGTCCATTGCATATGCCTTACCATCAAAACAAGTTTTTAAACCTATTTCTAGATTTTATGATCCATGCCTTCTATATTCATTCCAAGATATAATCTCATTTAGATCACTTGAGAGATTTTATGAGTTCTAACTTCAAGCCGAACATGTTATCACCCTCAAATATTTTAACATTGACATATGGGTCCTACCTTAGATGTGTTATAAATAGACTTTGATCCACCTATATAGAGACTTTTTTTGGGAGGCTGAACTCTTTTATCAAGGGCCTACATACTTATTATACCCAAATAGACTTCAACATGGATTAATGGAAAATCAATTCGAGTTTGTTGACAACAAACCAAGCTGGGATTCTTTCTCTAGCAATTGACAAGATTTCAAAACCAATACAAGCTATACCTATAAAACCTCAAATTCAATCAATAATTGGTTGTGACAATTAGGTTTTCTTATGACAAGAACAAGAAAACCAATTTTCTTTGTCTTAGTTACAAATCTAAATCAATCGCACTCTCTCTCATCTCTCATGGCAAACTCTACAATTTCTTCACTCTTTTTTAAAATACTTCCATTATATCAACAAGTAACAAAGTTTTTAAAAACCCAATGAATTTCTATTAACTCCCTATTTTTTCTAGGTCTATCCATGTTTTGAACAACCAAATGACACTCACCCTAACTCCATAACAACATAGATTCCTTCTAGATTACATTTAGGAAAATATTACAAAATAAATAAAATTTAAGGAAACCATCTTCCTTTAGAAAAATAGGGTTGACATAAGGAGGTAAAACTGATTTAACTGGGACATACTCCTGCATCAACAACTCATGCTCCCCTGCCATGCGAAAAACACTTCATTGTAGAATGCCTCATTTCCATGCAAAAAGCACATCATTGTTTTTATTGGAAATGAGGCAAAACACTTCAACACAAAATGACAACAAAACAGTTGTTCCTGAGATAAAGGCATACATTTGTATAACATATAGGCCTTCCATGAAATGGAGGAATGAGGTATTTCCAGCACAAAAAAATAAAATCAAGCCAAATATAATCATCAAGGGGGCAAGCTATAAAATATGTTTCAAATTTCCAAAGCACCCATAGTAGGGAGAATGTGGCTTTTTCACTCCTAGGTATCTTAATGTTTTGTCCATCAGTTGACCTCCTATGTAAGAAACCATGCAAAGAAGAATTTTTTTGGCTACAAAGCAAATTTATATAGGCATATCATGTTAAACAACCATATTTATTTCATGTAATCTTTCCACAAAAGTTTGCTTACATAGTCTTCCAATTCAAGTTTTAAGTAGAGGCATGCCTACATTTTATAAATTCAATGGCTTGTCACCATTTTAAATAAAAAAATACCCATTCTATTGTTTGGCTATCGATCACATAGTTATCCATTTTGATACCATTTTTAAATAATTGTAGGGATAAGAACTAAGCCTGATTAGCTAACGACATCCCTTCTTGTAGAACTAGGGGAGAATACCAAAGGAAATGGTCATTAAAAGGAAACCATACCACAATGAAGTGTCTTTCCATGAAATGAACAACTTAATAACCTACTATGCATTGCATTTTCTTTGGACCAGCAAAAGAATAACAACCATAACATAAGTAAGGGTTCCTATGAGGATGTACAAAGGAAGGCCCTACCAATTATTTTTCCCCTATGGATAACCTAGACTAATATTATTCTTGTGAACATGTTTCCTTGCTTCACGACAATTCATGGCCCCTATCATCCATTTAGAACAACAAGACTTATAACAAATATTTGTTGTGATAATAGTCAAACAATCATACTTATAGAAGAATAACATAAATATGAATTGGCATTGACAACCAAATTTTAAAAACACAATATCATTATTCTATATGAATCTCATTGACTCATTACAAAAAGAGAATCAAAAATCTTAAAAAATTCGTTACCTTTGGAATATATTCAAAATGTCAACCTACCTCCCTAATATTTTAATAATTATTAAAATTAACAAGTACCCTAATATTTTAATAAGTATTAAAAGTAAGGAGGACAAATTGGAGATAAAATTAGTGCACGCTATTCTTAACACGAAAATTCAAATTTTGGTGTACTATGAGATGGAGGCTACAGACTATCGTTATCCCCTTCAAGACAATACTTCTATCAACCATTACAAATAAATATATCAACACATATTAATAATAACTATCCAATTCTAAAGGAAAATATCTTTTTAGCCTGAATTAAATTTGGAATCAGTTTTACAATTGCGCACTTGAGAGGTCTAATATGGTGACAGATGCATCTTTTCGATTGTTAGTCCATCAGATATTCTTAATTTTCAGGTCATATTGAATACCTCTACGCCGATGCCTAGATCTTCAAAACCCAGGAATGGTGTCTCATGTTTCACATATAGATAATGCATGCTCATTTGAACTAAACTAAGATAATTTGTTAGTGTATCCCGTTAGAAATTTGTTGATGACAAATCTATTGTCATTGTTTTAGTTTTTTATTGAAGTTAGTGAACACACCTTCTCACATAAGCTGCTTGAAACCAATTTGAATATAAAGACAAGATTTTCCTTAATGTCTAGACACATTTTCTAGTTTGATTATATATATATATATATATATATATATATATATATACATATGTATGTTTCTATGTTGATATCAACCTTAACTCTACTCTACAACTTATGTTCTTATTAAGTGTTTCCTTTTTCATCCTTCCCCAATTTTGCTTTGGGAAATGTTCTGATCATAAGTAGTTGGTTTTTGATTCGTTCTCCAACACACAATGTTGGTTTTTGTTTCGTTTACCTTTCTTAATTTTGTTTTTTATTAATTGAGTTTTCATAATCAAATAACCTATTTTGATGAAACTAGATATATTGAATCAACTAATATTAAAGTAGGTTGAAATGTTTTCCTGTGATAGTAGCTACAACCACTTAAAAGTTTTATTTAAATAACGTCTAAATACATATTATTTAGCAGGGTATTTACGCAGTTTATTAAATATAATGATGAAATATTTTTATTGATGATTTTTACCAACTAGGGTATTCATATAAATTAAATGGCTAATAAATGTTGAGAAACATAAATCCATAATAACTATAAAAAACATTTACTTCATTATCTATCTTAAGTTCCTAGAACTAAAAAATTCATAAACAAATTAAATGTAAACTTTATTATTATTAATAATTATAGAATGAATGAATATATAAGTTAAACATATATACATTTAGGAAAACATGGAACACTATTTTTAAATGTGAAGAATTACTCTTCCCATCAAAATCCTTAATCTATAATACCATGGTGTATCAATACCATCCACCCAAAAAACTATAAGTCACTTCTAATGGCATTTCTTTATATGACATTTTTAATTAATCAATTTAATTAAAATGAACAAAAAAAGACATAACTAATTCGGAGATAAATCTAAACAGTTGATTTGAGTACTATTATTAGTGTTCTTGAATATTCCATGGAAGTTAAATTCCTATCATTTAACTAATAATTATAGATAATTAAATTAAATTTCTCCCTATTCCAAAATAGACAAGTCTATAAACGCTATTATATGTAGTGACCTTGATAATAAATATATATATATATATATATATTGAAATATTTATCCACTGGCGTTATGAATGGTTTATAAAGTAACTTACTTAAGTAAAGAAGCTTTAATATTGTAAAGACAAATATATTGAAATATGTATCTACTCTTGTTATGCATAATTTATAAATTCTCCTCCTAATGAGTATGTTGAAAGGTAGTTTAATATTCATAAAATATTATTATTATGATTATTATAAAATCAAATATAATTCTTTTGATTTATTTATATAATAGCATATATTCATAAAATATTATAAAATTATCTTTTTCAATTCAATTACATTTTTTTGGTTCATTTATTTATATGGCATATCTAGTGTATAGTAATTATTGATCTAATTTGATTTCCTTATTATTTATTTTTTTATAATAAATATAATATAAAATAAAACTAAATAAAGTGTTTTTTTCTAATTAAGTTCAATTTTAATGTGAATTATATTTTATAATAAATTTAATATAGAATAAAAATAAACTTTAATTATTTTATTAATTGAATTATATAAAAAAACTGGTATTATTTATAATACTTTTTGAAAATCTATCAAATTTGTTTAGAAGTCAATGCTCATTAATTGAAATTGAATTGATTTGTCTTCTTCTTAAATGAACCACAATGGTGGGAATTTGAATCTTTGATTTTTGAGTTCTTATGAATCTCAGATTTTGATCACCAATTGAGTTCCCCTCAGAGATAATATCTTTATTTTTGAAATCAAAATATAGTGTTAATACATTATTTTGATGAATTTTTCCCAATTGAAAAACAAACAAACAAACAAACATTTTCCAAACAAATCTAACAAAAACACTAACTTATAATGGTTTAAAAATTTCTCATGAGTATGTTTTCGAGGTAAGATTTTTAATCTCTTCTCTTTAGTGTATCAATGTCTTCATTGTCATCTTCAATAAAGCAAAACATATTTTAATCTATATGGTAAGATGGAATAAGTTAATATATTTACAAGTGGAGAGTAATGCACTTCAGAATTTTGAGTGTTTATTTTAATTAAACTTGCTAATATTTATATATATGTTTTTATTTATACTATTTATTTTTCATTTAAATAATTATTATTTATTTAATTATTATTTAAATAATTCTAAAAATAGTATTTTTATATTTTTAATTATAGTTTTTTTTATTAGATAATAATATATAGGTTTTAAACTAAAAATTTGCATCTCTTTTCGGTTGTTATTTTCACATATTGTTAAGTATTATTAATGTTAAATAAAAAAAATATTTATTAGTTTTAGGGAGCAACTCAATTGGTGATTAATGTAATATCAAAGAGAGGAGATTTACTGCTAACCATCTGTTGCACTAGATTCCTCTTGGATAAATAAATATACAGATAATAATAGATATTTATTAAGTGAATTCTTTTCCTCCTACATTATTTAGAATACCAATTGTAATTATCCACTTTAAAAACTGTGCCTCTTCTCATATAAATCAGTCACTCATTAGTGTACCTAATTAATTAACAATTAATATGACTATATCTTCCAAGAAACTTCATCTTCTAAAAACATTTCAAAGCTTAAATAAAAACATTCAAAAATATAAATTAAAATTTGTAATTATCCTCACAATTAGCAAGTTAAAAACAATGCATCTTTTCATATAAAACATTCACCAATTCATGTACCTAATTAATGAACAATTAAAATGACAACATCTTCCAAGAAAACATGAGGTTGTAAAAAAAATTCAAAGCTTAAATTAAAAACATTTAAAATGTAAATTAAAAAATTGCACTCATATAATTCTTTGTGTCACCAATCTTTACTTTCAACGTGAACGGTGTTTCCAAATTTTATGAACTCGAGAATAATTTGTGTCACCAATCTTTGCTTTCAACTTGACGGGTGTTTCCAAAAAATATTCCTCCCTTCAGAATCACATTGTCTCGGTGACTAGCTACTTGAGCTTCCACTTCTTTCTTTTCCTCGAGGTTGGGTTCTTCCTACACCACTTTGTTGTCCATTCCCTCAGAAATTTCCTTTTTCCCTACTCTTCTTCAGCCTTTAAAGAAGCTCGGTATGATCTTTTCTTCCACCTTTAAAGCAGCTCGGTATGATCCTCAATTGTATTGAATGAAAAAGTATCAATCTCGTTCTAGTTCTCATACATTAATCCGTTAATATATCTGCAAAATTTATCGGCATCCTCTTCATTATGACCAACTCTAATATTTAATTTATAAAATTATTCATTGCATTTCCTCACTTTCATGGATTCTTGTTTAATATTTTGCAATAGATTGAAAATATTCAGTTGGTAATATTTGGGTATTAATGTACCTTTGAACTTTTCCACCATTCTAACATAGCTTATAATCTTGGTCTTGCCTTTCTTTTTCATGCATTCTTGCATTTCATCCCACCACAAAGTTGCGCGGACTTTCAGCCACGTAATCACATACTTCACTTTTTTTCTTCATATACATCCTCATAATGGAAATATTTGTCCATAATGTTACTCCAGTACATTAATTCATAAAAATTCCAATTATCTTCTTATACAAACACCTCTCATCCAGGTGGATATTGGAGGCCACACGCATATTCCACTCGGACCCTCACCATTGTTTCTTTCAGTTTTCCAGTTTCCTTAATTGTAGCACAATTTAATATTTTTAGCATGTTTTCGGGTCCTAAACTTCCGGAGCCGTTTTGAGGCCCTAACCGGCATATTTTTTGGAAAAATTCCTGCATTGATTACACTAGTAATCGCGTCGGGAGTTGTAGTCCTCAGAGAGATCTTTCCAATGAGGTATCATATGCGTCAAACGGAGATAATATGACCAAGATACGACCCCGAGAAGTGGCTGCCCAACTAACCCCAACGAGGCCCATAAACTCTTGGTGTTGCATCTCTTCAGGCTAGGGTTTTGGTTGTTTAGGGTTTTCTCTTATTGTTCAATAATAAAAGGCCCTTGAGCCTCATTGTAACTCAATTCAGGGGCATGTACCCGCCACATCTCTTCTCAGAGATAAGCTACCATCGCCCGAGCTATCTCATTTCCATTGTGTTTGTAACCATAGTTCAGTTTTTTTCTGCTGCATCTATGTGTTTATGAGTATATCTGTAATTTGTTGCATTCCTGTTTAATTTCGGATCAGTGGTATCATAGCGGTCTGCTATTTCTCTATTTTTCTTTGCATGTCCCCAACGAGGTCAGGGTATAAGGAGTTAGGCTCGATCTGGTTGAACCATTGCAGGATCAACCTCGCAAAACCCGATGACCTCCCATGTCGGAAGAAAAGAAAGATGAGGGGGCAAGAGATCCTTTCAAAATGTTGCCCGAAGAAGCCCTCGAGCGATAGAGGGACGTGATGATGGATGAATTCGCCCGGTTTCTTCGACGGCTACCCACAGGCGATGCATCTTCATCTAGCAGCCACTCTCGAGGTGCCACTCCTTTTAAGTTACAAGTTAACTTCGATATTCTAATATTCGAAAGCCTTATAGATGCAGGCGCCGTAGATAAATGGTTAAATCTATTGGAAGGATATTTTTCAGTTCATGACTTTTCCAATCGGGAAAAGATTACGTTTGCACTTCTCAAATCCGCCCCACATGTCAAGGACTGGTGGGAAACCTACTGTGAACAAAAGGACGAGAGTGAACCCTCGTTGTTCTCAGCTGCACCCACTTGGAATTATTTTCGAGACGCCATCAAGGAATAGTATTACCCTATCGGGAGCTATGAAGATAAATACATAAAGTGAACCATGCTACGGCAGGGAAGGGACCAAGATGTGTCGGAGTTCACAAATACTTTCCATACCCTTCACACAAAGCTAGGTATCAAGGGTACTGAGTGGAATTTGGTGCTCAAGTACCGTGGTTGTCTACACAAGTACATCGAGGATGAGATGGAGTTCCTAGACATTTCGTCGCTCAGCACTGCGTATCGGTACGCTATAAAGATTGAGCAGAAGTTTAAACAGAAGAAGCGGGACTTTGGATCTGCGAATCCAAAGCAAGGAAAATGCACCCCCAAACCACAGAACAAGGGACAGATCCAATGCTAAGCACAAGCAGCTCCATGATCATCATCGATTGCCGCACAGATTCCAGGTGGGCAAGAAAGTTTGGCTACATTTGGAGAAGGAGCGCCTTGCCGGGCCCCACCGCAAGCTTTGCCCGCTCCGATATAGCCATACACCATCACCAAATCCATCGGGGACAATGCCTTCGAGCTCAGCATCCCACCGTTCCTTGGTCCGCACCCATTGTTCAATGTAGATCGCCTTCGGCCATACTTTCCACCATTGTTGGACACTTATGACATTGCATAACAGCTCACACCAACAGAGCTCAATCCAGGCTGAATGGAACATGCCACAACTGATCAGATCATGGACACATAGACCAAGAACACTCGACAACAGAGGATACAACTATATCGAGTTGTCAAAGCAGTGCAACTGCTTCACCAAAGCAAATGGCTCACCAGGGACCAAGTTCAACAGAAGTTTCCTCGTCTCATGGAGGAACTCAACGCGTTGGGGACCATTGCTTCGTAAGGGGGGGTACTGATCCCGATGGATATTGTTGGCCACCCGCCTATTCCTAATTATTGCATGATCAAATAACCTATTTTTATGAACCCTGATATATTGAATCAATTTATTAAAATATGTTGAAATCATTTCTTTCGATATTAGGTATAACCATTTAAAAGTTTTATTTTTAAACTTTATTTTAAATTTATTATTAATAATAATTATAAAAAGAATGAACATATAAGTTAAAAATATATACATTTAGAAAAACATGAAACAATATTTTTAATGTGAAGAACTACCCTTCACCATGGAAACCTTTAATCTGTAATTATGCTTTGGTACAATACCATAGAGTATCAATAGCAGAAACCCCAAAAACGATAAGACATTTTTATTTAATCAATTTAATTAAAATGGTAAAAAAAACATAAGTATTTTGGAGATAAATCTAAACCTTTGATTTGTGAAGACCTTATTCAAAATAGACAAACCTATGCACTTAACTGTGTCGGGGATTTGGTATTGTAAAGACATATATATTGAATAAATATTCAAATATTTATCCACTCTTGTTAAATTGCTTGATTATCAAATTTGTCTAGAATAGAGCAGGGATTTATTGAAATGAAGTCTTGGTTCTCTTAGTAAATGAGTTATAATTGCGGGGATCTAAATCTTGGATCTTTCATTTTTCACGATTTCAGATTTTGATCACCAATTAAACTGCCCCTCAAACATAACATACTATCTTTCTTTTTAAAATCAAAATATATTATTAATAAGTTATTTAGATGATTTTTTTTCCATTAGAAAGGATCATTTTCCAAACAAATCTAACTAGTGAACAAAACATACAAAAACACCAACTTATAATGATTTAGAAATTTCCCATAAGTATGTTGTGGAAGTAAGATTTTTGATCTATTCTCTTTAAGTGTAGGAATGCCTTTACATTCAGTAACGAAAAACATATTAATGTGTTTTAATCTACATGGTATGATGGAGTAAGTTAATGTGTTTACAACTTGAAAGTAATGAACTTCATAGTGTTGAGTGTTTATTTTAATTAAACTTGTTGATATTTATATATGTTTATATTTATATTATTTGTTTTTCATTTACATAATTTATTTATTATTTAAATAATTTCAAAAGCTACAGTTTTATATTTTTAATTAAATAATAATATATATATTTTATATTATTCACTCCGTGGTGTACCCAATTAATTAACAATTAATATGACTACATCATATAAATCATTCGCTCCTTGGTGTACCCAATTAATTAACAATTAATATGACTACACTTCATCTGGTAAAAAAACATATCAAGCCTTAAATTAAAAGGGTTTAAAAATCTAAATTAAAATGTGTTATTATCCTCGCAATTAGGTTAAAAACAATGCCTCTTCTCATATAATTCATTCACCCATTTTGTACCTAATTAATGATCAATTAAAATAACTACATCTTCCAAGAAACATCTAGTCATATAAATCATTCACCCATTCTTGTACCTAATTAGTGAACAATTAAAATAACTACACCTTCCAAGTAACATCAGTTTGTAAAAGAGTTTCAAAGCTTAAATTAAAAACATTTTAAAATCTTGTTTTAGGAGTGGTACACCATTGGAATAGATATTCAATGGCGCTATCAGTATACTCTTGAACCTTTTTTTCAAAAAAAAAAAATATCGCATCATATTGCATATAATATAACAATTGGTATCACAAATAATCTAAGTGGTACAAAATTTGCAAGGAATGCACCCTATACATCAGACAAAAACTTGAATAGTCCTTATCTGGGTGAACAGCAAGCTTTTAGCGCCCAACACCTACTCCAATACTAAGAAATCTCAAATTTATACGCCTCAAAGATTACTAAAAACCTCTCACTTGTTTTGAGGCGAAAATCTCAAATTTATACGCCTCAAAGATTACTACTCAAAACCTCTCACTTGTTTTGAGGCGAGGTAAAGAATTGCCTGACCATAAAAATAAAAAATAAAAAAGATAATTTGAATATCTAGCGCAAAAACTTTCTAACAAGACCTCAAAGAAGATCAGCAACATGAGAAGGAAGCTCCTCAACAACGACATTGTAGAACCTCTGAACGTCTTGTAGCATTCTCTCATCATCTCTTGTAACAAAGTTAATTGCCACACCCTTCCTTCCAAACCTGCCACTACGACCAATTCGATGGAGATAGTTTTCTGGCTGGGTAGGAAGGTCATAGTTGATTACTAGTGAGACTTGTTGCACATCAATACCACGTGCCAGCAGATCAGTTGTAATCAGTACACGTGAGGATCCAGATCGAAATTCCCTCATAATGATATCCCTGGTGTTTTGATCCATGTCCCCATGAGTAGCAGAGACAGTGTGGTCACGAGCTGTCATCTTGTCCGTCAACCAATCAACCTTTCGCCTGGTGTTAACAAAAATAACACTCTGTGTGATTGCCAGGGTCTCATACAGATCACACAGTGTATCAAGTTTCCAATCCTCTTTTTCAACATTGACATAGAACTGCTTGATACCCTCGAGTGTCAACTCGTCCCTCTTCACTAGAATCCTCACAGGCTTACTCATGAATTTCCTGGTGATCTCAAGTGCTTCAGGAGGCATTGTAGCAGAGAAAACACCCACCTGAATCGTTGAAGGGAGTAGCTGAAAAATATCATAGATCTGGTCTTTGAAACCCCTGGAAAGCATTTCATCGGCTTCATCCAGCACAAACATCTTGATGCAATCGGGGCGAAGAGAGTGCCTGCGTAACATGTCAAACACACGGCCCGGGGTTCCAACAACAACATGAACTCCACTCATGAGTATACGCTGGTCATCGCGAACACTGGTTCCACCTACGCAGGCATGAACTTTAACCTGCAAGTAATCCCCGAGAGCGCGCATGACCTTTTCGATTTGTTGTGCAAGCTCTCGGGTGGGGGCGAGAACCAAAGCCTGGCATTCCAGCAAGCCATAGTCGAGTTGCTGCAGAATTCCGGAACAGAAAGTCGCTGTCTTGCCCGTTCCAGACTGGGCCTGCTGTATCACATCAAGACCCTTGCAGAACGGCACTATTCCCCTCTGCTGAATCGCAGATGGCTTCTCAAACCCATAGGCGTAGATGCCTCTAAGAAGATTCTCGTGTAAGCCCATTTCATCGAAGCTTTCGTGAACTTCATCGTAGCTTGCGAAGAGCTCGTCGCCTTCTGTTGAAAGTATTTCCTTCATCTTGGCGTCATACTGACGAGCGTCGAAGAGAGTTGCATCTGCTCCCGTTCCGGCCATGATTATTAGGGTTTAATCCAAGCTGAAGAAACGGTTCGCCAGGCCAATTCGCAGAGCAGAGCAGACAGCAGCAGCAACGGCACAAAGAGTATACTCTTGAACCTATTACACCCGGTCACAAACCTGTTAAATAGGTACACCTAATTTCAAACAAGAACACGAACAGCTTCAAAACCCACCCTAATTATTTCAACAAATTTTAACAAAAACAAAAAAAATAAAAGAAACTACCTCCACGAAGAAAGTCGAACAGAAATCCCAGTGAGTTCTGGTTATATTCCAAAACACTTGATCTGACGAAAACCGTTTTCATATGAATCCACAACCTGCATAACGAAATCGACTAGAACTATAATTTTTATTTGTACAGATAAGAACCAAAGAGTAAAAAGGGTCGTTACCTTGAGTGAGAGGTCGGCTAGTTTTCGTTATAGAAACCCCTCGGTGGAATCGCTGCTTCATTATTAACTAAATCGGCCCATTTTATTTAACCTGGGCACACATCTCCTAAATCGTAATTTTGAACTTTTCCATTAAGACACTGGAAATAACTTTGATCACTATAGGGAAACTTTAAGCTTTTTAATTATCGCCATTTCCAAACGACTCATGAGCCCCAAAACGCAGAAAGGAACCATATCGACCTTATTTAGGGAGTGTTTACCCAACCAAACGAAGCCCCCACTCGAGGAAGGAACCATATCCACCTTATTTAAGGAGTGTTTACCCAGCGAAATAGAGAAAGGAACGGTATCCACCTAATGGAACCGTGCAGGAAGTGTTTAGCCTTTTAGTAAATTCGTTTCCTACCTTCTAAATGGGACCATGGTTATTTATATCTTTGGTGGTTGATGTTATTGGAACAAATACAATCCTTAACATCTTCCATTCTATTCCTTTCTATTTTGATATCCATGGTAATATTTATTGATGCATACTATTATACTTAAGATTCACTATTGGTTGCGGATGCATGCTATCATTTGATGGTATTCATTGCAACTTTGTCTCATTTGAGATCTTTTGTCTTCGTGTTTGTTTGAATATTTTATTTGTAATGCAAAGTAAGATGCTTTGAGTTTGGTTTTTATGGATCTTTTCGTAATTAAATCAAGATTATTTATCCAATTAGCTCTAATTCTAGGGTACCATGTAATGATTTTCCATCTCACTGTCCGTAGCAAAAGATTTCCTTATCTAATATAGTCTACTATGCATCAAAATTACAAGGGATCATGTCATCTTGCTTTGAATAAGACATTTTTCCATGAACTGCTCCACCCCTTCCACAACCCTACGAATAAACTAACAATTGAACTAGGAATATAAGAGTAGGTCATTCTTCTAAAATGCCACCATGGTGAGTGTGAATAATTAAAAATATGCAAATGCGGTCAAATTCCACTTTGGACTAGTCATTTGATGGACATGATGATGTCATTGTGTTCCTCTTTTTGAGAGGAAAAAAATCGACCTAGAGGTCACCTCGTTGAGATAAACAGAAGTTAGTTTTTGATTTTATGCACCCACTCATGGATATCTGATCAGGTCGGCTTCAATTTCATGCACACTTGGAAAGGTCGGCCTAAACATCAAATGGACATTGTTGGACCCCCTAGAGGCCTATAAATACAAGTGAACTAGAAGCTCATTCATACATCACAACATCGAGCATCTTCTTCTCTTATATCTGATTCGGTTCAGAACATTGGCGAAGGAAATTGTCGTACGGAGGTCCGAACTCTCAAATCCCAAGCTCGCATAAAATTATGGTTTTTGTTCTGGACGCTCGCACATAACTCGGAAATTTCATCCCTAGACGCACGCATGCTATGGGCAAGACAACGTCCACGAAGCTACAGATTCACACATGCTAACTTGAAGGGAGCGTGGAGATGTTTGTCTACAGTTGACCCTCATCCGAAGTTTTTTCAGGTTGTCTGAAGTCCGAATCAAGCTGTATCTGATATATTGTACCATTGTAAACTGGTTTCTAAAGTTGTTGGGTTGTATTACTGATCATATTGTCTTGGGCTCATTCTACTCTCTCCTGAACAATTTATGACAATCTAATAAAAGAAAAATTTCAAAGGGTTTTCCGCGTTGTGGGGCTTTCCCCTAGTCTTTGACCAAATCTGGTGTCTCTTGTTGATGTGTTGATTGTCTTCTTTATCATTGCATATATTTTTCTATCTCAGATTACTGCTGATGAATGGAAAGACTAATTGTAACTAGAAATTTTGCTAATTGAAGTTTGGAATTGGGCTAAGGTAATTGATACAACATAGAAAAATATGGAAAATTAACATGGTATCAGAGCTACTGTTAAGGACAAGCCCAAAATAAGACAAGCCTTGAAGCACTCATCTTTGAAAAGTTGAAACAACTAATCCAAATTCAATTAAAACAAAGGATTACCGAAATGCGTTTGCATTTGATAATAGAAAATATTCTTTTTTTTTGTCCTGTTTGCATATAGGAAACATAATCCAATGATGTTTGTGAAAACAATATGTATGTAAAAGCTTGGGAACATACAAAACTAAATACAAAGCGGAAAATTTCAGTCTCAAACTTCGAGGAGATGGAATAAGAGGATATTATAGTATCATCTGAAGGTGATCGAGTTTATGATCTTAATAGAGAAGGTAACATTTCAATTGCTTTCAAAGGGTATATATATATATATATATATGTTTTATGTTTTTAAAATCAATGCGTATAATTATCTAGATAATAGTTAAAATATAGAGATCTTTAAATAGATAATAAAATCAAGTCCATTTTGATAAAGTTAATTACATGTTAATCATGATCTGAATTTACACTTGTTTTATTGTGCAAGATATGTATTTGTTGTAGTTGCACCCATTAACAACATAGAAAATGTCAAATATTATTTGATGTGGTGCAATGAATGAAAGATGAAGTTATTGGAAGACTACGATGATAACGGTTTTATATATGAAAGAGGGTCTATTATATTGAAAGGTCATTTTTTCCAAGAAACTCATCAAACTGAGAGTAATGTTTACTTTCAATACTATCAACCCGATGTCATAAGTTGTCAATATAGTCACTTGTCTGTGTAGTGCGCATAAAGCTGAAAGAAGTTCAATCAAAAAAGAAATTGAAAGTTAAAAAAATGGAGAATGTCAAAAACTGAAGATGAACGGATCATTGAGGATGGCATTCCATTACAATTTTTTTAATTGAACTTCCCAACAATTTCTTCTACTTGGATTCATCTTTGAGAACTTAGAGTTCAAGTTCATGTGGCTGGGAGGTCATATGGTTTTCACCTTTCGACGAAGCCCGGATACAACTTGTCCAAATATCTTTAAACACATTTTGTGGGGGTCCATTGCATATGCCTTACCATCAAAACAAGTTTTTAAACCTATTTCTAGATTTTATGATCCATGCCTTCTATATTCATTCCAAGATATAATCTCATTTAGATCACTTGAGAGATTTTATGAGTTCTAACTTCAAGCCGAACATGTTATCACCCTCAAATATTTTAACATTGACATATGGGTCCTACCTTAGATGTGTTATAAATAGACTTTGATCCACCTATATAGAGACTTTTTTTGGGAGGCTGAACTCTTTTATCAAGGGCCTACATACTTATTATACCCAAATAGACTTCAACATGGATTAATGGAAAATCAATTCGAGTTTGTTGACAACAAACCAAGCTGGGATTCTTTCTCTAGCAATTGACAAGATTTCAAAACCAATACAAGCTATACCTATAAAACCTCAAATTCAATCAATAATTGGTTGTGACAATTAGGTTTTCTTATGACAAGAACAAGAAAACCAATTTTCTTTGTCTTAGTTACAAATCTAAATCAATCGCACTCTCTCTCATCTCTCATGGCAAACTCTACAATTTCTTCACTCTTTTTTAAAATACTTCCATTATATCAACAAGTAACAAAGTTTTTAAAAACCCAATGAATTTCTATTAACTCCCTATTTTTTCTAGGTCTATCCATGTTTTGAACAACCAAATGACACTCACCCTAACTCCATAACAACATAGATTCCTTCTAGATTACATTTAGGAAAATATTACAAAATAAATAAAATTTAAGGAAACCATCTTCCTTTAGAAAAATAGGGTTGACATAAGGAGGTAAAACTGATTTAACTGGGACATACTCCTGCATCAACAACTCATGCTCCCCTGCCATGCGAAAAACACTTCATTGTAGAATGCCTCATTTCCATGCAAAAAGCACATCATTGTTTTTATTGGAAATGAGGCAAAACACTTCAACACAAAATGACAACAAAACAGTTGTTCCTGAGATAAAGGCATACATTTGTATAACATATAGGCCTTCCATGAAATGGAGGAATGAGGTATTTCCAGCACAAAAAAATAAAATCAAGCCAAATATAATCATCAAGGGGGCAAGCTATAAAATATGTTTCAAATTTCCAAAGCACCCATAGTAGGGAGAATGTGGCTTTTTCACTCCTAGGTATCTTAATGTTTTGTCCATCAGTTGACCTCCTATGTAAGAAACCATGCAAAGAAGAATTTTTTTGGCTACAAAGCAAATTTATATAGGCATATCATGTTAAACAACCATATTTGTTTCATGTAATCTTTCCACAAAAGTTTGCTTACATAGTCTTCCAATTCAAGTTTTAAGTAGAGGCATGCCTACATTTTATAAATTCAATGGCTTGTCACCATTTTAAATAAAAAAATACCCATTCTATTGTTTGGCTATCGATCACATAGTTATCCATTTTGATACCATTTTTAAATAATTGTAGGGATAAGAACTAAGCCTGATTAGCTAACGACATCCCTTCTTGTAGAACTAGGGGAGAATACCAAAGGAAATGGTCATTAAAAGGAAACCATACCACAATGAAGTGTCTTTCCATGAAATGAACAACTTAATAACCTACTATGCATTGCATTTTCTTTGGACCAGCAAAAGAATAACAACCATAACATAAGTAAGGGTTCCTATGAGGATGTACAAAGGAAGGCCCTACCAATTATTTTTCCCCTATGGATAACCTAGACTAATATTATTCTTGTGAACATGTTTCCTTGCTTCACGACAATTCATGGCCCCTATCATCCATTTAGAACAACAAGACTTATAACAAATATTTGTTGTGATAATAGTCAAACAATCATACTTATAGAAGAATAACATAAATATGAATTGGCATTGACAACCAAATTTTAAAAACACAATATCATTATTCTATATGAATCTCATTGACTCATTACAAAAAGAGAATCAAAAATCTTAAAAAATTCGTTACCTTTGGAATATATTCAAAATGTCAACCTACCTCCCTAATATTTTAATAATTATTAAAATTAACAAGTACCCTAATATTTTAATAAGTATTAAAAGTAAGGAGGACAAATTGGAGATAAAATTAGTGCACGCTATTCTTAACACGAAAATTCAAATTTTGGTGTACTATGAGATGGAGGCTACAGACTATCGTTATCCCCTTCAAGACAATACTTCTATCAACCATTACAAATAAATATATCAACACATATTAATAATAACTATCCAATTCTAAAGGAAAATATCTTTTTAGCCTGAATTAAATTTGGAATCAGTTTTACAATTGCGCACTTGAGAGGTCTAATATGGTGACAGATGCATCTTTTCGATTGTTAGTCCATCAGATATTCTTAATTTTCAGGTCATATTGAATACCTCTACGCCGATGCCTAGATCTTCAAAACCCAGGAATGGTGTCTCATGTTTCACATATAGATAATGCATGCTCATTTGAACTAAACTAAGATAATTTGTTAGTGTATCCCGTTAGAAATTTGTTGATGACAAATCTATTGTCATTGTTTTAGTTTTTTATTGAAGTTAGTGAACACACCTTCTCACATAAGCTGCTTGAAACCAATTTGAATATAAAGACAAGATTTTCCTTAATGTCTAGACACATTTTCTAGTTTGATTAATATATATATATATATATATATATATATATATACATATGTATGTTTCTATGTTGATATCAACCTTAACTCTACTCTACAACTTATGTTCTTATTAAGTGTTTCCTTTTTCATCCTTCCCCAATTTTGCTTTGGGAAATGTTCTGATCATAAGTAGTTGGTTTTTGATTCGTTCTCCAACACACAATGTTGGTTTTTGTTTCGTTTACCTTTCTTAATTTTGTTTTTTATTAATTGAGTTTTCATAATCAAATAACCTATTTTGATGAAACTAGATATATTGAATCAACTAATATTAAAGTAGGTTGAAATGTTTTCCTGTGATAGTAGCTACAACCACTTAAAAGTTTTATTTAAATAACGTCTAAATACATATTATTTAGCAGGGTATTTACGCAGTTTATTAAATATAATGATGAAATATTTTTATTGATGATTTTTACCAACTAGGGTATTCATATAAATTAAATGGCTAATAAATGTTGAGAAACATAAATCCATAATAACTATAAAAAACATTTACTTCATTATCTATCTTAAGTTCCTAGAACTAAAAAATTCATAAACAAATTAAATGTAAACTTTATTATTATTAATAATTATAGAATGAATGAATATATAAGTTAAACATATATACATTTAGGAAAACATGGAACACTATTTTTAAATGTGAAGAATTACTCTTCCCATCAAAATCCTTAATCTATAATACCATGGTGTATCAATACCATCCACCCAAAAAACTATAAGTCACTTCTAATGGCATTTCTTTATATGACATTTTTAATTAATCAATTTAATTAAAATGAACAAAAAAAGACATAACTAATTCGGAGATAAATCTAAACAGTTGATTTGAGTACTATTATTAGTGTTCTTGAATATTCCATGGAAGTTAAATTCCTATCATTTAACTAATAATTATAGATAATTAAATTAAATTTCTCCCTATTCCAAAATAGACAAGTCTATAAACGCTATTATATGTAGTGACCTTGATAATAAATATATATATATATATATATATTGAAATATTTATCCACTGGCGTTATGAATGGTTTATAAAGTAACTTACTTAAGTAAAGAAGCTTTAATATTGTAAAGACAAATATATTGAAATATGTATCTACTCTTGTTATGCATAATTTATAAATTCTCCTCCTAATGAGTATGTTGAAAGGTAGTTTAATATTCATAAAATATTATTATTATGATTATTATAAAATCAAATATAATTCTTTTGATTTATTTATATAATAGCATATATTCATAAAATATTATAAAATTATCTTTTTCAATTCAATTACATTTTTTTGGTTCATTTATTTATATGGCATATCTAGTGTATAGTAATTATTGATCTAATTTGATTTCCTTATTATTTATTTTTTTATAATAAATATAATATAAAATAAAACTAAATAAAGTGTTTTTTTCTAATTAAGTTCAATTTTAATGTGAATTATATTTTATAATAAATTTAATATAGAATAAAAATAAACTTTAATTATTTTATTAATTGAATTATATAAAAAAACTGGTATTATTTATAATACTTTTTGAAAATCTATCAAATTTGTTTAGAAGTCAATGCTCATTAATTGAAATTGAATTGATTTGTCTTCTTCTTAAATGAACCACAATGGTGGGAATTTGAATCTTTGATTTTTGAGTTCTTATGAATCTCAGATTTTGATCACCAATTGAGTTCCCCTCAGAGATAATATCTTTATTTTTGAAATCAAAATATAGTGTTAATACATTATTTTGATGAATTTTTCCCAATTGAAAAACAAACAAACAAACAAACATTTTCCAAACAAATCTAACAAAAACACTAACTTATAATGGTTTAAAAATTTCTCATGAGTATGTTTTCGAGGTAAGATTTTTAATCTCTTCTCTTTAGTGTATCAATGTCTTCATTGTCATCTTCAATAAAGCAAAACATATTTTAATCTATATGGTAAGATGGAATAAGTTAATATATTTACAAGTGGAGAGTAATGCACTTCAGAATTTTGAGTGTTTATTTTAATTAAACTTGCTAATATTTATATATATGTTTTTATTTATACTATTTATTTTTCATTTAAATAATTATTATTTATTTAATTATTATTTAAATAATTCTAAAAATAGTATTTTTATATTTTTAATTATAGTTTTTTTTATTAGATAATAATATATAGGTTTTAAACTAAAAATTTGCATCTCTTTTCGGTTGTTATTTTCACATATTGTTAAGTATTATTAATGTTAAATAAAAAAAATATTTATTAGTTTTAGGGAGCAACTCAATTGGTGATTAATGTAATATCAAAGAGAGGAGATTTACTGCTAACCATCTGTTGCACTAGATTCCTCTTGGATAAATAAATATACAGATAATAATAGATATTTATTAAGTGAATTCTTTTCCTCCTACATTATTTAGAATACCAATTGTAATTATCCACTTTAAAAACTGTGCCTCTTCTCATATAAATCAGTCACTCATTAGTGTACCTAATTAATTAACAATTAATATGACTATATCTTCCAAGAAACTTCATCTTCTAAAAACATTTCAAAGCTTAAATAAAAACATTCAAAAATATAAATTAAAATTTGTAATTATCCTCACAATTAGCAAGTTAAAAACAATGCATCTTTTCATATAAAACATTCACCAATTCATGTACCTAATTAATGAACAATTAAAATGACAACATCTTCCAAGAAAACATGAGGTTGTAAAAAAAATTCAAAGCTTAAATTAAAAACATTTAAAATGTAAATTAAAAAATTGCACTCATATAATTCTTTGTGTCACCAATCTTTACTTTCAACGTGAACGGTGTTTCCAAATTTTATGAACTCGAGAATAATTTGTGTCACCAATCTTTGCTTTCAACTTGACGGGTGTTTCCAAAAAATATTCCTCCCTTCAGAATCACATTGTCTCGGTGACTAGCTACTTGAGCTTCCACTTCTTTCTTTTCCTCGAGGTTGGGTTCTTCCTACACCACTTTGTTGTCCATTCCCTCAGAAATTTCCTTTTTCCCTACTCTTCTTCAGCCTTTAAAGAAGCTCGGTATGATCTTTTCTTCCACCTTTAAAGCAGCTCGGTATGATCCTCAATTGTATTGAATGAAAAAGTATCAATCTCGTTCTAGTTCTCATACATTAATCCGTTAATATATCTGCAAAATTTATCGGCATCCTCTTCATTATGACCAACTCTAATATTTAATTTATAAAATTATTCATTGCATTTCCTCACTTTCATGGATTCTTGTTTAATATTTTGCAATAGATTGAAAATATTCAGTTGGTAATATTTGGGTATTAATGTACCTTTGAACTTTTCCACCATTCTAACATAGCTTATAATCTTGGTCTTGCCTTTCTTTTTCATGCATTCTTGCATTTCATCCCACCACAAAGTTGCGCGGACTTTCAGCCACGTAATCACATACTTCACTTTTTTTCTTCATATACATCCTCATAATGGAAATATTTGTCCATAATGTTACTCCAGTACATTAATTCATAAAAATTCCAATTATCTTCTTATACAAACACCTCTCATCCAGGTGGATATTGGAGGCCACACGCATATTCCACTCGGACCCTCACCATTGTTTCTTTCAGTTTTCCAGTTTCCTTAATTGTAGCACAATTTAATATTTTTAGCATGTTTTCGGGTCCTAAACTTCCGGAGCCGTTTTGAGGCCCTAACCGGCATATTTTTTGGAAAAATTCCTGCATTGATTACACTAGTAATCGCGTCGGGAGTTGTAGTCCTCAGAGAGATCTTTCCAATGAGGTATCATATGCGTCAAACGGAGATAATATGACCAAGATACGACCCCGAGAAGTGGCTGCCCAACTAACCCCAACGAGGCCCATAAACTCTTGGTGTTGCATCTCTTCAGGCTAGGGTTTTGGTTGTTTAGGGTTTTCTCTTATTGTTCAATAATAAAAGGCCCTTGAGCCTCATTGTAACTCAATTCAGGGGCATGTACCCGCCACATCTCTTCTCAGAGATAAGCTACCATCGCCCGAGCTATCTCATTTCCATTGTGTTTGTAACCATAGTTCAGTTTTTTTCTGCTGCATCTATGTGTTTATGAGTATATCTGTAATTTGTTGCATTCCTGTTTAATTTCGGATCAGTGGTATCATAGCGGTCTGCTATTTCTCTATTTTTCTTTGCATGTCCCCAACGAGGTCAGGGTATAAGGAGTTAGGCTCGATCTGGTTGAACCATTGCAGGATCAACCTCGCAAAACCCGATGACCTCCCATGGCGGAAGAAAAGAAAGACGAGGGGGCAAGAGATCCTTTCAAAATGTTGCCCGAAGAAGCCCTCGAGCGATAGAGGGACGTGATGATGGATGAATTCGCCCGGTTTCTTCGACGGCTACCCACAGGCGATGCATCTTCATCTAGCAGCCACTCTCGAGGTGCCACTCCTTTTAAGTTACAAGTTAACTTCGATATTCTAATATTCGAAAGCCTTATAGATGCAGGCGCCGTAGATAAATGGTTAAATCTATTGGAAGGATATTTTTCAGTTCATGACTTTTCCAATCGGGAAAAGATTACGTTTGCACTTCTCAAATCCGCCCCACATGTCAAGGACTGGTGGGAAACCTACTGTGAACAAAAGGACGAGAGTGAACCCCCGTTGTTCTCAGCTGCACCCACTTGGAATTATTTCCGAGACGCCATAATATATTGAATCAATTTATTAAAATATGTTGAAATCATTTCTTTCGATATTAGGTATAACCATTTAAAAGTTTTATTTTTAAACTTTATTTTAAATTTATTATTAATAATAATTATAAAAAGAATGAACATATAAGTTAAAAATATATACATTTAGAAAAACATGAAACAATATTTTTAATGTGAAGAACTACCCTTCACCATGGAAACCTTTAATCTGTAATTATGCTTTGGTACAATGCCATAGAGTATCAATAGCATAAACCCCAAAAACGATAAGACATTTTTATTTAATCAATTTAATTAAAATGGTAAAAAAAACATAAGTATTTTGGAGATAAATCTAAACCTTTGATTTGTGAAGACCTTATTCAAAATAGACAAACCTATGCACTTAACTGTGTCGGGGATTTGGTATTGTAAAGACATATATATTGAATAAATATTCAAATATTTATCCACTTTTGTTAAATTGCTTGATTATCAAATTTGTCTAGAATAGAGCAGGGATTTATTGAAATGAAGTCTTGGTTCTCTTAGTAAATGAGTTATAATTGCGGGGATCTAAATCTTGGATCTTTCATTTTTCACGATTTCAGATTTTGATCACCAATTAAACTGCCCCTCAAACATAACATACTATCTTTCTTTTTAAAATCAAAATATATTATTAATAAGTTATTTAGATGATTTTTTTTCCATTAGAAAGGATCATTTTCCAAACAAATCTAACTAGTGAACAAAACATACAAAAACACCAACTTATAATGATTTAGAAATTTCCCATAAGTATGTTGTGGAAGTAAGATTTTTGATCTATTCTCTTTAAGTGTAGGAATGCCTTTACATTCAGTAACGAAAAACATATTAATGTGTTTTAATCTACATGGTATGATGGAGTAAGTTAATGTGTTTACAACTTGAAAGTAATGAACTTCATAGTGTTGAGTGTTTATTTTAATTAAACTTGTTGATATTTATATATGTTTATATTTATATTATTTGTTTTTCATTTACATAATTTATTTATTATTTAAATAATTTCAAAAGCTACAGTTTTATATTTTTAATTAAATAATAATATATATATTTTATATTATTCACTCCGTGGTGTACCCAATTAATTAACAATTAATATGACTACATCATATAAATCATTCGCTCCTTGGTGTACCCAATTAATTAACAATTAATATGACTACACTTCATCTGGTAAAAAAACATATCAAGCCTTAAATTAAAAGGGTTTAAAAATCTAAATTAAAATGTGTTATTATCCTCGCAATTAGGTTAAAAACAATGCCTCTTCTCATATAATTCATTCACCCATTTTGTACCTAATTAATGATCAATTAAAATAACTACATCTTCCAAGAAACATCTAGTCATATAAATCATTCACCCATTCTTGTACCTAATTAGTGAACAATTAAAATAACTACACCTTCCAAGAAACATCAGTTTGTAAAAGAGTTTCAAAGCTTAAATTAAAAACATTTTAAAATCTTGTTTTAAGAGTGGTACACCATTGGAATAGATATTCAATGGCGCTATCAGTATACTCTTGAACCTTCTTTTCAAAAAAAAAAATATCGCATCATATTGCATATAATATAACAATTGGTATCACAAATAATCTAAGTGGTACAAAATTTGCAAGGAATGCACCCTATACATCAGACAAAAACTTGAATAGTCCTTATCTGGGTGAACAGCAAGCTTTTAGCGCCCAACACCTACTCCAATACTAAGAAATCTCAAATTTATACGCCTCAAAGATTACTAAAAACCTCTCACTTGTTTTGAGGCGAAAATCTCAAATTTATACGCCTCAAAGATTACTACTCAAAACCTCTCACTTGTTTTGAGGCGAGGTAAAGAATTGCCTGACGATAAAAATAAAAAAGATAATTTGAATATCTAGCGCAAAAACTTTCTAACAAGACCTCAAAGAAGATCAGCAACATGAGAAGGAAGCTCCTCAACAACGACATTGTAGAACCTCTGAACGTCTTGTAGCATTCTCTCATCATCTCTTGTAACAAAGTTAATTGCCACACCCTTCCTTCCAAACCTGCCACTACGACCAATTCGATGGAGATAGTTTTCTGGCTGGGTAGGAAGGTCATAGTTGATTACTAGTGAGACTTGTTGCACATCAATACCACGTGCCAGCAGATCAGTTGTAATCAGTACACGTGAGGATCCAGATCGAAATTCCCTCATAATGATATCCCTGGTGTTTTGATCCATGTCCCCATGAGTAGCAGAGACAGTGTGGTCACGAGCTGTCATCTTGTCCGTCAACCAATCAACCTTTCGCCTGGTGTTAACAAAAATAACACTCTGTGTGATTGCCAGGGTCTCATACAGATCACACAGTGTATCAAGTTTCCAATCCTCTTTTTCAACATTGACGTAGAACTGCTTGATACCCTCGAGTGTCAACTCGTCCCTCTTCACTAGAATCCTCACAGGCTTACTCATGAATTTCCTGGTGATCTCAAGTGCTTCAGGAGGCATTGTAGCAGAGAAAACACCCACCTGAATCGTTGAAGGGAGTAGCTGAAAAATATCATAGATCTGGTCTTTGAAACCCCTGGAAAGCATTTCATCGGCTTCATCCAGCACAAACATCTTGATGCAATCGGGGCGAAGAGAGTGCCTGCGTAACATGTCAAACACACGGCCCGGGGTTCCAACAACAACATTAACTCCACTCATGAGTATACGCTGGTCATCGCGAACACTGGTTCCACCTACGCAGGCATGAACTTTAACCTGCAAGTAATCCCCGAGAGCGCGCATGACCCTTTCGATTTGTTGTGCAAGCTCTCGGGTGGGGGCGAGAACCAAAGCCTGGCATTCCAGCAAGCCATAGTCGAGTTGCTGCAGAATTCCGGAACAGAAAGTCGCTGTCTTGCCCGTTCCAGACTGGGCCTGCTGTATCACATCAAGACCCTTGCAGAACGGCACTATTCCCCTCTGCTGAATCGCAGATGGCTTCTCAAACCCATAGGCGTAGATGCCTCTAAGAAGATTCTCGTGTAAGCCCATTTCATCGAAGCTTTCGTGAACTTCATCGTAGCTTGCGAAGAGCTCGTCGCCTTCTGTTGAAAGTATTTCCTTCATCTTGGCGTCATACTGACGAGCGTCGAAGAGAGTTGCATCTGCTCCCGTTCCGGCCATGATTATTAGGGTTTAATCCAAGCTGAAGAAACGGTTCGCCAGGCCAATTCGCAGAGCAGAGCAGACAGCAGCAGCAACGGCACAAAGAGTATACTCTTGAACCTATTACACCCGGTCACAAACCTGTTAAATAGGTACACCTAATTTCAAACAAGAACACGAACAGCTTCAAAACCCACCCTAATTATTTCAACAAATTTTAACAAAAACAAAAAAAATAAAAGAAACTACCTCCACGAAGAAAGTCGAACAGAAATCCCAGTGAGTTCTGGTTATATTCCAAAACACTTGATCTGACGAAAACCCTTTTCATATGAATCCACAACCTGCATAACGAAATCGACTAGAACTATACTTTTTATTTGTACAGATAAGAACCAAAGAGTAAAAAGGGTCGTTACCTTGAGTGAGAGGTCGGCTAGTTTTCGTTATAGAAACCCCTCGGTGGAATCGCTGCTTCATTATTAACTAAATCGGCCCATTTTATTTAACCTGGGCACACATCTCCTAAATCGTAATTTTGAACTTTTCCATTAAGACACTGGAAATAACTTTGATCACTATAGGGAAACTTTAAGCTTTTTAATTATCGCCATTTCCAAACGACTCATGAGCCCCAAAACGCAGAAAGGAACCATATCGACCTTATTTAGGGAGTGTTTACCCAACCAAACGAAGCCCCCACTCGAGGAAGGAACCATATCCACCTTATTTAAGGAGTGTTTACCCAGCGAAATAGAGAAAGGAACGGTATCCACCTAATGGAACCGTGCAGGAAGTGTTTAGCCTTTTAGTAAATTCGTTTCCTACCTTCTAAATGGGACCATGGTTATTTATATCTTTGGTGGTTGATGTTATTGGAACAAATACAATCCTTAACATCTTCCATTCTATTCCTTTCTATTTTGATATCCATGGTAATATTTATTGATGCATACTATTATACTTAAGATTCACTATTGGTTGCGGATGCATGCTATCATTTGATGGTATTCATTGCAACTTTGTCTCATTTGAGATCTTTTGTCTTCGTGTTTGTTTGAATATTTTATTTGTAATGCAAAGTAAGATGCTTTGAGTTTGGTTTTTATGGATCTTTTCGTAATTAAATCAAGATTATTTATCCAATTAGCTCTAATTCTAGGGTACCATGTAATGATTTTCCATCTCACTGTCCGTAGCAAAAGATTTCCTTATCTAATATAGTCTACTATGCATCAAAATTACAAGGGATCATGTCATCTTGCTTTGAATAAGACATTTTTCCATGAACTGCTCCACCCCTTCCACAACCCTACGAATAAACTAACAATTGAACTAGGAATATAAGAGTAGGTCATTCTTCTAAAATGCCACCATGGTGAGTGTGAATAATTAAAAATATGCAAATGCGGTCAAATTCCACTTTGGACTAGTCATTTGATGGACATGATGATGTCATTGTGTTCCTCTTTTTGAGAGGAAAAAAATCGACCTAGAGGTCACCTCGTTGAGATAAACAGAAGTTAGTTTTTGATTTTATGCACCCACTCATGGATATCTGATCAGGTCGGCTTCAATTACATGCACACTTGGAAAGGTCGGCCTAAACATCAAATGGACATTGTTGGACCCCCTAGAGCCCTATAAATACAAGTGAACTAGAAGCTCATTCAGACATCACAACATCGAGCATCTTCTTCTCTTATATCTGATTCGGTTCAGAACATTGGCGAAGGAAATTGTCGTACGGAGGTCCGAACTCTCAAATCTGAAGCTCGCATAAAAATAGGGTTTTTGTTCTGGACACTCGCACATAACTCGGAAATTTCATCCCTAGACGCACGCATGCTATGGGCAAGACAACGTCCACGAAGCTACAGATTCACACATGCTAACTTGAAGGGAGCGTGGAGATGTTTGTCTACAGTTGACCCTCATCCGAAGTTTTTTCAAGTTGTCTGAAGTTCAAATCAAGCTGTATCTGATATATTGTACCACTGTAAACTGGTTTCTAAAGTTGTTGGGTTGTATTACTGATCATATTGTCTTGGGCTCATTCTACTCTCTCCTGGACAATTTATGACAATCTAATAAAAGAAGAATTTCAAAGGGTTTTCCGCGTTGTGGGGCTTTCCCCTAGTCTTTGACCAAATCTGGTGTCTCTTGTTGATGTGTTGATTGTCTTCTTTATCATTGCATATATTTTTCTATCTCAGATTACTGCTGATGAATGGAAAGACTAATTGTAACTAGAAATTTTGCTAATTGAAGTTTGGAATTGGGCTAAGGTAATTGATACAACATAGAAAAATATGGAAAATTAACATGGTATCAGAGCTACTGTTAAGGACAAGCCCAAAATAAGACAAGCCTTGAAGCACTCATCTTTGAAAAGTTGAAACAATTAATCCAAATTCAATTAAAACAAAGGATTACCGAAATGCGTTTGCATTTGATAATAGAAAATATTCTTTTTTTTGTCCTGTTTGCATAGAGGAAACATAATCCAATGATGTTTGTGAAAACAATATGTATGTAAAAGCTTGGGAACATACAAAACTAAATACAAAGCGGAAAATTTCAGTCTCAAACTTCGAGGAGATGGAATAAGAGGATATTATAGTATCATCTGAAGGTGATCGAGTTTATGATCTTAATAGAGAAGGTAACATTTCAATTGCTTTCAAAGGATATATATATATATATATATATGTTTTATGTTTTTAAAATCAATGCGTATAATTATCTAGATAATAGTTAAAATATAGAGATCTTTAAATAGATAATAAAATCAAGTCCATTTTGATAAAGTTAATTACATGTTAATCATGATCTGAATTTACACTTGTTTTATTGTGCAAGATATGTATTTGTTGTAGTTGCACCCATTAACAACATAGAAAATGTCAAATATTATTTGATGTGGTGCAATGAATGAAAGATGAAGTTATTGGAAGACTACGATGATAACGGTTTTATATATGAAAGAGGGTCTATTATATTGAAAGGTCATTTTTTCCAAGAAACTCATCAAACTGAGAGTAATGTTTACTTTCAATACTATCAACCCGATGTCATAAGTTGTCAATATAGTCACTTGTCTGTGTAGTGCGCATAAAGCTGAAAGAAGTTCAATCAAAAAAGAAATTGAGAGTTAAAAAAATGGAGAATGTCAAAAACTGAAGATGAACGGATCATTGAGGATGGCATTCCATTACAATTTTTTTAATTGAACTTCCCAACAATTTCTTCTACTTGGATTCATCTTTGAGAACTTAGAGTTCAAGTTCATGCGGCTGGGAGGTCATATGGTTTTCACCTTTCGACGAAGCCCGGATACAACTTGTCCAAATATCTTTAAACACATTTTGTGGGGGTCCATTGCATATGCCTTACCATCAAAACAAGTTTTTAAACCTATTTCTAGATTTTATGATCCATGCCTTCTATATTCATTCCAAGATATAATCTCATTTAGATCACTTGAGAGATTTTATGAGTTCTAACTTCAAGCCGAACATGTTATCACCCTCAAATATTTTAACATTGACATATGGGTCCTACCTTAGATGTGTTATAAATAGACTTTGATCCACCTATATAGAGACTTTTTTTGGGAGGCTGAACTCTTTTATCAAGGGCCTACATACTTATTATACCCAAATAGACTTCAACATGGATTAATGGAAAATAGACTTCATATTATTCACTCCCTCGTGTCCCCCATTAATTAACAATTAATATGAATACATCATATAAATCATTCGCTCCTTGGTGTACCCAATTAATTAACAATTAATATGACTACACTTCATCTGGTAAAAACATGTCAAACCTTAAATTAAAAAGGTTTAAAAATATAAATTAAAATGTGTTATTATCCTCACAATTAGGTTAAAAACAGTGCCTCTTCTCATATAAATCATTCACCCATTCTTGTACCTAATTAATGAGCAATTAAAATAACTACATCTTCCAAGAAACATCTAGTCATATAAATCATTCAGCCATTCTTGTACCTAATTAGTGAACAATTAAAATAACTACACCTTCCAAGAAACATAAAGTTGTAAAAGAGTTTCAAAGCTTAAATTAAAAACATTTAAAAATCTTGTTTTAAGAGTGGTACACCAAACAATACAATATATACCTAAAGTCCTCAGCCGTGTGTCTTTTTTATAAGGGGAATAGATATTCAATGGGACTATCACTGTACTCTTGAACCTTTTTCTTCAAAAAAAAAAAAAAAATATATCGCGTCATATTGCATATGACAATTGGTATCACAAATAATCTAAGTGGTACAAAATTTGAATAGTCCTTATCTGGATGAACAGCAAGCTTTTAGCGCCCAACACCTACTCCAATACTAAGAAATCTCAAATTTATAGGCCTCAAAGTTTACTACTCAAAACCTGTCGCTTGTTTTGAGGCGAGATAAAGAATTGCGTGACAATAAAAATAAAAAAGATAATTTGAATATCTAGCGCAAAAGCTTTCTAACAAGGCCTCAGAGAAGATCAGCAACATTAGAAGGAAGCTCCTCAACAACGACATTGTAGAACCTCTGAACGTCTTGTAGCATTCTCTCATCATCTCTTGTAACAAAGTTAATTGCCACACCCTTCCTTCCAAACCTGCCACTACGACCAATTCGATGGAGATAGTTTTCTGGCTGGGTAGGAAGGTCATAGTTGATGACTAGTGAGACTTGTTGCACATCAATACCAGGTGCCAGCAGATCAGTTGTAATCAGTACACGTGAGGATCCAGATCGAAATTCCCTCATAATGACATCCCTGGTGTTTTGATCCATGTCCCCATGAGTAGCGGAGACAGTGTGGTCACGAGCTGTCATCTTGTCCGTCAACCAATCAACCTTTCGCCTGGTGTTAACAAAAATAACGCTTTGTGTGATTGCCAGGGTCTCATACAGATCACACAGTGTATCAAGTTTCCAATCCTCTTTTTCAACATTGACATAGAACTGCTTGATACCCTCGAGTGTCAACTGTTAAATGTGTAATTTCAACGCAGCCGAAAACCACCAAACAAAACCATCTATCTTGTTCGCACCGCCTTTTGGCAAAGGCTGTTTTTCCTTGGAGCCCTCCGAACACTCTCACCTGCCGCCACGCGTCTCTTGTACGAACCCCCCAAAACCATTTTCCCCGGACAGTAAAGTTCGTTTGTTTTGCCCGAGGTTGGTGTGCGAACCTCGTTGGATCAGCCAAGTGATCTGGGCACGAAATCTCCGCCGTTGATCTCCGGAAGGTGCACGGGCCCATGTCAAATCGATTGTTGCGTGGAGTGAATGATTTTTCCGTTGACCGCCGTAGTGGAATCAATGGTCTTTAATGTGTCTTCGTAGATATTAGGTGGAGGCTTTAATTTTGATTATGGGCATATGTCCCATATGGTATACGTTTCATGTTTTTTTTTACGGCACGTAAAGTTTTTTTATGTGTGTTAGTTGTATGTTTTAATAGGCATGTTTTTATGTGTTAATTTTTTTTATGTATGACACACGGGAAGAAAAATGTGTGTGTGTTCGCAGCAGCGAAATAGAACAGAGAGTTGTATGCACAATCATAAGGAACAGATTGTAATGCTCTTGTCAGGTATGTAAGAAAACCATGTGTGGTTTTTGCACAAGCAGTGCATAAAGAAAATGGTGGTGCGTGTTCCTTTTTGTAACTCTGTAAGTTTTGTTTTTACAGCAGTATGTAAAAGTGTTTTACACCAGTAAATGTGAATGGAGGTTTTACAGCAGTAAAAGTTATTGGGAATTTTCCAGCAGTGTAAATTCTTATATGAAGACAGAGTGAATTTTTTTTGTTTTAATGAATAGAAATCTTTTATGGTGAAATACTCTGTTCCTCAAAAAATTAAGCTGTCTGTGCACAAGAAGATCCTGTGGAGGAAAAACAGAGCATTGCCTCTGTGTGTTTGAATTTATTTGGTTTTTGGTATTTTCTCCAATTAAAAATACCCAACAGTGGTATCAGAGCAAGGCTTAGGCTCTTTGTAGGAGACAAAGAAGCTGAAGGGAGAAGGTTGTTGCTGCAGCAAAACCTCTCAGGCAGTTAGAAGACTCAGACAACGAAAGATTCAGGTATTCTCCAAAAGCATTTCTCTTGTTATTGCAGAAGACAGTCAGTTTTTTTAAAAAAATCACAGTCAAAGATTTAAAACCATAGTTCAAGATGCAAGGAATGGCAAGCACAAGCATGGGTATGTTCAACACCCAGCTCCCACACTTTAATGGGAAGAACTATGACTACTGGTCTATAACCATGAGAGCTTTGTTCATCGCTCAAGATATATGGGAACTAGTAGAATATGGGTTTGAGGAACCAGCAGATGAAACTGAGTTTAATGCATTAACTCAGGGAGAGAAAGATCAGCTGAAGCTCAATAGGAAGAAGGATGCAAAGGCCATTGTCTTGTTGTATCAAGCAGTGGACCAGAGTATATTCCCAAGGATAGCAGCAGCTACAACATCACACAATGCATGGCAAACCCTCAAGACAGCCTATCAAGGCATGGAGAGAGTGAAGACAGCAAAATTGCAAATGCTGAGAAAGGATTTTGAAAACTTGAACATGAAGGAGTCAGATAACATTGACTCATTCTTCACTCATGTGATTGGTGTAATCACACAAATGAGAACTCATGGAGAAACAATTGAAGATAGAAGAATAGTGGAGAAAATATTGAGGGTCTTACCCTCAAGGTTCGATGCCATAGTCACCACCATTGAAGAGACAAAGGATCTCTCAAAATATTCAGTTGATGAGCTACATGCATCACTGATAACTCATGAGCAGAGGTTGAGTAGGAATGAAAACTCATCCCTAGAGCAAGCCTTCAAGACCCAGATGTCCTTTGGAAGAGGAAGAGGTCAAGGCAAAGGAAGCAAAAGAGGAAGAGGCAGAAGCCAGAACAGAGGAGGAAGGAACAGCCCATCAAATGCACAAGGAAGAGGCAGCAATCCAAATCAGAACCAAGGTCAAGGCAGCAACCAACAAAGAGATCAGTATCAGGCTCAAGGACAAAGGTATGATAAATCTAATGTTCAATGCTATTATTGCAAAAAGTATGGACATTATGCTAGTGATTGTAGAAAGAAACAACATGATATGAACAGCAGACAAAATGCAAATGTTACAAGAGAAAACAGCAGTCAAGAAAATGTCCTGTTAGCTTGTAACATGGCTGAAACACATAGTGAGGACATATGGTTTTTAGACTCAGGTTGCAGCAACCATATGACAGGGAATGTAGCCCTCTTCTCAGCGTTAAATCAGAATTTGAAATCAGAGGTCACACTAGGAACTGATAGTAAAGTGTCTGTTATGGGAAAAGGGGAGGTAAAAATATTTTCAAAACAAGGAGAAAGGAAAACCATAGCAGATGTATACTATGTCCCCGGAATGAGATGTAACCTCTTGAGTGTTGGACAGCTTATCCAAAAGGGTTACAATGTTTATTTTGTAAATGATGTGTGCACCATCATGGATATACCACCCAGCAAAAGATGCATTGCTGAAGTGAAGATGACAAGGAACAGGATGTTCCCTCTCCGGATCAGGGCAGACTTGAAGAACAAGAAGGAAATGGCAGCAGTCACCCAAGAGGCCTTCCAAAGCGTGCCAAAGGATGAGAACTGGTTATGGCACTTGAGATTCGGGCATCTAAATTTTGGAGGTCTAAACTTATTGAGCAGAAAAGGAATGGTAAGAGGATTACCATTGATAGAGAAACCGGACAGCCTATGTGAAGGCTGCATATTGGGCAAACAACATAGAGAAAGTTTTCCATCAGGGAAAAGTATAAGGGCAAAGGCACCCTTAGAGATTATCCACTCAGATTTGTGTGGACCAATGCAAACTCCATCATTAGCTGGCAGCCTATATTTCTTGACATTCATTGATGATTTTACAAGAAAGACTTGGATATATTTCCTCAAGAACAAAAGTGAAGTTTTTGAGAAATTCCAAAACTTCAAAGCACTTGTGGAGAACCAAAGCGGGCTGCACATAAAAGTTTTGAGAACTGATAGAGGAGGTGAGTATATCTCCAATGAATTCCTAAAGTTTTGTAGGGAAAATGGAATTCATAAACAATTCACAACTCGGTACACCCCACAGCAAAATGGAGTTGCTGAAAGGAAGAACAGAACCATCATGGAGATGGCAAGGAGCATGTTGAAGGCAAAGCACTTGCCAAATGAGTATTGGGCTGAAGCTGTACATTGTGCAGTTTACATACTAAACAGGTGTCCTACAAAAGCAGTGATGAACAAGGTGCCAGAAGAGGCATGGAGTGGGAGAAAGCAAGGAGTCACCCACATGAGAGTTTTTGGGTGTGTGGCCTATGCACACATTCCAGATCAGCTAAGGAGGAAGTTGGACAGCAAAGGGGAGAAATGCATCTTCATTGGATACAGTGATGAATCCAAAGCCTACAGGCTGTACATTCCATCTACCAAGAAGTTCTTTGTCAGCAGGGATGTTCAATTCATTGAGGAGGAAGCTTGGGATGGAAGCATAGAGAAAACAGTGAACATTAAAAACTGTTTGTCTCATGATGAAGATGAAGAGGAGGTGGCTGAAATGAATCCCCAAACAGCAGCACCAACACAAGGACAGCAAGGTACACCATTGAGGATAAATGAGAGTGCTTCTCCAAGCACGCCACAAGGAGGAAATTCAAGTGCATCTTCAAGCACTTGCACACCAAGTGAACGAGGTAAGAAGTTTAGAAATCTAAGTGAAATTTATGAAGAAGGAATGAATTCCTTATTTGCCTTGTTTTGTCATGTTGATGATCCTATTCATTTCGAGGAAGCAATCAAAGATAGGAAATGGATAGAAGCTATGGATGAGGAGATGAATGCCATAGAGAGAAACAAAACATGGGATTTGGTTGAGTTACCAAAAGGCAAAGAAGTCATTGGTGTGAAATGGGTCTATAAGACCAAGAGCAATGCTGAAGGCAAGATAGAAAGGCACAAGGCAAGGCTGGTTGTCAAAGGATACAAGCAGCAGTATGGGAGAGATTATGAGGAGACTTTCGCACCGGTTGCAAGAATGGAAACAGTGAGAGCAGTGCTGTCCATAGCAGCACAAAACAAATGGAAAGTCTACCAAATGGATGTGAAATCAGCATTCCTAAACGGAGTGTTAATGGAAGAGGTTTATGTGGAACAACCTCTTGGCTATGAGAAGAAAGGTGAAGAGCACAAAGTGTGCAAATTAAAGAAAGCTCTTTATGGGCTGAAGCAAGCGCCAAGAGCATGGTACAGCCGGATAGATTCATATCTCCTGGATAATGAATTTGACAAATGTGAAGGAGAACCCACAGTCTACATCAAGGAAAAGGATGGTAAAATTTTAATTGTTGTCTTGTATGTAGATGATGTTATTTTCACTGGAAATGATATTTATCTTATTGAGAATTTTAAATCAGTCATGAAGGATGAATTTGAAATGACTGACATGGGTTTGTTGAGATACTTCTTAGGCATAGAAGTAGATCAAAATGAAAAAGGAATTTTTATATCTCAAGCAAGATATGTAGATCAAGTTTTAGGCAGATTTAAGATGGAAGAATGCAAGGCAGCAATCACTCCCACAGTGATGGGATTAAAGCTCAGCAAAGAGGACAGCAGCAAGGATTTTGATCCTAGCCTCTACAAAAGCATTGTGGGCAGCCTTATGTATTTAACAGCAACTAGGCCTGATTTAATGTATGCTGTTAGTTTGATTTCCAGATTTATGGAGAGGCCAAAGGAGGCACATTGGCAGGCAGCAAAGAGAATTTTGAGGTATGTGAAAGGCACTAAAATGTTTGGAATTTTATATCATGCCTCAGAACATTCAGAGGATTGGGTACACAGATAGCGATTGGGCTGGAAGTGTAGATGATCGGAAGAGCACTTCCGGTTATGTTTTTAATATGGGTTCAGGAGCCATCTCATGGGCTTCTAAGAAGCAGTCCATTGTAGCACCATCTACAGCAGAGGCAGAGTATGTGGCAGCCACAGCAGCAGCATGTCAGGCCCTACGGATGAGAAGGATGTTGAGAAGCTTAGGCCAAGAGCAGGAAAAGCGACAGTGGTCTTTTGTGACAATAGCTCAGCTATTACTTTGTCAAAGAATTCTGTGTTTCATAAGAGAACGAAACACATTGATACAAGGTTTCACTGACATCAGAGAATTAGTGAACAATGGAGAAATTGTCCTCGAACATTGCAGGACCCAGGAAGAGGTTGCAGACATCTAGACAAAGCCACTGGACCAGAAAACTTTGAATTTTTGAGGAAGAGTCTGGGTATGACAGAATGCCCAGCTGTTGAAATTCAAGGGGAGTGTTAAATGTGTAATTTCAACGCAGCCGAAACCCAAACAAAACCATCTATCTTGTTCGCACCGCCTGAGGCAAAGGCTGTTTTTCCTTGGATCCGAACACTCCACCTGGCCGCCACGCGTCTCTTGTGGGACCCCCCAAAACCATTTCCCGGACAGTAAAGTTCGTTTGGCCCGAGGTTGGTGTGCTAACCTCGTTTCAGCCAAGTGATCTGGGCACGAAATCCCGCCGTTGATCTGGAAGGTCACGGGGGTCAAATATTGTTGCGATGGACTGAATCAGGTTTCCTTGCCGCCTAGTGGAATCAATGGTCTTTAATGTGTCTTCTAGATATGGGTGGAGGCTTTAATTTTGATATGGGCATATGTCCCAATGGATACGTTTCATGTTTTTTTTACGGCACCTCAAAGGATTTTATGTGTTTAGTTGACATGGCCAATAGGCAAGTTTTAGTGCAATTTTTTTTATGTATGAAACAGGGAAGAAAAGGTGTGTGTATTGAGCAGCGCTGAACAGAGAGTTGTATGACCTCATAATGAACAGATTGTAATGCTCAAGTCAGGTATTTCAGGAAAACCATGTGTGGTTTTCACAAGGTGCTACCGAAAGGTGGTGGGTTCTTTTTGAAACTCTTAAGTTTTGTTTTTCATGCAGTTGGAAAAGTGTTTTGCACCAAAATGTGAATGGAGGTTTTCGCAGTCAAAGCATTGGGAATTTTCCAGATGACATTCTTATATGAGACAGAGTGAATTTTTTTTGATCTTAATGAAAGAAACTTGTTGGGAAATACTCTGTTCCTCAAAATTGACTGTACATGTGCACAAGAACATCATTGGATTGAAAAACAGAGCTTGCAGCTGTTTAGGTTTGAATTCTACCGTGGTTTTTGGGGTTTTCTCCAATTAAAAATCACCAACATCCACGTCCATCTTCTTTTCAACCCAGTAGTGGGTGTTCTCCGAGTTGAAGAATCACCTCTGTTCTGCACTAGTGCTCACATTACCACACCTCCAACAACCACCTGAATTGAGACAGAGCCCCCGACTATATATTGGTGCAGTTCTTACTCAACATGGGCATCCAGTGTCTCACCACAGTGTTTCAGACACAGTACGAAACACCTACGACAAAGAAATCATTCCATTGTGCAGGTCTGCCGTCAATGGAAATTACACATGGGTAAGGGGTTCCACACAGACACCTCCCTCTACAATTCCACACAAGGGAAGTTACAGAACGATCGTCATCAGAAATGGTCCACCTATCTGCAGCATTTCCATTTGAACATTGAGTATAAGAAGGGCAGCACCAATGACGCCGATTGCCTCAGCCGACCACTAGTCCTGGAGCTTCATTGTGCTCGACTCCTATGGGCACGAGACATCGGGGTGGCCACATCTTTACACGAACGATCTGGAATTCGGCAGCAGAGACACTCCTGGAAGGGAAGAAAGTTCCAAATTTTCACCTTCAGGATGCATTGTTATGCCACTTGGGACACATATCTGATCCTTCAAGAGAGCGTGCCAAGATGGTTTTGGGGGTCACAGTCGGGTCGCTGGACATTTCGGAGTAGAGAAAACGGTGGCCGTATTGCAGATGTATTTTTATTGGCCGAAACTTCGTCAGGATGTTGGGAAGTACATTAGATCCTGCACCGCCGCGCCATTGCCAAATCAACCATCAAGAAGCAAGGCCTTTGTACTCCTCTACCTACTCTTAGTCGGCCTTGGGAAGTCCCCGTGGATTATTTGTCGGGCCTTCCTCCTCCAAGCACCGCAACGATTGCGTTTTCGTGGTCGTCGACAGGTTCTCTAAGGCCCATCATGGGAGCCTGCAAGAAGAGTGTCACAGCAGAGCCACTGCCAAGCTCTACTTTGAGCGAGTGTTACACTTTGGGATCCCACAATCCATTATCTCAGATGGGGACAGGAGATTCCTTTCATTTTGGTCAAGTCTCTCGCCATGCTCAATACAAACCTATTATTTCCACGGCTTTCCACCCCAAATGATCACAGTCGAACAGGATGATCGTACACATTTTGGCTACATTCGAAGCATCCACGCTCATGGGATGAAACCCTCCCCTATGTTCAACACAGCACAACAGAGCTCCCCAGAACAAGCATCCCCTTTCAGTACAGATTCCATTATGCCCCATTGATGTGGCCATACCTTTGCAGTCAGAGATCGGCTCACGTGCAGTCCGACTGAAAGGGCTGGCTTCATTGAGCGCTTCAACACCTGCCAACGGCCCATGATATATTAGACCTGGCAGCAGCTCCATATCGATTTGCACAGGTTCCATCACACATTTGGAGAAGGATTTGCTGGGCCCCACCGCAACTTTCCTCCGATATATCACCATCACCAAATCCGTCGCAAGCCCACTCAGCATCCCACCGTTTCCGACCTTGTGTTCAATCAGATCAAGAAGTTTCCCCATTGTTGAATGGAACATGCAGCTCATCAACAGGCTCACCCAGCAAATGGAACAGACCTGATTCAGCTAATCGAACATCGACAAGGAGGTGCAATCGAGTTGAAAGCAGTTTCCTCACCAAAGCAAATGGGACCAGGTTCATTTCCTCATCGGAGGAACTCGAAGCGTTGGGGACCATTGCTTCCTAAGGGGGGAGTACTGATCCCGATGGATACTGTTGGCCACCCACCTATTCCTAATTTTGTTTTTTATTAATTGAGTTTGCATAATCAAATAACCTATTCTTATGAACCCTGATATATGAATCAATTTATTAAAATATGTTGAAATGATTTCTTTTGATAGTAGGTATAACCATTTAAAAGTTTTATTTTTGAACTTTATTTTAAATTTATTATTAATAATAATTATAAAAAGAATGAACATATAAGTTAAAAATATATACATTTAGAAAAACATGAAACAATATTTTTAATGTGAAGAACTACCCTTCACCATGAAAATCTTTAATCTGTAATTATTCTTTGGTACAATACCGCAGAGTATCAATAGCATAAACCCCAAAAACGATAAGACATTTTTATTTAATCAATTTAATTAAAATGGTAAAAAAAGCATAACTATTTTGGAGATAAATCTAAACCTTTGATTTGCGAAGACCTTATTCAAAATAGACAAACCTATGCACTTAACTGTGTAGGGGATTTGATATTGTAAAGACATATATATTGAATAAATATTGAAATATTTATCCACTCTTGTTAAATTGCTTGATTATCAAATTTGCCTACAATAGAGCAGGGATTTATTGAAATGAAGTCTTTGTTCTCTTAGTAAAAGAGTTATAATTGAGGGGATCTAAATCTTGGATCTTTCATTTTTCACGATTTGAGATTTTGATCACCAATTAAGCTGCCCCTCAAACATAACATAATATCTTTATTTTTTTAATCAAAATATATTATTAACAAGTTATTTAGATGATTTTTTTTCCATTAGAAAAGATCATTTTCCAAACAAATCTAACTAGTGGACAAAACATACAAAAACACCAACTTATAATGGTTTAGAAATTTCACATAAGTATGCTGTGGAAGTAAGATTTTTGATCTATTCTCTTTAAGTGTAAGAATGCCTTCATTGTTACATTGAGTGAAAGAAAAACATATTTTAATCTACATGGTATGATGGAGTAAGTTAATGTGTTTACAACTTGAAAGTAATGAACTTCATATGTTGAGTGTTTATTTTAATTAAACTTGTTGATATTTATATATGATTATATTTATATTATTTATTTTTCATTTACATAATTTATTTATTATTTAAATAATTTCAAAAGCTACAGTTTTATATTTTTAATTATAGTTTTTTCAATTAAATAATAATATATAGATTTCATATTATTCACTCCCTCGTGTCCCCCATTAATTAACAATTAATATGAATACATCATATAAATCATTCGCTCCTTGGTGTACCCAATTAATTAACAATTAATATGACTACACTTCATCTGGTAAAAACATGTCAAACCTTAAATTAAAAAGGTTTAAAAATATAAATTAAAATGTGTTATTATCCTCACAATTAGGTTAAAAACAGTGCCTCTTCTCATATAAATCATTCACCCATTCTTGTACCTAATTAATGAGCAATTAAAATAACTACATCTTCCAAGAAACATCTAGTCATATAAATCATTCAGCCATTCTTGTACCTAATTAGTGAACAATTAAAATAACTACACCTTCCAAGAAACATAAAGTTGTAAAAGAGTTTCAAAGCTTAAATTAAAAACATTTAAAAATCTTGTTTTAAGAGTGGTACACCAAACAATACAATATATACCTAAAGTCCTCAGCCGTGTGTCTTTTTTATAAGGGGAATAGATATTCAATGGGACTATCACTGTACTCTTGAACCTTTTTAAAAATATATCGCGTCATATTGCATATGACAATTGGTATCACAAATAATCTAAGTGGTACAAAATTTGAATAGTCCTTATCTGGATGAACAGCAAGCTTTTAGCGCCCAACACCTACTCCAATACTAAGAAATCTCAAATTTATAGGCCTCAAAGTTTACTACTCAAAACCTGTCGCTTGTTTTGAGGCGAGATAAAGAATTGCGTGACAATAAAAATAAAAAAGATAATTTGAATATCTAGCGCAAAAGCTTTCTAACAAGGCCTCAGAGAAGATCAGCAACATTAGAAGGAAGCTCCTCAACAACGACATTGTAGAACCTCTGAACGTCTTGTAGCATTCTCTCATCATCTCTTGTAACAAAGTTAATTGCCACACCCTTCCTTCCAAACCTGCCACTACGACCAATTCGATGGAGATAGTTTTCTGGCTGGGTAGGAAGGTCATAGTTGATGACTAGTGAGACTTGTTGCACATCAATACCACGTGCCAGCAGATCAGTTGTAATCAGTACACGTGAGGATCCAGATCGAAATTCCCTCATAATGACATCCCTGGTGTTTTGATCCATGTCCCCATGAGTAGCGGAGACAGTGTGGTCACGAGCTGTCATCTTGTCCGTCAACCAATCAACCTTTCGCCTGGTGTTAACAAAAATAACGCTTTGTGTGATTGCCAGGGTCTCATACAGATCACACAGTGTATCAAGTTTCCAATCCTCTTTTTCAACATTGACATAGAACTGCTTGATACCCTCGAGTGTCAACTCGTCCCTCTTCACTAGAATCCTCACAGGCTTACTCATGAATTTCCTGGTGATCTCAAGTGCTTCAGGGGGCATTGTAGCAGAGAAAACACCCACCTGAATCGCTGAAGGGAGTAGCTGAAAAATATCATAGATCTGGTCTTTGAAACCCCTGGAAAGCATTTCATCGGCTTCATCCAGCACAAACATCTTGATGCAATCGGGGCGAAGAGAGTGCCTGCGTAACATGTCAAACACACGGCCCGGGGTTCCAACAACAACATGAACTCCACTCATGAGTATACGCTGATCATCGCGAACACTGGTTCCACCTACGCAGGCATGAACTTTAACCTGCAAGTAATCCCCGAGAGCGCGCATGACCTTTTCGATTTGTTGTGCAAGCTCTCGGGTGGGGGCGAGAACCAAAGCCTGGCATTCCAGCGAGCCATAGTCGAGTTGCTGCAGAATTCCGGAACAGAAAGTCGCTGTCTTGCCCGTTCCAGACTGGGCCTGCTGTATCACATCAAGACCCTTGCAGAACGGCACTATTCCCCTCTGCTGAATCGCAGATGGCTTCTCAAACCCATAGGCGTAGATGCCTCTAAGAAGATTCTCGTGTAAGCCCATTTCATCGAAGCTTTCGTGAACTTCATCGTAGCTTGCGAAGAGCTCGTCGCCTTCTGTTGAAAGTATTTCCTTCATCTTGGCGTCATACTGACGAGCGTCGAAGAGAGTTGCATCTGCTCCCGTTCCGGCCATGATTATTAGGGTTTAATCCAAGCTGAAGAAATGGTTCGCCAGGCCAATTCGCAGAGCAGAGCGGACAGCAGCAGCAACGGCACAAAGAGTATACTCTTGAACCTATTACACCCGGTCACAAACCTGTTAAATAGGTAGACCTAATTTCAAACAAGAACACGAACAGCTTCAAAACCCACCCTAATTATTTCAACAAATTTTAACAAAAATCCACGAAGAAAGTCGAACAGAAATCCCAGTGAGTTCTGGTTATATTCCAAAATACTTGATCTATCGAAAACCCTTTTCATATGAATCCACAACCTGCATAACGAAATTGACTAGAACTATATTTTTTATTTGTACAGATAAGAACCAAAGAGTAAAAAGTGTCGTTAGCTTGAGTGAGAGGTCGGCTACTTTTCGTTACAGAAACCCCTCGGTGGAATCGCTGCTTCATTTAACTAAGTCGGCCCATCTTCTTTAACCTGGGCAGACATCTCCTAAATCGTAATTTTGACCTTTTCCATTAAGCCACTGGAAATAACTTTGATCACTATATGGAAACTTTAAGCTTTTAATTATCGCCATTTCCAAACGACTCATGAGCCCCAAAACGCAGAAAGGAACCATATCGACCTTGTTTACCCAACCAAACGAAGCCCCCAATGGAGAAAGGAACCATATCCACCTTATTTAACGTGTGTTTACCCAGCAAAATAGAGAAAGGAACCTATCCACCTAATGGAACCGTGTAGGAAGTGTTTAGCCTTTTAGTAAATTCGTTTCCTACCTTCTAAATGGGACCATGGTTATTTATATCTTTGGTGGTTGATGTTATTGGAACAAATACAATCCTTACCATCTTCCATTCTATTCTTTCTATCCTAATATCCATGGCAATATTTATTGATGCATACTATTATACTTAAGATTCACTATTGGCTATGGATGCATGCTATCATTTGATGGTATCTTTGCCACTTTGTCTCATTTGAGCCTTTTGTCTTGATGTTTGTTTGAATATTTTATTTGTAATGCAAAGTAAGATGCTTTGAGTTTGGTTTTTATGGATCTTTTCGTAATTAAATCAAGATTATTTATCCAATTAGCTCTAATTCTAGGGTACCATGTAATGATTTTCCATCTCATTGTCCGTAGCAAAAGATTTCCTTATCTAATATAGTCTACTATGCATCAAAATTACAAGGGATCATGTCATCTTGCTTTGAATAAGACATTTTTCCATGAACTGCTGCACCCCTTCCACAACCCTACGAATAAACTAACAATTGAACTAGGAATATAAGAGTAGGTCATTCTTCTAAAATGCCACCATGGTGAGTGTGAATAACTAAAAATATGCAAATGCGGTCAAATTCCACTTTGGACTACTCATTTGATGGACATTTGATAAAAGAAAGTATTCTTTTTTTGGTCCTGCTTGCATAGAGGACACATAATCCAATGATGTTTGTGAAAACAATATGTATGTAAAAGCTTGGGAACATACAAAACTAAATACAAAGCGGAAAATTTCAGTCTCGAACTTCGAGGAGATGGAATAAGAGGATATTACGAGAACAAGAAAACCAATTTTCTTTGTCTTAGTTACAAATCTAAATCAATCGCACTCTCTCTCATCTCTCATGGCAAACTCTACAATTTCTTCACTCTTTTTTAAAATACTTCCATTATATCAACAAGTAACAAAGTTTTAAAAAACCCAATGAATTTCTATTAACTCCCTATTTTTTCTAGGTCTATTCATGTTTTGAACAACCAAATGACACTCACCCTAACTCCATAACAACATAGATTCCTTCTAGATTACATTTAGGAAAATATTACAAAATAAATAAAATTTAAGGAAACCATCTTCCTTTAGAAAAATAGGGTTGACATAAGGAGGTAAAACTAATTTAACTGGGACATACTCCTGCATCAACAACTCATGCTCCCCTGCCATGCAAAAAACACTTCACTGTAGAATGCCTCATTTCCATGCAAAAAGCACATCATTGTTTTTATTGGAAATGAGGCAAAACACTTCAACACAAAATGACAACAAAAGAGTTGTTCCTGAGATAAAGGCATAGATTTGTATAACATATAGGCCTTCCATGAAATGGAGGAATGAGGTATTTCCAGCGCAAAAAATAAAATCAAGCCAAATATAATCATCAAGGGGGCAAGCTATAAAATATGTTTCAAATCTCCAAAGCACCCATAGTAGAGAGAATGTGGTTTTTTTACTCCTAGATATCTTAATGTTTTGTCCATCAGTTGACCTCCTATGTAAGAAACCATGCAAAGAAGATTTCTTTTGGCTACAAAGCAAATTTATATAGGCATATCATGTTAAACAACCATATTTATTTCATGTAATCTTTCCACAAAAGTTTGTTTACATAGTCTTCCAATTCAAGTTTTAAGTAGAGGCATGCATACATTTTATAAATTCAATGGCTTGTCACCATTTTAAATAAAAAAATACCCATTCTATTGTTTGGCTACCGATCACATCGTTATCCATTTTGATACCATTTTTAAATAATTGTAGGGATAAGAACTAATCTTGATTAGCTAACGACATCCCTTCGTGTAGAACTGAGGGAGAATACCAAAGGAAATGGTCATTAAAAGGAAACCATACCACAATGAAGTGTCTTTCCATGAAATGAACAACTTAATAACCTACTATGCATTGCATTTTCTTTGGACCAGCAAAAAAATAACAATCATAACATAAGTAAGGGTTCCTATGAGGATGTACAAAGGAAGGCCCTACCAATTATTTTTCCCCTATGGATAACCTTGACTAATATTATTCTTGTGAACATGTTTCCTTGCTTCGCGACAATTCATGGCCCTTATCATCCATTTAGAACAACAAGACTTATAACAAATATTTGTTGTGATAATAGTCAAACAATCATACTTATAGAAGCATAACATAAATATGAATTGGCATTGACAACCAAATTTTAAAAACATAATATCATCATTCTATATGAATCTCATTGACTCATTACAAAAAGAGAATCAAAAATCTTAAAAATACTCTTAAAAAATTCATTACCTTTGGAATATATTCAAAATGTCAACCTACCTCCCTAATATTTTAATAAGTATTAAAATTAAGAAGTACCCTAATATTTTAATGAGTATTAAAAGTAAGGGGGACGAATTGGAGATAAAATTAGTGCACACTATTCTTAACACGAAAATTCAAATTTTGGCGTACTATGAGATGGAGGCTACAGACTATCATTATCCTTTTGAAGACAATACTTCTATCAACCATTACAAATAAATATATCAACACATATTAATAATAACTATCCAATTCTAAAGGAAAATATCTTTTTAGCCTGAATTAAATTTGGAATCAGTTTTACAATTGCGCACTTGAGAGGTCTAATATGGTGACAGATGCGTCTTTTCGATTGTTAGTCCATCAGATATTCTTAATTTTCAGGTCATATTGAATACCTCTACACCGATGCCTAGATCTTCAAAACCCACGAATGGTGTCTCATATTTCACATATAGATAATGGATGCTCATTTGAACTAAACTAAGATAATTTGTTAGTGTATCCCGTTAGAAATTTGTTGATGACAAATCTATTGTCATTGTTTTAGTTTTTTATTGAAGTTAGTGAACACACCTTCTCACATAAGCTGCTTGAAACCAATTTGAATATAAAGACAAGATTTTCCTTAATGTCTAGACACATTTTCTAGTTTGATTAAAATATATATACATATGTATGTTTCTATGTTGATATCATCCTTAACTCTACTCTACACCTTATGTTCTTATTAAGTGTTTCCTTTCTATCCTTCCCCAATTTTGCTTTGGGAAATGTTCTGATCATAAGTAGTAGTTCGTTTTTGATTCGTTCTCCAACACACGATTTTGGTTTCTGCTTTGTTTACCTTTCCCAATTTTGTTTTTTATTAATTGAGTTTTCATAATCAAATAACCTATTTTAATGAAACTTGATATATTGAATCAACTAATATTAAAGTAGGTTGAAATGTTTTCCTGTGATAGTAGCTACAACCACTTAAAATTTTTATTTAAATAACGTTTAAATACATATTATTTAGTAGGGTATTTACGCAGTTTATTAAATATAAGGATGAAATATTTTTATTGATGATTTTTACCAACTAGGGTATTCATATAAATTAAATGGCTAATAAATGTTGAGAAACATAAATCCATAATAACTATCAAAACATTTACTTCATTATCTATCTTAAGTTCCTAGAATTAAAAAATTCATAAACAAATTAAATGTAAACTTTATTATTATTATTAATTATAGAAAGAATGAATATATAAGTTAAACATATATACATTTAGGAAAACATGGAACACTATTTTTAAATGTGAAGAATTACTCTTCCCATGAAAATCCTTAATCTATAATACCATGGTGTATCAATACCATCCACCCAAAAAACTATAAGTCACTTCTAATGGCATTTCTTTATATGACATTTTTAATTAATCAATTTAATTAAAATGAAAAAAAAAAAAAAAAACATAACTAATTCGGAGATAAATCTAAACCTTTGAATTGAGTACTATTATTAGTATTCTTGAATATTCCATGGAAGTTAAATTCCTATCATTTAACTAATAAGTATAGATAATTAAATTAAATTTCTCCCTATTCCAAAATAGACAAGTCTATAAACTCTATTATATGTAGTGACCTTGATAATATATATATATATATATATATAGAAATATTTATCCACCCACGTCATGAATTGTTTATAAAGTAACTTACTTAAGTAAAGAAGCTTTAATATTGTAAAGACAAATATATTGAAATCGGTATCTACTCTTGTTATGCATAATTTATAAATTGTCCTCCTAAGGAGTATGTTGAAAAGTCGTTTAATATTCATAAAATATTATTATTATGGTTATTATAAAATCAAATATAATTCTTTTGATTTATTTATATAATAGCATATATTCATAAAATATTATAAAATTATCTTTTTCAATTCAATTACTTTTTTTTGTTCATTTATTTATATGGCATATCTAGTGTAAAGTAATTATTGATCTAATTTAATTTCCTTATTATTTATTTTTTATAATAAATATAATATAAAATTAAATTAAATAGTGTTTTTTTCTATTTAAGTTCAATTTTAATGTGAATTATATTTTATAATAAATTTAATATAGAATAAAAATAAACTTTAATTATTTTATTAATTGAATTATATAAAAAAGTGGGTATTGTTTATAAGTAATACTTTTTGAAAATCTATAAAATTTGGTTAGAACTCAACGCTGATTAATTGAAATTAAATTGATTTGTTAAATGAACCACAATGGTGGGAATTTGAATCCTTGATTTCTGAGTTTTTATGGATCTCAGATTTTGATCACCAATTGAGCTCCCCTCAGAGATAATATCTTTATTTTTAAAATCAAAATATAGTGTTAATACATTATCTTGATGAATTTTCCCAAAAAAAAAAAAAACAAACAAAACAATACAAAACAAAAAGACAAAACAAAAAAAACGAAAAAACAAAAAAACAAAAAAAACAAAAAAAAACAAAAAAAAAAAAAAAAAAAAAAAAAACCAAAACATTTTCCAAACAATTCTAACAAAAACACTAACTTATAATGGTTTAAAAATTTCTCATGAGTATGTTGTCGAGGTAAGATTTTTAATCTCCTCTTTAGTGTATCAATTTCTTCATTGTCCTCTTGAATAAAGCAAAACATCTTTTAATCCGTATGGTAAGATGGGATAAGTTAATGTATTTTCAAGTGGAGAGTAATGCACTTCAGAATTTTGAGTGTTTATTTTAATTAAACTTGCTAATATTTATATATGTTTTTATTTATACTATTTATTTTTCATTTAAATAATTTTTATTTGTTTAATTATTATTTAAATAATTCTAAAAATAGTATTTTTATATTTTTAATTATTGTTTTTTTTATTAGATAATAATATATAGGTTTTAAACTAAAAATTTGCATCTCTTTTCGGTTGTTCTTTTCACATATTGTTAAGTATTATTAATGTTAAATAAAAAAAATATTTATTAGTTTTAGGGAGCAACTCAATTGGTGATTAATGTAATATCAAAGAGAGGAGATTTACTGCTAACTATCTGTCACACTAGATTCCTCTTGGATAAATAAATATACAAATAATAATAGATATTTATTAAGTGAATTCTTTTCCTCCTACATTATTTAGAATACCTATCTGTCACACTAGATTCCTCTTGTATAAATAAATATACAAATAACAATAGATATTTATTAAGTGAATTCTTTTCCTCCTACGTTATTTAGAATACCGATTGTAATTATCCACGTCAAAAACTATGCCTCTTCTCATATAAATCAGTCACTCATTAGTGTACCTAATTAATTAACAATTAATATGACTACATCTTCCAAGAAACTTCATCTTCTAAAAACATTTCAAAGCTTAAATAAAAAACATTTAAAAATATAAATTAAAATTTGTAATTATCCTCACAATTAGCAGGTTAAAAACAGTGCATCTTTTCATATAAAACATTCACCAATTCGTGTACCTAATTAATGAACAATTAAAATGACTACATCTTCCAAGAAAACATGAGGTTGTAAAAAAAATTCAAAGCTTAAATCAAAAACATTTAAAATTTAAATTAAAAAATTGCACTTATATAATTCTTTGTGTCACCAATCTTTACTTTCAACCTGAACGATGTTTCCAAATTTTATAAACTGAGAATAATTTGTGTCACCAATCTTTACTTTCAACCTCACGGGTGTTTCCAAAAAATATTCCTCCCTTCAAAATCACATTGTCTTGGTGACTAGCTACTTGAGCTTCCACTTTCTTTCTTTTCCTCGAGGTTGGGTTCTTCCTACACCACTTTGTTGTCCATTCCCTCAGAAATTGCCTTTTTCCCTAATCTTCTTCAGCATTTAAAGAAGCTCGGTATGATCTTTTCTTTCGCCTTTAAAACAGGCTCGGTATGATCCTCAATTGTATTGAATGAAAACGTATCAATCTCGTTCTAGTTCTCATACATTAATCCGTTAATATATCTGCAAAATTTCTCGGCATCCTCTTCATTATGACCAAATCTAATTTTAATTTATAAAATTATTCATTGCATTTCATCACTTTCATGGATTCTTGTTTAATATTTTGCAATAGATTGAAACTATTCAATTGGTAATATTTGGGTATTAATGTACCTTTGAACTTTTCCACCATTCTAACATAGCTTATAATCTTGGTCTTGCCTTTCTTTTTCATGCATTCTTGCATTTCATCCCACCACAATGTTGCGCGGGACTTTCAGCCATGTAATCACATACTTCACTTTTCTTCTTCATATAAATCCTCATAATGGAAATATTTGTCCATAATGTTACTCGAGTCCATTAATTCATAAACATTCAAATTATCTTCATACACAAACACCTCTCATCCAGGTGGATATTGGTGGCCACATGCCTATTCCACTTGGACCCTCACCATTGTTTCTTTCAGTTTTTTAGTTTCCTTAATTGTAGCACAATTTAATATTTTTAGCAGTTTTTCGGGTCCTAAACTTCCGGAGCCGTTTTGAGGCCCTAACCGGCATATTTTTTGGCAAAATTCTTGCGTTGATTATGCTACTAATCACGTCGGGAGTTGTAGTCCTCAGAGAGATCTTTCCAATGAGGTATAATACGCGTCAAACGGAGATAATATGACCAAGATACGACCCCGAGAAGTGGCTGCCCAACTAACCCCAACGGGGCCCATAAACTCTTGGTGTTGCATCTCCTCGGGCTAGGGTTTTGGTTGTTTAGGGTTTTCTCTTATTGTTCAATAATCAAAAGGCCCTTGAGCCTCATTGTAACTCAATTCGGGGGCATGTACCCGCCACATCTCTTCTCAGAGATAAGCTACCATCGCCCAAGCTATCTTATTTCCATTGTGTTTGTAACCATAGTTCAGTTTTTTTCTATTAATGAAATGAAGTGTTTTTCTCCTGCATCTATGTGTTTATGAGTATATCTGTAATTTTTTGCGTTCCTGTTTAATTTCATATCAGTGGTATCATAACGGTCTGTTATTTCTCTCTTTTTCTTTGCATGTCCCCAACGAGGTCAGGGTATAAGGAGTTAGGCTCGATCTGGTTGAACCATTGCAGGATCAACCTCGCGAAACCCGATGACCTCCCATGGCGGAAGAAAAGAAAGAATAGGGGGCAGGAGATCCTTTCAAAATGTTGCCCGAAGAAGCCCTCGAGCGATAGAGGGACGTGATGATGGATGAGTTTGCCCGGTTTCTTCGGTGGCTACCCACAGGCGATGCATCTTCATCTAGCAGCCACTCTCGAGGTGCCACTCCTTTTAAGGTACAAGTTAACTTTGATATTCTAATATTCGAAGGCCTTATAGATGCAGGCGCCGTAGATAAATGGTTAAATCTATTGGAAGGATATTTTTCAGTTCATGACTTTCCCAACCGGGAAAAGATTACGTTTGCACTTCTCAAATCCGCCCCACATGTCAAGGACCGGTGGGAAACCTACTGTGAACAAAAGGACGAGAGTGAACCCTCGTTGTTCTCAGCTGCACCCACTTGGAATTATTTCCGAGACGCCATCAAGGAACAGTATTACCCTATCGGGAGCTATGGAGATAAATACATAAATTGAACCATGCTACGGCAGGGAAGGGACCAAGATGTGTCAGAGTTCACAAATACTTTCCATACCCTTCGCACGAAGCTAGGTATCAATTATACTGAGCGGAATTTGGTGCTCAAGTACCGTGGTTGTCTACACAAGTACATCGAGGATGAGATGGAGTTCCTAGACATTTCCTCGCTCGGCACTGCGTATCGGTACGATGTAAAGATTGAGCAGAAGTTTAAACAGAAGAAGCGGCACCTTGGATCTGCAAATCCAAAGCAAGGAAAATGCACCCCCAAACCACAGAACAAGGGACCAAGCCAGGGAGGGCCTACCCAGGACAACTAGCCGAAGCCGCAAGGAAAGAACAACACCACGAAGACAAAGAAGGATACGGGAAAATGGTGTGAGTTCCATAAGAGCTCCACTCACATTACAAGTGAGTGTCGGACCAAGCAATCACTGGCGGCCGAGAAGGCTTCCAAATCAGACGCAGGTTCCGAATCTGAATCAAAACCGATAAGGGGACTGACAAAGGGAAGAAGATCATTGATGCGAAGCCCAGTGCCACCGTGGCCACCACAAAGATCGAGAGGAGGGGGAACACCTCCTCCACTCACAGATGTGGGTGAAGGGTTCTCCGCTGTAGTTCATTATCGACAGCGGGAGACAGAAGAACCTCGTTTCAGCAAAAGTCGTGAAGCGGCTGGGCCTAAATACTACAGCACATCCACAGTCGTACACCATCGGGTGGCTTCACGAAGGACGAGATCTTCGCGTCAGCCAGCAGTGTCGCCTTCCCTATAGCATCAAGCCCTTCACGGATGAGGTATCGTGTGACCTTGATCCTCTTGAATTTTCTGCTGTATTGTGAGGAAAACCATACTTGTGGAGGTGACATGCTGCATATGGGTCTAGACCTCGCTCTGTGATTATTACTTTGGCTAATAATTTGTACAGGATACCGGAGGTGGCCCTGCCTACAGCCGTCTCTTTGATCACTGCAAAGAAATGCAGTAAGATCATTTCCGAGACCGGGAAATTCGTTTTCCTTATGATTCGCCCCCAAGGCAAGAAGAAGGTTGTGGCCACGGCTTCTAGGCAGGGCTCCTCTACACAGCAGCAACATATGGACAAGGTCGTGGAGGAGTACAGGGACATTTTCGCCTCACCCACAGGGGTACCCCTGCACTGTCAGTTGAGGCACTCCATCGATCTGCTATCGGGCATGCCGCTACCCAATGGACAGATCTATCTATGCTCTGTTCTAGATAACGATGAGATCAAGAGGCAGATTTAGGAACTACTACAGAAAGGCCACATCAGGCCAAGCTCACCACCCTGTGGGAGCCCGATTCTATTGGTACAGAAAAAGGATGGGACCTGGAGGCTCTGTATTGACTATCGGGCGCTGAACAAGATCACTGTCTGGAATAGGTACCCAATCCCGTAGATTGATGGCCTTTTGGACCAGCTCAAGGGGGTCAAATATTTCAGCAAGATTGACTTGAAATCAGGTTATCACCAGGCGCCTACCGAACCCTCCGATGTGTGGAAGACTACCTTCAAATCGTGGGAGGGCCTTTTTCAACGGTTGGTCATGCCGTTCGGATTGACAAACTCCCATGCAACCTTCATGAGACTGATGGACGACGTCTTTCGGCCCCTCACCAACGCATCCGTGGTGGTGTATTTAGATGACATCTTGATCTTCGGCCAGAGTTGGGAAGAGCACCTCCACCATATTCGACAGGTTCTTCAAACCCTTCGACAAGACAAGCTGTGTGATAACTTGGAGAAATGTACCTTTGGCCTGACCCAGCTTCAATATCTGGGGTACGTCATTGATGATCAGGGTGTACATGTGGACCCATCCAAGATACAAGTCATTCAGGATTGCCCCCCCCAACCACTCTAACAGAGCTCCGCAGCTTTTTAGGTCTTACCATATTCTACCGTAGGTTCGTGTTGGGGTTCTCTCATATTGCCTGGCCTTTAAGCCAAGTCACCAATGGCAGAGCGAAATCCATGTTCTTTTGGTCCAAAACCCAGTAGTGGGTGTTCTCCGAGTTGAAGAATCACCTCTGTTCTGCACTAGTGCTCACATTACCACACCTCCAACAACCATTTGAGATTGAGACAGATGCCCCCGACTATGATATTGGTGCAGTTCTTACTCAACATGGGCATCCAGTGTCTCACCACAGTGAGACGGTTTCAGACACAGTACGAAAGTACCCCACCTACGACAAAGAAATGCATTCCATTGTGCAGGTCTGCCGTCAATGGAAGCATTACACTATGGGTAAGGAAACGGTCATCCACACAGACCACCTCCCTCTACAATTCATACAGACACAAGGGAAGTTACAGAACGATCGTCATCAGAAATGGTCCACCTATCTGCAGCATTTCCATTTGAACATTGAGTATAAGAAGGGCAGCACCAATAATGACGCCGATTGCCTCAGCCGACCACTAGTCCTGGAGCTAATCATTGTGCTCGACTCCTATGGGCACGAGACATCGGGGTGGCCACATCTTTACACGAACGATCTGGAATTCGGCAGCATATACGAGACACTCCTGGAAGGGAAGAAAGTTCCAAATTTTCACCTTCAGGATGCATTGTTATGCCACTTGGGACACATATCTGATCCTTCAAGAGAGCGTGCCAAGATGGTTTTGGGGGGGCACCACAGTCGGGTCGCTGGACATTTCGGAGTAGAGAAAACGGTGGCCGTATTGCAGATGTATTTTTATTGGCCGAAACTTCGTCAGGATGTTGGGAAGTACATTAGATCCTGCACCGCCGCGCCATTGCCAAATCAACCATCAAGAAGCAAGGCCTTTGTACTCCTCTACCTACTCTTAGTCGGCCTTGGGAATCTGTCCCCGTGGATTATTTGTCGGGCCTTCCTCCTACCAAGCACCGCAACGATTGCGTTTTCGTGGTCGTCGACAGGTTCTCTAAGATGCCCATCATGGGAGCCTGCAAGAAGAGTGTCACAGCAGAGGCCACTGCCAAGCTCTACTTTGAGCGAGTGTTGGTACACTTTGGGATCCCACAATCCATTATCTCAGATGGGGACAGGAGATTCCTTAGTGCATTTTGGTCAAGTCTCTCGCCGATGCTCGATACAAAACTCACTAAGTCCACGGCTTTCCATCCCCAAACTGATGGCAAATTAGAGATTGTCGACAGGATGATCGTACACATTTTGCGCATGTACAACTCGAAGCATCCACGCTCATGGGATGAAAGTCTCCCCTATGTTCAACACAGCTACAACAGAGCTCCCCACAGCCCAACAAGCCACATCCCCTTTCAGGTAGGGCTGGGATTTCAGCCATTATGCCCCATTGATGTGGCCATACCATTTGCAGCCACTCAGGTAGATTCGGCTCACGTGCAGTCCGAAGCTGAAAGGGCTAACAGCTTCATTGAGCGCATTCAACACATCTGCCAACGAGCCCATGATATATTAGACAGATCCAATGCTAAGCACAAGCAGCTCCATGATCAGCATCGATTGCTGCACAGGTTCCAGGTGGGCGAGATTGTTTGGCTACATTTGGAGAAGGAGCGCCTTGCTGGGCCCCACCGCAAGCTTCGCCGGCTCCGATATGGCCATACACCATCACCAAATCCGTCGGGGACAATGCCTTCGAGCTCAGCATCCCACCGTTCCTTGGTCCGCACCTAGTGTTCAATCAAGATCGCCTTCGGCCATAGTTTCCACCATTGTTGGACACTTCTGACATTGCAGAACAGCTCACACCAACAGAGCTCAACCCAGGCTGAATGGAACATGCCACAACTGATCAGATCATGGACACACAGATCAAGAACACTCGACAACAGAGGATACAGCTATATCGAGTTGTCAAAGCAGTGCAACTCCTTCACCAAAGCAAATGGCTCACCAGGGACCAAGTTCAACAGAAGTTTCCTCATCTCATGGAGGAACTCGAAGCGTTGGGGACCATTGCTTCCTAAGGGGGGAGTACTGATCCCGATGGATACTGTTGGCCACCCACCTATTCCTAATTTTGTTTTTTATTAATTGAGTTTGCATAATCAAATAACCTATTCTTATGAACCCTGATATATGAATCAATTTATTAAAATATGTTGAAATGATTTCTTTTGATAGTAGGTATAACCATTTAAAAGTTTTATTTTTGAACTTTATTTTAAATTTATTATTAATAATAATTATAAAAAGAATGAACATATAAGTTAAAAATATATACATTTAGAAAAACATGAAACAATATTTTTAATGTGAAGAACTACCCTTCACCATGAAAATCTTTAATCTGTAATTATTCTTTGGTACAATACCGCAGAGTATCAATAGCATAAACCCCAAAAACGATAAGACATTTTTATTTAATCAATTTAATTAAAATGGTAAAAAAAGCATAACTATTTTGGAGATAAATCTAAACCTTTGATTTGCGAAGACCTTATTCAAAATAGACAAACCTATGCACTTAACTGTGTAGGGGATTTGATATTGTAAAGACATATATATTGAATAAATATTGAAATATTTATCCACTCTTGTTAAATTGCTTGATTATCAAATTTGCCTACAATAGAGCAGGGATTTATTGAAATGAAGTCTTTGTTCTCTTAGTAAAAGAGTTATAATTGAGGGGATCTAAATCTTGGATCTTTCATTTTTCACGATTTGAGATTTTGATCACCAATTAAGCTGCCCCTCAAACATAACATAATATCTTTATTTTTTTAATCAAAATATATTATTAACAAGTTATTTAGATGATTTTTTTTCCATTAGAAAAGATCATTTTCCAAACAAATCTAACTAGTGGACAAAACATACAAAAACACCAACTTATAATGGTTTAGAAATTTCACATAAGTATGCTGTGGAAGTAAGATTTTTGATCTATTCTCTTTAAGTGTAAGAATGCCTTCATTGTTACATTGAGTGAAAGAAAAACATATTTTAATCTACATGGTATGATGGAGTAAGTTAATGTGTTTACAACTTGAAAGTAATGAACTTCATATGTTGAGTGTTTATTTTAATTAAACTTGTTGATATTTATATATGATTATATTTATATTATTTATTTTTCATTTACATAATTTATTTATTATTTAAATAATTTCAAAAGCTACAGTTTTATATTTTTAATTATAGTTTTTTCAATTAAATAATAATATATAGATTTCATATTATTCACTCCCTCGTGTCCCCCATTAATTAACAATTAATATGAATACATCATATAAATCATTCGCTCCTTGGTGTACCCAATTAATTAACAATTAATATGACTACACTTCATCTGGTAAAAACATGTCAAACCTTAAATTAAAAAGGTTTAAAAATATAAATTAAAATGTGTTATTATCCTCACAATTAGGTTAAAAACAGTGCCTCTTCTCATATAAATCATTCACCCATTCTTGTACCTAATTAATGAGCAATTAAAATAACTACATCTTCCAAGAAACATCTAGTCATATAAATCATTCAGCCATTCTTGTACCTAATTAGTGAACAATTAAAATAACTACACCTTCCAAGAAACATAAAGTTGTAAAAGAGTTTCAAAGCTTAAATTAAAAACATTTAAAAATCTTGTTTTAAGAGTGGTACACCAAACAATACAATATATACCTAAAGTCCTCAGCCGTGTGTCTTTTTTATAAGGGGAATAGATATTCAATGGGACTATCACTGTACTCTTGAACCTTTTTCTTCAAAAAAAAAAAAATATATATCGCGTCATATTGCATATGACAATTGGTATCACAAATAATCTAAGTGGTACAAAATTTGAATAGTCCTTATCTGGATGAACAGCAAGCTTTTAGCGCCCAACACCTACTCCAATACTAAGAAATCTCAAATTTATAGGCCTCAAAGTTTACTACTCAAAACCTGTCGCTTGTTTTGAGGCGAGATAAAGAATTGCGTGACAATAAAAATAAAAAAGATAATTTGAATATCTAGCGCAAAAGCTTTCTAACAAGGCCTCAGAGAAGATCAGCAACATTAGAAGGAAGCTCCTCAACAACGACATTGTAGAACCTCTGAACGTCTTGTAGCATTCTCTCATCATCTCTTGTAACAAAGTTAATTGCCACACCCTTCCTTCCAAACCTGCCACTACGACCAATTCGATGGAGATAGTTTTCTGGCTGGGTAGGAAGGTCATAGTTGATGACTAGTGAGACTTGTTGCACATCAATACCACGTGCCAGCAGATCAGTTGTAATCAGTACACGTGAGGATCCAGATCGAAATTCCCTCATAATGACATCCCTGGTGTTTTGATCCATGTCCCCATGAGTAGCGGAGACAGTGTGGTCACGAGCTGTCATCTTGTCCGTCAACCAATCAACCTTTCGCCTGGTGTTAACAAAAATAACGCTTTGTGTGATTGCCAGGGTCTCATACAGATCACACAGTGTATCAAGTTTCCAATCCTCTTTTTCAACATTGACATAGAACTGCTTGATACCCTCGAGTGTCAACTCGTCCCTCTTCACTAGAATCCTCACAGGCTTACTCATGAATTTCCTGGTGATCTCAAGTGCTTCAGGGGGCATTGTAGCAGAGAAAACACCCACCTGAATCGCTGAAGGGAGTAGCTGAAAAATATCATAGATCTGGTCTTTGAAACCCCTGGAAAGCATTTCATCGGCTTCATCCAGCACAAACATCTTGATGCAATCGGGGCGAAGAGAGTGCCTGCGTAACATGTCAAACACACGGCCCGGGGTTCCAACAACAACATGAACTCCACTCATGAGTATACGCTGATCATCGCGAACACTGGTTCCACCTACGCAGGCATGAACTTTAACCTGCAAGTAATCCCCGAGAGCGCGCATGACCTTTTCGATTTGTTGTGCAAGCTCTCGGGTGGGGGCGAGAACCAAAGCCTGGCATTCCAGCGAGCCATAGTCGAGTTGCTGCAGAATTCCGGAACAGAAAGTCGCTGTCTTGCCCGTTCCAGACTGGGCCTGCTGTATCACATCAAGACCCTTGCAGAACGGCACTATTCCCCTCTGCTGAATCGCAGATGGCTTCTCAAACCCATAGGCGTAGATGCCTCTAAGAAGATTCTCGTGTAAGCCCATTTCATCGAAGCTTTCGTGAACTTCATCGTAGCTTGCGAAGAGCTCGTCGCCTTCTGTTGAAAGTATTTCCTTCATCTTGGCGTCATACTGACGAGCGTCGAAGAGAGTTGCATCTGCTCCCGTTCCGGCCATGATTATTAGGGTTTAATCCAAGCTGAAGAAATGGTTCGCCAGGCCAATTCGCAGAGCAGAGCGGACAGCAGCAGCAACGGCACAAAGAGTATACTCTTGAACCTATTACACCCGGTCACAAACCTGTTAAATAGGTAGACCTAATTTCAAACAAGAACACGAACAGCTTCAAAACCCACCCTAATTATTTCAACAAATTTTAACAAAAATCCACGAAGAAAGTCGAACAGAAATCCCAGTGAGTTCTGGTTATATTCCAAAATACTTGATCTATCGAAAACCCTTTTCATATGAATCCACAACCTGCATAACGAAATTGACTAGAACTATATTTTTTATTTGTACAGATAAGAACCAAAGAGTAAAAAGTGTCGTTAGCTTGAGTGAGAGGTCGGCTACTTTTCGTTACAGAAACCCCTCGGTGGAATCGCTGCTTCATTTAACTAAGTCGGCCCATCTTCTTTAACCTGGGCAGACATCTCCTAAATCGTAATTTTGACCTTTTCCATTAAGCCACTGGAAATAACTTTGATCACTATATGGAAACTTTAAGCTTTTAATTATCGCCATTTCCAAACGACTCATGAGCCCCAAAACGCAGAAAGGAACCATATCGACCTTGTTTACCCAACCAAACGAAGCCCCCAATGGAGAAAGGAACCATATCCACCTTATTTAACGTGTGTTTACCCAGCAAAATAGAGAAAGGAACCTATCCACCTAATGGAACCGTGTAGGAAGTGTTTAGCCTTTTAGTAAATTCGTTTCCTACCTTCTAAATGGGACCATGGTTATTTATATCTTTGGTGGTTGATGTTATTGGAACAAATACAATCCTTACCATCTTCCATTCTATTCTTTCTATCCTAATATCCATGGCAATATTTATTGATGCATACTATTATACTTAAGATTCACTATTGGCTATGGATGCATGCTATCATTTGATGGTATCTTTGCCACTTTGTCTCATTTGAGCCTTTTGTCTTGATGTTTGTTTGAATATTTTATTTGTAATGCAAAGTAAGATGCTTTGAGTTTGGTTTTTATGGATCTTTTCGTAATTAAATCAAGATTATTTATCCAATTAGCTCTAATTCTAGGGTACCATGTAATGATTTTCCATCTCATTGTCCGTAGCAAAAGATTTCCTTATCTAATATAGTCTACTATGCATCAAAATTACAAGGGATCATGTCATCTTGCTTTGAATAAGACATTTTTCCATGAACTGCTGCACCCCTTCCACAACCCTACGAATAAACTAACAATTGAACTAGGAATATAAGAGTAGGTCATTCTTCTAAAATGCCACCATGGTGAGTGTGAATAACTAAAAATATGCAAATGCGGTCAAATTCCACTTTGGACTACTCATTTGATGGACATTTGATAAAAGAAAGTATTCTTTTTTTGGTCCTGCTTGCATAGAGGACACATAATCCAATGATGTTTGTGAAAACAATATGTATGTAAAAGCTTGGGAACATACAAAACTAAATACAAAGCGGAAAATTTCAGTCTCGAACTTCGAGGAGATGGAATAAGAGGATATTACGAGAACAAGAAAACCAATTTTCTTTGTCTTAGTTACAAATCTAAATCAATCGCACTCTCTCTCATCTCTCATGGCAAACTCTACAATTTCTTCACTCTTTTTTAAAATACTTCCATTATATCAACAAGTAACAAAGTTTTAAAAAACCCAATGAATTTCTATTAACTCCCTATTTTTTCTAGGTCTATTCATGTTTTGAACAACCAAATGACACTCACCCTAACTCCATAACAACATAGATTCCTTCTAGATTACATTTAGGAAAATATTACAAAATAAATAAAATTTAAGGAAACCATCTTCCTTTAGAAAAATAGGGTTGACATAAGGAGGTAAAACTAATTTAACTGGGACATACTCCTGCATCAACAACTCATGCTCCCCTGCCATGCAAAAAACACTTCACTGTAGAATGCCTCATTTCCATGCAAAAAGCACATCATTGTTTTTATTGGAAATGAGGCAAAACACTTCAACACAAAATGACAACAAAAGAGTTGTTCCTGAGATAAAGGCATAGATTTGTATAACATATAGGCCTTCCATGAAATGGAGGAATGAGGTATTTCCAGCGCAAAAAATAAAATCAAGCCAAATATAATCATCAAGGGGGCAAGCTATAAAATATGTTTCAAATCTCCAAAGCACCCATAGTAGAGAGAATGTGGTTTTTTTACTCCTAGATATCTTAATGTTTTGTCCATCAGTTGACCTCCTATGTAAGAAACCATGCAAAGAAGATTTCTTTTGGCTACAAAGCAAATTTATATAGGCATATCATGTTAAACAACCATATTTATTTCATGTAATCTTTCCACAAAAGTTTGTTTACATAGTCTTCCAATTCAAGTTTTAAGTAGAGGCATGCATACATTTTATAAATTCAATGGCTTGTCACCATTTTAAATAAAAAAATACCCATTCTATTGTTTGGCTACCGATCACATCGTTATCCATTTTGATACCATTTTTAAATAATTGTAGGGATAAGAACTAATCTTGATTAGCTAACGACATCCCTTCGTGTAGAACTGAGGGAGAATACCAAAGGAAATGGTCATTAAAAGGAAACCATACCACAATGAAGTGTCTTTCCATGAAATGAACAACTTAATAACCTACTATGCATTGCATTTTCTTTGGACCAGCAAAAAAATAACAATCATAACATAAGTAAGGGTTCCTATGAGGATGTACAAAGGAAGGCCCTACCAATTATTTTTCCCCTATGGATAACCTTGACTAATATTATTCTTGTGAACATGTTTCCTTGCTTCGCGACAATTCATGGCCCTTATCATCCATTTAGAACAACAAGACTTATAACAAATATTTGTTGTGATAATAGTCAAACAATCATACTTATAGAAGCATAACATAAATATGAATTGGCATTGACAACCAAATTTTAAAAACATAATATCATCATTCTATATGAATCTCATTGACTCATTACAAAAAGAGAATCAAAAATCTTAAAAATACTCTTAAAAAATTCATTACCTTTGGAATATATTCAAAATGTCAACCTACCTCCCTAATATTTTAATAAGTATTAAAATTAAGAAGTACCCTAATATTTTAATGAGTATTAAAAGTAAGGGGGACGAATTGGAGATAAAATTAGTGCACACTATTCTTAACACGAAAATTCAAATTTTGGCGTACTATGAGATGGAGGCTACAGACTATCATTATCCTTTTGAAGACAATACTTCTATCAACCATTACAAATAAATATATCAACACATATTAATAATAACTATCCAATTCTAAAGGAAAATATCTTTTTAGCCTGAATTAAATTTGGAATCAGTTTTACAATTGCGCACTTGAGAGGTCTAATATGGTGACAGATGCGTCTTTTCGATTGTTAGTCCATCAGATATTCTTAATTTTCAGGTCATATTGAATACCTCTACACCGATGCCTAGATCTTCAAAACCCACGAATGGTGTCTCATATTTCACATATAGATAATGGATGCTCATTTGAACTAAACTAAGATAATTTGTTAGTGTATCCCGTTAGAAATTTGTTGATGACAAATCTATTGTCATTGTTTTAGTTTTTTATTGAAGTTAGTGAACACACCTTCTCACATAAGCTGCTTGAAACCAATTTGAATATAAAGACAAGATTTTCCTTAATGTCTAGACACATTTTCTAGTTTGATTAAAATATATATACATATGTATGTTTCTATGTTGATATCATCCTTAACTCTACTCTACACCTTATGTTCTTATTAAGTGTTTCCTTTCTATCCTTCCCCAATTTTGCTTTGGGAAATGTTCTGATCATAAGTAGTAGTTCGTTTTTGATTCGTTCTCCAACACACGATTTTGGTTTCTGCTTTGTTTACCTTTCCCAATTTTGTTTTTTATTAATTGAGTTTTCATAATCAAATAACCTATTTTAATGAAACTTGATATATTGAATCAACTAATATTAAAGTAGGTTGAAATGTTTTCCTGTGATAGTAGCTACAACCACTTAAAATTTTTATTTAAATAACGTTTAAATACATATTATTTAGTAGGGTATTTACGCAGTTTATTAAATATAAGGATGAAATATTTTTATTGATGATTTTTACCAACTAGGGTATTCATATAAATTAAATGGCTAATAAATGTTGAGAAACATAAATCCATAATAACTATCAAAACATTTACTTCATTATCTATCTTAAGTTCCTAGAATTAAAAAATTCATAAACAAATTAAATGTAAACTTTATTATTATTATTAATTATAGAAAGAATGAATATATAAGTTAAACATATATACATTTAGGAAAACATGGAACACTATTTTTAAATGTGAAGAATTACTCTTCCCATGAAAATCCTTAATCTATAATACCATGGTGTATCAATACCATCCACCCAAAAAACTATAAGTCACTTCTAATGGCATTTCTTTATATGACATTTTTAATTAATCAATTTAATTAAAATGAAAAAAAAAAAAAAAACATAACTAATTCGGAGATAAATCTAAACCTTTGAATTGAGTACTATTATTAGTATTCTTGAATATTCCATGGAAGTTAAATTCCTATCATTTAACTAATAAGTATAGATAATTAAATTAAATTTCTCCCTATTCCAAAATAGACAAGTCTATAAACTCTATTATATGTAGTGACCTTGATAATATATATATATATATATATATAGAAATATTTATCCACCCACGTCATGAATTGTTTATAAAGTAACTTACTTAAGTAAAGAAGCTTTAATATTGTAAAGACAAATATATTGAAATCGGTATCTACTCTTGTTATGCATAATTTATAAATTGTCCTCCTAAGGAGTATGTTGAAAAGTCGTTTAATATTCATAAAATATTATTATTATGGTTATTATAAAATCAAATATAATTCTTTTGATTTATTTATATAATAGCATATATTCATAAAATATTATAAAATTATCTTTTTCAATTCAATTACTTTTTTTTGTTCATTTATTTATATGGCATATCTAGTGTAAAGTAATTATTGATCTAATTTAATTTCCTTATTATTTATTTTTTATAATAAATATAATATAAAATTAAATTAAATAGTGTTTTTTTCTATTTAAGTTCAATTTTAATGTGAATTATATTTTATAATAAATTTAATATAGAATAAAAATAAACTTTAATTATTTTATTAATTGAATTATATAAAAAAGTGGGTATTGTTTATAAGTAATACTTTTTGAAAATCTATAAAATTTGGTTAGAACTCAACGCTGATTAATTGAAATTAAATTGATTTGTTAAATGAACCACAATGGTGGGAATTTGAATCCTTGATTTCTGAGTTTTTATGGATCTCAGATTTTGATCACCAATTGAGCTCCCCTCAGAGATAATATCTTTATTTTTAAAATCAAAATATAGTGTTAATACATTATCTTGATGAATTTTCCCAAAAAAAAAAAAAACAAACAAAACAATACAAAACAAAAAGACAAAACAAAAAAAACGAAAAAACAAAAAAACAAAAAAAACAAAAAAAAAAAAAAAAAAAAAAAAAAAAAAAAACCAAAACATTTTCCAAACAATTCTAACAAAAACACTAACTTATAATGGTTTAAAAATTTCTCATGAGTATGTTGTCGAGGTAAGATTTTTAATCTCCTCTTTAGTGTATCAATTTCTTCATTGTCCTCTTGAATAAAGCAAAACATCTTTTAATCCGTATGGTAAGATGGGATAAGTTAATGTATTTTCAAGTGGAGAGTAATGCACTTCAGAATTTTGAGTGTTTATTTTAATTAAACTTGCTAATATTTATATATGTTTTTATTTATACTATTTATTTTTCATTTAAATAATTTTTATTTGTTTAATTATTATTTAAATAATTCTAAAAATAGTATTTTTATATTTTTAATTATTGTTTTTTTTATTAGATAATAATATATAGGTTTTAAACTAAAAATTTGCATCTCTTTTCGGTTGTTCTTTTCACATATTGTTAAGTATTATTAATGTTAAATAAAAAAAATATTTATTAGTTTTAGGGAGCAACTCAATTGGTGATTAATGTAATATCAAAGAGAGGAGATTTACTGCTAACTATCTGTCACACTAGATTCCTCTTGGATAAATAAATATACAAATAATAATAGATATTTATTAAGTGAATTCTTTTCCTCCTACATTATTTAGAATACCTATCTGTCACACTAGATTCCTCTTGTATAAATAAATATACAAATAACAATAGATATTTATTAAGTGAATTCTTTTCCTCCTACGTTATTTAGAATACCGATTGTAATTATCCACGTCAAAAACTATGCCTCTTCTCATATAAATCAGTCACTCATTAGTGTACCTAATTAATTAACAATTAATATGACTACATCTTCCAAGAAACTTCATCTTCTAAAAACATTTCAAAGCTTAAATAAAAAACATTTAAAAATATAAATTAAAATTTGTAATTATCCTCACAATTAGCAGGTTAAAAACAGTGCATCTTTTCATATAAAACATTCACCAATTCGTGTACCTAATTAATGAACAATTAAAATGACTACATCTTCCAAGAAAACATGAGGTTGTAAAAAAAATTCAAAGCTTAAATCAAAAACATTTAAAATTTAAATTAAAAAATTGCACTTATATAATTCTTTGTGTCACCAATCTTTACTTTCAACCTGAACGATGTTTCCAAATTTTATAAACTGAGAATAATTTGTGTCACCAATCTTTACTTTCAACCTCACGGGTGTTTCCAAAAAATATTCCTCCCTTCAAAATCACATTGTCTTGGTGACTAGCTACTTGAGCTTCCACTTTCTTTCTTTTCCTCGAGGTTGGGTTCTTCCTACACCACTTTGTTGTCCATTCCCTCAGAAATTGCCTTTTTCCCTAATCTTCTTCAGCATTTAAAGAAGCTCGGTATGATCTTTTCTTTCGCCTTTAAAACAGGCTCGGTATGATCCTCAATTGTATTGAATGAAAACGTATCAATCTCGTTCTAGTTCTCATACATTAATCCGTTAATATATCTGCAAAATTTCTCGGCATCCTCTTCATTATGACCAAATCTAATTTTAATTTATAAAATTATTCATTGCATTTCATCACTTTCATGGATTCTTGTTTAATATTTTGCAATAGATTGAAACTATTCAATTGGTAATATTTGGGTATTAATGTACCTTTGAACTTTTCCACCATTCTAACATAGCTTATAATCTTGGTCTTGCCTTTCTTTTTCATGCATTCTTGCATTTCATCCCACCACAATGTTGCGCGGGACTTTCAGCCATGTAATCACATACTTCACTTTTCTTCTTCATATAAATCCTCATAATGGAAATATTTGTCCATAATGTTACTCGAGTCCATTAATTCATAAACATTCAAATTATCTTCATACACAAACACCTCTCATCCAGGTGGATATTGGTGGCCACATGCCTATTCCACTTGGACCCTCACCATTGTTTCTTTCAGTTTTTTAGTTTCCTTAATTGTAGCACAATTTAATATTTTTAGCAGTTTTTCGGGTCCTAAACTTCCGGAGCCGTTTTGAGGCCCTAACCGGCATATTTTTTGGCAAAATTCTTGCGTTGATTATGCTACTAATCACGTCGGGAGTTGTAGTCCTCAGAGAGATCTTTCCAATGAGGTATAATACGCGTCAAACGGAGATAATATGACCAAGATACGACCCCGAGAAGTGGCTGCCCAACTAACCCCAACGGGGCCCATAAACTCTTGGTGTTGCATCTCCTCGGGCTAGGGTTTTGGTTGTTTAGGGTTTTCTCTTATTGTTCAATAATCAAAAGGCCCTTGAGCCTCATTGTAACTCAATTCGGGGGCATGTACCCGCCACATCTCTTCTCAGAGATAAGCTACCATCGCCCAAGCTATCTTATTTCCATTGTGTTTGTAACCATAGTTCAGTTTTTTTCTATTAATGAAATGAAGTGTTTTTCTCCTGCATCTATGTGTTTATGAGTATATCTGTAATTTTTTGCGTTCCTGTTTAATTTCATATCAGTGGTATCATAACGGTCTGTTATTTCTCTCTTTTTCTTTGCATGTCCCCAACGAGGTCAGGGTATAAGGAGTTAGGCTCGATCTGGTTGAACCATTGCAGGATCAACCTCGCGAAACCCGATGACCTCCCATGGCGGAAGAAAAGAAAGAATAGGGGGCAGGAGATCCTTTCAAAATGTTGCCCGAAGAAGCCCTCGAGCGATAGAGGGACGTGATGATGGATGAGTTTGCCCGGTTTCTTCGGTGGCTACCCACAGGCGATGCATCTTCATCTAGCAGCCACTCTCGAGGTGCCACTCCTTTTAAGGTACAAGTTAACTTTGATATTCTAATATTCGAAGGCCTTATAGATGCAGGCGCCGTAGATAAATGGTTAAATCTATTGGAAGGATATTTTTCAGTTCATGACTTTCCCAACCGGGAAAAGATTACGTTTGCACTTCTCAAATCCGCCCCACATGTCAAGGACCGGTGGGAAACCTACTGTGAACAAAAGGACGAGAGTGAACCCTCGTTGTTCTCAGCTGCACCCACTTGGAATTATTTCCGAGACGCCATCAAGGAACAGTATTACCCTATCGGGAGCTATGGAGATAAATACATAAATTGAACCATGCTACGGCAGGGAAGGGACCAAGATGTGTCAGAGTTCACAAATACTTTCCATACCCTTCGCACGAAGCTAGGTATCAATTATACTGAGCGGAATTTGGTGCTCAAGTACCGTGGTTGTCTACACAAGTACATCGAGGATGAGATGGAGTTCCTAGACATTTCCTCGCTCGGCACTGCGTATCGGTACGATGTAAAGATTGAGCAGAAGTTTAAACAGAAGAAGCGGCACCTTGGATCTGCAAATCCAAAGCAAGGAAAATGCACCCCCAAACCACAGAACAAGGGACCAAGCCAGGGAGGGCCTACCCAGGACAACTAGCCGAAGCCGCAAGGAAAGAACAACACCACGAAGACAAAGAAGGATACGGGAAAATGGTGTGAGTTCCATAAGAGCTCCACTCACATTACAAGTGAGTGTCGGACCAAGCAATCACTGGCGGCCGAGAAGGCTTCCAAATCAGACGCAGGTTCCGAATCTGAATCAAAACCGATAAGGGGACTGACAAAGGGAAGAAGATCATTGATGCGAAGCCCAGTGCCACCGTGGCCACCACAAAGATCGAGAGGAGGGGGAACACCTCCTCCACTCACAGATGTGGGTGAAGGGTTCTCCGCTGTAGTTCATTATCGACAGCGGGAGACAGAAGAACCTCGTTTCAGCAAAAGTCGTGAAGCGGCTGGGCCTAAATACTACAGCACATCCACAGTCGTACACCATCGGGTGGCTTCACGAAGGACGAGATCTTCGCGTCAGCCAGCAGTGTCGCCTTCCCTATAGCATCAAGCCCTTCACGGATGAGGTATCGTGTGACCTTGATCCTCTTGAATTTTCTGCTGTATTGTGAGGAAAACCATACTTGTGGAGGTGACATGCTGCATATGGGTCTAGACCTCGCTCTGTGATTATTACTTTGGCTAATAATTTGTACAGGATACCGGAGGTGGCCCTGCCTACAGCCGTCTCTTTGATCACTGCAAAGAAATGCAGTAAGATCATTTCCGAGACCGGGAAATTCGTTTTCCTTATGATTCGCCCCCAAGGCAAGAAGAAGGTTGTGGCCACGGCTTCTAGGCAGGGCTCCTCTACACAGCAGCAACATATGGACAAGGTCGTGGAGGAGTACAGGGACATTTTCGCCTCACCCACAGGGGTACCCCTGCACTGTCAGTTGAGGCACTCCATCGATCTGCTATCGGGCATGCCGCTACCCAATGGACAGATCTATCTATGCTCTGTTCTAGATAACGATGAGATCAAGAGGCAGATTTAGGAACTACTACAGAAAGGCCACATCAGGCCAAGCTCACCACCCTGTGGGAGCCCGATTCTATTGGTACAGAAAAAGGATGGGACCTGGAGGCTCTGTATTGACTATCGGGCGCTGAACAAGATCACTGTCTGGAATAGGTACCCAATCCCGTAGATTGATGGCCTTTTGGACCAGCTCAAGGGGGTCAAATATTTCAGCAAGATTGACTTGAAATCAGGTTATCACCAGGCGCCTACCGAACCCTCCGATGTGTGGAAGACTACCTTCAAATCGTGGGAGGGCCTTTTTCAACGGTTGGTCATGCCGTTCGGATTGACAAACTCCCATGCAACCTTCATGAGACTGATGGACGACGTCTTTCGGCCCCTCACCAACGCATCCGTGGTGGTGTATTTAGATGACATCTTGATCTTCGGCCAGAGTTGGGAAGAGCACCTCCACCATATTCGACAGGTTCTTCAAACCCTTCGACAAGACAAGCTGTGTGATAACTTGGAGAAATGTACCTTTGGCCTGACCCAGCTTCAATATCTGGGGTACGTCATTGATGATCAGGGTGTACATGTGGACCCATCCAAGATACAAGTCATTCAGGATTGCCCCCCCCAACCACTCTAACAGAGCTCCGCAGCTTTTTAGGTCTTACCATATTCTACCGTAGGTTCGTGTTGGGGTTCTCTCATATTGCCTGGCCTTTAAGCCAAGTCACCAATGGCAGAGCGAAATCCATGTTCTTTTGGTCCAAAACCCAGTAGTGGGTGTTCTCCGAGTTGAAGAATCACCTCTGTTCTGCACTAGTGCTCACATTACCACACCTCCAACAACCATTTGAGATTGAGACAGATGCCCCCGACTATGATATTGGTGCAGTTCTTACTCAACATGGGCATCCAGTGTCTCACCACAGTGAGACGGTTTCAGACACAGTACGAAAGTACCCCACCTACGACAAAGAAATGCATTCCATTGTGCAGGTCTGCCGTCAATGGAAGCATTACACTATGGGTAAGGAAACGGTCATCCACACAGACCACCTCCCTCTACAATTCATACAGACACAAGGGAAGTTACAGAACGATCGTCATCAGAAATGGTCCACCTATCTGCAGCATTTCCATTTGAACATTGAGTATAAGAAGGGCAGCACCAATAATGACGCCGATTGCCTCAGCCGACCACTAGTCCTGGAGCTAATCATTGTGCTCGACTCCTATGGGCACGAGACATCGGGGTGGCCACATCTTTACACGAACGATCTGGAATTCGGCAGCATATACGAGACACTCCTGGAAGGGAAGAAAGTTCCAAATTTTCACCTTCAGGATGCATTGTTATGCCACTTGGGACACATATCTGATCCTTCAAGAGAGCGTGCCAAGATGGTTTTGGGGGGGCACCACAGTCGGGTCGCTGGACATTTCGGAGTAGAGAAAACGGTGGCCGTATTGCAGATGTATTTTTATTGGCCGAAACTTCGTCAGGATGTTGGGAAGTACATTAGATCCTGCACCGCCGCGCCATTGCCAAATCAACCATCAAGAAGCAAGGCCTTTGTACTCCTCTACCTACTCTTAGTCGGCCTTGGGAATCTGTCCCCGTGGATTATTTGTCGGGCCTTCCTCCTACCAAGCACCGCAACGATTGCGTTTTCGTGGTCGTCGACAGGTTCTCTAAGATGCCCATCATGGGAGCCTGCAAGAAGAGTGTCACAGCAGAGGCCACTGCCAAGCTCTACTTTGAGCGAGTGTTGGTACACTTTGGGATCCCACAATCCATTATCTCAGATGGGGACAGGAGATTCCTTAGTGCATTTTGGTCAAGTCTCTCGCCGATGCTCGATACAAAACTCACTAAGTCCACGGCTTTCCATCCCCAAACTGATGGCAAATTAGAGATTGTCGACAGGATGATCGTACACATTTTGCGCATGTACAACTCGAAGCATCCACGCTCATGGGATGAAAGTCTCCCCTATGTTCAACACAGCTACAACAGAGCTCCCCACAGCCCAACAAGCCACATCCCCTTTCAGGTAGGGCTGGGATTTCAGCCATTATGCCCCATTGATGTGGCCATACCATTTGCAGCCACTCAGGTAGATTCGGCTCACGTGCAGTCCGAAGCTGAAAGGGCTAACAGCTTCATTGAGCGCATTCAACACATCTGCCAACGAGCCCATGATATATTAGACAGATCCAATGCTAAGCACAAGCAGCTCCATGATCAGCATCGATTGCTGCACAGGTTCCAGGTGGGCGAGATTGTTTGGCTACATTTGGAGAAGGAGCGCCTTGCTGGGCCCCACCGCAAGCTTCGCCGGCTCCGATATGGCCATACACCATCACCAAATCCGTCGGGGACAATGCCTTCGAGCTCAGCATCCCACCGTTCCTTGGTCCGCACCTAGTGTTCAATCAAGATCGCCTTCGGCCATAGTTTCCACCATTGTTGGACACTTCTGACATTGCAGAACAGCTCACACCAACAGAGCTCAACCCAGGCTGAATGGAACATGCCACAACTGATCAGATCATGGACACACAGATCAAGAACACTCGACAACAGAGGATACAGCTATATCGAGTTGTCAAAGCAGTGCAACTCCTTCACCAAAGCAAATGGCTCACCAGGGACCAAGTTCAACAGAAGTTTCCTCATCTCATGGAGGAACTCGAAGCGTTGGGGACCATTGCTTCCTAAGGGGGGAGTACTGATCCCGATGGATACTGTTGGCCACCCACCTATTCCTAATTTTGTTTTTTATTAATTGAGTTTGCATAATCAAATAACCTATTCTTATGAACCCTGATATATGAATCAATTTATTAAAATATGTTGAAATGATTTCTTTTGATAGTAGGTATAACCATTTAAAAGTTTTATTTTTGAACTTTATTTTAAATTTATTATTAATAATAATTATAAAAAGAATGAACATATAAGTTAAAAATATATACATTTAGAAAAACATGAAACAATATTTTTAATGTGAAGAACTACCCTTCACCATGAAAATCTTTAATCTGTAATTATTCTTTGGTACAATACCGCAGAGTATCAATAGCATAAACCCCAAAAACGATAAGACATTTTTATTTAATCAATTTAATTAAAATGGTAAAAAAAGCATAACTATTTTGGAGATAAATCTAAACCTTTGATTTGCGAAGACCTTATTCAAAATAGACAAACCTATGCACTTAACTGTGTAGGGGATTTGATATTGTAAAGACATATATATTGAATAAATATTGAAATATTTATCCACTCTTGTTAAATTGCTTGATTATCAAATTTGCCTACAATAGAGCAGGGATTTATTGAAATGAAGTCTTTGTTCTCTTAGTAAAAGAGTTATAATTGAGGGGATCTAAATCTTGGATCTTTCATTTTTCACGATTTGAGATTTTGATCACCAATTAAGCTGCCCCTCAAACATAACATAATATCTTTATTTTTTTAATCAAAATATATTATTAACAAGTTATTTAGATGATTTTTTTTCCATTAGAAAAGATCATTTTCCAAACAAATCTAACTAGTGGACAAAACATACAAAAACACCAACTTATAATGGTTTAGAAATTTCACATAAGTATGCTGTGGAAGTAAGATTTTTGATCTATTCTCTTTAAGTGTAAGAATGCCTTCATTGTTACATTGAGTGAAAGAAAAACATATTTTAATCTACATGGTATGATGGAGTAAGTTAATGTGTTTACAACTTGAAAGTAATGAACTTCATATGTTGAGTGTTTATTTTAATTAAACTTGTTGATATTTATATATGATTATATTTATATTATTTATTTTTCATTTACATAATTTATTTATTATTTAAATAATTTCAAAAGCTACAGTTTTATATTTTTAATTATAGTTTTTTCAATTAAATAATAATATATAGATTTCATATTATTCACTCCCTCGTGTCCCCCATTAATTAACAATTAATATGAATACATCATATAAATCATTCGCTCCTTGGTGTACCCAATTAATTAACAATTAATATGACTACACTTCATCTGGTAAAAACATGTCAAACCTTAAATTAAAAAGGTTTAAAAATATAAATTAAAATGTGTTATTATCCTCACAATTAGGTTAAAAACAGTGCCTCTTCTCATATAAATCATTCACCCATTCTTGTACCTAATTAATGAGCAATTAAAATAACTACATCTTCCAAGAAACATCTAGTCATATAAATCATTCAGCCATTCTTGTACCTAATTAGTGAACAATTAAAATAACTACACCTTCCAAGAAACATAAAGTTGTAAAAGAGTTTCAAAGCTTAAATTAAAAACATTTAAAAATCTTGTTTTAAGAGTGGTACACCAAACAATACAATATATACCTAAAGTCCTCAGCCGTGTGTCTTTTTTATAAGGGGAATAGATATTCAATGGGACTATCACTGTACTCTTGAACCTTTTTCTTCAAAAAAAAAAAATATATATATCGCGTCATATTGCATATGACAATTGGTATCACAAATAATCTAAGTGGTACAAAATTTGAATAGTCCTTATCTGGATGAACAGCAAGCTTTTAGCGCCCAACACCTACTCCAATACTAAGAAATCTCAAATTTATAGGCCTCAAAGTTTACTACTCAAAACCTGTCGCTTGTTTTGAGGCGAGATAAAGAATTGCGTGACAATAAAAATAAAAAAGATAATTTGAATATCTAGCGCAAAAGCTTTCTAACAAGGCCTCAGAGAAGATCAGCAACATTAGAAGGAAGCTCCTCAACAACGACATTGTAGAACCTCTGAACGTCTTGTAGCATTCTCTCATCATCTCTTGTAACAAAGTTAATTGCCACACCCTTCCTTCCAAACCTGCCACTACGACCAATTCGATGGAGATAGTTTTCTGGCTGGGTAGGAAGGTCATAGTTGATGACTAGTGAGACTTGTTGCACATCAATACCACGTGCCAGCAGATCAGTTGTAATCAGTACACGTGAGGATCCAGATCGAAATTCCCTCATAATGACATCCCTGGTGTTTTGATCCATGTCCCCATGAGTAGCGGAGACAGTGTGGTCACGAGCTGTCATCTTGTCCGTCAACCAATCAACCTTTCGCCTGGTGTTAACAAAAATAACGCTTTGTGTGATTGCCAGGGTCTCATACAGATCACACAGTGTATCAAGTTTCCAATCCTCTTTTTCAACATTGACATAGAACTGCTTGATACCCTCGAGTGTCAACTCGTCCCTCTTCACTAGAATCCTCACAGGCTTACTCATGAATTTCCTGGTGATCTCAAGTGCTTCAGGGGGCATTGTAGCAGAGAAAACACCCACCTGAATCGCTGAAGGGAGTAGCTGAAAAATATCATAGATCTGGTCTTTGAAACCCCTGGAAAGCATTTCATCGGCTTCATCCAGCACAAACATCTTGATGCAATCGGGGCGAAGAGAGTGCCTGCGTAACATGTCAAACACACGGCCCGGGGTTCCAACAACAACATGAACTCCACTCATGAGTATACGCTGATCATCGCGAACACTGGTTCCACCTACGCAGGCATGAACTTTAACCTGCAAGTAATCCCCGAGAGCGCGCATGACCTTTTCGATTTGTTGTGCAAGCTCTCGGGTGGGGGCGAGAACCAAAGCCTGGCATTCCAGCGAGCCATAGTCGAGTTGCTGCAGAATTCCGGAACAGAAAGTCGCTGTCTTGCCCGTTCCAGACTGGGCCTGCTGTATCACATCAAGACCCTTGCAGAACGGCACTATTCCCCTCTGCTGAATCGCAGATGGCTTCTCAAACCCATAGGCGTAGATGCCTCTAAGAAGATTCTCGTGTAAGCCCATTTCATCGAAGCTTTCGTGAACTTCATCGTAGCTTGCGAAGAGCTCGTCGCCTTCTGTTGAAAGTATTTCCTTCATCTTGGCGTCATACTGACGAGCGTCGAAGAGAGTTGCATCTGCTCCCGTTCCGGCCATGATTATTAGGGTTTAATCCAAGCTGAAGAAATGGTTCGCCAGGCCAATTCGCAGAGCAGAGCGGACAGCAGCAGCAACGGCACAAAGAGTATACTCTTGAACCTATTACACCCGGTCACAAACCTGTTAAATAGGTAGACCTAATTTCAAACAAGAACACGAACAGCTTCAAAACCCACCCTAATTATTTCAACAAATTTTAACAAAAATCCACGAAGAAAGTCGAACAGAAATCCCAGTGAGTTCTGGTTATATTCCAAAATACTTGATCTATCGAAAACCCTTTTCATATGAATCCACAACCTGCATAACGAAATTGACTAGAACTATATTTTTTATTTGTACAGATAAGAACCAAAGAGTAAAAAGTGTCGTTAGCTTGAGTGAGAGGTCGGCTACTTTTCGTTACAGAAACCCCTCGGTGGAATCGCTGCTTCATTTAACTAAGTCGGCCCATCTTCTTTAACCTGGGCAGACATCTCCTAAATCGTAATTTTGACCTTTTCCATTAAGCCACTGGAAATAACTTTGATCACTATATGGAAACTTTAAGCTTTTAATTATCGCCATTTCCAAACGACTCATGAGCCCCAAAACGCAGAAAGGAACCATATCGACCTTGTTTACCCAACCAAACGAAGCCCCCAATGGAGAAAGGAACCATATCCACCTTATTTAACGTGTGTTTACCCAGCAAAATAGAGAAAGGAACCTATCCACCTAATGGAACCGTGTAGGAAGTGTTTAGCCTTTTAGTAAATTCGTTTCCTACCTTCTAAATGGGACCATGGTTATTTATATCTTTGGTGGTTGATGTTATTGGAACAAATACAATCCTTACCATCTTCCATTCTATTCTTTCTATCCTAATATCCATGGCAATATTTATTGATGCATACTATTATACTTAAGATTCACTATTGGCTATGGATGCATGCTATCATTTGATGGTATCTTTGCCACTTTGTCTCATTTGAGCCTTTTGTCTTGATGTTTGTTTGAATATTTTATTTGTAATGCAAAGTAAGATGCTTTGAGTTTGGTTTTTATGGATCTTTTCGTAATTAAATCAAGATTATTTATCCAATTAGCTCTAATTCTAGGGTACCATGTAATGATTTTCCATCTCATTGTCCGTAGCAAAAGATTTCCTTATCTAATATAGTCTACTATGCATCAAAATTACAAGGGATCATGTCATCTTGCTTTGAATAAGACATTTTTCCATGAACTGCTGCACCCCTTCCACAACCCTACGAATAAACTAACAATTGAACTAGGAATATAAGAGTAGGTCATTCTTCTAAAATGCCACCATGGTGAGTGTGAATAACTAAAAATATGCAAATGCGGTCAAATTCCACTTTGGACTACTCATTTGATGGACATTTGATAAAAGAAAGTATTCTTTTTTTGGTCCTGCTTGCATAGAGGACACATAATCCAATGATGTTTGTGAAAACAATATGTATGTAAAAGCTTGGGAACATACAAAACTAAATACAAAGCGGAAAATTTCAGTCTCGAACTTCGAGGAGATGGAATAAGAGGATATTACGAGAACAAGAAAACCAATTTTCTTTGTCTTAGTTACAAATCTAAATCAATCGCACTCTCTCTCATCTCTCATGGCAAACTCTACAATTTCTTCACTCTTTTTTAAAATACTTCCATTATATCAACAAGTAACAAAGTTTTAAAAAACCCAATGAATTTCTATTAACTCCCTATTTTTTCTAGGTCTATTCATGTTTTGAACAACCAAATGACACTCACCCTAACTCCATAACAACATAGATTCCTTCTAGATTACATTTAGGAAAATATTACAAAATAAATAAAATTTAAGGAAACCATCTTCCTTTAGAAAAATAGGGTTGACATAAGGAGGTAAAACTAATTTAACTGGGACATACTCCTGCATCAACAACTCATGCTCCCCTGCCATGCAAAAAACACTTCACTGTAGAATGCCTCATTTCCATGCAAAAAGCACATCATTGTTTTTATTGGAAATGAGGCAAAACACTTCAACACAAAATGACAACAAAAGAGTTGTTCCTGAGATAAAGGCATAGATTTGTATAACATATAGGCCTTCCATGAAATGGAGGAATGAGGTATTTCCAGCGCAAAAAATAAAATCAAGCCAAATATAATCATCAAGGGGGCAAGCTATAAAATATGTTTCAAATCTCCAAAGCACCCATAGTAGAGAGAATGTGGTTTTTTTACTCCTAGATATCTTAATGTTTTGTCCATCAGTTGACCTCCTATGTAAGAAACCATGCAAAGAAGATTTCTTTTGGCTACAAAGCAAATTTATATAGGCATATCATGTTAAACAACCATATTTATTTCATGTAATCTTTCCACAAAAGTTTGTTTACATAGTCTTCCAATTCAAGTTTTAAGTAGAGGCATGCATACATTTTATAAATTCAATGGCTTGTCACCATTTTAAATAAAAAAATACCCATTCTATTGTTTGGCTACCGATCACATCGTTATCCATTTTGATACCATTTTTAAATAATTGTAGGGATAAGAACTAATCTTGATTAGCTAACGACATCCCTTCGTGTAGAACTGAGGGAGAATACCAAAGGAAATGGTCATTAAAAGGAAACCATACCACAATGAAGTGTCTTTCCATGAAATGAACAACTTAATAACCTACTATGCATTGCATTTTCTTTGGACCAGCAAAAAAATAACAATCATAACATAAGTAAGGGTTCCTATGAGGATGTACAAAGGAAGGCCCTACCAATTATTTTTCCCCTATGGATAACCTTGACTAATATTATTCTTGTGAACATGTTTCCTTGCTTCGCGACAATTCATGGCCCTTATCATCCATTTAGAACAACAAGACTTATAACAAATATTTGTTGTGATAATAGTCAAACAATCATACTTATAGAAGCATAACATAAATATGAATTGGCATTGACAACCAAATTTTAAAAACATAATATCATCATTCTATATGAATCTCATTGACTCATTACAAAAAGAGAATCAAAAATCTTAAAAATACTCTTAAAAAATTCATTACCTTTGGAATATATTCAAAATGTCAACCTACCTCCCTAATATTTTAATAAGTATTAAAATTAAGAAGTACCCTAATATTTTAATGAGTATTAAAAGTAAGGGGGACGAATTGGAGATAAAATTAGTGCACACTATTCTTAACACGAAAATTCAAATTTTGGCGTACTATGAGATGGAGGCTACAGACTATCATTATCCTTTTGAAGACAATACTTCTATCAACCATTACAAATAAATATATCAACACATATTAATAATAACTATCCAATTCTAAAGGAAAATATCTTTTTAGCCTGAATTAAATTTGGAATCAGTTTTACAATTGCGCACTTGAGAGGTCTAATATGGTGACAGATGCGTCTTTTCGATTGTTAGTCCATCAGATATTCTTAATTTTCAGGTCATATTGAATACCTCTACACCGATGCCTAGATCTTCAAAACCCACGAATGGTGTCTCATATTTCACATATAGATAATGGATGCTCATTTGAACTAAACTAAGATAATTTGTTAGTGTATCCCGTTAGAAATTTGTTGATGACAAATCTATTGTCATTGTTTTAGTTTTTTATTGAAGTTAGTGAACACACCTTCTCACATAAGCTGCTTGAAACCAATTTGAATATAAAGACAAGATTTTCCTTAATGTCTAGACACATTTTCTAGTTTGATTAAAATATATATACATATGTATGTTTCTATGTTGATATCATCCTTAACTCTACTCTACACCTTATGTTCTTATTAAGTGTTTCCTTTCTATCCTTCCCCAATTTTGCTTTGGGAAATGTTCTGATCATAAGTAGTAGTTCGTTTTTGATTCGTTCTCCAACACACGATTTTGGTTTCTGCTTTGTTTACCTTTCCCAATTTTGTTTTTTATTAATTGAGTTTTCATAATCAAATAACCTATTTTAATGAAACTTGATATATTGAATCAACTAATATTAAAGTAGGTTGAAATGTTTTCCTGTGATAGTAGCTACAACCACTTAAAATTTTTATTTAAATAACGTTTAAATACATATTATTTAGTAGGGTATTTACGCAGTTTATTAAATATAAGGATGAAATATTTTTATTGATGATTTTTACCAACTAGGGTATTCATATAAATTAAATGGCTAATAAATGTTGAGAAACATAAATCCATAATAACTATCAAAACATTTACTTCATTATCTATCTTAAGTTCCTAGAATTAAAAAATTCATAAACAAATTAAATGTAAACTTTATTATTATTATTAATTATAGAAAGAATGAATATATAAGTTAAACATATATACATTTAGGAAAACATGGAACACTATTTTTAAATGTGAAGAATTACTCTTCCCATGAAAATCCTTAATCTATAATACCATGGTGTATCAATACCATCCACCCAAAAAACTATAAGTCACTTCTAATGGCATTTCTTTATATGACATTTTTAATTAATCAATTTAATTAAAATGAAAAAAAAAAAAAAAACATAACTAATTCGGAGATAAATCTAAACCTTTGAATTGAGTACTATTATTAGTATTCTTGAATATTCCATGGAAGTTAAATTCCTATCATTTAACTAATAAGTATAGATAATTAAATTAAATTTCTCCCTATTCCAAAATAGACAAGTCTATAAACTCTATTATATGTAGTGACCTTGATAATATATATATATATATATATATAGAAATATTTATCCACCCACGTCATGAATTGTTTATAAAGTAACTTACTTAAGTAAAGAAGCTTTAATATTGTAAAGACAAATATATTGAAATCGGTATCTACTCTTGTTATGCATAATTTATAAATTGTCCTCCTAAGGAGTATGTTGAAAAGTCGTTTAATATTCATAAAATATTATTATTATGGTTATTATAAAATCAAATATAATTCTTTTGATTTATTTATATAATAGCATATATTCATAAAATATTATAAAATTATCTTTTTCAATTCAATTACTTTTTTTTGTTCATTTATTTATATGGCATATCTAGTGTAAAGTAATTATTGATCTAATTTAATTTCCTTATTATTTATTTTTTATAATAAATATAATATAAAATTAAATTAAATAGTGTTTTTTTCTATTTAAGTTCAATTTTAATGTGAATTATATTTTATAATAAATTTAATATAGAATAAAAATAAACTTTAATTATTTTATTAATTGAATTATATAAAAAAGTGGGTATTGTTTATAAGTAATACTTTTTGAAAATCTATAAAATTTGGTTAGAACTCAACGCTGATTAATTGAAATTAAATTGATTTGTTAAATGAACCACAATGGTGGGAATTTGAATCCTTGATTTCTGAGTTTTTATGGATCTCAGATTTTGATCACCAATTGAGCTCCCCTCAGAGATAATATCTTTATTTTTAAAATCAAAATATAGTGTTAATACATTATCTTGATGAATTTTCCCAAAAAAAAAAAAAACAAACAAAACAATACAAAACAAAAAGACAAAACAAAAAAAACGAAAAAACAAAAAAACAAAAAAAAACAAAAAAAAACAAAAAAAAAAAAAAAAAAAAAAAACCAAAACATTTTCCAAACAATTCTAACAAAAACACTAACTTATAATGGTTTAAAAATTTCTCATGAGTATGTTGTCGAGGTAAGATTTTTAATCTCCTCTTTAGTGTATCAATTTCTTCATTGTCCTCTTGAATAAAGCAAAACATCTTTTAATCCGTATGGTAAGATGGGATAAGTTAATGTATTTTCAAGTGGAGAGTAATGCACTTCAGAATTTTGAGTGTTTATTTTAATTAAACTTGCTAATATTTATATATGTTTTTATTTATACTATTTATTTTTCATTTAAATAATTTTTATTTGTTTAATTATTATTTAAATAATTCTAAAAATAGTATTTTTATATTTTTAATTATTGTTTTTTTTATTAGATAATAATATATAGGTTTTAAACTAAAAATTTGCATCTCTTTTCGGTTGTTCTTTTCACATATTGTTAAGTATTATTAATGTTAAATAAAAAAAATATTTATTAGTTTTAGGGAGCAACTCAATTGGTGATTAATGTAATATCAAAGAGAGGAGATTTACTGCTAACTATCTGTCACACTAGATTCCTCTTGGATAAATAAATATACAAATAATAATAGATATTTATTAAGTGAATTCTTTTCCTCCTACATTATTTAGAATACCTATCTGTCACACTAGATTCCTCTTGTATAAATAAATATACAAATAACAATAGATATTTATTAAGTGAATTCTTTTCCTCCTACGTTATTTAGAATACCGATTGTAATTATCCACGTCAAAAACTATGCCTCTTCTCATATAAATCAGTCACTCATTAGTGTACCTAATTAATTAACAATTAATATGACTACATCTTCCAAGAAACTTCATCTTCTAAAAACATTTCAAAGCTTAAATAAAAAACATTTAAAAATATAAATTAAAATTTGTAATTATCCTCACAATTAGCAGGTTAAAAACAGTGCATCTTTTCATATAAAACATTCACCAATTCGTGTACCTAATTAATGAACAATTAAAATGACTACATCTTCCAAGAAAACATGAGGTTGTAAAAAAAATTCAAAGCTTAAATCAAAAACATTTAAAATTTAAATTAAAAAATTGCACTTATATAATTCTTTGTGTCACCAATCTTTACTTTCAACCTGAACGATGTTTCCAAATTTTATAAACTGAGAATAATTTGTGTCACCAATCTTTACTTTCAACCTCACGGGTGTTTCCAAAAAATATTCCTCCCTTCAAAATCACATTGTCTTGGTGACTAGCTACTTGAGCTTCCACTTTCTTTCTTTTCCTCGAGGTTGGGTTCTTCCTACACCACTTTGTTGTCCATTCCCTCAGAAATTGCCTTTTTCCCTAATCTTCTTCAGCATTTAAAGAAGCTCGGTATGATCTTTTCTTTCGCCTTTAAAACAGGCTCGGTATGATCCTCAATTGTATTGAATGAAAACGTATCAATCTCGTTCTAGTTCTCATACATTAATCCGTTAATATATCTGCAAAATTTCTCGGCATCCTCTTCATTATGACCAAATCTAATTTTAATTTATAAAATTATTCATTGCATTTCATCACTTTCATGGATTCTTGTTTAATATTTTGCAATAGATTGAAACTATTCAATTGGTAATATTTGGGTATTAATGTACCTTTGAACTTTTCCACCATTCTAACATAGCTTATAATCTTGGTCTTGCCTTTCTTTTTCATGCATTCTTGCATTTCATCCCACCACAATGTTGCGCGGGACTTTCAGCCATGTAATCACATACTTCACTTTTCTTCTTCATATAAATCCTCATAATGGAAATATTTGTCCATAATGTTACTCGAGTCCATTAATTCATAAACATTCAAATTATCTTCATACACAAACACCTCTCATCCAGGTGGATATTGGTGGCCACATGCCTATTCCACTTGGACCCTCACCATTGTTTCTTTCAGTTTTTTAGTTTCCTTAATTGTAGCACAATTTAATATTTTTAGCAGTTTTTCGGGTCCTAAACTTCCGGAGCCGTTTTGAGGCCCTAACCGGCATATTTTTTGGCAAAATTCTTGCGTTGATTATGCTACTAATCACGTCGGGAGTTGTAGTCCTCAGAGAGATCTTTCCAATGAGGTATAATACGCGTCAAACGGAGATAATATGACCAAGATACGACCCCGAGAAGTGGCTGCCCAACTAACCCCAACGGGGCCCATAAACTCTTGGTGTTGCATCTCCTCGGGCTAGGGTTTTGGTTGTTTAGGGTTTTCTCTTATTGTTCAATAATCAAAAGGCCCTTGAGCCTCATTGTAACTCAATTCGGGGGCATGTACCCGCCACATCTCTTCTCAGAGATAAGCTACCATCGCCCAAGCTATCTTATTTCCATTGTGTTTGTAACCATAGTTCAGTTTTTTTCTATTAATGAAATGAAGTGTTTTTCTCCTGCATCTATGTGTTTATGAGTATATCTGTAATTTTTTGCGTTCCTGTTTAATTTCATATCAGTGGTATCATAACGGTCTGTTATTTCTCTCTTTTTCTTTGCATGTCCCCAACGAGGTCAGGGTATAAGGAGTTAGGCTCGATCTGGTTGAACCATTGCAGGATCAACCTCGCGAAACCCGATGACCTCCCATGGCGGAAGAAAAGAAAGAATAGGGGGCAGGAGATCCTTTCAAAATGTTGCCCGAAGAAGCCCTCGAGCGATAGAGGGACGTGATGATGGATGAGTTTGCCCGGTTTCTTCGGTGGCTACCCACAGGCGATGCATCTTCATCTAGCAGCCACTCTCGAGGTGCCACTCCTTTTAAGGTACAAGTTAACTTTGATATTCTAATATTCGAAGGCCTTATAGATGCAGGCGCCGTAGATAAATGGTTAAATCTATTGGAAGGATATTTTTCAGTTCATGACTTTCCCAACCGGGAAAAGATTACGTTTGCACTTCTCAAATCCGCCCCACATGTCAAGGACCGGTGGGAAACCTACTGTGAACAAAAGGACGAGAGTGAACCCTCGTTGTTCTCAGCTGCACCCACTTGGAATTATTTCCGAGACGCCATCAAGGAACAGTATTACCCTATCGGGAGCTATGGAGATAAATACATAAATTGAACCATGCTACGGCAGGGAAGGGACCAAGATGTGTCAGAGTTCACAAATACTTTCCATACCCTTCGCACGAAGCTAGGTATCAATTATACTGAGCGGAATTTGGTGCTCAAGTACCGTGGTTGTCTACACAAGTACATCGAGGATGAGATGGAGTTCCTAGACATTTCCTCGCTCGGCACTGCGTATCGGTACGATGTAAAGATTGAGCAGAAGTTTAAACAGAAGAAGCGGCACCTTGGATCTGCAAATCCAAAGCAAGGAAAATGCACCCCCAAACCACAGAACAAGGGACCAAGCCAGGGAGGGCCTACCCAGGACAACTAGCCGAAGCCGCAAGGAAAGAACAACACCACGAAGACAAAGAAGGATACGGGAAAATGGTGTGAGTTCCATAAGAGCTCCACTCACATTACAAGTGAGTGTCGGACCAAGCAATCACTGGCGGCCGAGAAGGCTTCCAAATCAGACGCAGGTTCCGAATCTGAATCAAAACCGATAAGGGGACTGACAAAGGGAAGAAGATCATTGATGCGAAGCCCAGTGCCACCGTGGCCACCACAAAGATCGAGAGGAGGGGGAACACCTCCTCCACTCACAGATGTGGGTGAAGGGTTCTCCGCTGTAGTTCATTATCGACAGCGGGAGACAGAAGAACCTCGTTTCAGCAAAAGTCGTGAAGCGGCTGGGCCTAAATACTACAGCACATCCACAGTCGTACACCATCGGGTGGCTTCACGAAGGACGAGATCTTCGCGTCAGCCAGCAGTGTCGCCTTCCCTATAGCATCAAGCCCTTCACGGATGAGGTATCGTGTGACCTTGATCCTCTTGAATTTTCTGCTGTATTGTGAGGAAAACCATACTTGTGGAGGTGACATGCTGCATATGGGTCTAGACCTCGCTCTGTGATTATTACTTTGGCTAATAATTTGTACAGGATACCGGAGGTGGCCCTGCCTACAGCCGTCTCTTTGATCACTGCAAAGAAATGCAGTAAGATCATTTCCGAGACCGGGAAATTCGTTTTCCTTATGATTCGCCCCCAAGGCAAGAAGAAGGTTGTGGCCACGGCTTCTAGGCAGGGCTCCTCTACACAGCAGCAACATATGGACAAGGTCGTGGAGGAGTACAGGGACATTTTCGCCTCACCCACAGGGGTACCCCTGCACTGTCAGTTGAGGCACTCCATCGATCTGCTATCGGGCATGCCGCTACCCAATGGACAGATCTATCTATGCTCTGTTCTAGATAACGATGAGATCAAGAGGCAGATTTAGGAACTACTACAGAAAGGCCACATCAGGCCAAGCTCACCACCCTGTGGGAGCCCGATTCTATTGGTACAGAAAAAGGATGGGACCTGGAGGCTCTGTATTGACTATCGGGCGCTGAACAAGATCACTGTCTGGAATAGGTACCCAATCCCGTAGATTGATGGCCTTTTGGACCAGCTCAAGGGGGTCAAATATTTCAGCAAGATTGACTTGAAATCAGGTTATCACCAGGCGCCTACCGAACCCTCCGATGTGTGGAAGACTACCTTCAAATCGTGGGAGGGCCTTTTTCAACGGTTGGTCATGCCGTTCGGATTGACAAACTCCCATGCAACCTTCATGAGACTGATGGACGACGTCTTTCGGCCCCTCACCAACGCATCCGTGGTGGTGTATTTAGATGACATCTTGATCTTCGGCCAGAGTTGGGAAGAGCACCTCCACCATATTCGACAGGTTCTTCAAACCCTTCGACAAGACAAGCTGTGTGATAACTTGGAGAAATGTACCTTTGGCCTGACCCAGCTTCAATATCTGGGGTACGTCATTGATGATCAGGGTGTACATGTGGACCCATCCAAGATACAAGTCATTCAGGATTGCCCCCCCCAACCACTCTAACAGAGCTCCGCAGCTTTTTAGGTCTTACCATATTCTACCGTAGGTTCGTGTTGGGGTTCTCTCATATTGCCTGGCCTTTAAGCCAAGTCACCAATGGCAGAGCGAAATCCATGTTCTTTTGGTCCAAAACCCAGTAGTGGGTGTTCTCCGAGTTGAAGAATCACCTCTGTTCTGCACTAGTGCTCACATTACCACACCTCCAACAACCATTTGAGATTGAGACAGATGCCCCCGACTATGATATTGGTGCAGTTCTTACTCAACATGGGCATCCAGTGTCTCACCACAGTGAGACGGTTTCAGACACAGTACGAAAGTACCCCACCTACGACAAAGAAATGCATTCCATTGTGCAGGTCTGCCGTCAATGGAAGCATTACACTATGGGTAAGGAAACGGTCATCCACACAGACCACCTCCCTCTACAATTCATACAGACACAAGGGAAGTTACAGAACGATCGTCATCAGAAATGGTCCACCTATCTGCAGCATTTCCATTTGAACATTGAGTATAAGAAGGGCAGCACCAATAATGACGCCGATTGCCTCAGCCGACCACTAGTCCTGGAGCTAATCATTGTGCTCGACTCCTATGGGCACGAGACATCGGGGTGGCCACATCTTTACACGAACGATCTGGAATTCGGCAGCATATACGAGACACTCCTGGAAGGGAAGAAAGTTCCAAATTTTCACCTTCAGGATGCATTGTTATGCCACTTGGGACACATATCTGATCCTTCAAGAGAGCGTGCCAAGATGGTTTTGGGGGGGCACCACAGTCGGGTCGCTGGACATTTCGGAGTAGAGAAAACGGTGGCCGTATTGCAGATGTATTTTTATTGGCCGAAACTTCGTCAGGATGTTGGGAAGTACATTAGATCCTGCACCGCCGCGCCATTGCCAAATCAACCATCAAGAAGCAAGGCCTTTGTACTCCTCTACCTACTCTTAGTCGGCCTTGGGAATCTGTCCCCGTGGATTATTTGTCGGGCCTTCCTCCTACCAAGCACCGCAACGATTGCGTTTTCGTGGTCGTCGACAGGTTCTCTAAGATGCCCATCATGGGAGCCTGCAAGAAGAGTGTCACAGCAGAGGCCACTGCCAAGCTCTACTTTGAGCGAGTGTTGGTACACTTTGGGATCCCACAATCCATTATCTCAGATGGGGACAGGAGATTCCTTAGTGCATTTTGGTCAAGTCTCTCGCCGATGCTCGATACAAAACTCACTAAGTCCACGGCTTTCCATCCCCAAACTGATGGCAAATTAGAGATTGTCGACAGGATGATCGTACACATTTTGCGCATGTACAACTCGAAGCATCCACGCTCATGGGATGAAAGTCTCCCCTATGTTCAACACAGCTACAACAGAGCTCCCCACAGCCCAACAAGCCACATCCCCTTTCAGGTAGGGCTGGGATTTCAGCCATTATGCCCCATTGATGTGGCCATACCATTTGCAGCCACTCAGGTAGATTCGGCTCACGTGCAGTCCGAAGCTGAAAGGGCTAACAGCTTCATTGAGCGCATTCAACACATCTGCCAACGAGCCCATGATATATTAGACAGATCCAATGCTAAGCACAAGCAGCTCCATGATCAGCATCGATTGCTGCACAGGTTCCAGGTGGGCGAGATTGTTTGGCTACATTTGGAGAAGGAGCGCCTTGCTGGGCCCCACCGCAAGCTTCGCCGGCTCCGATATGGCCATACACCATCACCAAATCCGTCGGGGACAATGCCTTCGAGCTCAGCATCCCACCGTTCCTTGGTCCGCACCTAGTGTTCAATCAAGATCGCCTTCGGCCATAGTTTCCACCATTGTTGGACACTTCTGACATTGCAGAACAGCTCACACCAACAGAGCTCAACCCAGGCTGAATGGAACATGCCACAACTGATCAGATCATGGACACACAGATCAAGAACACTCGACAACAGAGGATACAGCTATATCGAGTTGTCAAAGCAGTGCAACTCCTTCACCAAAGCAAATGGCTCACCAGGGACCAAGTTCAACAGAAGTTTCCTCATCTCATGGAGGAACTCGAAGCGTTGGGGACCATTGCTTCCTAAGGGGGGAGTACTGATCCCGATGGATACTGTTGGCCACCCACCTATTCCTAATTTTGTTTTTTATTAATTGAGTTTGCATAATCAAATAACCTATTCTTATGAACCCTGATATATGAATCAATTTATTAAAATATGTTGAAATGATTTCTTTTGATAGTAGGTATAACCATTTAAAAGTTTTATTTTTGAACTTTATTTTAAATTTATTATTAATAATAATTATAAAAAGAATGAACATATAAGTTAAAAATATATACATTTAGAAAAACATGAAACAATATTTTTAATGTGAAGAACTACCCTTCACCATGAAAATCTTTAATCTGTAATTATTCTTTGGTACAATACCGCAGAGTATCAATAGCATAAACCCCAAAAACGATAAGACATTTTTATTTAATCAATTTAATTAAAATGGTAAAAAAAGCATAACTATTTTGGAGATAAATCTAAACCTTTGATTTGCGAAGACCTTATTCAAAATAGACAAACCTATGCACTTAACTGTGTAGGGGATTTGATATTGTAAAGACATATATATTGAATAAATATTGAAATATTTATCCACTCTTGTTAAATTGCTTGATTATCAAATTTGCCTACAATAGAGCAGGGATTTATTGAAATGAAGTCTTTGTTCTCTTAGTAAAAGAGTTATAATTGAGGGGATCTAAATCTTGGATCTTTCATTTTTCACGATTTGAGATTTTGATCACCAATTAAGCTGCCCCTCAAACATAACATAATATCTTTATTTTTTAATCAAAATATATTATTAACAAGTTATTTAGATGATTTTTTTTCCATTAGAAAAGATCATTTTCCAAACAAATCTAACTAGTGGACAAAACATACAAAAACACCAACTTATAATGGTTTAGAAATTTCACATAAGTATGCTGTGGAAGTAAGATTTTTGATCTATTCTCTTTAAGTGTAAGAATGCCTTCATTGTTACATTGAGTGAAAGAAAAACATATTTTAATCTACATGGTATGATGGAGTAAGTTAATGTGTTTACAACTTGAAAGTAATGAACTTCATATGTTGAGTGTTTATTTTAATTAAACTTGTTGATATTTATATATGATTATATTTATATTATTTATTTTTCATTTACATAATTTATTTATTATTTAAATAATTTCAAAAGCTACAGTTTTATATTTTTAATTATAGTTTTTTCAATTAAATAATAATATATAGATTTCATATTATTCACTCCCTCGTGTCCCCCATTAATTAACAATTAATATGAATACATCATATAAATCATTCGCTCCTTGGTGTACCCAATTAATTAACAATTAATATGACTACACTTCATCTGGTAAAAACATGTCAAACCTTAAATTAAAAAGGTTTAAAAATATAAATTAAAATGTGTTATTATCCTCACAATTAGGTTAAAAACAGTGCCTCTTCTCATATAAATCATTCACCCATTCTTGTACCTAATTAATGAGCAATTAAAATAACTACATCTTCCAAGAAACATCTAGTCATATAAATCATTCAGCCATTCTTGTACCTAATTAGTGAACAATTAAAATAACTACACCTTCCAAGAAACATAAAGTTGTAAAAGAGTTTCAAAGCTTAAATTAAAAACATTTAAAAATCTTGTTTTAAGAGTGGTACACCAAACAATACAATATATACCTAAAGTCCTCAGCCGTGTGTCTTTTTTATAAGGGGAATAGATATTCAATGGGACTATCACTGTACTCTTGAACCTTTTTCTTCAAAAAAAAAAAATATATATATATCGCGTCATATTGCATATGACAATTGGTATCACAAATAATCTAAGTGGTACAAAATTTGAATAGTCCTTATCTGGATGAACAGCAAGCTTTTAGCGCCCAACACCTACTCCAATACTAAGAAATCTCAAATTTATAGGCCTCAAAGTTTACTACTCAAAACCTGTCGCTTGTTTTGAGGCGAGATAAAGAATTGCGTGACAATAAAAATAAAAAAGATAATTTGAATATCTAGCGCAAAAGCTTTCTAACAAGGCCTCAGAGAAGATCAGCAACATTAGAAGGAAGCTCCTCAACAACGACATTGTAGAACCTCTGAACGTCTTGTAGCATTCTCTCATCATCTCTTGTAACAAAGTTAATTGCCACACCCTTCCTTCCAAACCTGCCACTACGACCAATTCGATGGAGATAGTTTTCTGGCTGGGTAGGAAGGTCATAGTTGATGACTAGTGAGACTTGTTGCACATCAATACCACGTGCCAGCAGATCAGTTGTAATCAGTACACGTGAGGATCCAGATCGAAATTCCCTCATAATGACATCCCTGGTGTTTTGATCCATGTCCCCATGAGTAGCGGAGACAGTGTGGTCACGAGCTGTCATCTTGTCCGTCAACCAATCAACCTTTCGCCTGGTGTTAACAAAAATAACGCTTTGTGTGATTGCCAGGGTCTCATACAGATCACACAGTGTATCAAGTTTCCAATCCTCTTTTTCAACATTGACATAGAACTGCTTGATACCCTCGAGTGTCAACTCGTCCCTCTTCACTAGAATCCTCACAGGCTTACTCATGAATTTCCTGGTGATCTCAAGTGCTTCAGGGGGCATTGTAGCAGAGAAAACACCCACCTGAATCGCTGAAGGGAGTAGCTGAAAAATATCATAGATCTGGTCTTTGAAACCCCTGGAAAGCATTTCATCGGCTTCATCCAGCACAAACATCTTGATGCAATCGGGGCGAAGAGAGTGCCTGCGTAACATGTCAAACACACGGCCCGGGGTTCCAACAACAACATGAACTCCACTCATGAGTATACGCTGATCATCGCGAACACTGGTTCCACCTACGCAGGCATGAACTTTAACCTGCAAGTAATCCCCGAGAGCGCGCATGACCTTTTCGATTTGTTGTGCAAGCTCTCGGGTGGGGGCGAGAACCAAAGCCTGGCATTCCAGCGAGCCATAGTCGAGTTGCTGCAGAATTCCGGAACAGAAAGTCGCTGTCTTGCCCGTTCCAGACTGGGCCTGCTGTATCACATCAAGACCCTTGCAGAACGGCACTATTCCCCTCTGCTGAATCGCAGATGGCTTCTCAAACCCATAGGCGTAGATGCCTCTAAGAAGATTCTCGTGTAAGCCCATTTCATCGAAGCTTTCGTGAACTTCATCGTAGCTTGCGAAGAGCTCGTCGCCTTCTGTTGAAAGTATTTCCTTCATCTTGGCGTCATACTGACGAGCGTCGAAGAGAGTTGCATCTGCTCCCGTTCCGGCCATGATTATTAGGGTTTAATCCAAGCTGAAGAAATGGTTCGCCAGGCCAATTCGCAGAGCAGAGCGGACAGCAGCAGCAACGGCACAAAGAGTATACTCTTGAACCTATTACACCCGGTCACAAACCTGTTAAATAGGTAGACCTAATTTCAAACAAGAACACGAACAGCTTCAAAACCCACCCTAATTATTTCAACAAATTTTAACAAAAATCCACGAAGAAAGTCGAACAGAAATCCCAGTGAGTTCTGGTTATATTCCAAAATACTTGATCTATCGAAAACCCTTTTCATATGAATCCACAACCTGCATAACGAAATTGACTAGAACTATATTTTTTATTTGTACAGATAAGAACCAAAGAGTAAAAAGTGTCGTTAGCTTGAGTGAGAGGTCGGCTACTTTTCGTTACAGAAACCCCTCGGTGGAATCGCTGCTTCATTTAACTAAGTCGGCCCATCTTCTTTAACCTGGGCAGACATCTCCTAAATCGTAATTTTGACCTTTTCCATTAAGCCACTGGAAATAACTTTGATCACTATATGGAAACTTTAAGCTTTTAATTATCGCCATTTCCAAACGACTCATGAGCCCCAAAACGCAGAAAGGAACCATATCGACCTTGTTTACCCAACCAAACGAAGCCCCCAATGGAGAAAGGAACCATATCCACCTTATTTAACGTGTGTTTACCCAGCAAAATAGAGAAAGGAACCTATCCACCTAATGGAACCGTGTAGGAAGTGTTTAGCCTTTTAGTAAATTCGTTTCCTACCTTCTAAATGGGACCATGGTTATTTATATCTTTGGTGGTTGATGTTATTGGAACAAATACAATCCTTACCATCTTCCATTCTATTCTTTCTATCCTAATATCCATGGCAATATTTATTGATGCATACTATTATACTTAAGATTCACTATTGGCTATGGATGCATGCTATCATTTGATGGTATCTTTGCCACTTTGTCTCATTTGAGCCTTTTGTCTTGATGTTTGTTTGAATATTTTATTTGTAATGCAAAGTAAGATGCTTTGAGTTTGGTTTTTATGGATCTTTTCGTAATTAAATCAAGATTATTTATCCAATTAGCTCTAATTCTAGGGTACCATGTAATGATTTTCCATCTCATTGTCCGTAGCAAAAGATTTCCTTATCTAATATAGTCTACTATGCATCAAAATTACAAGGGATCATGTCATCTTGCTTTGAATAAGACATTTTTCCATGAACTGCTGCACCCCTTCCACAACCCTACGAATAAACTAACAATTGAACTAGGAATATAAGAGTAGGTCATTCTTCTAAAATGCCACCATGGTGAGTGTGAATAACTAAAAATATGCAAATGCGGTCAAATTCCACTTTGGACTACTCATTTGATGGACATTTGATAAAAGAAAGTATTCTTTTTTTGGTCCTGCTTGCATAGAGGACACATAATCCAATGATGTTTGTGAAAACAATATGTATGTAAAAGCTTGGGAACATACAAAACTAAATACAAAGCGGAAAATTTCAGTCTCGAACTTCGAGGAGATGGAATAAGAGGATATTACGAGAACAAGAAAACCAATTTTCTTTGTCTTAGTTACAAATCTAAATCAATCGCACTCTCTCTCATCTCTCATGGCAAACTCTACAATTTCTTCACTCTTTTTTAAAATACTTCCATTATATCAACAAGTAACAAAGTTTTAAAAAACCCAATGAATTTCTATTAACTCCCTATTTTTTCTAGGTCTATTCATGTTTTGAACAACCAAATGACACTCACCCTAACTCCATAACAACATAGATTCCTTCTAGATTACATTTAGGAAAATATTACAAAATAAATAAAATTTAAGGAAACCATCTTCCTTTAGAAAAATAGGGTTGACATAAGGAGGTAAAACTAATTTAACTGGGACATACTCCTGCATCAACAACTCATGCTCCCCTGCCATGCAAAAAACACTTCACTGTAGAATGCCTCATTTCCATGCAAAAAGCACATCATTGTTTTTATTGGAAATGAGGCAAAACACTTCAACACAAAATGACAACAAAAGAGTTGTTCCTGAGATAAAGGCATAGATTTGTATAACATATAGGCCTTCCATGAAATGGAGGAATGAGGTATTTCCAGCGCAAAAAATAAAATCAAGCCAAATATAATCATCAAGGGGGCAAGCTATAAAATATGTTTCAAATCTCCAAAGCACCCATAGTAGAGAGAATGTGGTTTTTTTACTCCTAGATATCTTAATGTTTTGTCCATCAGTTGACCTCCTATGTAAGAAACCATGCAAAGAAGATTTCTTTTGGCTACAAAGCAAATTTATATAGGCATATCATGTTAAACAACCATATTTATTTCATGTAATCTTTCCACAAAAGTTTGTTTACATAGTCTTCCAATTCAAGTTTTAAGTAGAGGCATGCATACATTTTATAAATTCAATGGCTTGTCACCATTTTAAATAAAAAAATACCCATTCTATTGTTTGGCTACCGATCACATCGTTATCCATTTTGATACCATTTTTAAATAATTGTAGGGATAAGAACTAATCTTGATTAGCTAACGACATCCCTTCGTGTAGAACTGAGGGAGAATACCAAAGGAAATGGTCATTAAAAGGAAACCATACCACAATGAAGTGTCTTTCCATGAAATGAACAACTTAATAACCTACTATGCATTGCATTTTCTTTGGACCAGCAAAAAAATAACAATCATAACATAAGTAAGGGTTCCTATGAGGATGTACAAAGGAAGGCCCTACCAATTATTTTTCCCCTATGGATAACCTTGACTAATATTATTCTTGTGAACATGTTTCCTTGCTTCGCGACAATTCATGGCCCTTATCATCCATTTAGAACAACAAGACTTATAACAAATATTTGTTGTGATAATAGTCAAACAATCATACTTATAGAAGCATAACATAAATATGAATTGGCATTGACAACCAAATTTTAAAAACATAATATCATCATTCTATATGAATCTCATTGACTCATTACAAAAAGAGAATCAAAAATCTTAAAAATACTCTTAAAAAATTCATTACCTTTGGAATATATTCAAAATGTCAACCTACCTCCCTAATATTTTAATAAGTATTAAAATTAAGAAGTACCCTAATATTTTAATGAGTATTAAAAGTAAGGGGGACGAATTGGAGATAAAATTAGTGCACACTATTCTTAACACGAAAATTCAAATTTTGGCGTACTATGAGATGGAGGCTACAGACTATCATTATCCTTTTGAAGACAATACTTCTATCAACCATTACAAATAAATATATCAACACATATTAATAATAACTATCCAATTCTAAAGGAAAATATCTTTTTAGCCTGAATTAAATTTGGAATCAGTTTTACAATTGCGCACTTGAGAGGTCTAATATGGTGACAGATGCGTCTTTTCGATTGTTAGTCCATCAGATATTCTTAATTTTCAGGTCATATTGAATACCTCTACACCGATGCCTAGATCTTCAAAACCCACGAATGGTGTCTCATATTTCACATATAGATAATGGATGCTCATTTGAACTAAACTAAGATAATTTGTTAGTGTATCCCGTTAGAAATTTGTTGATGACAAATCTATTGTCATTGTTTTAGTTTTTTATTGAAGTTAGTGAACACACCTTCTCACATAAGCTGCTTGAAACCAATTTGAATATAAAGACAAGATTTTCCTTAATGTCTAGACACATTTTCTAGTTTGATTAAAATATATATACATATGTATGTTTCTATGTTGATATCATCCTTAACTCTACTCTACACCTTATGTTCTTATTAAGTGTTTCCTTTCTATCCTTCCCCAATTTTGCTTTGGGAAATGTTCTGATCATAAGTAGTAGTTCGTTTTTGATTCGTTCTCCAACACACGATTTTGGTTTCTGCTTTGTTTACCTTTCCCAATTTTGTTTTTTATTAATTGAGTTTTCATAATCAAATAACCTATTTTAATGAAACTTGATATATTGAATCAACTAATATTAAAGTAGGTTGAAATGTTTTCCTGTGATAGTAGCTACAACCACTTAAAATTTTTATTTAAATAACGTTTAAATACATATTATTTAGTAGGGTATTTACGCAGTTTATTAAATATAAGGATGAAATATTTTTATTGATGATTTTTACCAACTAGGGTATTCATATAAATTAAATGGCTAATAAATGTTGAGAAACATAAATCCATAATAACTATCAAAACATTTACTTCATTATCTATCTTAAGTTCCTAGAATTAAAAAATTCATAAACAAATTAAATGTAAACTTTATTATTATTATTAATTATAGAAAGAATGAATATATAAGTTAAACATATATACATTTAGGAAAACATGGAACACTATTTTTAAATGTGAAGAATTACTCTTCCCATGAAAATCCTTAATCTATAATACCATGGTGTATCAATACCATCCACCCAAAAAACTATAAGTCACTTCTAATGGCATTTCTTTATATGACATTTTTAATTAATCAATTTAATTAAAATGAAAAAAAAAAAAAAAACATAACTAATTCGGAGATAAATCTAAACCTTTGAATTGAGTACTATTATTAGTATTCTTGAATATTCCATGGAAGTTAAATTCCTATCATTTAACTAATAAGTATAGATAATTAAATTAAATTTCTCCCTATTCCAAAATAGACAAGTCTATAAACTCTATTATATGTAGTGACCTTGATAATATATATATATATATATATATAGAAATATTTATCCACCCACGTCATGAATTGTTTATAAAGTAACTTACTTAAGTAAAGAAGCTTTAATATTGTAAAGACAAATATATTGAAATCGGTATCTACTCTTGTTATGCATAATTTATAAATTGTCCTCCTAAGGAGTATGTTGAAAAGTCGTTTAATATTCATAAAATATTATTATTATGGTTATTATAAAATCAAATATAATTCTTTTGATTTATTTATATAATAGCATATATTCATAAAATATTATAAAATTATCTTTTTCAATTCAATTACTTTTTTTTGTTCATTTATTTATATGGCATATCTAGTGTAAAGTAATTATTGATCTAATTTAATTTCCTTATTATTTATTTTTTATAATAAATATAATATAAAATTAAATTAAATAGTGTTTTTTTCTATTTAAGTTCAATTTTAATGTGAATTATATTTTATAATAAATTTAATATAGAATAAAAATAAACTTTAATTATTTTATTAATTGAATTATATAAAAAAGTGGGTATTGTTTATAAGTAATACTTTTTGAAAATCTATAAAATTTGGTTAGAACTCAACGCTGATTAATTGAAATTAAATTGATTTGTTAAATGAACCACAATGGTGGGAATTTGAATCCTTGATTTCTGAGTTTTTATGGATCTCAGATTTTGATCACCAATTGAGCTCCCCTCAGAGATAATATCTTTATTTTTAAAATCAAAATATAGTGTTAATACATTATCTTGATGAATTTTCCCAAAAAAAAAAAAACAAACAAAACAATACAAAACAAAAAGACAAAACAAAAAAAACGAAAAAACAAAAAAAAAAAAAAACAAAAAAAACAAAAAAAAAAAAAAAAAAAAAAAAAAACCAAAACATTTTCCAAACAATTCTAACAAAAACACTAACTTATAATGGTTTAAAAATTTCTCATGAGTATGTTGTCGAGGTAAGATTTTTAATCTCCTCTTTAGTGTATCAATTTCTTCATTGTCCTCTTGAATAAAGCAAAACATCTTTTAATCCGTATGGTAAGATGGGATAAGTTAATGTATTTTCAAGTGGAGAGTAATGCACTTCAGAATTTTGAGTGTTTATTTTAATTAAACTTGCTAATATTTATATATGTTTTTATTTATACTATTTATTTTTCATTTAAATAATTTTTATTTGTTTAATTATTATTTAAATAATTCTAAAAATAGTATTTTTATATTTTTAATTATTGTTTTTTTTATTAGATAATAATATATAGGTTTTAAACTAAAAATTTGCATCTCTTTTCGGTTGTTCTTTTCACATATTGTTAAGTATTATTAATGTTAAATAAAAAAAATATTTATTAGTTTTAGGGAGCAACTCAATTGGTGATTAATGTAATATCAAAGAGAGGAGATTTACTGCTAACTATCTGTCACACTAGATTCCTCTTGGATAAATAAATATACAAATAATAATAGATATTTATTAAGTGAATTCTTTTCCTCCTACATTATTTAGAATACCTATCTGTCACACTAGATTCCTCTTGTATAAATAAATATACAAATAAAATAGATATTTATTAAGTGAATTCTTTTCCTCCTACGTTATTTAGAATACCGATTGTAATTATCCACGTCAAAAACTATGCCTCTTCTCATATAAATCAGTCACTCATTAGTTTACCTAATTAATTAACAATTAATATTACATCTTCCAAGAAACATCTTCTAAAAACATTTCAAAGCTTAAATAAAAACACATTTAAAAATATCAATTAAAATTTGTAATTATCCTCACAATTAGCAAAATGCATCTTTTCAAATAAAACATTCACCAATTCGTGTACCGAATTAATGAACAATTAAAATGACTACATCTTCCAAGAAAACATGAGGGTCAAAAAAATTCAGACCTTAAATCTAAGATATTTTAAATATCAGGGCACATAAACCCAACCAAAAAAAATATGGGCACGTAGACCTGTAGAAACCTAGAAGGGAGTAGATAAAATGGCACGACATAGCCAAAATATGAACATCAAACTCCTACATAAATCAAAGGGCCAAAAAACCCCCAAAGGCAGCACTAGCTGGCTGACAACCCACGCAACCATGGCTAAAATGCGGACCAAATGCAAAAAACCCTAGGCACAGGCTACCTTGGTAGCCCGAAGAACCCCGAGAGAGCAGCAGAAAGATATAGGGCCAAAGAGCCCCTAAAAACACCATGGCAATTGCCACGCAAACCAAAGTAAAACCTGCAAGAAATGAATGACAACAAAAGGAGCAGACGACTTTTGCAAAGGATGCCTCCACAACGAGCACCAAAGGGGTAGGAATATTAACGAGACAAAGAGCCATGAGCACTAAAAACTTGGGCACAAGCTGCTTAAAATCTCCAAAGATACTATGACACCCACGACGAAACTCCAAGCGGTTGACAACAACCATGGCAGTGATGAACATATGCAAATGTAGGAAAAGAGAGGCATGAAACAGAGCAAAAAATGGCAAGGGAGCCACCTCGACCCAACTCCCTCAACTCCCAAAAGCCACTATAACAATTGTAAAGAAAGAGAGGCATGAACGAGAGTGGCAAAGGAACCACCACAACCTTGCTCCCTCAACTCCCTTCTAAAAAATAATTAGCGCAACATGATGAACATTGCAGGAGGAGACACCAACCGATGAAGGAGAACAAACATAGGCTATAGTTTGACCTGCTGAAAGGCAACAGGGCACCTACAACACCCCAAAAAACTGGAGCCACAAGGGCCAAATCGAGAAACAACATACGCGATATACATGGAAGCGACAATAACAAAAGGTGTCTGCTATGATTTCTTTTAATTATGTCGATACACGTGTTTATTTTGGAATATGGCTTCCAAAGTTTAATTTAATTATTATTAATGACTAGGTGGATGGTACGAATTTAACCTCCACGAAATATTCTTGAATATTCTTAGTAGTATAAACAAATCAAAGGTTGGGATTTATCTCAAAAATACTTATGCCCTTTTTTCCTTTTTAATTAAATTAATTAATTAAAAAATGTCATATGAACAAGTGTTATATGAAGTGAATTATGGTTTTCTCAGCATGTGGTATTTATAAGCTATGGTAATGTGACAAGGCCTATTTACAAATTAAGAATTTGTAACAACCCTTGTGAAAATTCCATGTAAAAATATATAAATACCACGGATGATGGGACACTATTTCAAGCTGAATGGTGGGCAAGACATCCTAGGGGGTGTTCATTTGGTTGTTTATGTCTAAGGAAATTGGCAAAGGCAATGGCTAAGGCATTAAAGAGGCAACAAGGTATTTTGGCACATTTATTTATGAAAATAATGGAAATTAGGAGAAAAGGAAGGTGAAAGGTCACATTTTTCATGTGAGGAGGAAAATGAAAGAAAATAATGGAAAATGAAGAAAATAGAGGCCTCATTAATAAAAATGCTTATGAGGATCAGTGGGCAAGGTTTGATCAGTTTAGTTTTGGAGCTCTCTCATTATTCTCTCTCTCTTTCATACTCTTGGAGACTTAGAGTTTTCTTGGAACACTCTTGGAGGGTGTGGCATACTTGGATTCTTGAAGTAAGAAGGCAAAGGAAGAACATGAAAGCGCAAGAAGGCATCAACATCAATAACTACATCAGATTTGCTTGCAGGTATCGAGTTGCATGTATGATTTATTCACTAGTTTTGACATGCATGGCACATGCATGTGGTTTCTTGGTTGTGATCTATCATTGGCATGGAGGATTGCCTGGATTGATAGTGGATTGCCTAGCCTTGCCATTTCCTGAATAGCCATGGTGATTGTGAGTTTACTTTCATTGCTTTGTTTTGGTTGGTTCTCATTTTTCCATAGCTTAGGTTGAGTTACTAGTCCTGGAAGCCTTGGTTGAACAAATGCTCTAGAAGCCCTATAACAGCTTAGGTTGAGTTACTAGTCCTGGAAGCCCTGGTTGGACAAATGCTCTGGAAGCCCTTGGCGGGTTGAGTTACTAGTCCTGGAAGCCTTGGTTGGACAAACGCTCTGGAAGCCCTATATAAGTTGTGGGTTGAGTTACTAGTTCTGGAAGCCTTGGTTAGACAAACGCTCTGGAAGCCCTGGAAGACTTGGATGGAGACCAATCTGATGATGGTTTTTGGTGATGTCCGACCATGAGGTGGAATCACTGTTTGATGGGTTGAGGTGGGTGGCCTATAGAAGCCCTGGATGAGTTTTGATTGATGTGTTCTATGAGATCCCACATTCATGCTTGGAATATGGCACGGGGGTGATTGGCTGAAAAGAGACTTGGCTCAGCCAATCTATGGTCGGGTGGAACGTGGTAGTCCCATTACCGGTTGGTTCATTGCATTTATTAATGAAAAATTCATTCCCTTGATTTTCATGTGCAAATGTACTGATATATATATATATATAGATATAGATGGTTTTTGATGGTTGATATGTTTATTGTATTTATGTTTCTATTATGTTGTTTATATGCACAGTTACCCCAGAGGTTGTTACAGATTGGTATCAGAGCATGGTTCAAACATTTGGACTGGATGGGCTCTATCATAGGTGAAATGAATAACAAAGGTTAAATTTTAGACCTTTCTATCATATCTGTTATAACTTTTCTTCTGTGGCATATTAAAAGTCGAAAATTTGTCCATATTGAAGGCAAATTCCACTGATAATGTGGTAAAAATTTCAGATATTGGTTCACAATACTTTAGGAATTATGATCTAAGGAAGATGACCTTCCTGAATGCACCTTTAAACAGGTCACGTTGGAATTTCTGCAATAACTTTTCTTTTGTAGGCTTTCAAAAGCTGAAAAATCGTCCACATTGAGGGGAAATACCAATGATTATGTGGTAGAAATTTCAGATATTGGGTCGCAATATTTTATGAGATATGAGCAGAGGGAGTCGAGCCTTCTGAATGCTCCTAAAATCAGGTCTCAAACAGGTCACGCTGACATTTTTGTTATAACTTTTATTTTGGGCACTCTCAGGAGCTGAATTTTTTTCCACAATGAGAGGAAATCTCGCTTATATTGTGATAAAAAATTCAGACATTTATTCGCTATATTTTAGGAGATATGACCAGTGTAAATCGAGCTTTCTGGATACTCCTATAATTGTGCACCAAATAGGATTGTGTTGGTATTTTGTTATAACTTTTCATCTATGAAATCTCAAAAGCTGAAACTTGAACCATAGTGAGGGATAATTCCACGGATCATGTGGTTCAGTTTCCATAACTTGTACTGCTACATTTTAGGATATATGCATTTAATCATTCGCTATATTAGTTCGCATGCAAAGTGTTTGATGAAATGCTTAAATGGTTCAATGATAAATTGCATACAAACTATTTGATAAAATGCCACAATGAGTATGTTGTTTGTGGTTGGGGATAGTATTGATGTAGAATAGTATTCTTGTAGTTGATATATGCTTACTTGTATGCAAATAGTTTGCTATATTAGTTTGCATGTAAAGTGTTTGAAGAAATGCTTACATGCAAAATAGTATAATAGTTGTTTGAAGAAAAATGTAAAAGTATGGTAATTGTTTGAATAAAATGTTATTTTTTCTTGGATGGGATAGTATTGTAGTGTGGTAATATGGATGTAGCTGATCTATGCCTATTTGCATGCAAATAATTTGAAGAGTTGCATGTAGGGAATTTGAAAGGTTGCATGCAAGGAATTTGAAAAGTTGCATGCAAGGAAATGGAAAAGTGGCATGTTTTTATTTATTATGTTACAAGTGGAATAAGTGCAATGTTTTTTACTTAGTCACATACAAATCTATGAGAAATAAAAATCAATTTCTTTTCAAGTGTGGTTAAATTTAGTAGAGCTTTGGAGATTCCATTTCCATAATTGGACATTGGAGATCAGGCCATTATAGTAGCTTCCTCATTTTACCTTAGTGTGGACCATAGATAGTAAGGGGGTATGCTTATAGGTTGTTAGTATTGGTGAAAGCTGATTTCAAATTAATAGACACGATGTCTTGATTTTTGGAACACGTGACTAACTATGTATGAATTATATGTCGCTTAAATGTTGATTCTATGATACCTACTTACATCCTTGTATGTTAGGTTACATTTTTTAATATTTTGATTACATGTATCAGTCTTGTTGGTTGATTGAAAGAATTGATCGCTTATGTTCGACTACATGCGTTTATGCGTAGGTGTAGTTGATTTGGCATTACTTATGCATAATGTTGGTTGCATGTGGCAATGCGTACAATGGAGTAATGGTTGTTTTCATGCATGAGGTCATGGTTTGTGTACTTGATATGGTCATGCATTGATGACTCGACTCTAGCTAGAATGATGCGTATATTGTTTGGCACTCATTTTTTATGTGTGTATATGCAGTTGTTATGCATGTATGGTCTTGGTTATGATTATGCATGTATAGTAGGTAAAACATGCCTTGTGAAGTCATTGTATGCAATTTAGGTCATCATGGTGCTATTGGATGTTATGATGCTAATGTGTTTGTTGAGATAGAGTTGGAGATGCAAATCATTTTAGTGAGGTTGCAACATTGGACTTTGGGGTAAGAGCAGATCGTCATACAGGTATTGTATGTTCGATGTGCAGGTATGTAAGTTAAGGATTTTATATGCATTAGGTTTATGTACATGTCTTTTGATGTTATGGTTACATTCATGATAGATGCTAGTTGATTAGTGTAGTTATATGCACATGTGTCAGATAGTCAAGAATGATAGTAACATGTAGTTGTTTCATTGCAATTGTTGTTTCATATTAGATAACCTAATGATTATGTTGTATCTTGTTGATGAATATGATATATAGCTTATTGTTGTTATATGCTATTAACTTGATGATTAGGGTCATTTCATTGAGATATTGATGTTATAATTTGGATTGGTCATATGTGTGATGGTTATGTTCATTGCCTTGAAGATGTTAATGTTATATGTATTGTGTTAACCTGGTTTGACCTATGCAGATGGTTATGGTTGCGATACTCAGATATGAGCTGACATATTTTTGATATGGTGTCGTACTAATCTAGACTGATCATACATATGTGATTATTATGCATGAATGACAAATGCTTATAAGCTTGTAATATGAACATGTTAGTTAGTTATTGTTATGGATATTATTATTTATGTTGACATGTTGTAAAGTTATATCTCGCTAACTAGATTGATTATGCAGACAAGATATCCTCCCCTAAGGTACACTAAGGTATGAGTTTGCTTATGTGTTATACTTGGTGTTTCATAGTTGATTATGTCGTCTATTTGGTATTTGAGTGTTTGGTGCATATTATGTCGTCTAATTAATTTATTTGCGAGTTGGTTGAATGTTTGATGAATTTCATAATATGAGTATGTGTTCCAATGATCTTGTTTTAAGATGATTGTACTAAAATATATGTGTTGAGACAGTTTATATGTACTTGAGTATAGTAGATGATAGTTCTAGTATTATGACTGATGACTATGAGTTGACTATGGATTATGACATGATTGTTAGTCTTGGTAACGATTGATTTCAAATTAACAGATATGATTATCTTTATATTTGGAACATGTGTGAGCAGTTGCAGGGTAACATGCTTGATATTAACAAGACAAGGTAATAGTTGATGTGTCTATATAACCAAGAGTCGGGTGGTGTGACAGCACATAGTAAGCCTCGATTCCAACAAGGTAAAAAGGTAAAAGAGAGGAATTGGGCAAGAATTCCTTTGGCTATGTTTGGAAACCCTAATTTCGAACGAATGAGTGCTTTGCACATAGGAAGTCTTCTTAACGTTGATTTTGTTTGACATTATGTGGATATGTGCTATATTCATGAACATGTACTTGACAGGTATATTAGCTATTCTTTAGCTACAGGTGGATCTGTTAAAGGATTGGAGTCCCTTAAGAGATGGTGTGGATGTGTTCAGTTTCAAGCAGCGTGCTTGGCACAATTAGATGAGGTAACTGGTGTATTATTATGCTTAATCATACATTGACACTTATATGTTTATAGAAGTATGATGCAGGGAGTTACATGGAAAGAGAGACTGCCATGAAATCTTGAAGATGGCTCAAGTTGAGATTTCCTTGGGAACCATGGGGATTGAGTCATGGTGGCAGTCTTGTGCTTTTGGTATTTTGAGCTTCATTTGTGGTTTTGTTTATGTCTAGTGCAAGGCCTTGCCACTTTGTTGCGGTGTCATATCGTTATGGGCTTTCGTGGTCTTCTTCTTGGTTTTTTCTTGTCTTCTGTTTTATGTTTTGAGTCTTGGGAATTGGTTGGGAAAGAGGAAAGTTGATGTAAATCAGGAGAGATGTGTGGTACCCAACCAATGATATAAGACCCAGATGAATCTTTGTGCATGAGTAAGCACAGCAGAAGGTAAGACTATGACAGTTGGTTGGACTGGTTGGGTCCATTGTGGTAAATGGACAATAGTAGTGCAGACACAAGAAATGTAACCAGAAAAGGTAAAGTAAATGGATCAGAGGTGTCATATGCTTTCGCTATGTTGGGAACTGTTGCTTTCAATGCCTGTGCATAAACAAGGAATTTATATTAACCTAGACCTTATGTTATCTGGTAATTATTTTTTGATCGTGATTATGTTGAAGTTTATATATGTATACATGTATGAATGTATGTCGTTGTCTGACAGGATCATGATTGTTTTATGCTAACGTTTATATATGTATGTATGTATCCATGTATCTATGTTACTGTCTAACAGGGTTGTCAGGGATCATTCTTGTGGAGGAATGATTGCTTATGCAGGAGAACGACATGAAGAGGTTCCTGGTCTTACGAGGAATCAATTGGGAAGAGTAGTCATGACAAATATACGAGGTCAGTATCATGTGGATATGAATTGATATTGTATACTTGTATTATGCCTATGTTTATGTTATGACAGGTAATGTTGAAGGATACATCAGCCAAGTGAAAGCAGTGTGGTTTGCGACATGCTAGGGACAAGCATGGGTATGACACCGGAAGCAAGGTTTCTTGGTAAGGACAGTATGGTTTTGGATGTGTGGTACTACTGTTGTGCATATACTGTATATGTTGTACATGTTTCATATATGATGTGTGCACATGCGGTGTTGTGTATATATAGTGTGTGTACATGTTGTTTATGCAGTGTTATGTACAGGATGGTACAGATAGTGTTGTATGAATGTTACATATTCAATACTGGGTTTAAATGGTGCTATGTACATGTTGGATATGCGGTATTGTGTATATATTGTATTGTGTGCATGATGGATATGCAGTGTTGTGTGCATATGGTGTTATGCGCATGTTGGATATGCAGTGTTGTGTACAAATGATGCTATATATGTGTTGGATGTGCAATGTTATGTACAAGTGGTGTTGCGTGCATGTGGTACATTGGTACTATGTACATATGGTGTGGTGTGCATGATTGTACAAGTGGTGTCGTGTGCGTGTGGTGATGTGTACATATTGTACAAGTGGCATTGTGTGCATGTGGTGCTAGGTACATGTCGTGCATGTTAGGAAACCAGCTCACAAAAAGATAGAAAAGATAGATCAACGCCTTAGAATTCAGCCTCTTCGAGGGGGCAACCTCATTTACATTACACAAATGAACAATTCTTGGATGATACAAATGACTAAACCTCTCTTCTATATATAGGAGTCTAAGGGGTCACCATGTAATCAAGCCGACCTAACAGTAATAACATAAGGGCACAAAAATAACAATAGTGGGTTTCTATGGGGCATACTAATAACAATTTGGGGGCAATAGGGGCACAATAATAACAATAAGGGATACAATGGCAATAGTAATGGGGGAATCACTAGTATTATAGGGGTCTAACAGTGCATGTGGTGTTGTGTACATGTGGTGTCGCGTACATGTCGTGCATGTGGTACTGTGTACATGCGGTATTGTGTATGCATTGTATAGTGGTGTAGTGTACATGTGGTGTTGTGTACACGTTATGCAGGTGGTGCCATGCACATGTGATGTTGTGCACACCTTGTGTAGGTGGTGCAGTGTACCGTTGGTACTGTGCACATGTTGTACATATGGTATTGGTGTACGTGTGGTATTGTGTGCATGTCATCCATGTTGTGTTATGGGCATGTGGTATTATGTATGTGCATCATGGAGTCGTGGCATTGCATCATGTGTATTCGTTGTGTTGCAATTTGTGTAGGTACATGTATTGGGTGGTATTGCACATCGGGTATAGATGGATGCACTGTGTTGTACACTAGTTGTAGGTGTATGTGTTGTACGTAAGGTGTAGGTGCATGTATTTCATGGTGTTGTGTGTTAGGTGTGGTTGTATGTGTGTGATGCACACTATGCGTATGTGCAACTGGTAGAGGAGAAGGCATTAGGTGTTTGCTGGGTGTGGCAACCGATCCAGTGTCTATACAAAAGAACAAAGGCATAAGTAAGGATCGATGAAGGATAGGTATCGGTATTTTAATTCAATTTTATTATGCATGAGATTTATGACTATGGTATATGATGATTATATGTGATCTATGATTTTGGTTTATGATCGTTACATGTGATTTATGATTTTGATCTATGATGGTTGTGTTTGAGCTAACCTGATGTGATATCTTTATATATGTTGATTTGGTCAAATATGCTAGTTTGACTAGTTGTGACAGGAAGCGAATAGGATTGAAAATGTACCTTATTGACGAGCTACCAATCAGATATGATGTGAATTTATTTTCAAATTATTTCAAATCTAATGGAAGTTATGTGTTTGGTACAGGAATTCATGAAATGCCCAATTGGGTAGCTGAAATCAACTACAAGAATTAGCAACTTGATATGGTGGTTTGGTGGTTGCTTATGGTGGTTTGGTAGTTGCTTTATGATGGTTTAGTATTTGATTTATGTTGGTTTAGTATATGCTTTATGGTGATTGATATATGCTTTATGATGGTTGATATATGCTTTATGATGATTTGATATATGATCATGCTATATGATGTTTTGACATATGCCTTATGATGTTTTGATAGATGCTATATGATGATTAGGGTATGATTGTGTTGTGGTCACCAACAACCCCCCTCTTTGTTTGGTATTAGCAATAACACCAAGCAAATGGGGACCCTTTACAAAAAATCCAAAAAACATTTTATCAAAATTTTTTTGTTTATACTCCCTAAAGCTGTATCGCATCGCAAGAAAAGAGTGAGGCGTATTCCTAAGCGCATAATAAGCTGCGAAGAAGCGATGCAAAATTCATCGCATTATTGAGAAGCGCTCTTAATTGAAAAATTAAGGAATCGTTGACGGCCAATATGCGATGTCGCATATCGCAACATCGCATAAGCAGCACACCAGTGATTGGATGATTAAGCGCGTTTCGCGATTCGCGATATGCGATCTTGCGATCTGCGATCTTGCCATCTGCGATGAATGCGACCATCAATTCCTGCAATGACACATCTTGACATCGCAAACCTCGATACTGCGATGCGAGTCGCAAAGATCACTCATCGCAAAATTTCCTCGACATAGTGTTCAAGGAAAGCTGTCTGTAAACCAAAATTGGGCGCGCGCCTTAAGAGAAATTAATGATTGTACGCCAAAGTATCCAAGAAGGATTGTGTTGTGTTTTTCGAAGAGTCAAGTCATTATGAGTGTCATGATTATGCATTCATTAGAGCTCAAAGCTTTCATGTCAATCTTTTCGTCATTACTCTTTTCCTTTGCGTAAACTGTAAGGCAGCAGCTAATATAAATCAATATGAAGGAAACATCTAAGGAAAATGGGAAAGCGTCAATACTCGGAGAACAGAGAAGAGATGCCTTCGCAAACGGATGCCACATGCAGCAGGCTACGGATTCCAGAGTATCACTCAACAGATACTGATGGAAATAGACTATCCAAGACTCAGAGTCAAAGGCGCACAAAAGCAGCATGTTTACAAAAGATCCTGAAGCTCAGACTGGGTAAAGCAAAAAGAAAGATGCTAAAGAGGGAAGACGCTCCAGAAAAGCCTGGAACAAAGAACGGAAGCAGTTTTCAATACAGAAAATTGTTCAGAGAGCAAAGTCCCTAACTCATTCAGTCATTCGCACGGCCGAAAACCGAAATAGCAACAGCACAATCAGTTTGAAAGAAATTTGGGTTATACCAAGTATACACACAGCGAATACACCAAGCCAGAGGAAGATTTTCGAAAATATCTTCTAGTTTGTCAGAAAACGGTGCCAGCTCTTGTTATTTCTATTTTCATCGCTCGAACGAAAGGAGAAGATAACCAGCCGACTCTTCCTAGGCGAACGTTGCATTGCTTACAGCACTAAGGAGCAAATACAGAAACGGTTAGAAATTAGATTCAATTTTTAGAAATAAATTTGCTTTAGTAGAAGGGCGGTCATTTGAAGCCGTGTCCTAAATTTATGTAATTAAGGTTAATTAGTTAGTAGTATTTAAACCCTTCTCAGGCATTTGGAGAAGGGTTCGGAAATTTGTCAAAAAACTTGTCCTCAGAACATGCACTTTTGCACCCTCGGAGGGGGTTTTTGATGAATGGATGGATCGAGATTTATCAATGTTTGCATTTTAATGTCTGCTACTGATGTTGCACTTTTGTACTCTTAGTAGATGTTATAACAAGTAGAGATAAATTGTTATTGCTTGAAGCTTATGAGTGAAATCAGTCATAAATGGTACTTTTATCTCTTGATCAATTTCTGCTTATATTCTTAAAGTGATATGCAGTTTTCAGTTGTTTATATGTTAATGCATGAATGTGTGGGTTACCATTTGGCACTTCTGTACGGTGGAGTCATTTATTTGTGTTTGACATATGAATAACTTATTATGCGATATGCTGTTCACAACTGTTTTTCTTAACTTTTTATGCAGAATGGTTTATCTTAATTGATTTCTATTCTTATGATAGCTGAATGATCTTTATTACCAGTTATTGTTCGAAATCTCTTTAGATCGCATAATAGAAGAAATACACCCCGGGTTAGCGTAGATTAGATGTGCTGTTTCTTATTAGATTACAATAGCATAGAGTTAGTTTAGAAGTTTGAATTAAATTAGCTTGAAATACTCCTAGATCAGCATCATCCAACTCTACACACACACACCCCTTAGATTGGGAAACTGGTCCCATTATCCCCAGTCGGACCCGCTATACCAAACGGATAAGGAGCTGCCAACCAAGGTCCGGACCGGGTGGGTATCCCCCTTGTTGTCGACCCGATTTTCGGGGCCTCAACATATTTGGCGCTAGAATGAGGGCCCGAACTATGAATGGCACCTAAATCAAAATCTAAATACCATTCTGAGAGTAAATCGCCCTCATCAACTCCCCCGACTTCCCCAGTACGTTTAAATCCAGAGTCAGAAGTCGCTCGAGTATCAACCGCTACTACATACTCTAATATTTCAGACCAATTTATCATTGAACCCCCTGAAATTCAAACTCTGATTCGTAAACTCCAGGGATTCTCTATTTTTACTCAGAGGTCTGATAAATCTCAAAGCAGCGTGACTTTGCAGTACAATCCTGCTCATCCCCTGACCAGACTAAAGAGAGAAAAATTTGGCATCCAACCAACTGAATTCTCTCTCCCCACCAGGAAAAGAGCAAGGAAAACACCACCAGAGTCTGACAGTGAGACTCTTTCATCCACGTCGTCCATTTCAACTCCCTCACCGCGAAGTCAACCACCCACATCTTCATTCCAAATCACTCATCCATCTTCCACAACCCCTCCTCTTCAATCATCAAAGATCATAATATCTTCATCTTCCCAGCATCAGGGATCATCCTCTGCACTTTCATTCACTAGCAGCTCAACGATGGCTCAGTCTCCATGGAACAATCCTGGGGCGGTTTTAATGCCTCCACCCCTGAGCCCAATACCGGCCCATCCTGAGAAATGGCTACCCAAATTCAATCCAGAAGCAGGAATGCTAGCTGAAGAGCATATTAATAATTTCATGCTTTCTGTAAATCTCAACGGAGTTACCAACGAGGATGCTGTCGTCCGGCTTTTTCCCTACACAATGCAAGGAACAGCCGAGTCATGGTACTTTTCATTACCTTCCGGGTCTATCACAAGTTGGGACATTTTTCAAAGTCAATTCCTTACCAGGTTTGGTGATGATAGATCAACGGCGACATTGATCAATGACCTATCCAATCTTAAAGCCGAGGCTAGAGAACCCATCAAAGATTTTAATTTGCGGTTCAATAAAATCCTCAACAAAATTCCCGCTGCTTCCCAGCCCAACGAAGAAGTGAGATGTGAATGGTATATTACAGCCTTACCATCAAACTTGGCAATCTTCGTCGATAGGGCAAATAAAACAACCTTAGTTGAAAACTTGACAGAGGCGATAGCAGTGGAGAAACGCGTAGTAGCCCTGGAAAAAAGATCTGCGATAGAGGAACGCAAATCGAAGAAAGTCTCCTACAAGGAAGACCCCAAGAAGAAACAAATGAAAGATCCTTTCGATTTGGAAGGATTACAAAAAGTGTTAAAAACCATGTCCAATGAGATGATTGACATAAAAAAACAAGTAGCAGAAACTTCTTCAAAAAATCCCTACAGAGCTTTTAAAAGAAATCCTTCAATGGATATGAAACCACCCAACGCTATCTCAAACGTCGAATCCGAAGAAGAGGAAGAAGAAGAGAATACCACTGAAGGGCAGATCGATGACGAAGAAGTTGTGGAACTACAAGGAATGTGGGATTTCATCCTCCCACAAGAAGAAGATCAAGAAGCATTTCCGGTTAGCACACGAAGCAAAAATCAACTTGATCCTCCCCAAACTACCCCTAAGCAGAAGGGCGCAAGCCCTGCAGCAAAAGATAAAGTCGCAACAAAGAAAACAACCGCTAAAGCGACTCAATATAGCCCAGTCCAATCAGATCAAACACCTCCATCAAGAACACTCATTGTGTCAGATGAAATGGAGTACAACATTATCGATGACATGAAAAAGACTAGGGCTAATATCACTCTTTACGAGTTGAGCAAATTGAAACATCAACAGAAGATAATGATAAAATAATTACATGCCGTGCCTACTACATCTTTGCCTACAGCTGTAGCTTCTCACAGCATGGGAAGACCTCCAACCAACACGATCAATAAGATTGACCCAAATGACATTGCCTTGATTGGAGGAAGATCAAGGTATCACACTCCCCCTTTTCTTCTCACTTATGAAATTTTCAATAAAAACATGCACAATTGTTTGGTAAATTCTGGTGCTTCAACGAATATTTTACCCAGATCAATATGTGCCAAGTTGAATGTTCAACCACAAAAACCGCGGTGCACATAGTTCAGCTTGATCGATCTCAAGTCGAAGTGATTGGTGAACTTAATCAAGTGACCATAAGATTGTCGTCTAACCCGAAGGTATGTCAGATTATTGACATTCTAGTAGCTGATATCCCTGAATTCTATGGTTTAATTCTTAGCAGGGATTGGTCCGAAAAACTCCATGGATACTTCTCAACCGACTGGTCGCACATGTGGTTTCCCTACAATGGTAAACCGAATCAAATAAGGGTTGAACGAGAGTTACACCAGAAATACATAGTGACGGAATTGGAAGGAGAAAATGAAGCAATAGCATACAACAACAGTATCATAGGCAATTACTAGGTAGATTCTTTCCTCGGCAATTTCAATGCTCATATTTCACCTTACTTAGAAAATTCAGTTTTGTCCCAAGTCGAAAATTTTTCCCAAACTGATAATTCAAAGTGTGTTAATTTTTAGATAACCCTGTAAATACATCTTTGTTTTGGAAATTATATTTTGACGGCTCTAAATCTAACGAGGGAGCAGGAGCAGGATGCGTTCTGATTAGCCCAGACGGAAATAAGACCATGCTTACGTGCAGACTTGAATTCGATTGCACAAACAATACAGCGGAATACGAGGCCTTGGTGCAAGGCCTATACAAAGCAATCGGGTTGAACGTTAAGTACCTTCAAGTTTTCGGAGACTCTGAGATCGTCGTCAAACAGGTACGTAACACCACACATTGCCTATCAGGTCATTTGAAACACTATCAATCTTTAGTACAAGATCTGACTGCACATTTCATAGCATTCAATATTTCGTCAATCCCAAGACTTCAAAATGCAAGCGCAGACCTGTTAGCTAACGTAGCCTCTAGACTTATTCCCTCCGAAGATTTTAGTCCAGATAGATTCTCAATAGAATTAATCTTTAGACCATCCATCCTTGACAACATTACAAACTGGAGAGTATTCAATGATAATCCTGACATTGTAAATTTCCTCACTTCTGAAGGATCCTACTCAAATCAAATAATTGACGAAGACCATCATGATCACCAATTACAACAAAATAGCACTGATAATGCTATACCTAAATCGGTGGTTAAGTTAGAAGACTTATATGATTTGAAAAGTCGGTTTGAAAGGTCTACCAATTCTAAACTCTACAGTTCGACTCTAAACTACGAATTAGTAAACCTAGGAACCGATGAGAAACCACAAAACGTTAATCTAGGCCACGGCCTAGCCCCTGAAGAAAAATTAGCGTATATCTGTCTTTTGAGACAATACAAAAATGTTTTTGCCTGGAATTACGATGAGCTGAAGACATATGACACTTCTATCATTCAACACACTATCCCTATGATTGACAATGAAAAACCTGTCCAGCAGAAACTCAGAAAAATCCACCCCAATTTAGAAAATCAGATAAAGACTGAGCTAAATAAGTTGTTGAGAGCCAGAATAATTTTCCCCGTCAGACATTCCAAATGGGTTTCCAATATGGTACCCGTTAGAAAGAAAAACAGAGATATTAGGATCTGTATCGATTTCCGAAATCTCAACAAAGTCTGTCAAAAAGACAATTTTCCCCTCCCACCTATGGAGCAGATATTACAGGCAGTAGCAGGCTCAGAATTAATGTCTTTTTTGGATGGATTTTCAGGATACAATCAAGTGCTAGTACATCCCGATGATCAGTTAAAAACCACATTCCGAACTAAATGGGGCACATACGCATATCGGAAGATGCCATTTGGTCTGATCAATGCCAGCGCTACATTTCAGAGAGCCATGGACATCGCATTTAAAGGTTTAGTCAATAAATCTGTAGTGATTTACCTGGATGATATAACAGTGTACTCCAAGAAGCGAAGCGACCATCTCAAAGACTTGAAACAAATCTTTCAACGATGTTTAAGGTATGGGATTTCACTTAACCCAAAGAAATCTTTTTTCGCATTAAGTGAAGGAAAACTTCTAGGATTCATAGTGCAAAAATCTAGTATTCACATTGAACCTGACAGAATCAAAGAAATTTCCGAAATATCCATGCCTCATAACAAAAAAGCCATGCAATCTTTCCTTGGTCAAATCAATTTTGTGAAGAGATTTGTCCCAGACTTCTCACGTATTGTTTCTCCTTTGCAAAATATGATTAAAAAGAATTCAAATTTTAAATGGGGTCAAGACGAGCATGAAGCATTCAACGTGATCAAATAAGCTATCATTAACGCTCCATCTTTAGCGACCCCGAATTTTTCAGAATCTTTTATCTTATACACATTTGCCTCAGAAAAATCTTATGCCGCGATTCTAACTCAAGCAAATCAAGAGAAAGTGGAAGCTCCAATTGCATTTTTTAGCTTGAATTTACAAGGTGCTGAACTCAACTATTCAGACGTGGAGAAACAGGCATATGCTGTTTTCAAAGCGATCAAGTATTTCAGACCTTTCTTGCTTAAAGCCCATACCAAAGTCATAGTACCATTTCCAGTGGTAAGAAATCTTCTGATACAGAAGGATGTGGGTGAAAAAAGAGCAAATTGGATCACCGCTTTACAAGAATACGATCTTGAGATCAAACCAACAAACATTGTAAGAGGTCAAGGCTTCTGCAAGATGTTGGCTGGAGCATCGCAAATTCCTGAGAACTCATCTGAAGAGATACATACGTATGAGGTAAGCCTAAATGACACATAATCATTATATGTTGACACCATTTATTATCTTAAGAACGGGTATGCTCCATCACACCTGGATCACACCAAGAAAAGAGATCTGAGATTGAAAGCTAAACAATACCAGCTCATAAATGATGTTCTGTTTAAAAGGAATTACGATTTTGTGCTTCTTAGGTGTCTTGAGAAAACTGAAGCCGAAAAGGTTTTGCAGGAACTCCACGATGGACCAGCAGGCGGACACTATGCTGGAGACGCTACTGCACATAAAATCTTACGTGCAGGATATTATTGGCCCACGTTGTTCAAAGACTCACACAGTTACGTGAGGAAATGCCAAGTCTGCCAGACTACTGCAGGGAAACAAAAGAAATCGTCCATGCCACTACATCCGGTTAACATCGAGCAACCATTCAGTCAGTGGGGCTTGGACATAATAGGTGAGATCGTTCCTCACTCTTCTAAGCAGCGTAGGTACATCCTCACGGCAACAGATTATTTTACTAAATGGGTAGAAGCAGTTCCTCTCAAGACAACTAATTCTGAAAACATTATTGAATTCATAGATCAATTTATAATCACTAGGTTTGGATTGCCAACGACCTTAATGTTTGATAATGCTTCATACTTTTCTGGAAATACAATGACTGAGTTTGCACTTAAAAGAGGGTTCAAACTGAAATATTCGGCCAACTACTATCCGCAAGGTAATGGATTGGCTGAATCAACAAACAAAAACCTGATCAGGATTATTAAAAGAACAGTCGACCAAAACCAAAAGAATTGGCACAAAGCGTTGGTAAATGCTTTATGGGCAGACAGAATAACGAAGAAAGCTTCAATCGGCACTTCTCCCTTTAATTTAGTTTATGGGAAAGAAGTGGTTCTTCCAACTCACTTAGTCATTCCCTCTTTGTCTTTAGTACAACACATCGATGAGGTATCTACCTCCTCCATACAACTAAGACAAATGGAAATAATAAAATTAGAAGAACAACGAGAACAAGCTAAGAAAACCCATGCCCATCATCAAGCGCTGATAAAATCCTCTTTTGACTCAAGCATAATGACCAGAAAAAACTTTCAGATGGGAGATTTAGTTTTGAAATGGGATAAGGCTCATGAAGAAAAGGGAAAACATACGAAATTTCAGAAGTTGTGGCTTGGTCCTTTTCAGATTGTAGAAGTCATAGGCCCATCGACGTTTGTGTTGCAGGATTTGGCAGGTAGAAGAGATTCTTTGCCTGTTAATGGACAGATTCTTAAAATGTATTTTCCATAGAAGATCACTCTTCTATTTTTGTAGCTTAGTTTTAGTTTTTATTTGTTTTTCTCTTTCTTATAAATAAAACCAGTTGTAGATGGTCACTAAAAGGGTTCATGAAAAAGACACCAATTCTCTATCAGATTTTGAGCTTTTCGCTTGTACAAGTAGCAAAATTTTTCGAAAAATCTGATTTTTATTATTGACAAGTAGAGTTAACTTTAGCCTAGACATGATGCTAGTTTCAACTTCAAAAATTTGATGAAAGCAACCTTTGGTAAAAAATTGTTTTATATCAGCACAATGAAAGGTATCAATAATAAAATAAATATTCTCTGTAAAGCTGTTGTTTTCAAACTCTATTATTGTCGTCCAGAGCTTTCTTAAGGAAAAACAATGACTTCCTCCCTGCTAAAGGAAATCGCAGCATTCAGAGGAACAATCCGAGAAAACACTATATCTCAAAGAATAAGAGGTCTCATCACGAGCCGGCTTATCATGATCACAGATATTATAACTTGCTGACTTTGCCAATACTGTCTACCAAAACAGGGAAACGACTCAAGATTGTTGCAATCAAAAGACAAGGGGTCTCATCACGAGCCAGCTTGTTCAGCAAAAGTGTAAATTAAGTGAATGACTGTGTCATAATTTGGCCACCAAACCGAGACATTGTTCTTTAGAGAATAAAAAAGGAAAAAGTGTCAAAAAAGGGTTTTTCTCTGAAATGCTGTAAATAACCTCAAGCAGGATAAAGGATCATTGTTGGATAACAGGTAACCCTGTCGAGGCTATGGACGCTTGCGGGCAACAGAGGCTCTACCTACGACAAATGAGCATATTTTAAAAGCCAGCACGTAGAGAAGACCTTATTTTATCTTTAAAAAAAGACCGAGTAATGTCTGGTGTGAATACAAGAACTAAGCCTGAGGAAATAAACAATTGGAATATGAAAAGGTTGAGACAAAGTATCGTTGATAGGATAAGGCGTAATGTACTCTATCTGTCCATAAAAAAATTTAGACATATGAAAATTTTTCTGCTTCGGAAGTGGAAATTCAATAGAAAAGCAGAGATAACTGGTTCTTCACAATGAATCGCCATTGTTGTGGTCACCAACAACCCCCCTCTTTGTTTGGTATTAGCAATAACACCAAGCAAATGGGGACCCTTTACAAAAAATCCAAAAAACGTTTTATCAAAATTTTTGTGTTTCTACTCCCTAAAGTTGTATCGCATCGCGAGAAAAGAGTGAGGCGTATTCCTAAGCGCATTATAAGCTGCGAAGAAGCGACGCGAAATTCATCGCATTATTGAGAAGCGCTCTTAAATGAAAAATTAAGGAATCGCCGACGGCCGATATGCGACGTCGCATATCGCAACATCGCATAAGTAGCACACCAGTGATTGGATGATTAAGCGCGTTTCGCGATTCGCGATCTGCGATCTAGCGATCTGCGATGAATGCGACCATCAATTCCTGCGATGACACATCTTGACATCACAATCGATACTGCGATGCGAGTCACAAAGATCACTCATCGCAAAATTTCCTCGACATAGTGTTCAAGGAAAGCTGTCTGTAAACCAAAATTGGGTGCGCGCCTTAAGAGAAATTAATGATTGTACGCCAAAGTATCCAAGAAGGATTGTGTTGTGTTTTTCGAAGAGTCAAGTCATTATGAGTGTCATGATTATGCATTCATTAGAGCTCAAAGCTTTCATGTCAATCTTTTCGTCATTACTCTTTTCCTTTGCGTAAACTGTAAGGCAGCAGCTAATATAAATCAATATGCAGGAAACATCTAAGGAAAAGGGGAAAGCGTCAATACTCGGAGAACAGAGAAGAGATGCCTTCGCAAACGGATGCCGCATGCAGCAGGACTGCGGATTCCAGAGTATCACTCAACAGATACTGATGGAAATAGACTATCCAAGACTCAGAGTCAAAGGCGCACAAAAGCAGCATGTTTACAAAAGATCCTGAAGCTCAGACTGGGTAAAGCAAAAAGAAAGACGCTAAAGAGGGAAGACGCTCCAGAAAAGCCTGGAACAAAGAACGGAAGCAGTTTTCAATACAGAAAATTGTTCAGAGAGTAAAGTCTCTAACTCATTCAGTCATTCGCACGGCCAAAAACCGAAATAGCAACAGCACAATCAGTTTGAAAGAAATTTGGGTTATACCAAGTATACACACAGCGAATACACCAAGCCAGAGGAAGATTTTCGAAAATATCTTCTAGTTTGTCAGAAAACGGTGCCAGCTCTTATTATTTATATTTTCATCGCTCGAACGAAAGGAGAAGACAACCAGCCGACTCTTCCCAGGCGAACGTTGCATTGCTTACAGCACTAAGGAGCAAATACAGAAACGGTTAGAAATTAGATTCAATTTTTAGAAATAAATTTGCTTTAGTAGAAGGGCGGTCATTTGAAGCCGTGTCCTAAATTTATGTAATTAAGGTTAATTAGTTAGTAGTATTTAAACCTTTCTGAGGCATTTGGAGAAGGGTCCGGAAATTTGTCAAAAAACTTGTCCTCAGAACATGCACTTTTGCACCCTCGGAGGGGGTTTTTGATGAATGGATGGATCGAGATTTATCAATGTTTGCATTTTAATGTCTGCTACTGATGTTGCACTTTTGTACTCTTAGTAGATGTTAGAACAAGTAGAGATAAATCGTTATTGCTTGAAGCTTATGAGTGAAATCAGTCATAAATGGTACTTTTATCTCTTGATCAATTTCTGCTTATATTCTTAAAGTGATATGCAGTTTTCAGTTGTTTATATGTTAATGCATGAATGTGTGGGTTACCATTTGGCACTTCTGTACGGTGGAGTCATTTATTTGTGTTTGACATATGAATAACTTATTATGCGATATGCTGTTCACAACTGTTTTGCTTAACTTTTTATGCAGAATGGTTTATCTTAATTGATTTCTATTCTTATGATAGCTGAATGATCTTTATTACCAGTTATTGTTCGAAATCTCTTTAGATCGCATAATAGAAGAAATACACCCCGGGTTAGCGTAGATTAGATGTGTTGTTTCTTATTAGATTACAATAGCATAGAGTTAGTTTAGAAGTTTGAATTAAATTAGCTTGAAATACTCCTAGATCAGCATCATCCAACTCTACACACACACACACCCCTTAGATTGGGAAACTGGTCCCATTATCCCCAGTCGGACCCGCTATACCAAACGGATAAGGAGCTGCCAACCAAGGTCCGGACCGGGTGGGTATCCCCCTTGTTGTCGACCCGATTTGCGGGGCCTCAACAGATTGATATATGTTTGGTATATTATTTGGCATATGTTTTGGTATATATATTTTGATGAGGTTTTTATATGTACACCCATGTATGGATGTAAATACCATAACGAGCTGTGTTATAAGGCTCCATTATGCAGTATGGGTGTTATGTTATTATACTATCATGTGGTTATGTTATCATGATGTTATGATGTCATATGAGTTTTTATGCAGGATGATCATTTTAAATACCGTAATGAGCTATGTTATAAAGCTCCACTATGCGGTATGTTGTCATGTTTCATGATGTTATGCCTTGAGCAGATCTTTCATTGTAAATACTGCATCGAGTTGGGTTATAAAGCTCCACGAGCAATATGTTTTATGTCAGCAGGGTGCTGATATATATGTGTGATTGAACACGGAGGATCGTGTCCCCCAAGGGGGAGGGTTCTGTAACAACCCTTATGAAAATTCCATGTAAAAATATATAAATACCATGGAGGATGGGACACGTATCCCAAGATGAATGGTGGGCAAGACGTCTTAGGGGGTGTTCATTTGGTTGTTTATGGCTAAGGAAATTGGCAAAGGCAATGGCTAAGGCATTAAAGAGGCAAAAAGGTATTTTGGCACATTTATTCATGAAAATAATGGAAATTAGGAGAAAAGGAAGGTGAAAGGTCACATTTTGCATGCAAGGAGGAAAATGAAGGAAAATAATGGAAAATGAAGAAAACAGAGGCCTCATTAGTAAAAATGCTTATAAGGATCAGTGGGCAAGGTTTGATCAGTTTAGTTTTGGAGCTCTCTCATTATTTTCTCTCTCTCTCTCATACTCTTGGAGACTTAGAGTTTTCTTGGAACACTCTTGGAGGGTGTGGCATACTTGGATTCTTGGAGCAAGAAGGCAAAGGAAGAACATGAAAGCGCAAGAAGGCATCGACATCAACAACTACATCAGATTTGCTTGCAGGTATCGAGTTGCATGTATGATTTATTCACTAGTTTTGACATGCATGGCACATGCATGTGGTTTCTTGGTTGTGATCTATCATTGGCATGGAGGATTGCCTGGATCGACAATGGATTGCCTAGCCTTGCCATTTCCTGGATAGCCATGGTGATTGTGGGTTTACTTTCATTGCTTTGTTTTGGTTGGTTCTCATTTTTCCATAGCTTGGGTTGAGTTACTAGTCCTGGAAGCCCTGGTTGAACAAACGCTCTAGAAGCCCTGTAACAGCTTGGGTTGAGTTACTATTCCTGAAAGCCCTGGTTGGACAAACGCTTTTGAAGCCCTTGGTGGGTTGAGTTACTAGTCCTGGAAGCCTTGGTTGGACAACTGCTCTGGAAGCCTTGTATAAGCTGTGGGTTGAGTTACTAGTTCTGGAAGCCTTGGTTGGACAAACGCTCTGGAAGCCCTAGAAGACTTGGATGGAGACAAATCTGATGATGGTTTTTGGTGATGTTCGACCGTGAGGTGGAATCACTATTTGATGGGTTGAGGTGGGTGGCCTTTAGAAGCCCTGGATGAGTTTTGATTGATGTGTTCTATGAGATCCCACATTCATGCTTGGAATATGGCACGGGGGTGATTGGCTGAAGAGAGACTTGGCTCAACCAATCTATGGTCAGGTGGAATGTGGTAGTCCCATCACTGGTTGGTTCATTGCATTTATTAATGAAAAATTCATTCCCTTGATTTTCATGTGCAAATGTACTGATATATATATATATATATATATATATATATATATATATATGGATTTTGATGGCTGATATGTTTATTGTATTTATGTTCCTATTATGTTGTTTATATGCACATTTACCCCAAAGGTTGTTACAAAATCTCCATGATAAAGTGGGGATACATCTTGATGGATAAAAGTCTTGTTCCATATTTTTTAAACTTTACATATGTTTGACTTATATATTATTATTTTTTTCTTTTTTTTTTTGTAAGTTGGGTAGGTCCTTCTTCATTCATTCAATATAAATGTAGGTTACATCCATAAAAAGACATTCGATGGCCTCAACCTACCCTATGGGAAACCAGGTTTGTTGACCACCGAAATGCATTGTATGTCATCCAAAATATAAAAGTTTTGAGTCTGTCCAGCAAGGCCTTATAGGCATGAATATCTAGCCACTAATGTCTATTTAGATATCTACAAAATTCTATAGTAACCGACATATATAACAACAAAAACCAACAAAAATCCAACAAAGCTAAACATGCTAACATCTACTAATTTGAGGACTCCATAGGGGCTGGGTCCTTTGCACTCGAACCCGACAGTTCTGACTGGGGGAGACACAGAATGTGTTCCTCAATGCAGCCAAGGTGCTTGTTCTATTGCTGAATTTGGACCTGGATCAACTGTAATTCCTTTTGAATTTCCTACAGCCCTGGATCAGGCTCCCATGCATTCATCTGAGGGGTCATAATGGCTTTGGCCACCAGACTCTTCATAATCCAATATAAGTGAACAATATGATTGTACTGGGTGGTACGCCCACGGATTTTGCCCGAGTCCGGGACAAGATCCCTCCAATCTTCCACTTGAACTTCCGTGACTACTCGACGGTTGAGTTTTGTCTCCCATGTTGTAATTAGTTGCTTAACATCAGCTAGAGTTCTAGCATTATAGGCCTGCACCGCCTCATTGATGATCTGAGCATTGATGCGATGACAACACCTCTCTGGGGTTCAGGCATATGACGACACTCTGTCTATGTTTTTCCTTTGGCTAAGAGCTTTTCTTTCTTAGATGTAAGGAAACAGGTTAATGGCCCAAGACCTGGAGGCATCTAAAAGGAGTGAAAGCCTGCCCCTTACAAACCACCAATGGGTAATTATAGGTGGCATGGTTTTTCTTGAATAGCAATGATGAGTCGATTGCCATTATGTGAATAATAGCCAATGATGGTTGCCCCCATTGTTGGTTTGCTAACTAAGTTATGATAGGTTTTCCCACTGTTTATGAACTTATAAGATTAAATTTTAAAATTTCATTTAATTAAAAATCATTTTATAAATACAGAAATAAGTTTAAATTTTATTATCATAAAGCGATCAACATGTTGTAATTGGCTTATATTCAAAGGATCTTAGTTAATTAAAATCATCTAACTAATACACACATTTTAATTAGTTGATATCCTTAAATTTAAGGATTCTATATAATTGAAATAATCTTATAACTCCATACGTTTTATTATATATATATATATGTAGATATATAGATATATTAAATGTTTTGAATTATGTTTTTTAGAATTTTAATTTAATTATCAATAATTATTAGATGGATGGTATAGACTTAACCTCCGAAGAATATTTTAAATATTCATAATAGTATATACAAATCAAAAGTTGAGATTTATCTCCAAAGTAGTTATGCTATTTTTATGCTTTTAATTAAATTGATTAAAAACAAAATGTCATATGAACGAGTGTCATATGAAGTGAGTTATGGTTTTTTGGGCATGGAGTATTGATAAGCTATGGTATTGGCCCATGGAATATAAAAAAACCTATTTGCTGATTAAGGATCTCTATAATAAATTGGAGTAAATTGGGGGTAAATCTCCATTAAGAATCTTGTTCCATTTTTTTTAAATATATAGGGTTAACTTATATATATATATATATATATATATATATATATATATATATTTCAATAGGAAATAACAACAATCAAGGCACAGGTGGAACCAAGCAAACACATATTTCCGAAAGCTCTAATTCAGACAAAGATATCCCAAATCTTACAAGCAATAATGAGCTGGCTATTGTCACTTCTGCTCCACTTCTAGGGGTCTGGCAAAAATTCCAAAAGAAAAAATGCAAAAAAAAAAAAAGTTTAGTATAACTGGCAATCTGTAATTTTATTTTTTATTTTTCTGTTTTTTGGTAGCTTCACTACTATGTGTGTGACATGCACACAGGTCCCACGGGATAACCTCTGATTGCTTCAATGCATTTACTAAATGTAACTTTTCATTTTTATTAATAGAAAGTTATTGCTTGGAAAAAAATTAACAATTTCATATAAAGTTATGATTTAATTATTATTATTATTTTTTTTTGTTTCCAAAGAAAAAACTGTAATTTTTGTTATGATAACATGGAATAAAAATTACACTATGTAGACACACCATGTGTATATGCAATTCTGAGTGAGAATTAAACTGTTACAAGGAGCAAAACATCTATCAAATAGGGTTCAAATAATGAAACCGACAAAACATCCGTCAAATAGGGTTCATGGAATGAAACCCTAGGGTCAAAAAGCCCCATACCACAAAGCTAAGAGAATTAAATATCAGGGCACACAGACCCAACCAAAAAAAATTTGCGCACGCAGACTTGTAGAAACCTAGAAGGGAGTAGATAAAATGGTGTGGTAAAGCCAAAACATGAGCATCAAACTCCATCATAAATCAAAGGGCCAAAAAACCCCCAAAGGTAGCATTAACTGATTGACAACCCACACAACCATGGCTAAAATGCTAACCAAATGCCAAAAACCTTAGGCACAAGCTGGCCAGGTAGCCCGAAGAACCCTGAGAGATCAACGGAAAGATATAAGGCCAAAGAGCCCCTAAAAAAACCGCGACAACCACCACACAAACCAAAGTAAAATCTGCAAGAATGAAATGACAACTAAAGGAGGAGACTACTTTTGCAAAGGACGCCTCCACAACGAGCACCAAAGGGGTAGCAATACAACGAGACAAAGAGCCATGAGCACAAAAACCTAGGCGCAGGCAACCTAAGAGCTCCAAATATACCACGAAAACCACGACGAAACTCCAAGCGGTCGACGACGACCATGGCAGTGACGAACATCTGCAAATGAAGAAAGAGAGAGGCATGAAACATAGCAAAAAAAATGGTAAGGGAGCCACCTCGACCCAACTCCCTCGACTTTCGAAAGTCACTGTAACAACTGCAAAAAAAGAGAGGTATGAGCCGAAGTGGAAAAGGAGCCACCACAACCCCGCTCCCTCAATTCCCTTCTAAAAAATAATTAGCGCAACAGGATGTACATTGTAGGAGGAGACAACAACTGATGAAGGAGAATGAGCATAGGCTATAGTTTGACCTGCGGAAGGGCAACCGGGCACCTACAACACCCCAAAAAACTGAAGCCACAAGGGCCACACTGAGAAACAACATCCGCGATATACATGGAAGCGACAACAATAAGAGGTGTCTGCTATAATTTCTTTTAATTATGTTGATACATGTGTTTATTTTGGAATGGAGTCATCTAACGAGGCGGAGGAATTGCCCGGACGACCAAAAGTGGCTGGAATCCGGGCAAACAAATTAAAAAAAATCTTGTAGATGCAGTGTTTGAATCGTGTTTTTGATGGTGGAAGTGGATTCAACACCATAAAAAATGTCTAGGACACCTAAAATTTTGAATTTTAACAACTATAACTTGGATTTACCAAAATCCTCGCCGGATTTTCTCTAAATATGACCGGAATTTCCATAACCTTCCGGGCAACTCCTCCGCCTCGTTAGACTACGCGTTTTGGAATATGGCTTCCAAATTTTAATTTAATTATCAATAATTACTAGGTGGATGGTAGATATTTAACCTCCATGAAATATTCTTGAATATTATTAGCAGTATACATAAATCAAAGGTTGAGATTTATCTCAAAAGTACTTATGCCATTTTTTCCTTTTTAATTAAAATTGATTAATTAAAAAATGTCATATGAACCAGTGTTATATGAAGTGAATTATGGTTTTATGGGCATGTGGTATTGATAAACTATGATATTGTGACAAAGCTTATTTACAAATTAAGAATCTCCATGATAAAGTGGGGATACATCTTCATGGATAAAAATCTTATTCCATATTTTTGAAAATGTACATATGTTTAACTTATATATTATTTTTTTTATAAAAATAAAAATAAAAATTTAATTTAATTAATTTTTATAATTTTTTAATTTTTATGAAGTATTATGAAGTAAATGTTTTAATGCTTATTATGGATTGATGCATATGGACATCCATCTATTTAATTTATATCGTCGTGCTAATATAATTATATTCATTTTATTTATATTATTCCTAGCAAAATTTACTTTATAATTATATTCATTCTACTTATATTATTTTTAGTAAAATTATTCCAAACTTTATATATATAATAGAAAAAGTATCATCACCTTCACATAATGGTTAAGAGCATATCCTTCCTTAAAAGAGGTCACAAGTTAAAATTTAGAGTGGGTAGAGTATATACACCTTTGTAGACTTTAACAATTGAGCATGTACACCTTCCTAAACTCACTATATTAATCTGGGAATCAAAATGATAACTCGTTGTATTAATCTGGGAATCGAATCAATAACTTGTTGTATTAATCTGGGGATCAAATCGATAACTCGCTGTATTAATCCGGGAATTGAATCGATAACTTGCTGTATTACTCTGAGAACCTAGTAGGTGCCACTATAACACCAAGAGGAGTATATCCAACAATCGTAAGCCATATATACTAGGAATTTATGACTTAGCAAGATCTGAGATTCCACGAGGGTGGGAGAGCCTACTCTTTGAGCCTTATCACAAGGGGCCAAAGATGTGCTCCCACGAGATTTGAAATTGGGTGGAGGGGATAATATCACATTGTGCCAAACCATTCAGTCACCCCGTTGTGCATGGAGCTAGGTCTCTTGTCCTATAAATAAGGGGGTTTCATAAACCAATTTGGTGTCTAGCTTGGCCTTGACCTTAAAATTAGATAATTATTACTAGTATTAATTACCCAATGTCCCCTTGTGGGATGACTGAGTGGTTGACACAATAGGACGTCATCCCCTCCACTCGGTTTTAAATCCCATGAGGGGACATCATTGGCCTGTTGTAAAAAGGCTCAAGGAGTAGGCTCCCCCACCCTTGTTGAGTCTCAGCCCTTCCTGAGTCATAAATTCTTGGTATAAATTGGCTTATGAGTCGTTGGATATACTCTTGGTATTATAGTGACAGGCTACTAGGTTTGATCTTAGGCCTCGCCTAGATTACTCCAACGAATTAGCAGTTCACCATGGTAAAATAAAAATAAATTTCTCAATTAAAACTTAATTATTTCTATAAAGTTTTATTTATGCAACAACATTATTCATAGAGCCCACATGGTACAAAACCACTAATGAATTAGTGCACTGTTAAGGCACTCCTTGCATAGTGGTCACTGGTTCGAAACCCTATGCTTGTTCCACTTGCCTAACCTCCAACTAGAGGTTATAATGACAACAATGGAAATCAACCTCGTGTCACATGAGTACAAGACCCATCTAGTTGTTGATTTTTGTAGTAAGAACAAAAAAACAATATTATTCATGGAAATATGTTTTTTCTTTCAACCACATTGAGTCTACGATGCAGTGAGCTCCAATATTGGATGGAAGAACAATATGATTGAAGAATGATATATTCGCTTGCAATATACTGTCACTAAGATTATGCAAAGCAAGGCTCAATGAAACTTGATCTTCGTTTGGGACAACTTTTATCCCCACAAATAGCTTCCACCCTCAACCCCTCTCTATTAAATTTAAACCAATACCTCATAAAAACTATACCCTACACAAACTAAATCATTTGCACTTAATAAATAATTTCAAAAAAATTATGCAAATCCAATGTTCCTCTTCAAAAATACAACTTAGTCGAAATTACATACAAACCGGAGCTATGTAATAAAAAGGAATATTCAATGCCAATGACCTACTTCATTGCAATGAAATGATATTTTAACATCCACGAGACTAAAAATAGTCTATGGGACTATTAGTTCCCTGCTTTTCGTCTTTTGCAATTCAATCATTTTCTTGTTCAAATTGATGATGAGCTGGCCCAACTTTCCAACAATCCCCTCACTGAAAAGACAATGCCAAGAAACCGATGCTAGCATATTCCCATAACTTTCTTTGATGTCTTTGAATGCATCACATTCCAAAATGAAATGTTTTTTTGATTCCACTGCCCCAGACGTGCAAAATGTACACACCCGTTCTTCCCAAGCTTCTTTAGGCCTTTTCCATCGTCCTGTTTCACACCGAAGTTGATGCGAGTTGGTTCTTAATTGAGCAATAAGAACCTTTGCCCTCCACGGAATGCTAGCTCCAATGAACTCTTTTTGTTGTAGATCACACGTAGGGTTGAATTCCTCAATGTAATACTTCTTCTTTCTACCCAACTCTTTTCCCCATACCCGTTTACGAAACTTCTCCATAACAAAATCCTTTAGCTCCTTGCTATTTGTGGGACAGACATTGAGGTAGATATTCCATTTTTGCATCCATATGTAGTTTTGTTTTATCTATGTTTTCTTTCTTTCGCTCATGCCTTCATTGGAGATAACATTAGGCCATCCACCTACTCCCATTTGCTCAATTTTTTTTAGATATCTTATGAGCCGCACCATAGCAATGGCTTCGATGGGAGTTGCTCCTGTTTCACTCAACATTATCACATGAGATATCGAATTTTTTTATTTTGAACTTGTTCATGATCAAGTGTTTTTGAATTTTCTCAATTTGTTTCCATTTTGAGACGAGGGTGCTGCTAGCCCACAATTCACACCCATATAGCATCATTGGACAAACTAGGAGTCCAAAAAATGTTTTAGTCGTCTTCGAATCCCATAATTCTGTCTCTCTACATCTGTTTTGAAGAACATATAATGCTTTCCACCCTCCTAAAATTCTCTTCTTTTTCCAATCCTCCCAATTAAATTTGTTGTTGAAATCAGTCCCGAAGTACTTGTACTCATTTACTTCTTCAAGAATGTTACCTTCAAAAAAGAAAGTATGTTAGCGCTACGTCCTTTTATTAGAAAAGTTTTTATTTTGCTTCGGATAGTATTGAATTGCAATAAATTGAATGAAATATTTGAAATTCAAATATGATAACTCTAGCGGTCCTCCCGTCTTGCGCTTCCATTAGAGAAATAAACCTTACCTCATCAATCCACGTGGCATGTATGATGTTGTCACTGTGGAGAACCGTTAAATCACAGCGCTGCTATTCATGTTTATTGACATGACACGCCTCTACATTCAACCCTACTTCAAATTCATTTATCGCAAACACGACTCATAATCATATGCACGCCTCAATTGAAGTGAAGCGCAACTTCCCGTCAAGTGACGTACGTTTATTTCTAATCTGTGAACTTACCCCGAGAGTTTATTCGTTGATTGCTGCTACGGTATCCGCATTCTCTCTTTTGCAAAACCCACCATATTTTCCTCCTCGGTCATCTCTTTTCATCAGAGACGCAAACCCGCATTTTTTTTTGTTATAAACAATGCCGATATTGTCCCAATCCACAATGTGTTTACACATGCATGCGAAAGGACTGCCACCACTTCAGAAACCCACACCCAAATCCCCTTCTGTCCACAAATGCAATTCCTCCACAACTATACTCTCCGCCCACTTACCCAAAAGACGTCAATACACTAATCTTTCTGCATGTGGTTCTACTGGAGCTCTCAGTCTTTTCAGCCCTTTATTTAAGAGCAACGGAGTTTCAGTCAAGACGAAATTAAATGGAACAATAGCTTATAATGCATCCAATCCGGCCAGTGCAACAGTTGGGTCTTCATCACCAGATGCAGAACGCGAGAAAGAGAAGCTTTCTCAGGTGCACCCATTGCGCATTTACTTGTGTATAATGTGTGAAATGTTTCTGCTGGAGTACCCTTTATCTTAATTGTAGGGAAATTGATGTGATTGTAGCTTATTACAAATGTTCTGAAGGATAGGTTTTATATTAGCTTTTCTGTATGTGGATATTTTCATTTTTTTTCTCTGTAAACGTGTCTTTGTCGGTATTTTGGGTTTATCATTCCCTTCTCTGGTTCGAAGAGAAATTAATGATATACATTTATAGACCAGTAGAAAAACACCATCAAATATGAGGTTGGATCCATGAAATATATTAGATCAATCTACATGCAATCACCACTGACTACAGGCTTTAATGCTTTTAGTAAACCGTTGGTAGTTGCTGGAAAGCAGGGTATGTATTAGCTTGGGAGATCTGCTAAAGATGGGCTCCTTTTTGAGAATTGAATTGGAGTATCATCAGGTGTCAGTAAAGAAGAAGCTGACGTTGTGTAGCATTTTGCATCACAAATTTGAGCAAATCCATAGAGGACACTAAGAGAAAACTTCAGATATGTGCACTTGAGTGAAATGGGAATTTTTTGGAACTAGAAAGTCTGGTCCTATCAAGTGGCAGCCTTGGAAGAGTATAACATAAACATATACTTAATGAACATTGTGACCATAGCCGCGCAAGGGAAAAATTGGAGCCGTTTCTTTGATGCCAATGAATTAATAATGCTTGACCTATCCTGAACTCTATTCAAGTAGCGTTTCTTTTACAATAATTCAACAAACTTCCAGCCAAAAGTACCGAGTAGTTTACTCACTACACCTGTATGGCCAAAGTCTCCGACATTTTTTGATTTGAGTCCATTGTTTTCAAATGTACAGCTACATCAAGGGCTGGACTGATCAGAGTATTAGAACTGATATTGACCTTCTCGGTCTGACAGACATTTACTGGCCAACACAGACTTGAAAGTCCTATTTGACTTTGACAATTATCTTTGATTAGTCCCTGTATACGCAATGTGTGTAGTTTTGATGCAACATTGAAGATGTGTCACATACGACTTTGAGACTTTTTTGGTCCATGCTCTAAATTACTCAGTTTTTAAGATTGAGAGTATCCATTGGTGCAAGCTATGGAACATTGATGACATTATTTGCTCAATAAAGGGACAATAGTGCACAATGATCGTAACTCTCTAGTTTCTTCAGACACAGCAATATTGAGAAGTCATGCCACATGATCTAGACCACTTATTTGTGTTGGTCTAACATGTGATGCAGTACCACAACAAAATTGCAAATTTCCTATCAAGATTCACAACCACCAATAGTTAGACAGTGGACTGATACATATTACATTTTCTGAGGTGATAGATGCTGGAGAAGTAGGAGTTCTCCGCCAAAGTTTTGTTGTCATCAATGATTACTGGTAATTTCCAAAATTAATATTCATTAATCGAAAAGCTGATTCTAAATTGTTCCCTTCCAAATTTTCAATGAAATAAAGGTTTCATTGCTTCCCTAGGCTTCTAAATGCCACAAGCAACAAATGAGCCGTTGCATTAAATTGAGGATGAGGTAATAAGAAGGTTTTGAAGGCTAGGATGCTGCCAACCATGCTGGGCATAAGGTGAGTTCGAGCATATGCAATTATGCAGAAGAACTTTGCAAAAGCCTCAATTCCTTGTAGAAAATGAAGAACCCATTTTGCACAAATAACTTTTCCTTGTACATGCGAATTGATGTCTCCATCCCACCAATTAGTTTGGTGTGCAACTGATATTTCATTTATCCAATGGAACCTGTTTTCCTTCTCAAAATTGTCCCAAAACAGTTAACGTAAGATTTTTCCATCCTACCATAGGAAGTGAGAATAGATGTGCATGCTTGCAATCACTTTGGTGCAAATTTGGGAGTGGGTTGCTAAAGATTAGGGTTTAATACTCCCATTTTTCCACCTTTTTGTCAATTTATGTACTGCAATTTTTAATTGGTCTTTATGTAAAGCTTGGAAGGTAAATGAGATACATAAGATCTTAAACCCTTGCTTTGGCAAAATCTATATCTAGTTCGTGCTTTCTAACCACTCAAAGGGACGAGCAAGACTTTGTCATAGCACTTCATTTTGGCTCACTAAATGTTGCATCTTGAATCTTGGTATAAAATGTCCAAGCATTTTAAATGTGTATCTGTATGATTTCAAGTTTTCATTAATGTTGAGGAAGGAGTCATTAACAAAATGGATAACAATTAGCTACACTTGCTCTTGGCACTTGCCTGGTTCATATTTGATATTGTTAATGGTTATATATGCCAATCCATTACAAAAATAAAAGGCTGAAACATAGGGCTTGCAACATGATTAGAATAAACGACTATTTTTGTCTTCATCTTAAGCTTTTACAAAATTAATTTGAAGAAACAAGGTGTTTTGGTCGAACATTATGGTCCATTCCATCCCTTCCTAGATGAAAATACATTGTTGAGGATATATCTTCCGTTACTGAAACTAGTTGACTTTGGAATATATCATTGAGTGTGTGTGTATATATATATATATAACTAGCTTTTTCTTAACACACCCAAAATGAACCACTAGCACCATTCAACTAAGTCACCGTTGGTTTGGAAGCCATGATTAGGGGGTGTCTATTTTGCCAATGTCACCTAAGAGTTGAACCAAGACTTAATGACCATTGTGTGTGGTTAAGCTCATTCATGTTGGAATTTCTAAGTTTAACTATTAGAAATCCTTCCTGTACTCTCTGATTTATTTCTTCCTACTTGTTCTGTTAATTAACAAGTTATTTGCCATTTAAATACTGAAAATAAATACAAGTACAGTCTCAACACATACATATCATCAACTGAAGGAAAACAAGCACACAAGTGACACCGTTATTTTTGGACTAATGTCCCTAGAAAAACCCAATGTGGGAAAACCGGTGCAGCTATCTGAGGGTTTTATTATTAAGTAGTTTCAGAATACAATCTAGGTGCCAGAAAAGGCTCACCCAACAGAGAACGCCCTTGGCAGTAGTACCTCTCAGTCGGAGACAGATATCAGCCCCACGAAATCTCCCAGTGTCAGCCTCTAGGGTCAGCATCAACCTCTTTGGCCCAGCGTCAGCCTTTCTGGCCTAGCGTAAGCCTCTTGGGGCTCTGCGTCATCCTCTGGAGCCTCTGCGTCTCCCACGCTGGCCCTCCTCAGGCTCTGCGCAGCTCCTAGCTACCTCTGCGTGGCCTCTAGCTGGCTCTGCGTCAACCCTCTCCTGGCTTCTGCGCTGATGCTCCTGGTACTATCTTTGCCTCTTTGCTACTGTATTCACTACCCCTCAACTGCGACTCTGATCACTCCTTCGTTTTCTTCAGCAAGCCCTGCCCCAAAAAATCGAATTCTTGATCAACTCGGTGTATTCTCCAAGTGACCCTCAAGTCTCCTCTTATACTTTTCTCGTTAACAATTCAATCACTGAGATTAAGTCCCTAATCAACGACTAAGATTAGATCTGGCTTGATCCATGACTTTTGGACCATTCTAACTCAGTTTTATATTAATTCACATAATATTTTGTTTTCCCTAAGTTTAGACTTACGGAGCCCAAAAAATATTAATTATTTTAATATCTCCCAAACTGGTTAGATTCTGCCCAAATCATTTTTGGGTCTTGGAAATGTCATATGCTTTAGCCTCTCCACCAATTTTCGTGGCTAGAGCACATTCGATGCTAACCCAAATCAACACTCCCTTTTAGCGAGGACTGTTCTCTAGTAATACTCCTCACTGAGCATCACCCCGATCATCCGACATCGGTCCCTGTGTTGATGCTAGGCCTGCTGCCCAACATCCTCTGCACTGCTGCATCATGTACTGCTACCCATAGCCCTGCCACTGCCACTGTTACATCCGTACGATAACTCTCTCTGCATCCGTGCTGCTGCCCATGGCCCTGCCACTGCCACTGCTGCATTTGCACTACAACCCCTCTCATCATGCTACATCGTGCTGCCCATAGCACTGCCACTGCTAACTGTTGCACTGCAACTCAGTTACTGAGAAGTAAGTAACTGATCTCCCAACTCTGACATCTCCATCAGGCTAGAAACACTCCTGATGCTAAAGCTCCCTTTGTCACTGACAAGTGCTCCCTCTCTGACCTTTACGTTGCTGCAACAACTCTGTGCATCTCCCACTACTGCCTCATGCTGTCCTGGGACTTTTGCACTGTAGCTCCCTCTGTCGCTCTATTCGCATCCGTCTCTACCGACATTCGCCAGTCCTGCTACTCCTCTTTGGGGCTCCCATAGCAAGGTATAACCCAAGAGGTTGGGTACCTCGAGGATCCTGCCCCTGCATCACCTGTAGTCCATCTGATTACAGCTCGATGTGACCCCACTTCCTCTCAAGTGGCGTATGAGCACTCATGGCACAATCATCATCTGTCTTCACTTCTTTCTCCGCCCTTGCTCGCGCAACCTTGGCCTCAGAAGCCTCTCCCTTGCTCTTCTTCCTCAGACATTGGCTCGCATAGTGACCCAGTTCCCCATAATGGAAGCATTTGACCTTGGAGAGGTCCTGCTTCTTCCGTTTCTCCTGCTTTCTCTCAGATGCTAGGGCAACATCCTCCTCTTCCTCCTTCTTGATTTTGACCCCCTTGCCGCTGCTCACTGCCTTGGTTAGCCTTCTGATCTCTTCTTGACGAAGAGCCGCCCATAGTTCCTCCCAATCTGGAAGGGTCGACCTGCCTAGTATGCTCAGGACAAATACCTCCCAATCCTCTGAGACTGCGTTCAATGCGGTTGTCACCAACATCTCCTCATCTGGCGTGAACCCTATGGAAGTTAGCTGATCCCGAATCTCCTTCAATCGACTGAGGAATGTGTCTGTCTGTTCTCCCTTCTGCATCTGGTATGATCGTAGCTGATTTTCTAGTAGCATCTTCCTCTGCACGGAAGTATGTTGATACAATTTTGTCAGGGCCTCCCACATCGCATTTGCCGTGTTCTTTTCGGCAATATGTGGTACTACATGGTCGTTGACCTCATTAAGGATGATGCTCTTGGCCCTCGCCATTGCCTCGTACTTTTCGTTCTCAGCCGGGGCAACTGGGATCGCTATCGTGTTCAAGGCGAAGTGTTTGAGACGATTCTTGTCTAGAACAGACAAGATCCTGGCCTTCCAGACTATGAAGTTTGAGGCTCCGTCCAGTCTATCCTGATCTCTTACCCCATTCACTGCCATTTCACTGCTCCTCTTTCGACTCTTCCGAGTCTCTCTACTTCCCTCTTGGAAGTTCTCGGTGTGACTCCCTCTGAGCCTCGATTTCCCTCCTGGAAACCCCTCTGCCAATGTCGAGATGCCCCCACTCCGATCGTTAGTGCAGCTGCACCACTGATCCAGATTTCTTGGCTAGAAATCCTCAGCAACAACTCCCTCCTCCTTGGTCTTGCCCTGTTAGGTACTATTTTGACCACAATACCCCATCAACTTCACTCTGCAACCTACCCACAACCTCCTATGCCCCAGCAAACTAAAGGTTAGAGCCTCTAGGCTCTGCACAATCCCGACACCAGCAAAATCCGCACCTCCTGGCCACGGGCGTCAATCCTTCTTGACTGCGAAAGATGACCGGGCACTGCGTAGGTCAAGTCTGCTCCTCTTTGCCACTGCGCTGATCCTCTTCCCGGCTTGAACTGATGACGCAGGCATTCCGTCACCCCTTCCTTGCTGCTTTTCCACTAGGAACAACTTTTGTCACTCGGGACAACTGTTTCTGCTGTTGTTGCTCTGCTCGGTTGATGTCCTCAGTTATCTTGTGATCTGCAACCTCGCTCTGATACCATGTTGGAATTTCTAATTCTAACTGTTAGAAATCCTTCTTGTACTTTCTGATTTATTTTTTCCTACTTGTTCTGTTAATTGACAAGTTATTTACCATGTAAATACTGAAAATAAATACAAGTATAGTCTCAACACATACAGATCATCAACTGAAGGAAAACAAGCACACAAGTGACACCGTTATTTTTGGACTAATGTCGCCGGAAAAACCCAATGCGGGAAAACCGGTGCAACTATTTGAGGGTTTTATTATTAAGCAGATTCAGAATACAATTTGGGTGCCAGAAATGGCTCAGCCAATAGAGAATGCCCTCGGCAGTAGTACCTCTCAGTCGGAGACAGATATCAGCCCCAATCTGCCCCACAAAATCTCCTAGCATCAGCCTCTAAGGTTTGCGTCAGCCTCTCTGGCCCAGCGTCAGCCTCTCTGGCCCAGTGTCAACCTTTCTGGCCCAGCGTCAGCCTCTCGGGACTCTGCGTCAGCCTCTGGAGCCTTTGCGTCTCCCACGCTGGCCCTCCTCAAGCTCTGCGCAGCTCCTGGCTACCTCTGCGTGGCCTCTCGCTGCTTCTGCATGGCCTCTACCTGGCTCTGCGTCAACCCTCTCCAGGCTTATGCATGGCCTCTCCTTGGCTCTGCGTCAACCCTCTCCCGGCTTCTGCGTTGATGCTCCCGGTACTATCTCTGCCTCTCTGCTACTACATTCACTGCCCCTCAGCTGCAACTTTGATCACTCCTTCGATTTCCTCAACAAGCCCTGCCCTAGAAAATCGAATTCTTGATCAACTTGGTGTATTCTCCAAGTGACCCTCAAGCCTCCTCTTATACTTTTCTCGTTGACAATTCAATGGCCGAGATTAAGTCCCTAATCAACGGCTAAGATTAGATCTGGCTTGATCCATGACTTTTGGACCATTCTAACTCAGTTTTATATTAATTCACATTAATATTTTATTTTCCCTAAGTTTAGGGACTCCAAAAAATATTAATTATTTTAATATCTTCCAAATTGGTTAGATTCTGCCCAAACCATTTCTGGGTCTTGGAGATCTCATGTGCTTTAGCCTCTCCACCAATTTTCGTGGCTAGAGCACATCCGATGCTACCCCAAATCAACAATTCACAAGCGCAAGCATGTCATTGGTAGGACTTAAATCCTAGCTAACCCAAATAGCTATTGTTGATGTGGGAGAAAATGACTCTCATTGCCAATTCTTTGGCCAAAATTTTGCAAGATAATACATAGTAATGTAATTGGCTTTCAATTGGTAATATGGTTATGTCATTGATAGTTGGTATGGATTTGATATCCCCCCTATTATTTCTGATTTATGGCTTCTGTGATGTGAATAACTTTGAATTGATACTTACGAATCCATCACAATGAGTTTTTTGAGTCGACGTTTCGTGCTAGCAAGTGTGGCTCATCATTAGGACACTAATGAAAACTCTGATCAAGGCCCAAGAATAAATAGGAGAGAGATACCAATGGGAAAACCTAAAAAGTGAAAAATGAACATTACGTCAAGCAAATGTTCAAAAAGTTAAAATTAATAATAATAATAAAATAAATCCTAGAAGTAAGGAAAAATGAAAAAACATATTAATATGTTTCTATTTCCTATTATATATATGTATATATGTATGTATGTATGTATGTATACTTAATCAAGTCTTCTAAAGATTTGTCATGAATGGATTCCTTGTTAACTTGAAGTGGGTCTGGGTCCAAAAAATCTTAAGAAAATGGCTTTATAAAATTCACAATGGAAAACATTTAGCTTTAGGGACTTTTTGATGTCCATATGAGATGAAGCAACATGCAACTTGTCTAAAATCAAAGGTTGATTGAAAGTATAAGTTTTTGAACTTAGATAACCTATGAGGAGTTGCGTTAGCACATGGTTTCCCGTTGCACTATCACCTTTCTCTCTTCAAGCATGCCTTGGAATTGAAATATTAGCTTCTAATGAATGACAAAATATCTTTTAAAGTTGGCTTATGTAGAAACCTCCTTAGAGATTAATGCTTGAAAAAAAATCCTTTGTCACCTTGTTGCTAGATTTAATCTAGTGTAAGAAATCTCTAATATGGGCACCTTTAGCTCTCCTAATCATAGCAATTTTGATAATGTGACAAAGTATGGCTATGCGACTTTGCAAGTCTTCGAAAGCGGTGTGTTGAAGTCTCGTTGATTGAGTCAAGCTCTTGTGTCATGGCCTTTTCACACCTTTTCTTGGTTGCTGAGAATTCTTTCCCAAACTTACATAGGAAGTTGTTCCACTACTCAATCCACCTTGTGTCTTGCCTTGGCTAGGGATTCAAGTTCAAACTCGATGAATTAGATGATGTTATATGTGGTTTGCAATGCCCATACGATATCAAATATTATTAATGATGGTTCAAGGGAGTGGCTTTTGGCAAGACTTGAACTAACCTTAAGCCTTTTCAATCAAGAGGAAAAAAATGTTATAGTTTGAAAGCATGGCTTTGTCAAGCCTCTTGAGAAATTTTTCCTTGCATTTTCTAAAGTTGGACCTTGTACACCATAGATTCAAGTTGTCTCGTCTCTTATTTATGTTTGACTATTACAAGCTTGACTGTAAATTAAACTAAGTTCCCATTCCCTATGGCACCAACAAAAAATGACGAGGACTTTCTTAACTTTGGTGATTTTATCATATTGAAATTACCTCAGATGAGCCAATTGGCCTTTGAAAGATCATTGACTATCCAACACTATAATGTGGTAGACTATGAAGCATCATTCGATGCATCAATAAATTAAGCATTTCTAATGTATGGCTGTCTTTGCCAAGTAGAATCCAAATTGGTTGTTGGGAAGGGTCTAAGACCCATAGTGTGACACATGCAACAAGCTTAGGAGAGAAGTATGTTTGTGCCTTTTTTTTTTAGTGTTGCACGACCCTTCCCCCCCCAAAGGATCCAAGGCCGGAACTACGTTCTGTATGGATCCTTGGGCGATCCTCCGGTGGAACCACTGTTCCATCGTTTTGAGGCGATTCCTGGAAATCTGGAGCTGTGTGGGCTCAATCCGCAAATCTGGAAAAGGATCTGCCACAGATCCGTGGAGGTGCGGGCACAAATCTGCGTGGATCTGGAAAAGGATTTGCCGCAGATCCGTGGAGGTTCAGGCACAAATCCGTGTGGATCTGGAGGGAGACAGGCAGTTCTGCGGGGGCCCAATTTCTAATTTTTTATTTTTATTTTTATTTTTTCTTTGACTTAAGTTGGGTTGGGGCTTCCTGGACACTCCCAAGGTTGCTCTATTGATGCTCCTTAGATGCTTCCTAGATGCCCCCTCATGGTAATGTTAAATTCTTAAAGTAAAAGTGACATTCTCTTTTATCTTTCATTTTCATCCTTTTACTTAAATTTTTAACATTACCATGAAATGACTCATGATGTTTGAGAGTGGCTTCAGCCTCATCGGATTTCATATGGAGAAAATAGAATTTCATATCCTATTCAAAATTCAACCGACTTAACAATTTTTCAGGAATTCAGGATCAATGGGATTGTGGCATTTCATTAGATTATATCAGGGTATGTGATTGGCATTTAACCAAGAGCACCAAGCCCTATATGTACCCTAGTGTTGGTGGTTTTAATTGTTGAACTCCTTTGTCATGGCCTTAGCAAAAAATTACCTCTCAATCAAGTCAAACTCATTGATCAAGCATGTTCATTATTTTCATATCTTCTACAACTAATTTGGTATTTTGGACGTTTTTTTAATATAAATGCAAAAAATAATATATATATGGTAGACGCTTTGCTTCCTAGATTTTTGGAAAATGACGCTTCTAATGCTTCACTTCCAAAAAGCGTCCCTGCTTCATGCAACATTGTTTTTTTTCCCTCATTATGCAATGCATTGAGGTTTTCTAGGATCTAAATTAGAATATTAATGACACAACAATTATGTTTTTGATAATATGAAATTTTTGGAGAGTTGGCCAAAAGGCATAAGATGAAGACATGGTGGGGAATAAGCAATATAAAACATTAAGCAGACAATTGCTGCAATGCAATAGTCACGATTTCAACCCATTTAAATTTGTTCCAAATGGTAATGTACTTTGTTTGCTCTACATAAAAAATAAAATTAGGTTTCACACTAACAATATGGTAGTGAATTCCTGTTAACCCCTAGCTTTGTTTGTGCAATTGTATGGTTAAGATCTAGCTAGCTTTCTTTGTGGGCATTTAGTGATAGGTGCATTAGGTTCATAGTGATTAGAGTCCATTTTAGAGGCACATTCACTAGATTTGGAGGAGATTGTTATTTTAGTAGATGTCCTATTTTCTAGGAGCTCGAGTTTGGAGGTCCACATGTCAGAGTTGTTCAAATAATTTTGGTCTTTACGAGCTAACAATGCCAATGAGCTTTTTTCGGGTGACATGTGAGTATTCATAGGATACTGTTGTATTTGGCAATTTGGGTTTTTGTGCTATATTGTTGGTTCGAAACATATAGTTGGATTCCTTGCAGAAAGATGAGTATGATGAGATTGATTTCATTGACATGCTAGATTCTACGATTTTTAGCAATGTCTATTTTTAGGCACACTATAGTTGGAAAAAATATCATAGCAGTTCCATTAATTTTTTGTCTTTCCTATTTTTTAGGAGGTGGATTTCCATCTTTGGCATGCCTATATTTAGCATTACTATAGTTGGCAGGCATGGGCTCTAGATCTCTAGTTAAAATATGATGTTATGGATTGGTTCGAATTGAGCAAGTGGAAGTGTTTTAGAGTGACATGTGTCAACCACTTATGAGGGATGTCTATTGATGCAATTCGACCTCCTTGGTATATTTGGCGGTTTGCTAAATAGTATCTTATCCTTGGACCTATGTTGCTAGAGCATGGAGTGGAGTGCAAGTGAAAATTAGAGTAGGAATGCCATTTCCCAAAAAGCCTTGGAGCAAAGCATTTTGGGAGCATTATATGTATATAAATGCATCTATATTAAAATAACATGCATAATGCCAAATTGATTGCATAATATATGAAAACATGCATATTTGTGCTTTTTGTAGATGAATACTACATTAATATGAAGTTAGAAATGCCATCCATAGTACATTACTGATTGTATTGAAACTTTGAAAGAAATCATTATGAATAAATGAGCAAGAACATTTAAATGAGAACATAAATGACAAGAAATGTTCCACCATCACTTATATTGGGATTATCATCATTAGTATCATCCTTCATCCTTTGCTTCTTGCCTAGACTTTTCTTCTACCTCAATCCCCTAGGGACATTAGTTAACACCGCCCAATTTTGATGAAATTGCCAAGTCCAAGCCTTAAAATATGGTAGAAAAGGCTTAACATGCATAACCAATGATTTTGGTTTTAGTGAAGGATGCAGTTTTGCTAAAGCCATGACAAAGGGGTTTAGCAATTGACACAACATTGGGGTACATAAAGGGCTTGGTAATTGTTATTGCAAAATGTAGCACTTTAGTGCAAAGCCTTACTAAGCATTCTGGATTGAGAGCAACAATGGGATTAGTTACCACAGTGACCTTAACAACTACTCCCCTACATTTTGTGGTTGGATACAATCCCCACAAGTGAGGCTTCCCCATAGATCTTAGGGATTAGGTAATCTAAATGATTTTAGGCTAAACACTGTGAAAATTCCTGAATCTAACACATCAGAAACCCCTACTGCAATTACTGGTTTATAATCGCCTACTTGTTCTTTTCATTAACAAGTTATTTATTTGCATAAACATCGAAGTAAACACCATTGCAACCTTCACAAATATATAGATCATGCACTGAAATAAACTGAGACAATAACGCAAGGGACACCGTTATTTTTGGACCATTGTCCTCGGAAAAACCCGATTCTAGAAAACCGGTGCAACATATAGAGGGTTTGTATTATTAAGCAGATTTCGTGAATACAACTAGGGTGCTAGAAATGGCTCACCCAACAGAGAATATCCTCGGCAGTAGTACCTCTATCCGGAGACAGATATTCTGCCAAACCAGCAAACGGATGATCAAACCCCACAGCGACTCCGGCTGTTCTCGGTGTTGGACAACGAAAGCTGCTCCAAGCACTGCTCTGGAACTGCATCACTCCTCTAGGAGCTGCGTCACCCTCTCTCGACTCTTAATTTGCTGATCTGCTCCCAGTCTGCCCCACAGAATCTCCCCAGCGCAGCCTCTGAGGCCCAGCGCCAGCCTCTGCGGCTTCTGCGTCTCACTGCGTCAGCCCTCTGTGTCCTCTGTGTCAGCTTTACGACCTCTGCGTCAGCTTTAAGACCTCTGCGTCAGCCCTTCTAGGGCCTGCGCTGTCTCTCCCGACACTGTGTTGCCTCTTTGCTATGTATTCTTCAGCCTCAGATGAAAATCCCTTGCTGAACTGCCCCTCACTGCAACTCTGATCACTAACTCGATTTCCTCAGCAAACCTCACCTCAGAAAATCGAATTCTTTGATCACTTGGTGTATCTCTAACTGACCCTTAAGCCTCCTCTTATACTTTTCCTGTTGAGTCTTCAACGACCGAAATTAAGTCCCTAATCAACGGCTGAGACTAGAACTGGCTTGATCCTCGCTACTTATAACTTTCTCACCCATATTTTATTAATACACATTAATATTTTTATTTTCGTAAGTTTAGACTTAGGAACTCATTAAAAATATTAATTATTTTAATAACTCTTCATTTGAGTGGAATTTCTCCAAACGATTTTTGGGTCTTGGAGATCTCATGTGCCTTAGCCTCTCCACCAAATTTCATGGCTAGAGCACATCTGATGCTACCAAAAATCAACACTCCCTTTTAGCGAGGAATGTGCTCTAACAATGCTTCATCATAGAAGCATCACATTGATCCTCCACATTGGTCCTCTGTGCTGATGCTTGGCTTGCTGCCCCACATCCATTGCACTGCTGCTTCCTATATTGCTGCCCATGACACTGCCACTGCCACTGCTACATCTGTATTGCAACTCCCTCTCAAAATGTTGACTCATGTTGCCCATAGCACTGCCACTGCTCACTGCTGCACTGCAACTCAGCTGCTGAGAAGTAAGCAACTGAAACTTCACCCAAAAACTGACATGTTGGACAGTATGGATGCCTCGTGATGATGAAGATACCTCTGCTGCTTATCTGTGCTGACCCTCTATTGCTACTGCGTCGCTGCAAACTGCTTGTGCCTCTCGCACTGCTACAACATCCACTGCGCTGCCTCAGACTTTGGCACTCTAGATCTACCACTGTTGCTCCATCACACCTCGCTCTAACCGACACCTGTCATTTTGCAACTTTCATTACGGGCTCCCGTAGCCGTATGTGATCCAAGAGTTTGGGCACCTCAAGGATCATGCCCCTCTTTTGTAGTCCTCTTGACTACAACTCCAAGTCTCCCCACCTTTTCTCTAGAAGCACATGAGCACTCATGGCACAATCATCATTAGTCTCGACATCCTTCTCCGCCTTTGCTTGGAGCAGCCTTTGAGTCGAAAGCTTCTCCCTTGCCTTTCTTTTTGGGCCACTGAGAGGCATAATGTCCCAGCTCCTCACAGTTGAAGCACTTGACATTGGAGATGTCTTTCTTCTTCCTCTTCTGTAGCCCCTGCTGTCTCGCTGATGCGAGAGCTGCATCCTCCTCCTCCTCCTTGATTCGAACTCCCTTACCGCTGCTCCCTGCCTTGGTCAATCTCCTGAGCTCTTCTTGTCAAAAAGTTGCCCACATCTCCTCCTAACTGGGGAGAGTCGCTCTACCCAAAATGCTTTGGACAAATGTCTCCCATTCCTTGGAGACTGCATTCAGGGCAGTCCTGACTAAGAACTCTGGATCTGGAGTAGACCCCACGAAAGTAAGCTGGTCACGAATCCCCTACAACCTGAGAAGGAAGGGATCTATCTCCTCTCTTTTCTACATCTGATATGACCTCAGCTGATTCTCCAATAACATCTTCCGCTGCACAGAAGATCCCTGGTAGAAGGTGGTCAGGGTGTCCCACATCTCCTTTGCTGTTGTCTTTTTAGCAATATGTGGTATGACATGATCCTTGATCCCGTCTAGGATCATGCATTTCACCTTCGCCTGGGCCTCCTCATACTTCTCAGCTGCATTAGTGTCAACTGTGACAACTACTACTTTCAAGGCATAGTCCTTGATGCGATGTTTATCCAGGATTGCCAGGATCTTAGCCTTCCAGATGACAAAATTGGAAGCCCCGTCCAATTATCATGATCCCTTAATCCGTTCACTGCCATCTCTACTCCTCTTATCTAGACTCCCTCTATGTCGTGATTTCCCTCTTAGAAATCCTCCGACCAATTGTCGAATCACTCCTCTCCAATCCTCCTTTGCCACTGCAACCCGGATCTAGATTTCTTGGCTAGAAATCTGTCGAGGTAGTACTTCCCTCTACCTTGGTTCAGTCTCCTTAGACACTGTTCTGCACCAACAGAAAATAACGTCCCACCAGCTCCTCAAATCAAAATCTGCACAACTCCCTTAGCCCCGGCAACTCGAAGAATCTGAGCCCTTTAGGCTTTGTGCAATCACTGCCTGGGCTAAATCTGCTCCTCCCAGCCAACTGCATCAATCCTTCCTGTCCCCGAAAGATGACGTGGCTCTCCGTGAGCCTGATTTGCCCTCCTCTTCCTCTGTGCTGGCCCTTCTCTTGGCTAAGAGTGCTGATGCAGGCACTGCCTGAGCCTCTGCGTCACTCTCCCTGCACTGCGTCACTCCTCTTCTTGCCTCTTCAGCTCTGGAACAACGCCGTCTCTCAAGACAACTGCTTCTCTGCTGCAAATTCTCAGGTTTTCTCGGTTAGTGTCTTCAGTCGTCTATGATATGCAATTGCTTTGATACCATGTGAAAATTCTTGAATCTAACACGTCAGAGGCCCCTACTGCAATTACTGGTTTATAATCTCCTACTTGTTCTTTTAATTAACAAGTTATTTAATTGCATAAACATCGAAGTAAACACTATTGCAACCTTCACAAATATACAAATCATGCTCTGAAATAAATTGAGGCAATAACACAAGGGACACCGTTATTTTTGGACAATTGTCCCCGGAAAAACCCAATTCAGAAAATTGGTGCAGCGTGTAGAAGGTTTGTATTATTAAGCAGATTTCGTGAATACAACTAGGGTGCCAGAAATGGCTCTCCCAACAGAGAATATCCTTGGCAGTAGTACCTCAATCCGGAGACAGATATTCCGGCAAATCAGCGAATGGATGATCAAACCCCACAACGACTCTGGCTGTTCCCTATGCTGTACAACGAAAGCTGCTCCAAGCACTGCTCTGAAACTGCGTCACTCCTCCAGGAGCTGCATCATCCTCTCTCGGCTCAAAATCTATTGATCTGCTCCCAGTCTGCCCCACAGAATCTCCCCAACGCTACCTTTGAGGCCTAGCATCAGCGTCTGCGGCTTTTGCATTTCACTGCGTCAGCCCTTTTAGGGCCTGCGTTGTCTCTCCCGGCACTGCGCTGCCTCTCTGCTATGTATTCTTCAGCCTCAGATGAAAATCCCTTGTTGAACTGCCCCTCACTACAACTCTGATCACTAACTCGATTTCCTCAGCAAACCTCGCCCCAGAAAATCGAATTCTTTGATCACTTGGTGTATCTCCAATTGACCCTCAAGCCTCCTCTTATACTTTTCCTGTTGATCTTCAACGACCGAGATTAAGTCCCTAATAAATCAACGACTGAGAATAGAACTGGCTTGATCCTTGTTACTTAGAACTTTCTCACCCATATTTTATTAATTCACATTAATATTTTTATTTTCCGAAATTTAGACTTAGGAACTCATTAAAAATATTAATTATTTTAATAACTCTTCATCCAAGTGGAATTTCTCCAAACGATTTTTGGGTCGTGGAGATCTCATGTGCCTTAGCCTCTCCACCAAAGTTCATGGCAAGAGCACATCCGATGGTACCCAAAATCAATACCCCCCCCTGAAGGTTCTGCTACAATATTCACCCAAGGACAAAGATTTAGAAATTAGGGTTTTGGGTGATTTAAGGTATAATTTCAAGAGAGTGAGTTCAAAGGTCCCTATTGCTAAATCTAGAGGGCTTAGTTAGACCAAAAAAGGCTCTAGTAGGTGCCCAAACACATGCAATCAAAAATATATACTCTGCTGTTATAAACTAGGGTTTTAATTAGTGTTTTACAACTCACAAATGTTTTACAACAACAATAATAAAACAACCATGTAATCTATGGTATACAAGTGTACAATTAGTGCTAATCGATGAGTAAATAAGAGAGGAAATCACAATAATTTTCATTGGCTGATAACAAGAAAGCCTAGATGTTAGTTCTAATTAATGGCTGAAAAATGTTTTTTGTGGTTGGATACAATCCCCATAAGTGAGGCTTCCCCATAGATCTTAGGGATTTAGGCTAAATAACCCCGAAAGGTTCTACTACAAGATTCGCCCAAGGACAAAGATACAATGATTAGGGTTTCAGGTGATTTAAGGTATATTTTCAAGAGAGCGAGTTCAAGGGTCCCTATTGCTAAATCTAGTGGGAGACCAAAAGAGGCCCAACACATGCAATTAAAAAAATATACTTTGCTATTATAAACTAGGGTTTCAATTAGTAATTTACAACACACAATTGTTTTACAACAACAATAATAAAACAATCATGTAATCTATGATAAACAAGTGTAAAATTAGGACTGAATAATGGGTAAATATGAGAATAAATTACAACAATTTTCAATGGCTGAAAACTAGAAACCCTAGATGTCAGCTCTAATTAATCGCTGGAAAATACGTGCAAAGCCTTACCCTAGGTCAACAAGGTCCAAGGTAAATAATGTTGAAAAATGATTTTGTTGTAACCTAATCCTAATTTACCCTAGAAAGCATAAAAGGAAAAATTTAAGGTTTTATGTTTTGATCTTATAGATTGGCACAAGAGATGAGACTAGTGCCTTTCACAATCAAGGGGCTAATGGGGTCTAGGGCTATAAATCTATGGAAGAGGATCAATGGAAGTGATTTCAAAGGAGATAGAGAAAGACAAGCTTGTGTTTCTCAATTCCTTAAACCCTAACGTCCTTCTATCTTATTTGGAGATTGAAAGGGATGAAGCTGCACTTAGGTTTCTCTAGATAAACTTGATGAAAATCTTGTTCAATGAGATGTTAGAGCCATAAACCATCAACAACACTTTGATGAAAATTTCAAACCCTAATTCTTTAGCAATTTCAAAATGGGAAGAAAATATTTACAATAAAGTAGCACATATCATCAAAGAATCATTAATAATCATCCAAGGGAGAGTACCATCCATTCAAAATATCCTCCCCAAGACAATTTTGTTCAATTCATGTTCCATAGCAACCAAGAGAGAAAAGACTAACTAGCGTGCATTGATCTCCAAGTGTGTGTGACAATGATCCAAGGAGAATTCAACCTCCCTCTATTTATATGAGGACAACCAAGTTGGATTTCTCCTAATTTAGTCTAAAAGCACAAAAAATAATATGAAATTTGTTTACAAGTTGGATAGGTCATAGGTCGACCCCCAAAGATTGCTAACTCAATGAATAAACATAAAAAACAAGCCTCATTTAACCCACACTTATAAGCTAAAATCCTTTCAAGGGTGGCATCATCCTCCAAAGGGTGTTTCTCATCAAAAGGTGTAATGGATGACTCAAAAAGGTGCATCTCGTCCCAAAGGTCACAAATCCTCATCAAATGGTGTCCTATCATCAAGCAAGGCTTCCTCAACATGATGTCATCCTCAAACAAGCCCTCGTAATCAATCCATGTTAAAATATTCTAAAACCAACGATATAAGCAAATAGATAAGATCTAGTTACTTGTTGGTAATATTAACTTATCTATGCAACGGAAAACGAGAAAAGCAATCACACAATGCACCGCCCTTCTAGATTAGTTCATCATTTAAAATTATCTTCAGAACTTACAAGGGTTTCCTTACAAGGAAAAATGGCTCTGAGAATTAATCAAACGAACAACAAACTTGAAAATTACAGTTTGCACGGAAATTGAGGCAACCTGCCCTCAAATCCATACAACGGTACAAAATTTGTACAAATGATAGTATGGCCTGCTCTGCTGGGCTTATATGACTGCTCTTTTCCTTCTTGGTTGTTGGCTACTTGTCCTTGTTGAAGACTGGCTACCTTCTCCTTGCTGAAATACTACTGAAATCCTCGTCAATGGCCGAAAATCAGATCCTTGATTTTCTCTTTCAATCACTTGACTTGTGAAATGAATGTTCTGTGTGTCAATGTCCTTTACGCTCTCTTTGTTTTATAACTTTGACACAAGCCAAAGACCTAATCGTCAATGGTTGAGATCTAATCGTGAGATCAATGGCTCTCTTTTAATTAAATTATTAAGTGACCCACTTTAGTCACTTTTTTTTTATAACATGATCGGGTACTTATATATTATAAAAACTGCTAGGAGCCAAGTCCTGTTACATATGTTGGGAGAAATAGATAAGGAGAAGTCCAAAATGGGTTCGCAGACCTTGACTTCTTATAAGTAAACTTGAGTAGTACAGATTGAAAAAGAAATCGGCTGTATAGCCTTACAAACAGACCTGCGAGAAGACAAAATTTACTAGTCATTAGGTAGATTACTAAAGCTGATTGACAGAGTCATCGATCTGTGGTTCTTTCTTAACACTTGCTCTGGTTGAGGTCTCAGCTTGCATACTCTGAGTGATAGACTTAATGTGGGCGATAGCCTCCTCCATGTGGTTGCATTTTTCCTTTATGCTTTCTATCTCTGCTTTTTGTTTTTCCAACTTCTTTCTCTTTGATCTGCTCTCTGACTAGAAGTCCTCTTTGAGCTCATTGAAATGTTTGACGAACCTTGCTATCATAAAGCAATGGGCTTTACATAACGTGCAACTGCTGTTTGCAATCACTCTGTCCAGCGGATTCTCGGGATGCTCTCTGTTTTCCGGGTTCTCATCATTCGCTCTGTTTTCCGGGATCTCAGCCATATCTGGGGAGCTGTTGGGGAAGGGGATGCAGAGCAGAAGCAGGGAGAGGGGATAGAAAAGATGGAAAGGGAGACCAGAAGAATATGAGGGGAATGCCAAGAAGAGGGAGCAGACCACGCAAACAAGGAAAAACCAGTCTCTGAAGGTTACCAAATGATCGAGCACGAGAAGAACAGCCGAGGAGAAGGCGAACTTCCAAGCTTGGAGACTGCAAATGACACCCCTGAAGACTTTAGAAGACGATCTCGCGGCTGTGTTGAACTGGTAGCGGCCTCGCTTGTTGAAGAGCTTCTTGGACTGATCGCCAGATGAAGGACCTTTACTCTCTTGCAAGAATAAGAAAGAGTTTCTGATGGGCTCATGGAGAGAAGGATTGATGGGAATATAAAGCAGAGTGGAAGGGAGAGCGAGCATAGAGTACGACGTGAACTCGATGGTTTGGCCAGGATTAGAATCGGATTTAAAATCTTTGTAGCAGTCTATGGAGATTTTGAAAAGACTCTTACCTAAAATCTGCGTGAGAGAGTCACAAGAAGATTGAGAGATCGAGATCCTGTGATCGGTCCAGGAAGAATGAGTGGTAAACATGGAGAGGGGAGGATCGTTTATTCAAGGCATGACAGGCTGCGTGCGGCTTGACTGAGTTTGGCCAGAGATCACAAGAGGAGATGTGGGGAATGATTAGACAAGAGGTCGGGAATATGCTGAAATGACTGGTCAGAGGGTTTGACAGGCAACTAAGCCGACTACGGGATTGGTTTCTCATATATGAATTCATTTTCCCTAACTTGACCGGTCTGCCTGTTTGATGCCTTAGTGGCATAATGGTCCGCTTCCGTGTTGTTGTCTCTTAGGACATGTTTGAAGATCGTGTTCCCCATTTCTTTAATGTTATCTGCAATCCTGAGCTTTACATTGTGAAGGGCCTCTTTTTTAAATTCTGTCCCCGACACCATAGCTGTAATAACGATGGCCGAGTCTCCCAATATAATTGGATTTCTGATTCTCAGCCGGTTCAGGATGATGGTGCCTAAGTAGAGACTGTATGCTTCTGCCATATTGTTGGACATTTGGCCCAATCCCCATTCATAGCTTACAAGAGTTTTACCTTGACTGTCCTTTATGATACCCCCTGCTCTAGCTTCCCCTGGGTTATTTTTGGACGCACCGTCGAAATGCAAAGTGGGGCGATTCTGGTCTAGAATCCATTGGCTTACTTCTTCCTTTGTGCCTCTGATCTTCCAGTGAATTCATCTCGTGCATGCTTTGGGGTAGGCTAGTTGATTATTGCTGTAGTTGATGCAGAATTTGTTGTACCATTCCATCTCTTCTTTGTGCCAGCTTGATTGATCTGGAGGAGCGACCAAGTTTGCACTTATTGTTTCAGAGATGAGCGCTGTTGTTTTTGCCAATATACGGGCAGGATTGGGCTTCTTGTTGTTGAAAATACAATTATTTCTAGCTAACCAGATTTTCTAACTGAGGGTAGCTGGGATACATTTCCAAACACGGATGATGTTGCTTTTGCCTTTCTTAGGGAAAGGGTAACATTTTACCCAGTTTTTTTGAAGAGAGGATAGCTGGTCATACGTCTCTTCAATTTCCAATGGGCTGACAATCTGAGTCCAGCGGCTTTGTGCGAGGGGGCAGTGGAAGAATAGATGGTGACTACTCTCCTCCTCAGCACGACAGAAGCAACATATTGATGGCCCCATGATCCCTCTTTTCCTTAGGTTTTCAGCTGTGAGCACCTTTCCTTTGAGGAGAGTCCAATTGAAGTGTTTGACCTTGGGTATGCACTCTGATTTCCATACAGTTGTGAAGAGGTTCCATTTCGCTGTTGAGGTGGATGCCTGAAGAAATTTGTAACCATCTTTGACAGTGAATTTTCCTCTGCTTGGCTCCCAAATATACCTGTCTTCAGCCCCTATGTTGGTGGGAGCAGCGCCTGTGAGGGAGACCTTAAGATTGAGCCATAGATCTCTGAGATCATTGGGAGTTTGAAGGTCCTTCCAGCCTTGCCAGGTGTTTTGATCCCATATTGAGATGTCATACAAGGTGGTTAAACTTTTGGCTTCCATCCAAATTTGCAAAGGCCTGAGATTTTGGAGGAGGTTTCTTGGTTTGGCGCCCATGATTCTATCAGTCCATATATTGACCTCCTTGCCGCTTCCAGGCACTTTGGAAATGTTCTCTCTGAACTGTGGGAGGACTTTTTTAATGAGCATCCACACAGGGGTGCAAGATCTTTCAACTATTGTTTCGGAAAGGAGATTAGAATTTGGTCCATTAAGGTATTTCCTTTTCAATACATCCACCCACCAAGAGCCTTTGCCGATGAGAATTCTCCAAATCAGTTTAAAACCCATAGCACAGTTGGAGAGGCTCGAGATTTTAATGGCTAGTCCACCCTTTTCATAGGGAAGAATGACTTGATCCCATTTGACAAGGCTAAATTTTTTTGATTCTTGCTTTCCCCCCTGCCAGAGGAAACTTCTCATTAACAGTTCCATGTGCTTATGTATACTAGCGGGAGCCAAGGTGACCGCATACTGGTAGATGGGGAGAGCAGAGAGGATAGCCTTTGTAAGGGTCGTTCTACCAGCCAGGTTTAGCCAAGAAACTCCCCAACTTTGGAGGAGACCTCTCATCTTTTCGATATGTTTGGCCCAAATCTCAGCCTTGACTGTTTCTTTGGCTAAAGGCAAACCTAGATAAGAAAAGTAACTCCAATTCCTTTGCACTGGAATGTCTAGTATTAAGGAGATTCTTTGCCTGATTTGGTCTGAGACATTCCAGGTATAGATCTTGCATTTTTTATTATTCAGCTTTCCTCCTGAGGCAGCTAGGAAGGCATTCAAGACTTTCTTGAATCTTTTGCCATTAGGCTTGAGGCACCCCCAATGAGAAGAGTATCATCCGCAAAGAGTGAATGATTAATCTCTTTAGTCCCTCTTTCTATACCAATTCTAGTGATCTCTTTTTGCTTGCAGAGATTTTCCAAGTGAATGCTCAGAGTCTCGGCCATAATGATGTATAAGAAGGGGGAGAGGGGGCAGCCTTGCCTCAATCCCCTGGTGCTTCTGAAATACCTGCTTGGGCGGCCATTAATCAGGGGAGCAGTCCAAGGATTGGAGATGCAACCAGAGATGATGCTTATAAAATTTTTTGAGATCCCGAATTTTTTGAGGACTGCTGTTAGGAAGTGGTGATCGACTCTATCGAAAGCGTTTGCCATGTCGAGTTTGATTATCATGCCTCGTTCCTTCCTGCCGATACTACTATGGATTGCCTCTTGGATGAGTATGACATTATCTGTGATTTGCCTGTGGGGAACAAAACCCCCTTGATTCTCTGAGATTAGATGGGGGAGGAGCTTTTTGAGCCTATTGGCGAGAATTTTGGTGACTATCTTGTAGGAGACATTACAGAGGGAAATTGGCCGGAAGCGATCAAAGGAGCGAGGGTTAACGTCCTTAGGGATGAGAGCAAGGTGTGAGGATTTGGTGTTGTCTCCCATCTTGTGATTTTTAAAGACATTCTTTACCATCCGCACAAAGTCTTTTTTGATTGTATCCCAATGATTTCGATAAAAGGCCACCGTGAAACCATCAGGGCCCGGGGCCTTGTCCTGTTGCATATTAAAAGTTGCTGATCTGATTTCTTCTTCTGTGACATCCTGATCCAGAACTCGGTTTTGAGAATCTGAGATTTTGCTCTCTATAGCGCTGAGAAATTCAGAGCTGTCCGACTGCTGAGGGACTGCTGTAAGAAGAGATTTAAAGTGATTGAACGCTGCCTCTTTTATTTCTTCTTGATCACTGAACTCTCTCCCTTCTACCTCTATTTTATCTATTTGATTTCCGGCGCGCCTAAGCTTTATGTTGTTATGGAAGAAAGAGGTATTTTTGTCTCCAGCCTTCAACCACAGGCACCTCGATTTCTGCCTTTGTTCCTCTTCCTCAGCTCTATTTTGCCTGTATAGCTCCCTATACATTTCGTTTTCATGGATTATATCTTCATTTGTAAGTTGGCTGTTCTCCTTTTCTTTGTTCCACTGTTCCATCTGCGTGTAGAGATCCGCTTTTTTCCTCTTCTCCGTTGCTGCGTTTTCCTTAGCCCACTGTTTGATAACTGCTCTTAGGGATTTTAATTTGGTTTCCCAGACGTAGTAAGGCGATCCCACGACTTCCTTTGTCCACTGTTTTTGTATGAGGGAGCGGAAATCTTCTTTAAAATCCCAGATTTTATTGTATTTGAAGGGGAGAGGCCCCAAGTTTCTCCCTTTTTCCATATACATCACCACAGGTTTGTGATTAGAGGCCAAAACTTGAATGATTTTACTCTTAATGGAAGAGAAGCTTGCTGCGATTCTTTCTAGTACAAGAAAATCTATCTAACCTCTCTTTGATATTGTGGCAGCCTGTTCTTTTGTTACTCCATGTATATTTCCCGTTGAAGGGGGGTATGTCAATGAGATTATGGGTCTGGATTATAGCCTCCAGCGCCTCTCTTGAAGGATCCGTATGGAAGTTTCCTCGAAGCTTTTCATCCACATTTCTTATTAGATTCAAGTCTCCTCCCAGAATTATGCTCCTGTTGTGAGAGGACTGTAAGTCTGAGGATAATGAGTCCCAGCAGGTTGCTTTATCCCGATAATGGTTTGGAGCGTAGATGTTGTATATGTTGAAGACTTCTTAAGAGGCTTTGTTTCTGAGTTCTGTTCTTATCCACCAATTGCAGAATTGGAGGTTGATGTGGGTCCATTTATTCTTGTTCCAAAGTGTTCCTATGCCTCCTGAGGCACCTTCTGAACCTATTGAATAACCTTCAAAATTTTTGAGTCTTTTGGTTTGATTTTGAAAATCTTGGTCTGAGATCTTGGTCTCCTGGATGAGGACGAAGTTTGGCTGCTCCTGATTTATTAAGTCACGGACTGCATTTATTTTTGAGGAGGAGCCCATCCCCCTACAATTCCAAGAGACCAGATTCATCATTTACCAGATTTTGGATGAGTCCCGCTCCTCTCCTTTGTTTTTTCCCCGCTTCCTTTTTGCTTATCTAAATAGGAGTCCATTGGTTGCTGTGCTCCAGTAGCCATCTCTTTCGCTGCTGCCTCATCTCTAAGTTCTTTATTTGACTTTCTACCTGCCTTTCTTGGGGGATCTGAGGGAAGATTGGTTTCTTTCAGTTTATTTCTGGTGAGTATTCTCTCTATTGTTGGTGGAGGGGAGGATTGAGGGATCGAGGGCGGGGAGATGACAGCTAGTGAGTTGTCGCGGGGGGAAGGAGGGGGGGAAGAGGGGTCTTCAACTTCCAGTGATTCAAAGGGGTTGGAGGTGGAGGGAAAGTAGGGAGCTGAGCTGGATGGGGGAGGAGGGGAAGGGGGGAGGGTTTCCGGGGGGGGGGCTTAGAACTTGGCCCTTGAGAAGAGGAAGATTTTTTCCTTTTTACTTGTTCCCAGTGGCCTTCCGAAGATTCTTCATTTTCAGTGGATTCATTTAATTTTGACTTGCTACATCTATTTGCGAAATGTCCATATTCGTGACATACCTTGCATTTGAAGGGTAGCTGCTCGTAGTCCAGCTGTTGGATGTGCGTCCACTGGTCAACCTTGATCTTGATGGCTTCCGGCAGGCCTTTCCCAAGATCTACTTCTACGCAAATCCTGGCGCATGCATGCATGTTCTCCCTTGGCTCAGATCTATCGATATATTTGCCGACTGCGTTCCCTATTGCCTTTACTGATTCATCCCCCCAACAGTGGAGCGGCAGATGTGGGAGGCGGACCCAAACCGGGACTGCATTTGGGATGTCCATTTCCGGATTGAAGTCTGGAGTCCATCTGTTCAAATAGAGGCCTCTTGAATCCATAAAATAAGGGCCGTTTCTGAATATGAGATTTCTGTCCTCTTTTGTTTCAAAGATAAATGTGTAATAGCCCCTTCCACAAAATCTGATGGCTATTTTCCCTTGGGTCATTGCGTTCCAGTTGCGCTCCACCCATTTTTGCACTGATCTTGGAGAGGGCCAAAGGCCAGTGAACTATCCAACGAGACCTCTTTCAGCGAGGGTGATTGCTGATTTCCTTGGCAGGGATGGAGGGAGAGAAACCTCAGGGATTTCATCCAGTTTCTTGACAAACTTGGATACAGAGGGACGAGTTCTTGTAACAGCATTGTCAGGGATCAGTGAAGCGAAAAGTTCTTCGAAGTTCTCTGGATCTGGAGGGGGGGGGTGTTCCCAGCCATTCAAGACTGAGAAGCCAACTTAAAAGGAACGAGGGCAGAGATGGGCCCCAGCGCAGGATCAGGAAGGAGGCCCGTGGGTGATTGCGAAACGCGCAGGGAAGAGGAGGGCAGCGGACAGGCGGCAGCCCTGCCAGGTAGGGCCTGGGAAGCAGAACCAGGCAAGCGCGGGAGGAATTTTTGAATCGCCTCCAGAGCTCTGTCACCCCGTGAGTTTTTATCCTACCCACTTTAGTCACTTTATTAATTAAAAATCACTTTAATAAAGGAGTGTTCACTTAATTAATTAATTAATAAAGTAAACTTCTAAAAAAAGCATAGGATACTTTTAATGACGATTTCCATAAGTAGACACCCTCATGGAAATACCTGTCTGAGCTACAAACACTAACACTCCCTCTTAGCGAGGAAGGTATTCTCCACCACTCCAAGCTTGTCTCGAAACGAACTTGCCCTTCACCAAGGGCTTGGTGAAAATGTCTGCCAATTGCTCCTCTATAGAAATATATTGGAGCTTGACTGCTCCCCTCAACACCATGTCTTTGATGAAGTGGTATTTGATCTCAATGTGCTTTGACTTGTCATGAAACACTGGATTCTCTGAGAGTTTGATACAACTCTAGTTATCGCAGTGGATCACTGTCAGCTCAAGCTTTTGACCAAACAATCTTGTGAGTAGCTTGTGAAGCCAAATGGCTTCACAACTAGCTAGACTAGTCGCTGTGTACTTCGCCTCAGCTAAACTTAGTGCTATTAAGGTCTGCTTCTTGCATTTAGCTTCACAACTAGCTAGACTAGTCGCCGTGTACTTCTCCTCAGCTGAACTCAGTGTTATTGAGGTCTGCTTCTTGTTGAATTAGGAAATGACTGCTAACCCCAAATTGAAGCAACACCCAGAGGTGCTCTTTCGATCTGTATCACTGCTTGCCTAGTCTGAATCTGAGTACCCTTGCAACCTCACACCATCTCCACCAAGGTATTGCAATCCATATCCTACTGTGCCTTGCAAATATCTGAGCACATGCTTTGCTGCAACCTAGTGAACCTCCCTCGGTTCCACCATGAACTAGCTTAAGGTGTTAACAATAAAGCTGATGTCTGGTTGAGTGTTGACCAGATACATCAATGAGCCAATCAACTGCCTGTACTTTCTGGATGAGTTTTGACTAGATACATCAATGAGCTAATCAACTGCCTGTACTTTCTGGAGTCTACTAACTTTGAAACTGAAGAATCAATCTTCTTCAGATTGGTCACCATCGGAGTGGCCATCGGTCTGCTTTCTGGAGTCTACTAACTTTGAAACTGAAGAATCAATCTTCTTCAGATGGGTCACCATCGGAGTGGCCATCGGTCTGCTATCCTCCATCCTGAATCTCTTTAGGATTTCTAGATTGTACTTCCCCTATTCAAGGAAGATCTCGACTAGTTGTTGCTAAACCTCAAGTCCTAGAAAGTACTGCATTAGCCTGGTATCCTGCATCTCAAGTTTTGACACTAGATTTGACTTGCAACCTGCTATCAGTCTCTCTACACTTGTCAGAAGGAGACTGTCCACATACAACACCAAAATGAGGGGGCTCAGATCCAGCCAACAAGAAGTATAGGTTGGGGTTTGCCTCACTCTTGGTGAAGCCTATGCCTTGCAGATAGTTGTCATCCCTGGCATACTAGATCTTGGGTGCTTGTTTGAGTCCATACTAAGATTTCTTAATCTTGTGTACATGTGCCTTTCTGTCATGTACCTCAAACCCTTGTGGTTGCTTGATGTAGACTTCTTCCTCAATGATGCCGTTGAGGAAGGCAATCTTCACATCCATTTGATGGATGTTCCATCCCATCTCAAAAGCTATCGAAAGAATTGCTCAATTAGATGAATATTTGGCTACAAGAGCAAAAGTCTTGTCGTAGTCTACTCCCTCTGTATGAGAGAAATCGCGAACCACAAATTTGGCCTTGTATTTCTCCACACTGCTCTTTGTTGTATGCTTTACCTTGCAAAGCCACTTGGAAGTCACAATCGACTTCCCCTTTGATCTCGACACAATCTCCCAAACATCATTCTTCATGATGGAGTTGTTGTGCTCCTCCACCTTTGCATCTCTCCACACTTGCAAGCTGGTTTCTTCCTCAAAGATGGAAGGCTCTGAGTCTATGATGTTGGTCATCAAAGCCATGTATGTCGAAAACTTCCGCGGAGGTCTGCTCTCCCTGAAAGTAGTCTTGGGAGGCTCAACATGCTCCTGAGCATCTCGCAAGGTCTGCTCCGCCCATCTAGGCCTCTTGACTGATGATGAAGGACCTGACTGCTCCTCTTGCACTAAATGTTGGCCATCTCTACTACTAGAAGTGCCTACTTTCGGGTCCTTTGGTTCCTCTTCCTGAGACCCCTCTGCAATTGTTGGTAGGTCTTGAGATTTCCTAGATGCTAAGTTCTCCTTGAACTTGACATCTCGGCTCAACACTATCTTCCATTGATCTGTTAGGAAGACTCTATAAGCCTTTGAATCCTCGTTGTATCCCACCAAGATGCTCCTCTCACATGAGGGTTGGAACTTTGACCTCTTTTCCACAGGTATGTGGACATAGACTAGACAACCAAATATCCCGAGATGTCCTATCTTAGGCTTCTTGCCCATGAATGCTTCCTTTGGTGTCTTATAATCTGGAATTTTGTGTGGGCTCTTGTTCTGCAAATACACAACTGTGTTGCATGCCTCGACCTACAGAAACATCGACAAGCTCTGATCATGGCCTTCACCGCAATGATGATAGATCGATTCTTCCTCTTTGCAACCCCATTTTACATTGGGTTGTAGGCCATTGTCTTCTTCCCTCTTGATCCTTTCCTGCTTGGAGAAATATGTGAACTCATTAGATGTGTATTAACCATTGTTGTCTGTCCTCAGCACGTTGATATTCCTTCCTGTCATGTTTTCCAACTGAGCTTTGAAAGCTCTGAAATGACTGAAGGCCTCACCCTTGGTCTTCATGAAGTAGATCCAAGTCTTCTTGGAGAAGTCATTAATGAAGGTCACATAGTAAGATGCACCCTTTATTGAAGATACTGACATAGGCCTTGCTAAATCAGAATGGATCAGATCCAAAATGCCTTTGGATCGAGTCTCGCTGCTAGGGAAAGATGCCTTGACATTCTTGCCAAGTGCACACCCTTTGCACACCCCTTGCTGGTCTAGACTGAAGTTTGGAAGCCTAGTGACCATTTGTCTCAATAATGGTAGAGCTTTGTGATGGAGATGTCCCATCCTCTTGTGCCAAAGCTCGCACATGCTCTCATTGGTGTGCACTAGTGCCTGAGCACGCTGACCCTGAAGTCTATATAGGTTACCCTCCTAAACTCCAATCCTCACTACATTCTCTGGACTAGCTACCTCTAGGAAGATGAACACTTGCTCCCTTCAGAAGTTAGCCTCATAACCTTTTTCCTCCATGACTGAGATGGACAAAAGGTTCTTCTTTAGGTAAAGTATATAATATACCTCCTGGGCATCAAAGGACCCTCCTGATTCAAATTGGAACTGAATTGTCCCCTGTCCCTTCATTGCATACTTGGCATCATTGCCAAGCTCAATATGGATCCCTAATTCCTCCTCTGCAAAGCTAGTAAATAACTCTCTAGCTTCTGTCATGTGGAGGGATGCGCCATTGTCCAAGTACCAAGGGCTTCTAGCGATGGTGCTGGTAGAAAGGCATGCCACGAGTGAAAAGTCACTCATCAACTTGGAAGCAAGTTGGCTCAATTGTGTCTTTGTTGTCGCTACAACTGTCTGCGACTTCCCCTTGCCCTTCTTCCTCTGGACACTGAGAAGCAAAGTGGCCATTCTTATGGCAGATATAGCATTTGATCTTTGCTCATATCTCTCTTCTACCCAAACTGCTATCCCTCTCCTTGACTATCACCCTTCTTGATGGAAACTTTCCCTTTGGTCTTCTTCGTCTTGCTGACTAGGGCCAAGTTTTCATTTGTTGCTCCTCCTCCTTGCTTGTTGGTCTTGGACTCTTTACGAGTCTCCTCTTGGATGCAGTCATCCCAAAGTCTCTCCCAATTGGGAAGATGTTCCCAAGCACAAATGCCCATGATGAATGGTTCCCAAGCCTTGGTGAACCCATTTAGAGCAACATTCACTAGCTTTGCATCCAATACAACTTCTCCAATAGCTGCAAGCTGGTCATGGATCTGTGTGATCCTCATAAGGTAGCTGGTTACATTATTGGAAGGATTCATTTTTTGCACTCTCGGAGGCTAGTTTTGAGAATCGTTTTCTGACTCATGTTATCACTTGGAAAAAGTGATACTAAGGCATCAAACATATCCTTAGATCTGGTCTTTTCTGCAACATGCGGAATCAAATGATCCTTAATAACTTCAAGGATCACCCTCTATGCCTTTATGTCCTTCTTATCCTACCCTACTTGCATTGCAAGGTCTACTACTGTTGGTGTTTGCATGCTCCTTGAGGCCTGCATTGAAACTGGAGGAGGGGGTTCGACACGATTTTCCACAAGTCTTGCTCCTTCAAGATCACTGAGATTCTTGCCTTCCATGGCAAGAAATTCGAAACCCCATCAAGTTGATCCTCAACTTTCACACTGGTTACTAACATGGCTGTCCTGAGCTTTATCTTTCAAGCTCGCTAAAGTAACCTGAAAATTATAGATCTGCTTTTCTCTCAGAGCTGGAGCTTTGATACCATGTTAAAATATCCTAAAACCAATGATCTAAGCAAACATATGAGATCTAGTTACTTGCTAGTAATATTAACTTATGCATGTAATGGAAAACGAGAAAAGCAATCACATAGTGCATAAATATTTCTGCCCTTCTAGATCAGTTCATCATTTAAAATTATCTTTCAAACTTACAACAGCACCCTTATGGGGAAAAATGGCTTTGAGAATTAATCAAACAAACAACAAACCTGAAAATTACAATTTGCACAGAAATCGAGGCAGCCTACCCCCAAATCTGTATGACTATACATAATTCATATGACGGTCGAAATCCGTACAGATGACAGTACAATTTGCTCTACTGGGTTGTATGGCTGCTCTTTTCCTTCCTGCTTGCTAGCTGCTTGTCCTTGCTAAAGACTGACTGCCTCCTCCTTGCTGAAATCCTCACCAATGGCTGAAAATCTGATATCTGATTTTCTTCTTCACTCACTTGACTTGTGAAATGAATGTTCTGCGTGTCTTTGTCCTTTGCCCTCTCTTTTTTTTATAACTTTGACATGAGCCAAAGACTGAATCATCAATGGTTGAGATGTAACCATGAGATCAATGTCCCTCGTTTAATTAATTGACCCACTTTTAGTCACTTTATTAATTTAAAATCACTTTAATAAAATAATGTTCACTTTATTAATTAATTAATAAATTTAACTTCTAAAAAAAGCATAGGATACTTTTAATAATGATTTCCATAAGTAGACACCCTCATGGAAATACCTGTATAATCTACAAACACTAACAATCCACGCCTTAGGAAGGGAATGTCATGGAGCTAGGATATGATGTCATCATGCAGAGCATTGTACCATCCACTTATAAGAGATCCCAAGTCGTCATCATCATCAAATCTTCTTAGAAACAGGGAAACATCCATCAAGTAGGTGCAATGCCAACCTGGGGGCATCCTGTTAGCTTTGGGGTATATTATCTCTCAAGGCAATGTCTGGGATCTTGGGTGCAACGTTTCAGGTCCTAGAGAGAGAAGAGTGTCATCAACTGTGTTGAAGGCTTCCCAAGGGCAATGCTCCTCAATAAGTGGTCAACGTCGTAGGTCAAAGTGCTTAGTAGAGTCGTCAAGTGGGGTTGGCTGTCCTCTCTAAAGTGCTGGAGAAGCATCTACAATCTCTTAAGGGATGGATGTAATACTTGGGAGCAATGATCTAGCAACATACTCACAAAATCAAGTGAGATCAACATCATTGGTGTACAAACCTTAGATTGGGCCATATTTAATGTTAAAGGCATCAAAGTACTTTATACAAGCATCATCTTCAAATGTCTTTTGAGCTTATGACTTGTAAACAAGTTACCTTGCTTAGGTATGGGAGGGCCATCTTAGGTGCTTCCAACTCTAAGGGGAGGAACAATCCTAGGCCAACACATCAATAAACAGGTGCAAATGATTAATGAGCCATGGCATGACATGGGGTTTACTTCATGGAGGATACCATTGTCTTGTACGAGCTATGAAATTTCAATGTCCTTGAGTGTTATGATGTAAAGAGGGAGCAATCATGGGACCTGAGTTACCCCTTTCCTCAACCTATTTTTACCACCCCTCTTGTCTGCCTTTTTCATCATTAATTTTTAGATATACAACTTGGATTACAAACTTTTATTGATTCATCGTTGATCCCTTAAAGATGAAGTGTTTCCTTGCTTATTGGGTTGGGATATTCAAAGTTCCTTTTATTTAGATAGCTCATGCATTAGTCAGGAACTGGGTGAGGGCTAATGGGGGGGGGGGTAGAGCTTAGGCTAGGATTTTATTCACATACTTTCATTTATCCCTATCAATCTTTTGCATTTTAACATATGGCTCATGCTCTTTCCTTTCTTTCTGCTGCATTGACCTCTTAGGGCAAAGTTTTCAGGCCCCTACTCAAGGATAAGGGAAACAAGGATCCAATACTGGTGACAGATAGCAATCAATTTGAAAATGGGATGTGGATACATGGGGAAGATAGTGGGTGTTAAGTATGGATTACAGTGGACACACAAAGTCAGTTAGAGCCTCCTTTTTGTGCCCCTCATAGATAGTGAAAGAAAGCGCTCGAAGGTCATAGTTGACTAGGGGCAAGTTATAACCACCAAGGTGAAATAAGGGAACAAGTGTACAGTGAAAAGTGTTCTATCCTCCTATTCAACCTGGATCCATATTATAATGCCCTTAAACATTAAATGAAAGCAGCGCTTGAATACAAAAATGGTTAATGTATCTGATATCTGATGACTCAGCTTCATCGGATGTGTAGGCTAGATGAAGAAAGCACTAATCAGAGAATGGTTGAGAGGCATCTGAGGCTAGCTATCTATGGATCATGGTAGGGTTGCTGACTGGCAAACTGAAACATCAGGGGGAATTTTTTCTCCTAGGGGTTATCCACTTGGGTGGGTAACAATACTCTTGATTAAACGCCAATCACATACCTTCATTCGTGATAGTATCCAATGAAAGTGCTGCAATCCCATCCAATCTTGGAATCCTGAAAACTGTTAAGTATGCTGAATTTTGAATGAGATATGAAATTCTACTTTCTTTGTATAAGTCCAATGACGTTGGAACCACTCTCACACATCTTGAAACAATTAATAGTAATGTTAAAAATTTAAGTAAAGAGATAAAAAGGAAAGATAAAGGAAAAGGATGGAAAGGAAAGATAAAGGAAAAGGATGGAAAGGAAAGATAAAGGATATTTCAAGGATAAAAAAAGAAGAGATAAGGAAATGTCAACTTTTACGTTTAAGAGTTTAATATTACCATTAATTGCCAACATTTTTGGTCAAACCTACTCAAAAACCACAATCATGGTTAAATGTGTCTATGGACTGCCTGGGGAGCATCCTCCCCGCTTTTGGAGCATCCCAAGGAGCATGACTCTCCCTACAATAGTAGGAAGTGTCTCAAGGAGTCTTAGAGCATGCTCGTAGGGGTGCTTCCTGGATGCTTCCACTTGGAGTGTGGTTCTAGGGGGAAAGTGGCCCCTGGGAGGGCGCTCTTGAGTCCTAGGCTCCTAGCAACACTTCCTTTGACTTCAGTTCTAAAATTTCCAGTGGAGAATAGTTTACCACTTTTAGAAACCTATATCACCTTGTTAAATTTGGCTCGTTTCATAATTCACTTTGCTATCTTTGGTCAACTGAAAGTCTTGGTAATTTGCTATCTTTGACTAAGTTGACCTATTTAATTTACCTGCATGACAGGTGACTTTGGTCTTCTATTTTGACGTATCAAGGTTCTTTTAAAAAATTTGTTGTTGGAAAGGCAGCCTTACTATTTTTAAAGGCTAGGTGGACCTTCTATTTATAATGGGAATTTTGATTTATTTAGCCACAGTTTTAATTGTTGGGTGGGCTAGGTTGGCCTCCTCTTTATCACGGGGATTTTGATTTATTGAGCCACAGTTTCAACTGCTGGATGGACAGGGCAGCAGTCTTTACTGGCATATTTGGTGAATTAGCAGTCAGTAACAACAGGTTTCCTCCTTTGCTAGGTCGACCTCCTCTTTATCACGGGAATTTTGATTTATTGAGCCACAGTTTCAACTGTTAGGTGGACAGGGCTGCAGTCTTTACCGGCATATTTGGTGAATTAGCTATCAATTAACAACAGTTTTCCTCCTAAAAAAGTTGACAAGTGGCAGCAATGAGAAAATCTTTAAGCTGATCAATATGTTATCTTGTACTTTTCTAGCACAGTTCTCCATGATTTGCCTTAAAACAGATCTAGGAATTGTTTAAATTCTGACTGCTTATAAAACACAATCTGTAAAATTGGTTTTAGATTTGTAGGCTGCATTTCACTCCAATAGGTTTCCAGCACTTCTACCATGAAAAATTGTTGACCAACAGTCTTTTATTTGTTATGTGAAGTAGTCCTGTGCATGCATTGGGGGTTAACGGCAGTGTTGCGAAAATCGCGATATTATCAGCAAATCGCGATTTTTTGAGTTTGGCGATATTATCTCCCGATTTTTACGCTAATTTTTTTCCTCAAAAAATCGTGATTTTTTGGGAAAAAATCTTTTGGCCAAAAAAACAAAAATTAAAAAAAAAACTCCGATTTTTTTATGAGGAGGAGAAGGTGACAACCTACCCAGGCTACCCCTGTCACCAGTAGAGGATGTGGTCTACCTCCTGTAGCTCCTAGTTCTTCAGCTTCTAGAGCACAGCAGAGTCCACTGCCAACTCCACCGGCATCTACATCTAGAGGGAAAGGGAAAGCTATTGCATTTTCTCGCAAGAGGGGCAGAGGAAATCAGTGTTATTAGACTTTAGTTATTTGGTTCATTTCATTGTATATGACATTATGAGTCATGACTCATGATATGAGATACATTATTATATTTTTTGTTGATATTTTGAGGCTGAGTTGGGACTCAGGAGTCAGGACTTACTATTCAGGACATGATTCACTGTTATGTGTGATGTAGCACTAGAAATGATATTACACATCTTATATATTAGTTCTTTTATCATATTTATGTGTCAATGTATTTATTTTATGTTGTAGATGCTTTAGAAGATGAGAGAGATTTGGGGACGTTTTTCATTGAGCAGCAGCCAGCTTTCTTCTTTCCATTCATTCATCTCTTCTTTGCTGCTTCCATTCTGTGCAGTGCCTATGATGCAGCCTGTCTTGTATTTGTCTTCATGATGCAAACAATCTTTTGACTAATACATTGATAGACTTTGATTATGCAGTGCCTTCACAGCTCTTTGAATTTGGTTGTTGAATAGTCTTGCTTTGTTGCAGTCGTATGGGTAGCCTAAGTGCCTTTACTTTGACTTTTTTCACTTAAAAGGCATGTCCATCTTCTTTTCATCTTTCTTAGTTGAGCTGTTGTGGAATGGAATTTCTGATATTATTTCATTTTAGCTTTCCTGTGTCTTTGGTTGCTTGCACACATATCTTGGATAACTGCTTTGTGTGCTGATCACTCGTACTAATCACACAGAGTATCTAAGTATTGACAGTGCATGAACGCTAGGGACTCCCCACTGTGACTGGAGAAACACCAGTTTAGGCTAATTACTCATAGTTGTTTCCTAGGTTTGTATGGAGCAAATATGTGAGATAATAAGTCCCCTAAAACTCCTTGGCAATGAGCAACAATACTTTCCTAGATGAGTAGGAAACATTTGTGTCTAACCTGACCCAAATTTTGTGTTTGTTCTGTCTTCAAAATGGAGCATGGGCATCTCCTCCAACTTATTGAAAATCCGTTTGGAACAGTGCCAATGGTTGATTATCTTATTTATTTTGTATCCTGGTGAAGTTTTGATAAAATCTCTAATAATGTCTGGGTTAAATCTAACACATTTAGGATTTAACCCTAGGCTGTGGAAACTTTTTATCTGGACAACTCCAACCATAGCTGTTGACCACTCTGGAGCATGCAGTTACCTGCTTATTTGACTAGAAACTCATATCTAGGGGTTTGTAATCTAAAGATATCAGGAATTTCTTAAAACAAAAGTCAGTTCTAGGGCATAACGGAACTGACTGCTTAATGCAATGAAAGTTTAAATATCTTAACACATCTATCCATCTTTTTGGTTTATTTGCTTTCAATTTCCATAATTTGTCCTGAACACTCGATCTCTTTATGATTTATTAATGGCTTATAGTTGCCTGTCTCACATGCTTGGTGGAAACAATACAATCATAATACATAACCATAAATCGCACAGACAAAAGAATACATTGCATGATGTTTTCTTACAGTTTATGCCATGAATGACAGGTTCCAGCTCACAGATCCTTTCACAAACTGCAAATTTCGAACTGCAAACTCATAATGAATAAGTGGTTCAATTTCTTGACTTTCTGAACATCACAGATATTGTGCTTCTGTCCAGGTTTATAGAAGATATACCATGTGGTTCTAACGGTTTTCTGGGGACTGTTTCCATACAGGAAAAAGTGTTGTACCTCTGAAATTCTTTGACATCATAGCTAGTTGTCTCCCGTCCCAGGCTTTAAACAGTTTCCCAACATATTTCTCAGTGTTACAGGAGTCTCCGATCACTCGCGAGTACTCATGATTCCGACTCTGATCTTCAACCAAACGAGCCGATTTGAATCTCGGCGAGTCAAACTCGTGTTGACCAAGTTTGACTCGTGGTTAACGTGAGTTTGACTCGCGATTTCAGTGATTTGTGGAGGACTAAACGAGCCACTCAGATTCATAGGTTAAAAGTCCATAGGGTTTTATTTTATGGTTTCAGTTTCACTTCTTCCTACCACCTGCCACGCTTGGAGGTCGCTTTCATTCTTGTCGCCCGCCTATTCAGAGACGTCGTGGATCAAACGACGCCCGTCACGTTCTTTCTTCACTGCATGCAATTCGGCTTCAATACACATGAACCCTTTCTCTAATTCATCAAGATCGCAATGGGTTTTGCTGGTCGACTTCATGTATACAATATTAGGTAGACAAATTCATGTATTAGGCAAAAGCTTTAGCATTGGTTGGATCGCTCGTCTTACTAGACTATGCTGCTTTCCGGGTTTTCAATGCCTTAGGTCCAGCTTCGCCGCCTTCACCCTGCCCAAAGAGTCACCTAAGTGAATTATGGGTATGCTTATCAAGCACGACTTACTTGCCTCAATGCTCATGCAAGTAACTATTGACTTGGTTCAATGGTTGGTATACGTACATATTTGTGGCTACTCCCCAATGGTCGAGCAATGTTATTTTCCTTTAAAAATGTCATTTTGAATAAAAGAAACTAGTTGCAGTATGTTAAAGCTCTATATTGTTTTGAATAAAAGCAAATCGTTGCAGAATGTTGGAACTTTACAAGGACCTATCGTAATGAAACAATTCCTTAAATTAATTTGTTGTTGTCGAGTGTATAAGTGATCTACCAATGGATATAATGCACTACCAATGCAAACTTAACCCAATTCAGAAGTCATGCTACTCTAACCCCAAGTAAGATTTTAGTAGGTCCATGGTGTTGGTTGACAAAAACTTGGAAGTTGCTCGTATCGTTTGAATCTTTTACCTTTTTTTAAATGTTTTCCAATAATAAATATATTTTATACTTGAAGTATACACTTTGCCCTCATGATTTTTTGGACATCTGTTGATATCATGCATTGTATGGACATGGCTTTATTGAATATCAATGAAATATGTTTTTTTTTAATTCAATATATGTGTATATATTTATTTATTGTATCCAATGATTTTTTCCCGATTCTTTCCCGAACCGATTAAAACTCTTCGCTCTTTTGCCTCGCCGATTTATTGCCGATTCCGAGTCTGGTAACATTGATATTTCTAACTCCTCTTATAAATGACTGCATCATTTCCCCTTGTCTATGGATAATATATACATTTTGACATACTTCATCTGTCCAAAATTCAAATAATAATTATCGTATTTCCTGAAATTGTCTGCCAGTTGTTTAACTGAGTTACATGTTATCTACTTCCTGAAATACACTGCAGTTTTTCTCCATATATAATATGGTTGCAAAGGGATTTCCCTGCCAGTTGTGTAGAGATATTCTGCACTTCTACCCGGAGAAATGTTACTGTTTGACACAGGACGTAGTACATTGGTCATGCACAGGACTTGCTGGTTGATATCACAGTGAATTCCAAACCAAAGAACTGACTGCTTAATGCAATGAAAGTTTAAATATCTTAATACACCTATCCATCTTTTTGGTTTATTTGCTTTCAATTTCCATAATTTGTCTTGACCACATGTTTTCAGTGTGCTAGTTGTTTCTTTTGACATGTTGGTATACTCAATCTCTTTATGATTTATTGATGGCTTATAGTTGCCTGTCTCACATGCTTGGTGGAAACGATACAATCATAATACATAACCATAAATCACACAGACAAAAGGATACATTGCATGTTGTTGTCTTACAATTTATGCCATGAATGACGGGTTCCAGCTCACAGATCCTTTCACAAACTGCAAATTTCAAAATGCAAACTCATAATAAATAGCTGGTTCAATTTCTTGACTTTCTGAACATCACAGATATTGTGCTTCTGTCCAGGCTTATAGAAGATATACCACGTGGTTCTAACGGTTTTCTAGGGACCATTTCCATACAGGAAAAAATGTTGTACCTCTGAAATTCTTTGTCATCATAGCTAGTTGTCTCCCTTCCCAGGCTTTAAACAGTTTCCCAACATAGTTCTAACTTCCAACCCTTCTCTTATAAATGACTGTATCATTTCCCATTGTAATATATACATTTTGACATACTTCATCTGTCCAAATAATAATTGTCGTATTTCCTGATATTGACTGCCAGTTGTTTAACTGAGTTACATGTTATCTACTTCCTGAAATATAATGTGGTTACAAAGGGATTTCCCTGCCAGTTGTGTAGAGATATTCTGCACTTCTGCCCGGAGAAATGTTACCGTTGGACACAGGACATAGGACGTTGGTCATGCACAGGACTTGCTGGTTGATAGCACAGTGAATTTCAAACCAAAGAACTGGTGCATGTGCTCTAAATTATAACAACTTTCTCAAGATTCTACTTGCTTGTATATTTTAAGTTTTGGAAATTGCCGTTTTGTTTGTCTTGGTGTTCAGTTCCGTGTCAAGGCCTTCGACAATTTTCAGATGGCCACTGCCAATCATGATCCTATTTCACTGCACTGCATGGAAGTTTTCTGTTGCTAAAAATCGATTTGATCCTCTATGTTTTTAACTTGAATTTTTTTGTGGGTGTGGCTTCTTACCCAAATTTAAGTTTCTACTTTTGAAGTAGATATATTGGTTTCTTACTTTGTCATGCTATTCATTGTTGATTTTGTAGCCTCGGAAAGCCTTCTACATTGGCTTGGTGTCTTAGCATGTAGAAGATATTTTGATTGCTTCTTTATGTGTTTGCTTGGTGGAATAAGTGATTTCATGATTTCTTTCCTAAGGTTAACTTAGGAAAAGTACAATAATTAATCTAATTAATTATTGTGGACTATTAGGCCAAAGTTCTAAGGATAACTCATAAAATTATTTAAGTGACTTAGATTTGATCTCAACTGTTGATTCAAGTGAGGCTTAGGATTTAATCCTAGCGATCAATGGCTTAGGAGATTAGGGTTAGGGATTTTAGCTTAATGAAATTATAAAATAAGCCCAAGGGAGAGGTGAAGACACATAGTGGTGGAGGAAGCAGTTTTCTCTGGAGTGAGAGATTCGACTAGATTGAAGAGAAGTGAGAAATGCAGCAAGGAATTTCGGGAGAAATTCAGGGAGGCCAAGTTTAGGAAATAGGGAGGCCAAGTTGTTGAAAAGGAGGGTCTAATTTTGGAGGAGGCCAAAATATCCAAAGAGGCTGATTTTTCAAGTGCATAGGGGCTGTACAAGATGAGAAGAAATGAAGCTGATTTGCTGGTGAGACAGGTCTAATTCTCCAGGGCCGAGTTTCTTTAGGAGGGTCGGTTTCTAGGGGCTGATTTCCTTGAGGCTGATTTTCCTACTGGGGTGGAGTTTCCAGGGTCCCAACAGTTGTATTTTTCTATATATTCTCTGTCAGTCTAACCCATAATTTTCCAGAGTTTAGTAATATGAAGGAAGATTGTGTTGGGTACAAATTTGCTATTGCAGTGTGGTTGATATTCCCATTTTATTTATTGAATTAATATCCTAGTGTGTTTATTTATCAACAATTTCAAAAATACTTGAGATACATATTTTCTAGGGTTTTAATAAATTGTTGAAATAAAGTAAATCAGACCTGTTATAAAAGAATTTAACATGGTATTAGAGCTTTAGAAACTCTGTGGAGGAGATCAGATTTCACAAGGGTTTTACAACAATGAATTATTTTATGGCAACACAATTTTTATTTTGCAGCAAGGGTTTTGTAGCGAAAGTCGATCTGGTAATTTGGCATCATCAAGTCTGAGGGTGAAGACAAGTTGGAGGGGGTTGTAAACTTCAGTCCATGGAAGGAGCGAATCACCCTTGTTTTAATGGCAAATGGTTTGTGGGAACTTGCAAGCCAAGAGATTCAAGTTTTTCAAGATGCTATCCAAGCAGCTAAGCATAAGATAAAATACCTAAGAGGTAGGGGCATTGTTTGGGATGGTGTGAAGGATCACACAATCCCTCACATACTGAAGAAAGATTCAACCTATCAAATGTGGATGACCTTGACAAAGCTGTACAAAAGTGGCAACTATAACAGAAAGATGGTAGGGAGAAGCTGAATAGCATCAGGATGAACAAATTTGAGACTGTGGCCTCATAATTCATAAGGATTTAGCAGGTTTGTGATGAACTTTCAATTGTTGGGGAAGAGGTGGATGAAATGGATCTTGCAAATGTAGCAGTGGGCTACATTTGTGACAGGTATTCTACCCAAAGATGAGTTTCCTAATTAGGCTAGATTATGGGATGATTTCACCCAAAAGGAGATTTGGGAGGAATTCATAATTGGTGGACAACACAAAGGTGGAGATAAGGAGAACCTTGCTCTTGTTGGGCAAGCAAAGAAGGGCAAGGGTAAAGCCAAGCAAAACCAAAGTGGAAGAACATCTTCACACGGAAGAAAGACATGACCAAAGTCAAGTGCTTTGCATGTCATAAGTTCGACCATTATGCTGAATAGTGTCCAAACAAGAAGAAAGGCAAAGAGAACGCAACAAAATTTGCATATGCATAGATGGATGAGTTGGTTGAAAAATTTGAGAAGGAATTTGCTTTAGTATTATGTCTTTTTGGCACCATTACAAGAGGGGTGTGGTTTGTGGATAGTGGAGCATCTCGTCACATGACAGGATCTCGTGACATCTTCACTAGTATGGCCAAGGAGAAAAATGATCTACATGTGGACCTTGGTGACAACACCAGGTATGCAGTGGACGACATTGGGAGCATACGGTCCCAACTATACTTAGGGAGTCTCATGGAGGTGATGTGTGTACCTAGTTTGGAGAAGAATTTAGTCTTAGTTTCAACCATGGAGGACATAGGACTTAAGGTTAGTTTCATGGGAGGCGAGGTAGCTGTTAGGTCGAAAGTGGTTCATCCTAGTGTGAGGCAAGTTATACGCAGCAGGGAGAATAACCTGTATCCGTTGAGATGACAACAAATGAAAGCCCTAGTACATACATTGATAGCCAAAGTGAGATTTGGCACAGGAGAATGGGACATATACACTATAGGGCTCTACCACTATTATGGGAGATGGTCATTGGTTTTCTGGAGTTCAATATAGAGTATGATGGTGTGTGTAAGGGATGTACGTTTGGCAAGTAGGCCAAGGCAACATTTCCTAACAGTGATGCTGAGTCAAAGGGCATGTTGGATTTGGTGCATTCCGACATTTGTGGTCCTATGTCAGTGGACTCTATCTCAGGGTGCAACTATTTTGTGATATTCATAGATGACTATTCTAAGAGGACCTATATTTATTTTCTGAAGACCAATGATAAGGTCTTCGGCCAGTTTCAAGAGTTAAAGCTCTTGTGGAGAACTAAACTAGGTAGAAGGAAGATCAAGGTCTTGAGATCAGATAATGGGGGTGAGTATACCTCCAATCGGTTTAAGGATTTCTGTAGGGAAGCAGGAATCAAGAAAGCACTAATAGTGCCCTACAATCCACAATAGAATGGAATGGCAAAGAGGAAGAACAAGAGTATAGTTAGAGTCGCCAAGGCTGTGATCCATGATTAGGATTTGCCTATGGTTCTGTGGGCGGAGGCATGCAATATGGATGTGTACTTGCAGAACATGAATCGTTAAGACAGTGCAGGACATGACTCCTGTGGAGGATTTTATTGGAGTTAAACTAGAGGTGAGTCACCTGTGCATCTTCCATAGTCTAGTGTATGTCTAGATTCCTTCAGAGAACAGGACTAAACTAGAGTCCTCATCAAAGAGGGGAACTTTTGTTGGATACAGTGAGACCTCGAAGGCCTACAGGGTCTATATTCCAGGACAAGGATAATGATCATGTGGGATGTTAGATTTGAGGAGGGCTGGACCTTTAGGAGGTCACATGGGACAGATCCAATAATGGTAGAGGATCGGGAGCAAGAGGCTCAAAAGGTTGAGCATGGACTAGTAGCACCAGTGGCACAGACACAACGTTTAGGTGTTCCTTTGAGTTTCGTCAGGATGAGGTCGAGATGGGCTGAGCAGACATTGAGAGACGCTGAGGAACATGTGTAGTCTCCTGGCAACACTTTCAGGGAGAGTAAACCACTAACTAGCTTTTCAACCACCAGCTAGATTTTTTACTTATTTGGCTTTGACGAGCAATATTAGTGAGCCTGAGCCTCCTACCTTCGAGGAGGTAGTGAATCAATAGGTTTAGAGGGATGCCATAGTGGAGGAGTATAGTTTCATCATGAGGAACGATGTGTGGGAGATAGGACCGAGGCCTGAAGATAAGTTAGTGGTCACTTCTTGATGGATTTATAAGATCAAGCATGCAACAAATGGCAGTGTTGAGAAGTACAAAGCAAGGTTCTTGGTGAGAGGGTTCTCCTAGAAGGAGGGAGTAGACTACGAGGAGACCTTTACACTTGTCGCTAGATATGCATATATTAAAGCAATCATTTCTATTTTAGATATGGAGAGGAGGATACATCAAATGGATGTGAAGGCTACCTTTCTTAATGGCGTGATGGAGGAAGAGGTGTATATTTAGTAGCCTCAGGGATTTGAGGTGCATGGGAGGGAGTCCCACGGATGTAGACTGAAGAAGGCCTTATACAGACTTAGGCAAGAACCTTGCGAATGGTGCTTTAGGATTGATGGGTACCTACTTGGATCGGGCTTTGTTACCACAAAATCTAGCAGGCCTTGGAGAGAGAAACCCTACAAGACAAAAGCTAGACAAAGTGCTAACAATGGGGTAGAGGCCCAATGTCACCTCAGCCAAAACCCCCTGCTTTTTACGGATTATCACAGATGGGAGGAGTCTTGGTAGAAAGGAGATCACATAGAATGGATGTGCTAGGTATAAGGCACAATGTGATCAAGCTAGAGCTCATTTGAAAGAGAGGCTCAATAATGATTCAAGGCTTCCAAGAAGCAAAATGCTCTCAAAGAAAAGCTCTAGAAAACAAGGTTCAAGACCTAGGGTTTTGAGATTTTCGGTGAAAACAAGTGTTCACAAGGTCAAGACCAAAGAGAAAGGGTTTCTTACAATGATAATCAGCTATCCCAAGGCTCATGAAACCCTCAAGAAAGTCCTCAAGTTGAGGGAGAGGAAACTAGGGTTTCCCTCTTAGGGCTACACCTAGGGAAAGAGATTTTGTGGATGAAATTTGAGTTGATGCCCACAAGATTGAGAGGTTAGGTAGCTTAGACCTATCTCTTGATGTTTAGGCTCTCAATTCACCCAAAAGCCTCCTCCCTAAAATTTTGCTCCAAGGCCTAGTTTTTCTCCCTAGCCTTAAAAGGACCAAATTTGAGAAGAGAAATTTATACAAAAAATTTAAGGGTGATCATCAAATGATAGGACAAATGCCTTGTCCTATGGGGATACGGAGTCTAGGATGTTTAAGATAAGCCAAATTCCTTCTAAGGAGGTCAAAATTTGATTCCCTAGCTAGCAAAATTTCAACAATTACCCACTTAATGGAATAATGCATATTGATGGAGAATAACAACAAGTACTCCACTAGGAACATTCATTACATGTCACAATGAGTAATGCATACAACATTCGTCTAAATATTCTTCGATAAATTGATCTTCAACAAATTAGGGCACATAACATTAACCTAGAATCAATAGTTCCATGCACTCGACATTCAAGAAAAAGATATTCAACAAAAGATTCCACTTACAAGATAACATGCAATATGTCCTTTTATTAGACCAAGAAATAACTCCAAAGAATGTCAAAATCAACTTCCATATATCTCAAATTGTATCCAAGTATCTCCAAAGTCACCCACAAGAAGCAAGTGCAAATTCTCTAAGAGGTCCAAAATTCACAAGATTGATGATGAGAGAGATCAAATGAGGTCTCTCTAATTTATATGTGTCCAATGATGTCTAATTTTAGCCTATTAGCCCCTCAACTAATAAAATAATGGGAAAATACTAGGTAAGGTCACAAGCCGACCTTATAGCCAATGTGAAAACATAATAATTAACCCATAGGAGGGCCGAAATGTTGACATCATGCATGTGTAGGCCTCCTTTAGGCAAGCGTTGGGCTCCTCTAGTGCCAAAATGAGTGTAGAGGGCTCCAAAAATCAAGATCTAGGGGTTGGCCCCTAGACTTCCATGCAAGTCATTTTGTGGACCCCAATTTTGTGTTTGGGCCACAAAATGGGTCTCATCGGTGTCTTGGTGATATAATAGCTTGATTATGCTCCAATGTTGAGGGTTCTGAGGATGGTGCTAGCCCTCCCATGTCTCAAGGGGTGAGACAAACCTCATCTGGGCCTCAGATCAACTGCCAAACCATGTGTGCACTGCTAAGTTGGCTGGGGCATGCTGGTCCAAGTGCATCATCTCATGAATAAATGTGGGGCGAAGTACAAACTGTTGGAAGTGATGTAGGTGCCCATGGAATGGAATGATTCACTGCAAGTGGTAGGAGTCCCATGGCTCTCAACGCTTCACCTGTAGGGTGTCATAATGCTCCTCTAGTGGACTTGGGCCCTAGTTAAGTTGCCCAGCCCAAGATGAAAACCATCCGCTAATCACACAAAATGTCTAGTGTTGCATCTTCATCATTAGGTACAATAATCATTAATGCATCTAAGTGGACCAAGCTTGCTAGTCAAGGGAAAATTGACAATTCATACGAGGCTTCCCTTCAAAATTTGGGGCTTTGATCATGTAATAGTGTTACCTCCCTAGGTAGAAGTGGCTATTAGGTGTTCCCAACCCCTAAGGGGAAAGAGAGGTCCCTGGTACATCCCTCAATCAATAGTTGTCATGTGAATAATGATGGAACAGAGGGGGAAAAGGGGTCTTTGAGCCAACTGCCATGGTCAAAGGGGTAGCAATAACAGGGAGATCCACATCCCGGGCATATAGATGGAGGGAGCAATCTTGGATGCATGAGTTAACCCGACCTTTGCTTTTCCACCCCTCTTATTGCCTTTTGCCTTTTCCTGATTTTTCTTTGTATTACTGCTCAAAGCTATAGGAAATGAGAACATGCTGTGATTGATGTGTAGCAATGGTTACCCCCTTAGTGGTGGGGTAGTTCATCGCCCACTAGGTGTTTGGGACATGCAAGGGGTCCTTTTATGATGTCATGGTGCAACATTGGGCCTAGGAACCGGGTGATGGCCATAATGATAAGGGGTAGAGCTCATGCTTGGCTTTTTCCCACAAGCTAATGTTAATGCCCTCGCTATCTTTTGCATTTTATAATTTTCTCTTTCTCATGTTTCTTGCTTGTGGCTATGATATGATTTTTACTTTTCTTTTAGCTGCATCAACCTTCCGGGGCAAAGTTTCTAGGCCTGACGCAGATATGTGGACAAGGGGAGGGGGTATGCTAGAACCTAATGGACCCATGGTCATGTGGACCTAGAGATGGGAGGTGGAGTATAGGGTTCATAATGTACGAAGGGAAGTGATAAGTATGGAATGGGAAAATGGGACCACACTATCTCAATCGGGGTTTCCCAAGTAGTGCCCTTCCTAAAGCCATGGGCCATTAGGGGAGGTTGCACTGGACTAGAATTTAAGATTAACCCTCCATTTAAGGTGAGGGAACAAAACCACGGTCAAAACCCTTCCTTTTTCCAAGTCACCCAATAATCCATGCCAAATGCCCAAATGAAAAACAAGCATAAGCACCTGATTGCACAATGAATAACATACCTTTTGGATCAAATTGTCCACCTTCTAACATGTGCTATTGACAAATGGGCGAGGAAACATATGGCTGATGCATGTGTTGGAGATAAGATGACACCTCACATCGGCTACATGGTCACTGTCAGGGGCTGTTGGTTGTTGGTTGGAAGAAGATGATTAGAAGAAAAATTCTCCTAGGGGTACCCACTTTTGGTGGGTTACAAGCTTCACCAAGAGCGAGGTAGACCCCAACTAGCACTATGTACTTGTTGATGGTGAGCCGCTTATCTTGGTCCTCTATGTGGACGATCTCTTCGTGGAAGGATTGAAGAGGCTCATTGGATGTGCAAGGAGGACCTTGCTTTGGAGTTCGAGATGAAGGACATTGGTTTGATGCATTACTTGGGATTGGAGGTGTGGGGGCAGGGCAAGTACACAGTTGAGATTTTGAGGAGATTCAGGATGGAGGATTGCAAGCCGATGTCTACACCTATGATCACCAACTTGAGGAAGCTAAGTGCTTCTGAGGGTGAGTTGGTGGATCCCACCTTGTACAAATAGTTGATTAGGTCCTTATGTATCTGGTCAACACTAGGCCAAATATTTGTTTTGCTGTGAACACTCTCTACTAGTTCATGGTGGAGTCAAGTAGGGTACATTAGGTGGCAACAAAGCATGTGCTCAGGTATATTCGTGGTACAATGGAGTATGGATTGGGATATATCATAGTTGGTGGAGTGGAGTTGCAGGGCTACATGGATTTAGACTGGGTAGGAAGTGTAGTGGACATGAAGAGTACTTCAGGTTGTTGTTTCAGCTTGGGATCAACTATGATCTTGTGGTATAGTAGGAAGCAACACTTAGTGGCACTTAGCTCAACAGAGGTTGAGTGCATGGCAGCGAGTTTGGCGAGTTGTGAGGCCATATTACTTCGCAAGATGCTCACCGGATTTTTTGGTCTTGAGATGGGGCCCACTGTGATTCATTGTGACAGTCAAAGTTGCATTAAGCTATTTGAGAATATAGTGTTTCATGGTAGGTCCATGCATATAGAGATTTGATACCACTTCATCAGAGACAAGGTCTAGAGAGGTGCTGTGAGATTGTAGTACATCTCCACATATGAGTAGGTCATAGATATTCTCACCAAGCCTTTAGTGAAGGGGAAGTTTGTGTTTTATAGAGAGAAGGTAAGGGTGGTGCAGAATCCCTTCCTTGCTAGGAGGGAGTGTTGATTTTGTAGCCTCAGAAGGTCTTCTACATTAGCTTGGTGTCTTAGCATTGATTCACTGTGACAATTAAAGTTGCTTTATGCTCTCTAAGAATCCAGTGTTTCATGATAGGTCCAAGCATATGGAGATCAAATACCACTTCATCAAAGACATGGTCTAGAGAGGTGTTGTGAGATTGCAATACTTCTTCACAGATGAGCAAGTTATAGATTTTCTCACCAAGCCTCTAATGAAAGGAGAGCTTGTGTTTTATAGATACAAGCTCTGTGTGGTGGAGAATCTCTTCCTTGCTTGGAGGGAGTGTTGATTTTTTAGCCTCGGAAGGTCTTCTATATTGGCTTTGTGTCGTAGCATGTAGAAGATATTTGATTGCCTCTTAAGGTGCTTGCTTGGTGGAGTAAGTTATTTTATGATTTTCTTCCTAAGGTTAACTTAGGAAAAATACAATAAATAATGTAATTAATTATTGTGGACTATTAGGCCAAAGTTCTAAGGACAATTAATAAAATTATTTAACTGACTTGGATATAATCTCAACTGTTGATCTCAGGTGAGGCTTAGGATTTAATGCTAGCGATTGATCACTTAGGAGATTAGGGCTAGGGATTTTGGCTTAATGAAATTATAAAATAAGCCTAAGGGAGAGGTGAAGACACATAGTTGTGGAGGAAGCAATTTTCTCTAGAGCAAGAGGCTTGACTAGTTTGAAGAGAAGTGAGAAGTGCAATGGGAATTTTCAGGAGAAATTCAAGGAGGCCAAGTTCAAGAAAGAGAGAGAGGCTGAGTTGTTAAAGAGGAAGGCCAAATTGTGGAGGAGGCCAAAATATCTAGAGAGGCCAATTTTTCAATTGCATAGGGACCATACAAGGTGAGAAGAGAGGGGGTCAATTAATTATCCACAGTTTAGTTTCTTCAGGAGGGTCGTTTTCCTTGAGGTTGATTTTCCCAATGGGGCTGAGTTTCCAGGTTCCCAGCAGTTGTATTTTTCTATGTATTCACTGTGGGTCTTACCCAGAATTTTCCACAATTTAATAATATGAAGGAATATTGTGTTGGATACAAATTTTCTGTTGCAGTGTGATTGATCTTTCCATTTTATTTCCACTGCATTTTATTTTCTAAGTTAATATATCAATGTGTTTATTTTATCAGCAATTTCTTAAATATTTGAGATAAATATTTCCGGGGTTTTTGATAAATTGTTGAAGTAAAGTAAATCAGATATGGTAAAAAATAATTTAACAATGCCTACTGTTTTTGTTTCTTAGATCTTTTGTTTTGTGGAATCTTTTCCAAAGCACAAGTAATTTGTGGTGCATAATGGTGTAAAATTTCCTCTTCTATTATGTTCCTCCTGTGTTGTGTATTGGTTACTTCAATGTATATTTCTGGTAAATTTTGCTATACTCTATTCCCATTCCGAGGTTCTGAAATGAATTGGTGTTGGTGTTTCTATGGACCCTAATATCATTCTTCAAGAGTTTCAACTGTTATTTTATTCTATATGGAAAGAAAGATTAATTGCATCATGAACAAGTCATGATTTTGTTGTCGAAGGTGCCTCAAGTGAAATGTTATGCAACAGTTATTGTGGCCTTTTATATTACCTGTGAGTAATTGTAAGATGAAACCCTTTCAAGTTTGCATATTGTGAATGCATGTAGCTCTCATTCCTTGGATGATGTGATAGAATGATGTTAAGGTTGTCACCATAGAGATCACCTTTTACTGGAATTCCATTTTTGAAGAAGAATGCAGTCAAAACATCAATACATTTCAATTCAAACCTGGAGCATGTGTGTATTTTTCAGGTGCCCTGCAAGAGATATCTGTGGACATCAGCATACTGAAATATGATTTTAAAGCCTATTTCATTGGAGCTTTCTATAATTTTCTTATTTTCATATAAAATTCTTTCTGCTATTTAGTAATAGATTGGTGAGAGTGTGATCAGTGACCATAAATTTGCTGTCCAAAATGTTGTTTGATTTGATATTCAAACATGGTTGATGTAAATAATCAATCATGAAGTTCAATCCTGGATGTTTTTGTTCTCAGCAAAGAATGACACAAAGTTTGTTTATCACCTCAAGAAAATTTGTCCCAAACTAATAGACCAAACTTTATGGTTTTATTGATGAACAGGTTTCGAAACGTTTAGAAAGCACGGGAAGGTATTTCAAGCGGCTAGGAGGGTTAGGTTTTTGGAGCCAGCTTGTATGCACAGTTGTATCTTCTGTAATACTTGCTTTCTCTGTGGTCATCACTGGGAGCCCCACTTCACCAGCGACTTTTTACATGACTGCTGTTGGCATTGTAGCAGCATTTTTGTCTGTCTTCTGGTCTTTTGGGTACATTCGGCTAGCTGAACGTCTTCGAAAAACTGCAAATGATCCTGCCAAGGTAAATAAACTGGTGGCCATGTTGGAAGCACTGCCAAATTTAAAGGGTTTCTTTTGGCTTTTGCAAAGTATTCCGGAAAATATGAATATTAGTTGAACTTCAATGAGAATAATTGCTACAATGTATTCTTGTTTATTGCTGGTTGGTTTGTAATACAGATCTCCAATTATTTTATGTCAAAAGGATATACAGATCGATACAATTTACATATTCAGACATAACTGAAATCAACGCACATGTGATAGCTTGTACAGTGAAGGAACCTCATATCATGCTTCTATTTTAGTCGTGAGCCCATCTTGCTACTGGCTTTCTTTTTACCTAGTATCAAATGTCTTTGAACCTATGGAGGTCATAATATTTGTTGTGAAAACTTACAGTACATGAGATTTTTCCTTTTGCAATATGCTTCAAATTATATTCATTGAATAATATATTACAGAGTCCCAGCTTCACGGAGCATATTAAAAAATGAAAAGAATGCCAAAGAACACATCAACAAATAAAAAATTCTCCAGGAAAGAATTACTTATTCACATTGGAGGCCAAAAATCTAAGATATCATAGATAAAACAAATCTAAGCACCATAAAACGAAGACCCCATAAAGGGGGTGTGCACTGTCTGCTACATCATTACCAGTATGTAACAAAGAACAAGTAGCAATAACTTCCCCACCCAACTTATACTCCAGATGCCACCAACCTGCTATGTGGTGTTTGGGGGTGGGGGGGGGGGGGGGGGGGGCGGGGGCGTTGGAGTGGTTGTCATCTTTCTTTAGCACTGTGTTCCAGCCATCTTGTCACTTTTCTTAAATTGGCATGCTAATGGTGCACAGCAGATGGTGGTTGTTATCTTTCTTTAGCACTGTATTCCAGCCATCTTGTCACTTTTCTTAAATGGGCATGTTAATGGTACACGGTAGATCTATTTCTACTGGCAGGTGGGGTGCTTACTGAAGAATTTCATCCCCACTCCGGTTATCAGTTTTCCTTATCACTCCATGCATTTAGTTTTAAATCTAAGCATGATAAAAATTCTAAAATCTGGAAATGACAATATTTTTTGAAAACACAAATTTAGAGATTTCACAACTGCTGAAATTGCAGAAATAAAACACAGTAAATTATGACAACCACACATAGAAAATAACACAGTGATTTTTGGTCAATGTGACCCTAGAAAACCCCTACAACTCTTAGGAAAAACCAGTTTGAGAGCTCTTCTTTATTTCTGAAAATGCTTTTACAGAGAAATTGAAATACACAGTGAAAATTCCAGCAACCACAAATTACAATTTATCTCGCTTTCCGTGTTTGAACTCCACCTCGAAAATCGTGTCAATCAGCAAACAGCGAAAACAGAAATTTTCCAGCGATAAAACAACATTAAATGCTGTATGGCCTGCTTCGAAAACTGTGCTTGAAATCTGCTGTATGGACTGTACGGACCGTATGTATTTTAGCGGTACGCACGCCTCGAAAATTGTGCCCAAATCAGCCTTGAAATTTGTGCCCTTGCTGTTGTCCCTCTTCCTCAAATTCTGTGCCTTTCTCCTGTTGTACGGCTTGGGATGCGTGCCAATAAATGCTGCTGCCCAGATTCGCTGAAATGTCTTCTTGCTGCTCTCCTTCACTTCCTCACTGCTCAAAAATTTTCTCCTTGCTCTCTCCTCTTTCTCTCAAATGCTTATGAAAGAATGAATTGATCTTTCTCTCTTCTCTTCTCCTTTTACTCTCTAAATGACCTTTTGGGTTACCCTAAGATCTAATGGCTGAGATTCATTTAGATCTAGGGATGAGAATAAATGGGCATTTAATTCTCACTTTCTATTTTTTAACTCACCCACTTAAATAAAGACCCATTCAGCCTTTTGTTTCCATAGTCACTTTTTCACTTTCTAATTCTTCATTGACTTTAATAAAGCCACCTTTAAATTAGAATGTAACTTTACCACTTATAAAGTCACTTTTAAATTAGAATGTAACTTTACCACTTATAAAGTCACTTTTAAATTAAATTGACTTTACCACTTATAAAGGAGAAAAGTACAAATTAAATTTGGACACTTTTCCCTAGGCCAAAGATCAAAGTCTTAGGAAACCATTTGTTTTCTGGCACCCAAATTTTAACACTCCCTCTTAACTAGGAAAGTGTTCCTCACCACTCCCATCTTGTCTCTAAAGTAGACATGCTTGCCCCGTGATAAGGCTTTGGTGAAAATGTCTGATACCTTCTCATTTGTGGAAATGTACTCAAGCTTGATAGCTCCCTTTTGGACATAGTTTCTAATGAAGTGATACTTGATCTCAATATGCTTCGACCTGTCATGAAAAACTGGATTCTCCGTGAGTTTTATGCAACTCTGATTATCACAGTAAATTACTGAAGGTCTCAGTGCCTGATCAAATAGACCAAACAACATCTTGCGAAGCCATATGGCCTTACAACTAGCCAAACTAGCAGCCATATACTCTGCTTCAACTGAGCTTAATGCAACTGATTGTTGTATCCCGCTCATCCACGACACAACTGCTGAACCCAACCCAAAACAACACCCAAAAGTACTCTTCCTATCTGAAGCACAACCTGCTTAATCTGAATCTGTGTACCCTGCCAGTCTACTCCATCACCCTGTTTATAATCTAGATCAAAATCCACAGTCCCCTAGAAGTAACGAAAAATGTGTTTTGCAACCACCCAGTGCACTCTCCCAGGCTCACACATGAACTGACTCAAAGTGTTAACCGCAAAACATATATCTGGTCGAGTGTTGACCAAATACATCAATTTACCAATCAGCTGTCTGTATAGAGTAGGATCCACCAACTCGAAATCAGAAGCGTGAAGCTTCTTCCAGTTAGTGATCATAGGTGTAGACATGGGTTTGCAGTCCTCCATGTGAAATCTGCTAAGAATATCCACAATGTACTTCCCTTGTCCCAGGAAGAAATGCCCCTCCTCCTGCCACACCTCCAATCCCAGAAAATAATGCATCAAGCCGATATCCTTCATCTCAAACTCTGAAGCAAGATCTCTCTTGCAGCCCTCAATGAGTCTCTCTGCACCAGTGATGATCAAGTCATCAACATACAACACTAGAATGAGAGGTCCTCACCCACCACAATGAAGTATAAGTTCGAATCAACCTCACTCTTTGTGAAACCCAACTGCTGCAAGTATGTATCAATCATTGAGTACCAAGCTCTAGGAGCTTGCTTCAAGCCATAGAGTGCCTTTTTCAGTCTACATACATGGGACTCCTTCCCATGCACTTCAAAGCCCTGCGGCTTCTCAATATAAACCTCCTCCGGAATGAAGCCATTGAGAAATGTGGTCTTCACATCCATCTAGTGGATCTTCCAACCCATCTCTGTTGCAACCAATATAATGGAGCGAATAGATGTATATCGAGCTATGGGAGTGAAGGTCTCCTCAGAGTCAACTCCCTCTACCTGTGAGAACCCTCTTGCCACAAATCGAGCCTTGAACATCTCGATGCTGCCATTTGCAACATGCTTTATCTTGTAGAGCCATCTGGAAGTAACAACTGATTTACCTTCAGGCCTCGACACTACCTCCAGACATCGTTCTTCATAATAGAAGAATACTCCTCCATCATGGCCTCTTTCCAGACCTGCTGGTTGGCTGCCTTCTTATAACTAGAAGGCTCGGAGTCAACAATGCTTGTTACCAATGCCATGTAACTACAAAACTGCTCAGGTGGTTTACTCTCTCTAACCTGTCTCTTTGGCCCGGCAACTGATGTGGCCTCGCGCAAGGTATCTTGAAGCCACTTGGGCTTCTTCGTCCCTGAGCATACTTCTCCTACCAGAGTGAGAATTCTCATCATCATCAGAAGCTTGAACTCTTGAAGGCCTGCCAACTGACCTCATGCCTGAATCTGTGCCTGTAGACGCTGAAGTACCGTGCAAACTATCCATCAGTGGACTACCTTGTGAACTGCTCTGCGGAATGCCCTGCATGCTGCCCGAAGAACCACCCACTGATTTATTTGATGCAGTGAACACTAAAGTCAATCAATATGAAACTTAGCTCTCCAATCTTAGGATGATCGACCTCACTGACATTGGGAATTATATTGCATGGTTCAAGAACCTAAAACCTGACATTTTTACATCCCCTTGAAAAGGAAAAATTAGATTCAGAATATGTGAGTATTGTTCTAAATAAACTTTATCTTGCAGTTGAAAATCTTGCTATTATCTTTTACATCATTCCTCTTTTTCTCTAGCCCTCTGCTTCACCTACTTATGGAATCTCCCAAATACTCAAAGAAGAAGAGGACATAATGTTCTTACTGCCATAAGGATGGATATTTCTTCAAGAGTTGTCTCCTTGATCTAAATAGATTGGAGAAATTGCTAGGCAAACAACTAGTGACAATGACCTCTTTGAAGACAAGGTTGGTTCTTCTAACTCCCCACATTTCGCTGTGCACTCTGCTTTGTGAGCTTTAACTTATTTTTAGGAATGGACGACAAATTTTGGGGCTAGAAGATATAGACAAAATTCAATCACCTTTTCTCTGACTATACTGATTGACAAAGAGGAGAACATGTGACCATTGGGGGAGACTCTCCCAGTTTCTACTTGAGACACTGTTGTCACTGACAATGCTAGGTATGAAGATAGTTGTTCATGTTCCCGGGGTTGGACTAAATTTACTGTTTATCTACTAACAATATACACACCAATAAAATGGTGGAATTTTGGCTGAAAATATGGGTTTTAAAAAATATTAGCAATGGATTAAAGTGGTTGTTTTAGGATTTTATGATGAGTCTGAATCATGTATGAGTTGGGGAAGAATCTTGTCCTTGAACTTCCAAAAAGTTCATTTCAATGGTGGCCAATGTAGACAATGACAATAAACTATGGCATTTTCATTCAAGTCACAACCATTATATATCCTTGAGACTTGTGAGCCATCCTCACCTTGTTGAAGGCATTCCATAGATCAGCCCTCCTAGTGGCGTTTGAAAGGGCGATGTGATGGGTAAAAATCATAGAGAGTCCTTTCTGAAGGACAATTCAAGGTGTGCTTCCTGCCCCCCTAAACTAAGTCATGTTGAGAAATCTAGGGCATAGTAATTATGTGATTTCTCTTCTATTAGTAATTGCTTGAGTGGTTTTTTACTTCTTTAGATTAGAATCTTCTTTTACTTAGGTTATTAGTGTTGCTCTTCATCAAACAGCTACCAATGCATAAACCATAAAGAGACAAGAGACACAAAATATATGCAATCAGCCAGGGCCAAAACCTCTCACTCTTTGAGAGGAAAACTCGAACAAATTCTTCTTCTTATAGAGATTCCATTGACGAATACCAAAACCCTTAACCTATTTGCTGTTGAAAAGTGTAACTAGGTTCGGTCTTCATAATGACATGTAATTATGTAATGAGATGTAAAGAAGAAAAATAAAATTATTGTATTGACTTGCTTCATGGGTTTCATGAGCAAGAGATTTTATTTTTGAGTCAAGACTCCCATTGAGAGTCTTTAGGAATTATTTGTCATCTAGTCATAAAATGATAGAGTCATTGTCATGTAATGAAGTCATGTTACACTTTGTAAAAGGTCAAATTTGTCTATGTAAAATATCCTCCAAGACCTTGTCACTTATCCTCTTCAAGTCGACCTACAACGATGAAAGAACATGCTAGAAGAAGTCGGCCTAACCTCTAGTGATCATGTTGACCTAAAGGACATGAGATGAGGTGTATATAAAGCCTAACTCGGCCTCACTTAAAGACAAGAATCTCGGCAAGCAGAAGTGCGAAGAAGAGGTAAAGATGAAGTGTGAAGAAGAGGTGAAGAAGTAGTGCGAAGAAGAGGCTAAAAGGAAAGTGCGAAGATAGGTTTCTTCTGGGGCAGCGAAGAAGAGATTCTTATGGGGTAGCGAAGAAGAGGTTTCTTCTGGGGTAGCGAAGGAGGTTTCTTCTGGGGTAGCAAAGGAAGGATTCTTCTGGGGTAGCAAATGAATAATTCTTCTGGGATACTTGTTCTAGGTAACTGATATAGAGATCTAGAGACTCAGATTCTCTAGAGGAAGCAAGTGAGATCATAGAGACCGAGTTTCTCTAGGAGAAGTCAAGAAGAAGTACTGTGAACTTTAGAGACCGAGTTTCTCTAGAAGGAGCCAGGGAGAGCAGTTCGAAGAAGGTCGAGAAAGAATAAGAGGCAGAGCATCAGGGTTAGTGACAAGGTTCTTGGGAGGATACTAGAGTGAAGGGTCTTTGTCATGGTACTTATCAATTGAAGATCTAGAAGAAGAATTTTGATCGGGTGTTCCTCTCAAGTGGTGAGAGGTTTTGGCCCTGGCTGACAAGCCTACATACCGTGTCACTTGTCTTTTATTGTGAATATTGGTAATTGTCTTGATGAAAAGAACACAATAATAACATATCGAAGAAAAGACTATAAGTTAAGAAGTAAAAGTAGTATATCACAAGCAATTATCAAGCAGAGAAATCGTTTAACTATTCATGCCCTAGATTTCTCAACATGGTATCAGAGCTAAGGTGCTGAAGTCAAGAAGAGGCACTCAAGCAAGTTGACACATGAAGAATCAAGCTTCAAAGAAGGATCAAAGAAAGTCAAAGAACACCAAGCAAGAAATCAAGATCTACCAAAAACCCTAGATCGAAGAAATATACTCTAGCAAGAGTCTTGAAATTATCTTCAAGAAGGAAGCAGGAAGAAAGACTGAAACACTAGAAGCACTTTAGAGATCATCACTCATACATCACCAAAGTGGAAGCTCTTCAAATCTAAGGAAGGTTAGATCGAAAAGCAATCCTCTCTCTATTGAAGCAAGGATCTCATTTGGAAAAAGATCATCCTAAAGAAGGCAGTCTTCCCTCACCAAAGTAAGAACCTTCTTAAAAGGATCATCTGAAGCAACAAGTTCATCATCAAGTTGAAGATTCTATCTTCACAAGTAAGTACCTTTTTATTATAGTCTAATCTAGTAAAAATGACTTCATGTTTCAAGGAGAACCATAAGCTGGTTGGGATATCAAACATCCTTGCATGGAAAAGAAGGATAGACATTGTCCTTGAAGTAAATGAAGTCATTGATCCTGTCCATGGAAAGGTCTCGAAGCCATCCGAAGAAGAAGCATTATCTGAATACATGGAAAGGGATCTCAAGGCTCAAAAGATTCTTAAGGAATCCATTAAAGATCCTCTCATCTCCCATGTAGCTGAGCTCGAGACATCTAAAGAAATATATGATAAACTGGTAGAACTTTTCTTTGAAAGCACGATAGAAAAGATCATATCACTTAGATCTGATCTATATAAATTAAAGGTGTCAAAGGATGAAGGGATATTGTGATGCCTCTCAAAAGCATCTCAAATAAAAGGTCAATTGTAGGATCTAGGAGAGATGGTATTTGATAACGAAATGATCTCCGTTATTCTAAATGCATTGATTGATAACAAGGTAACCTCATATCTACTAAGGAAAGAGAAGCTATTCCATTCATAAAATTATGGTCTCTCTGCAAGAAGATAGGTTGAAGAAAGAATGTGACAAAAGATCAGATAGAAGGAATCAATTAGTGACAAAAAGAAAAGGGAAATTTGGAAAGTTTGGTCCTCCAAATAAAAAGAAGAACATGGCTAAGGAGAGATGCTATTGTTGTCAGAAACTGGGGCACTATAGAAGAGATTTCCTAAACGTAAGAGGGATAGGGAAGAAGTGAAAGAACCTTAGACAAAGAAGCTTATGAAGGAAGAAGCAAAAAGATCTCTATTATGGCTGAGATGATCTTCTTCACTAGAAGGTACTTTTTACTTGTAATTTATAGATAAAAAGCAATGTAAATAAGATAAGATGCATCATATTAGAAAATAACATCGTGATAGAAGCATTAGAAGTAAGAGCTCTTGACATGGGAAGAAAAGAGGATGTTTGGAACAAGTTCTATTAATTACAAAGAATGGGAGCTCTTGGCAACCTCATTAAAACCTCAAGTGATACTTATAGAAAGAAGTAGAGGTCATCATCGACTGGGATCATCATACAATAGTCAATAAGGTAACATCTGCTGCGTGAGGATATGAAAGATCCCCAAGTTTCTTTGATGGAATCCCTATCAAAGGATCCATCGATCTAGAAAGAAAGCAAGAGTTTCATAAGGAATTCCAAATCGTGGGATTCAAGGGATGATGGTATGATGACATTGCAGGAAAGCAGGTCTAAAGAATAAAGTTCTTTCGTTCAAATGAAGCTGCTAGAAAGGAAAGATGATGTATGTATGCTTACATAGGTGATTATGAAAGTCATTTCATATGGTTGCAGATGATATGGATCACTATTCCAATCTTGGAAATATGATCAAACTTCAAAGGGTTCCCTCTTCTGAAAGATTGCAGAAAAAGCATAAGTCGCACTAGATGAAATCAACATAATATGTTATCATATGAATCATGAGGAAGTTGACTACAATTAAGGAACTTTGATTGGAAGCTCCTGGGAATGAAGTGTGTGAAAAGAAAGGAAGAGATTGTGAAAATATGCAACAAAGGTAGAAGGCATTCAACATCCGAAGTCCAAGAAGATTTGACTAGAATATCTCCCAGAAATAGACTCTGATAGGAGTCAGAAAAAGATGGAGACCCTTGACAATGGATATCTTTGGGAAATGTGTCAATCTACATACATGATGTTGACACCTACAGGAAGATGTCATGATGAAAGACCATCACAAAGGTAATTTTGATTTAAGTGTTCATCTCTTATTTTTTAACTAATATCTAGATGGGCTTATGTAGCACTATCAAATGGAAGATCTGTGGATGACTTCCAAGAGGACCATATTGAGGGATGTAAGATCCTTCTAGAAAATATGGTATGAAAGCAGAATGACATGAAGCAAAGCCAGATGGAAAATTGATGGATCACTTTCTGATGAAATGAAGACATGACTAACTCATGGATGAAAGTGATGGATGGTTTGTGCCCTATGAAGAAGTCCCAAACGATGAAGTCTCCATGACAAAAGAAAAGGAGTTCTTCAAGTAACATGTTGTTCGACATGAGGAGTTGTTGTAGGTCCTTAGTTAAGAGGGAGCCTGAAAAAAAAGTTTCTTACTTGGAAGAAACTTGGAAATTCCTAAGCCAAGAGCGAGCTTAGGTACATTCCTTTTTGGTAGGAATGAGTACACTCCTTTGTTGGAATATGTCCTCCCTATTTGCGAGGGAGAGATAGACATGTCATTTTGGTCTTCACCTAGGCAGACATAATGGAGGATTCGGTAATCATTTGGCATTCGATACTCTTTGAGGATGAGATAGGGCATCCAACAGAACAGTAGCTGTGGAGGACCGATATTCTTTGAGGGTTGGGGAGTCCAAGATAAGAATAGTCCTCATGGAACACACCCTAGGTACCTGGGTGGGGGATGTTCCGAGAGAGACAATGATGAGAGTGTCTATAAATCATTGGTCTCGCCAACATTGAGCTCAGATCTTGTGCAGATATGGAGCTATTAGTCAAGGCCTTGCTATGTAACGATGCTGGTTGATATGATGCTATACAAATGAGTTACCAATCCAAATTCTTCTTATGAGAAATTCTTCAGATTAAGAAAGTCCAAGTACCATTATGAATACCTCCCTAGTCAAGAGGGAGTGTTGAAAAGTGTAACTAGGTTCGGTTTTCATAATGGCATGTAATTATGCAATGAGATGAAAAGAAGAAAAATAAAATTATTGTATTGACTAGCTTCATGGGTTTCATGAGCAAGAGATTTTATTTTTGAATCAGGACTCCCATCGAGAGTCTTTAGGAATTATGTCATTTAGTCATAAAATGATAGAGTCATTGTCATGTAATGAAGTCATGTTACACTTTGTAAAAGGTCAAATTTGTCTATTTAAAGTATCATCCAAGACCTTGTTAGTTATCCTCTTCAAGTCGGCCTACAACGATGAAAGAACATGCTAGAAGAAGTCGGCCTAACCTCTGATCATGTCAGCCTAAAGGACATGAGATGAGGTGTATAGAAAGCCTAAGTCGGCCTCACTTGAAGACAAGAATCTCGACTAGTAGAAGTGCGAAGATGAGGTGAAGAAGTAGTGCGAAGAAGAGGCTAAAAGGAAAGTGCGAAGATAGGTTTCTTCTAGGGCAGCGAAGAAGAGACTCTTCTGGGGCAGCGAAGAAGAGGTTTCTTCTGGGGCAGCGAAGGAGGTTTCTTCTGGAGCAACAAAGGAAGGATTCTTCTGGGTAATCGAGATAAAGATCTAGAGACCAAGATTCTCTAGAGGAAGCAAGTGAGATCATAGAGACCGAGTTTCTTTAGGAGAAGTCGAGAAGAAGCAGTGTGAAGTATAGAGACCGAGTTTCTCTAGAAGGAGCCAAGGAGAGCAGTTCGAAGAAAGTCGAGAAAGAGAAGAGGCAGAGCATCAAGGTTAGTGAGAAGGTTCTTGGGAGGATACTAGAGTCAAGGGTCTTTGTCATGGTCTTGGTACTTATCAATTGAAGATCTAGAAGAAGAATTTTGATCGGGTTTTCCTCTCAAGAGGTGAGAGGTTTTGGCCCTGGCTGACAAGCCTACATACTGTGTCACTTGTATTTTGTTGTGCATATTGGTAATTGTCTTGATGAAAAGAACACAATAATAACATATCGAAGAAAATACTATAAGTTAAGAAGTAAAGTATATCACAAGCAATTATGAAGCAGAGAAATCTTTTAACTATTGATGCCCTAGATTTCTCAACATTTGCCACTCCAAGACCAAGCCACAAAGCTTCTTCTTCCTTCAACGAAAGTCAAACTTCGTCCTCCTTAATTGCTTCCTTCTAGACCTCGGCTTCCTCTTCTCTGTTTCAGATCTGCAACTTCTTAGCTTCCTTCAGAAATTCTAAGATGTGTGAAGTGTCACCTTTGAGTCCTTGATACCCTTTGCTTTAGGTGGAGATTGCTTGTTTGTCAACTCGGCTTGCTGTTACCCTTGTTCTTCACCCAAAACACTTTCATTATAGTGATTGATATTTCGGCCTTCTTCCTGCAATGGACAACAAAGATCTCTTGTACGTGTGGAGGTTAGTTGGCCCACAAAATAGTCCCAAATCAACACTTAGATACCTCGCTGCACCTTCCTTCTTTCTCGCTGGTAATTAGGCTCCCTTGATGACCCTCGCACTTCAGATATTGATCGAATTGTGTCTCTGAAATTCTATGTCTGAACTTAGGCCGAGTTGCCTATTTATAGTGGTTTGCCTCTGTAATCAACTGACATGAAAGAGCTTGAGACGACATGTCGCTTAGAGTAGGTTGTTTACACCATTTTGTAGCTGACATGAAGGAGCTGTTTGTGCTTGGTCTTGGAGGGTTGATTTAATGACTCATACACAATGTAACATACCCAAGAAGGGTCCTTCATACATGACATAGACTCAATTTGACTTTTATGACTAGATGACAAATCCTAAAGGCTCACAATGGGAGCCATCACTAAAATAAAATTCCTTGCTCATGAAACCCATGAGACAAGCATTACAATAATAATTTTATCTTTCTTCTTTTCAACAATTACATAAAATCACAATTACACGTCATTATGAAGACTGAACCTAGTAACATTTTTCAACACTCCCTCTTAACTAGGGAGGTATTCATAATGGTACTTGGTCATTCTCAATCTGAAGAATTTCTCATAAGAAGGGTCGGATTGGTAACCCATCGGTATAGCATAATATCAATCAACATTGTTACATAGCAAGGCCTTGACTAACAACTCTATCTCTCCACGAGATTTGAGCACAATGCTGGCGAGACCAATGATGTATAGACACCCTCATCATTGTCTCTCTCTGAACATACCCCGCCCGGGTTCTTAGGGTGTGTTCCATCAGGGCTATTCTTATCTTGGATTCCCAGTCCTTAAAGGATATCGGTCCTCTACGACTACTCTTATCTTGGATGCCCTAATACATACTCAAATAGCATCGGATGCCAAATGCTTACCCAATTCTCCATTCTGTCTTCCCAAGAGAAGACAAGAATGATGTGTCTATCTCTCCCTCTTAATTAGGGAGGACATATCTATTCCAATAAAGGAATGTACTCATTCCTAAGGAAGAAATGCACCTAAGCTCCCTCTTGGCTTAGGAATTTCCAAGTATCTTCCAAGTAAGAAACTTGTTTCTAGGGTCCCTCTTAATTAGGGACCTACAACAACTTCTCAAGTGGAGATGATGGGACAACCAACTCCTTTAAAAACTCCTCTTCACGATGTCATGAACTTCTTTTTGTTATCTAGGAGTCTTCATGGTTGGGACTTCTACATAGGGTACCAACCATCCATCACTTTCATCCATGAGTTAGCCATTCATCAACGGAAAGTGATCCATCAGTCCATATCCGGCCTTCCTTCATGCCCTGCTGCTATCTTCATGCCATGTTTACTTAAGGATCTTTCATCCTACTACATGTGCATCAATGGTGGAAGATATCCATAGATCTTCCCTTGGCAGCCCCGCATAAACCCATCTAGATATTCAAAAATAAAGGAATGAACATTAAAATCAACATTACCTTTGTGATGGTCTTTCATCATGACATCTTCTAGTTTGCATCAACATCCTGCATACATATCGACACATCTCCCAAAGATATATATTGTCAAGGGTCTCTTTCTTTTTCAGACTCCATTAGAGTCTTCATATCTTCCATGGAGATATCCTAGTCAAATCTTCTTGGTCTATCGGATGTTGATTGCCTTTACCATGGTTGCATATTCCACGATCTCTTCCTTCCTTTCTTCACACATTTCATTCCTAAGAGCTTCCAATCAGAGTTCCTCAATTGTTGTCAACCACCTCATACTTCATATGAGGACATATTATGTTGATTTCATCTAGTGAATGTGTGACCCATGCATTCCTGCATCCCTTTGAGGGAGGAGATCCTTTCTTTTGATCATGCTCTTAAGATAGAGCATTGGTTCATGATATCTACAACCATATGACATGACTTCCACAATATCAAATGTAAGCATACATACCTCATTTTTCCTTTGGGTCATCCAGAATTCCTGCAACAACTTCCTTGGTTGAAACAACTTCAATCCCTTGATCTGCTTCACTTTTATGTCACCATACCACCATCCCATGAATTCCACAAGTTTGGATTTCTTGATGAAACATTTGCTTCCCCTCATGATCGATGAACCTTTCAATGAAGATTCCATCAGAGAATCTTGAGGATCTAAAGTATCCCCATCAACAGATGTTTCCTTTTGACAGATGTATGATGAACCTTGAACTAGATGACCTTGCCACTTATGTTTCCAATGAGATTCCCAAGAGCTATAGCCTCGACTTCCATAGATTCTAACCATATTTCATGCTTCTCTATGATGATGTCCCAAGCTCTTGCTTCTAATGCTTATATGATTCCTTGATGCATCCCATTTAGTGAATCATGATAGCCATATCTTACAACAGAAGACTTATGAACTTGAAAAGAATTTAGGTGAGGAAGTGTTAAAAATGGCAACTAGGGCGAAATCCACATGGGTCATCTTATTTATGACGACTGATATTTTTCTTGGATCCCTCTCTCCGAGAGGTGTAGGATTGATCTAAAGATCATCCGATTCCGACATGTACAAATGAAGCTATGAATTTATTTTGATTATGGTCAAAATATCAAGGTTGACCTCTTCTATATGTCGGCTCACCTAATCCAATAGTCACGTCTCTTGACCCCCACCGATTGGTATATATAGAGGTGCTTTCTCCCTCATTCGGATCATCCAACAAGGCCATATACCTTTGAAATTTTCGGTGGAGAAAATGTGAGCCTAAGCCGTGGCAAGGAGAAGCTTGAGGACAACGTGGAAGAGGGCAAAAAGGTCAGCGTACTTCTGTGATTGGGCCGTAGGAGCTACAAGGATAGCGTGGCACATTTGAAGGGTTATTTTTGCTTATGTTAAGGGTTGTTCTATGGCTGGGTTTGCAGGATTGTATTGGAGCTAAACCGCAGTAAGGAGACCTAAAAGACAACGTACAAGAAGCCTATCAACATGGTTTCTTTGGTTGACGTAGGTGACAACGTGGAGGAGAAAGAACTGTTTCAAGGTCAAGGAGGGCTGTCTTAAATGCGGATTACTGCCAACAAGAAAAGTTGTACACGCCAAGGATAATGGAAGGATAAACGCAGTGGTTGAGAGTGTTTGTATGTGTCTGTTGCTACAACAAGTTGTTGAGCTAGGCTGCAAGCTATAGCCAACAACATGAGGCTGTTATAAGTGTTGCGTTGAGGGTTATTCAACCAGCAAGGAGTAGCGTGGTGGTGGAAGGGTCTCACCTTGGAGAACCGTAGCTCTAGAGGCTTGATATGCTGAAATTAGTTGAAGATTACAAGGCTGATACGTATGCCCTTACCTGTGATGCAACAAAGGAGGGTCTTGTGAAAGGCAAGTCGCAGTCCTTTAGGTGACTGTTGGAGCACTTTTTAGGGCTGACTTATTTCTGACAAGTATGCCCTAACCAGTGTTCAAAACTACAGCCCTTGGTGCCAGAATTACAATTTCATTGTGTCTTCTTCATGGTGAAGATCTTTGATGTCAGATCTGCTAAACTATTGAAGAATATATAAGAAGAATTGATCAAGGGTTTCCCCACATTGCGGTTTGTCCCTGGCTGGTGCCACATCTCGTGTCCTCTTGTCTTGGCTTGTCATCTACTGATTATGTTCATGTTCTATCTGCATTTTACTATCATGTTGATGTGATTGCTATGTATATTGGGCTAGTAGAGAATTTGAAGAAAAATTGCTCTAAAGCATAGAACATACCATTGTTTCCTAAATTTAATAGGAAGACTATCTCAGTCATAGCAGAGATCTCTTACTTCCTCTATCTTGGACTTCTTCTTTTCAATTTCCTCCACTTCTTCAGTGATATGAGCTTCTTCTCTTCCTCTTTTGTTATTGTCCTTCTTGATCTTAGGAGAATCTCTTTTGTAGTGTCCATACTCTTGACACCCATAGCATTGGATCTTAGCCATGTTCCTTTTTTTTTTCCAAGAATTAGACTCCCCAAACTTTCCTTTTCTTCTTGTCATTATAGCATAAGCTTGATTTTACTCACCTGCTCCCACATCAGATTTGGCCTTTAGTTTAGATTCTTCAATCTTGCACAGTGACCATAGATCTTGGAATGGAGTAGCATCTTTCTTCCCATAAATACTTGAAGTAAATTTACCCCACTCCTCCGGTAGTGCATTTAATATAACTGTAATCATTTCTCTAGCAAACATGACTTCTCCTAGATCTTGTAGTTGATCCCAGATCTCAGATATCCTGATAAAGTATGAGGCTATTCCATCTTCCCTTGACATCTTCAACTTGTAGATTTCTTGCCTTAATGAGATGACTTCTCCAACAGTGCTTACGCAATACAACTCTACCAGTTTGTCATAGATTTTTTTTGAAGTTTCGAGTTAGATACATATGGGATGAGGGGATCCTTGATGGATTCTATGAGAATCCTTGGAGCCCTAACTTCCCCTTTCATATATTTGGCAAGAGCTTGAGTATCATCCTCTCTTGGTTTAGTGATAGAAGCTCTGACATGTTCCATAACCTCATTTTCAATGACATTCATATCTGTCCTTTTCTTCCATGCAAGATAGTTTGAAGCCCCAAACAGTTTGTTGCTTTCCTTGCAAAAAGACATTTTGTCAGATTCAGATGTGGACATAAATATACTTGATAGGATGCTCCTCCTTCTTGCTGCTTCTTGATGTTGATGATGATATAGAGGATAGAAAACTTCTCCTTGATGAAGGTAGTTTTCTTCAAGAATGAGCCTTAATCCCACAGGGAGTGAGATGACACCGACTTTTGATCTAGCTTTCTTTGGATGAATAGTCTTCAAAACACTTTAACTTGAGTAGATGTAGGGTTTTGGCCTTCTCCCTCTTGATGATGATCCCAATACTTCTTTGTAGACTTCTTTGATCTAGGGTTATGATGCTTTCTTTGAATTTAAGATGATCTTTGCTTTGATGCCTTCCTTGAGATTTGATCCTTGAGTGTCCCTTGATAAGATGTCCGTCCTTGACTTAGTCACCTTAGCTCTGATACCATGTTGAGAAATCTAGGGCATAGTAATTATGTGATTTCTCTTCTATTAGTAAGTGCTTGTGAGTGGTTTTTACTTCTTTAGATTAGGATCTTCTTTAACTTAGGTTATTAGTGTTTTTCATCATCAAACAACTACCAATGCATAAACCATAAAGAGACAAGAGACACAAAATATAGGCTATTAGCCAGGGCCAAAACCTCTCACTCTTTGAGAGGAAAACCCAAACAAATTTTCTTATAGAGATTCCAATTGACAAATACCAAGACCAAAACCCTTGACCTATTTTGTTGATTTTTAGTAGCATCGGATGTGCTATAGCCATGAAAATTGGTGGAAAGGCTAAGACACATGAGATCTCCAAGGCCCAGCGATTGTTTAGGGAAATTCCACCCGGATGAAGAAATATTAAAATAATTAATATTTTTAATGGGGTTCCTAAGTCTAAACTTAGGAAAATTAAAATATTAATGTGTATTAATATAATATGGGTGAGAAAGTTCTAAATAACAAGGATCAAGCCAGATCTAATATTAGCGGTTGATTAGGGACTTATTCTCGGCCGTTGAATCGTCAACAAGAAAAGTATAAGAGGAGGCTTGAGGGTCAGTGGGAGATACACCAAGTTGATCAGTCAATTCGATTTTATGGGGCAGGGTTCGCTGAGAAATCGAGTTGGTGATCTGTTGCAGCGAGGAGCAGTGTTGCAGGAGGCCGTGAATACATATCAGAGAGGTAGAGCAAAGAGACAACACAGAGCCTAGGAAGGCTAACGCAGAGGCTGAGGAGGCTAGCGCAGAGGACGTAGAGGGCCAAGAGGCTGACGCAGAAGCAGGCAGCGCAGAGGGCTGCAGAGCTGACGCTGAGCTGAAGAGACTGTGCTGAGGGATTTTCGTGGGGCAGACTGAGAGGTGGTTAGCTGACGCAAAGCCGTAGAGGGTGACAGTGCCTAGAGGGTGACACAGTTCCAAAAGATAGCTTGGAGCAGCTTTCGCTGTCCAGCTAAGGAACAATCGACGCTGCTGTGGGACTAATCATCTAGTTGCTGATTAGCCGGAATATCTGTCTCCGAAGAGAGGTACTACTGCTGAGGACAATCTCTAAAGGGTGAGCCATTTCTGGTACCCTAGTTGTATTCACTGTTCAGATGACTGCATAATAATGAAACCCTCATATTTGCTGCACCGGTTTTCCCACATTGGGTTTCTCTAGGGACGATTGTCCAAAAATAACGGTGTCCCTTGTGTTGTCTCAGTTTATTTCAGTTGCTGATTTGTATATTTGTGAAGGCTGCTATTATGTTTATTTCAATGTTTATATGATTAAATAACTTGTTAATTTAAAGAACAAGTAGGAGATAATAAATGAGAAATAGAAGTAAGGGATTTCTGATGTGTTAGATTTAGAAATTTTCACATGGCATCAGAGTGATTGCAGATCAAGGAGGACTGAAGACACCGGTAGAAATCTGAAAATTTGCAGCAGAAGCAACTGTCCTGAGAGACAACGCTGTTCCAGAGCAGAAGCAGCAAGAGAAGAAGTGATGTAGAGCTTGCGTCATTATTTCGATCCAAGGGAAGGGGCCAGCGCAGAGGTAGAAGAGGCTCACAAAGAGTCACGTCATCCTGCTCAGCCAGGTAGGATTGACGCAGTTGGCCGGAGGAGTAGATTTAGCCTTTTGCCGGAATTGCGTAGAGCTTGAAAGGATCAGTTTCTTCAGTTGTCGGGGCTGGGGGAGATGTGGGCAGTTTGTGATTTGAGGAGTTGGTGGGACGCTGTTTCTGTCGATACAGAACAATGCTTAAGGAGACAGAACCAACGTAGAGGGAATCACTACCTTGATGGATTTCTAGACAAGGAATCTAGATCCAAGTTGCAGTTGCAAGGAGGATTGGAGAGGAGTGGTTCGACAGCTGGCCAGAGGATTTCCAAGAGGGAAATCAGGACTCAGAGGGAGATTTCTAGGAGGGGATTCGAGACTCAGAGGGAGTTCAGAAGAGGAGCTGAAATGGCAACGAACGGATAGAGGGATTAGGACAGGTTGGACGGGGCTTCCAACTTTGTCATCTGGAAGACCAGGATCCTCGTAGTTCTGGTTCAACATCGTATCAAGGACTTTGCCTTGAAAGTAGTGGCTATCCCAGTTGACCCAGCTGAGAATGAGATGTATGAGGAGGCGATGGCGAGGGCAAAGTGCATGATACCAGATGGAGTCGAAGATCATGTCATACCACATATTGCTGAGAAGAACACAACAAAGGAGATGTGGGACACCCTGACCACCTTATACTACGGCTCTTCTCTGCAGCGGAAGATGCTATTGGAGAATCAGCTGAGGTCATAAGAGAGCAGATAGATCCATTCCTTCTCAGGTTGTAGGAGATTTGCGACCAACTTACTTCCGTGGGGTCTACGCAGGATCCAAAGTTTATGGTCAGGATTGCTCTGAATGCAGTCTCCGAGGAGTGGGAGACATTTGTCCAAAGTATTTTGGGTAGGGCTACTCTTCTCGGTTGGGAGGAGATGTGGGCAGCTGATCCGGATTTAAACAGGAATGCAAAAAATTACAGATATAACATAAATACAAAGATGCAGTAGAAATAACACTTCATTTCATTAATATTAAATACTGAAATATGCTTACAAACAGAATGGAGATAAGACTAGCTCGAGCGATGGTAGCTTATCTCTGAGAAGAGATGTGGCGGCTACATGCCTCTGAACCGCGTTACAATGAGGCTCAAGGGCCTTTTTATTATTGAACAATAAAAGCAAACCCTAAACAACCAAAACCCTAACCTGAGGAGATGTAACACCAAGAGTTTATGGGCCCCGTTGGGGTTAGTTGGACAACCAACTTCCCGGGGTTGCGACTTGGTCATATTATCTCTGTTTGACACGCATGATACCCCGTTGGAAAGATCTCTCCGAGGACTATGACAAAATAGACAATTTTAGGCAAAAAATCGCTGGTGGTAGATTGCCAAAAAAACGTCGTTTAGGGCCTCAAAACGGCTCCGGAAGTTTAGGACCCGAAAAACTGCTAAAAATAGTAAACTGTGCTACAATTAAGGAAACTGAAAAAACTGAAAGAAACAATGGTGGGGGTCCAAGTGGAATTGGTGGGTGGGCACCAATATCCACCTGGATCATTCCTCCCCCCATAGGAAGCAATGGTCCCCATTGCGTTGAGTTCCTCCATTAGATGGGGAAACTTCTGCTGAACTTGGTCCCTGGTGAAGGAGTTGGCCTGCTTTGAAAACTCGATACAGTTGGATATTCTGTTGGCGAGTGTGCTTGATCTGTGTGTCCATGATCCAATCAGTTGTGGCTTGTTCCATGCAATCTGGATTTAACTCTGTGGGTGTGAGTTGTTCTGCAATGTTTGATGTGTCTAACAATGGTGGGAAGTATGGTTGAAGGCAGTCCACATTGAACACTGGGTGCAGGCCAAGGAATGGGGGAATGCTGAGCTCAAATGCATTGTCTCCCACAACCTTGGTAATGGTGTAAGGACCATATCGGAGTGGTCTGAGTTTCTGGTAAGACGTTCCTTTTGCAAATGCAACCAGACTTTGTCGCCCACCTGAAACTTGTGTGGCACTCGATGTTGATCATGTCGCTGCTTGTACTTGGCATTTGATTTCTCCAGAATGTCGTGGACTTGCTGGCGGATATGTTGGATGTGGCCAATGAAGCTGTTTGCCTTCTCGGTTTCGGATTGGACATGAGCCGAATCTGCCTGAGTAGCTGCAAATGGCATGGCCACATCAATGGGACATAGTGGCTGGAATCCCAAGCCCACCTGAAAAGGGCTGTGGCCAGTCGAGCTGTGGAGAGCCCGATTATAGTTGTGCTGGACATATGGGAGGCTCTCATCCCATGTGCGTGGATGCTTTGAGTTGTACATGCGCAGAATGTGTATGATCATCCTGTTGACGACCTCTGTCTAACCATCAGTTTTGGGATGGAAAGCTGTGGACTTAGTGAGCTTGGTGTCCAGCATCGACCAGAGACTGGACCAAAATGTACTGAGGAACTTGCTGTCCCGATCTGAGATGATAGACTGTGGGATCCCAAAGTGTACCCACACTCGTTCAAAGAAGAGTTTAGCAGTGGCTTCCGCTGTGATATTCTTCTTGCAGGCAACCATAATGGCCATCTTCGAGAATTTGTCGACGACCACAAAAACATAGTCATTGCCATGCTTAGTAGAAGGAAGGCCCGACATGTAATCCATGGAGATGGATTCCCAAGGTCGACTAGGGGTAGGTAGTGGAGTATAGAGGCCTTGCTTCTTGATGGTCGGTTTGGTAATGTCGCAGGCAGTGCAAGATTTTATGTACTTCCCGACATTTTGTCGAAGGTTCGGCCAATAGAAATACTTCTGCAGTCCTGCCACCGTTTTCTCGACCCTGAAATGCCGAGCGGCCCGACTGTAGTGTGCTTCCCAAATCATCTTGGCACGCTTGCTTGAAGGAACACAAAGGCGTCCCAGGTGGCAGAGGTGAAAATTTGGAATTTGCTGACCCTCCAATAGCATCTGGTATGTGTGGCCGAATTCTTGGTCGCTTTTGTAGAGAAGTGGCCAATCAGAAGTCTCGTGCCCACAAGAGTTGAGCACGGTGGTTAATGCCATGATCGATGGTCGGCTGAGGCAATTTGCAACATTATTGGTGCTGCCCTTCTTATACTTGATATTCAAATGGAACTGTTGCAGGTATGTGGACCACTTCTGATGGCGATCATTCTGCAACTTCCCTTGCATATGTATGAACTGCAGGGGCCGGTGGTCTGTGTGGATGACCGTTTCCTTCCCCAAAATGTAATGCTTCCATTGTCGACAGGCCTGCACAATGGAATACATCTCTTTGTCATAAGTGGGATACTTATGGACTGTGTCTGAAAGTGTCTCACTGTGATATGCCACTGGATGCCCCTGTTGAGTAAGGATTGCCCCAATAGCATAGTCAGAGGCATCTGTCTCGATCTCAAATGGATGTTGCAAGTCTGGTAATGTGAGCATTGGTGCAGAGCAGAGGCGATGTTTCAACTTTGTGAATGCCTTCTGTTGAGATTCAGACCAAAAGAATTTTGCTTTCGCTCCTCCCTTGGTGACTTGACTCAAGGGCTCTGCGGTAGAAATTGGCAAGACCCAGAAAGCTGCGGAGCTCTGTTAGAGTGGTTGGCGCTGGCCAATCCCAAATGACTTGGATCTTGGCTGGATCCACATGCACCCCCCTGTTCATCGATTATGTATCCCAGATACTGAACCTGGGTCATGCCAAAAGTGCATTTCTCCAAATTGGCACATAGCTTGTGTTGCCGCAGTGTTTGGAGAACCTGTCGGATGTGGTGGAGGTTCTCTTCCCAACTATGGCTGAAGATCAGGATGTCATCCAAGTATACCACTACAAATGAGTTGGTGAATGGCCGCAAGATGTCATCCATCAACCTCATGAAGGTTGCAAGAGCATTCGTCAACCCGAAAGGCATAACCAACCATTCGAAAAGGCCCTCCTTGGCTTTGAAGGCAGTCTTCCACACATTGGAGGGTTTGATTGGTACCTGGTGATATTCTGATTTCAAGTCGATTTTGCTGAAATATTTCCCCCTTCAGTTGGTCCAGAAGGTCATCAATCCGTGGGATCGGATACCTATTCTAGACGGTGATCTTGTTCAGCGCCCGATAGTCAATACAGAGTCTTCAAGTCCCATCCTTTTTCTGTGCCAACACGATCGGGCTCCCACAGGGTGATGAACTCGGACGGATGTGACCTTTCTGCAGCAGCTTCTGAATCTGCCTCTTGATTTCGTCGTTCTCTAGAACGGAGCGCCGATAGATTGGTCCATTGGGCAGCGACGCACCTGGGGTCAGATCAATGGAATGCTTGACCTGACAGTGCAGAGGCACCCCTGCGGGGGAGGTGAAGATGTCCTCGTACTCTTCCACGACCTTGTCCATCTGTTGTTGTCGTGCGGAGGGGCCCTGTTTGGAGGTCGTGGCCACCGTCTTCTTCTTTCCCTGAGGGCGTATCATTAGGAAAATAAATTTCCCGGTTTTGGAAATGAGCTTACTGCATTGTTTTGCAGTAACCAAAGAGATGGCACTAGGTGGTGCTACCTTCGGTATCCTGTACAACTTATTTCCCAAAGTAATAATAACAGCACGAGGCCTTGACTCATACACAACATGTCGCTTCCATAAGTATGGTTGGCCTAATAATACATCACAAACATCAAGGGGAGCAACGTCACACAATACCTCATTCGTGAAGGGTTTGATGTTGTATGGAAGGTGACACTACTAGCTCACGCGAAGATCCCGTCCTTGGTGAAGCCACCCGATGGTGTACAGTGGTGGATGTGCTGTGATCGGTAAGCCCAGCTGATTCATGACCTCTGCTGAAATGAGGTTCTTTTGGCTCCCACTGTTGACAATAAACTGTAGCGGGGAACCCTTTACCCACATCTGGGAGTGGAAGAGGCGCTCCTCCTCCTCTGGATCTTCATGTTCCTCCTTCTGGATCTTCGTGGTGGCAACGGTGGCGTTGGGCTCCGCATCGATAATCTGCTTCCCTTTGTCATTCCCCTTGTCAGGTTCTGACTCAGTGTTGGAACATACATCTGATCCCGAAGCCTTTGGCTCGGCCACCACTGACTGCTTGGCCCGACACTCACTTGTGTTGTGAGTGGAGCTCTTATGGAACTCGCACCACTTCCCTGTGTCCTTCTTTGGCTTCACGGCGTTGTTCTTTGTTTGCGGCTTTGGCGCGTTGTCCTGGACTGCCCCGCCTTGGCTTTGTACTTTGTTCTGCGGTTTGGGGGCACCTTTCCCTTGCTTCGGATTCGCAGATCCAAAGTCTTGCTTCTTTTGTTTAAACTTTTGCTCGATCTTGACGGCATATTGGTATGCCATGTCGAGCGAGGATATGTCCAGGAATTCCATCTCGTCCTGGATGTACCTGTGCAGGCAACCGCGGTACTTGAGAACCAAATGCTTCTCAGAATCCTTGATACCCAACTTCGTGCGAAGGGTATGAAAAACATTGGTAAACTCTAGCACATCTTGGTCCCTTCCCTGTTGCAGCGTTGTCCACTTTATGTATTTATCCTCATAGCTCTCGACAGGGTAGTACTGCTCCTTGATGGCATCTCAGAACGAGTTCCAAGTGGGTGTGGCTGAAAACAGTGAGTTCGTACTTTCATCCTTCTGCTCACAGTAGGTTTCCCACCAGTCCTTGACGTGGGGGGCTACTTTGAGAAGTGCAAAAGTGATCTTTTCTCGGCTGGAAAAATCATGAACGAAAAAATATCCTTCTAGCAGATTTAACCATTTATCTACAACATCTGCATCTATCTGACCCTCAAATATGGGAATGTCAAAGTTAACTTGTACTTTAAAGGGTGTGGCGCTTCCAGAGTAGTTGCTGGAAGTAGCGCCTTTGGGTAGCCGTTGAAGGATCTGGGCAAAGTTGTCCATCATCGTGTTCTTTTGTCGCTTGAGGGTTTCTTCAAGCAAGATATTGATAGGATCTCCTGCCCCCTCGTCTTTCTTTTCATCCGCCATGGGAGGCCGTTGAGATTTGCAAGGCTGGTCTTGCAAAGGTTCGACTAGTTCAAGCCCTAACTCCTTATATCCCGACCTCGTTGGGGACATGCGAAGTAAAATAGAGAAACAACAGACCGCTCTGATACCACTGATTTGGATTTAAATAGGAAGGCAACAAATTATAGATATAACCATAAATACAAAGATGCCGTAGAAATAACACTTCATTTCATTAATATCAAATACTGAAATATGCTTACAAACAGAATGGAGATAAGACTATCTTGGGCAATGGTAGCTTATCTCTGAGAAGAGATGTGGCAGCTACATGCCTTTGAACCACGTTATAATGAGGCTCAAGGGCCTTTTTATTATTGAACAGTAAGAGCAAACCCTAAACAACCAAAACCCTAACTCGAGGAGATGTAACACCAAGAGTTTATGGGCCCCGTTGGGGTTAGTTGGACAACCAACTTGCCGGGGTCGCGACTTGGTCATATTATCTCCATTTGACGCACATGATACCCTGTTGGAAAGATCTATCCGAGGACTACGACGGAAAAGGCGATTTTAGACAAAAAATTGCTGGCGGTAGTGCCAAAAAAACGTCGTTTAGGGCCTCCAAACGGCTCCGGAAGTTTCAGACGCAAAAAACTGCTAAAAATAGTAAACTGTGCTACAATTAAGAAAACTGAAAAATATGAAAAAAACAATGGTGGGGGTCGAAGTGGAATTGGCGGGTGGCCACCAATATCCACCTGGATCCAGTGTTGCGAAAATCGCGATAATATCGAAAAATCACGGTTTTCTGAAAATGGCGATATATTATCGCCCGATTAATACGTTATTTTATTTTATTTTATATTTATTTAAATTTTATTATTTTTCGCAAAAAATCACGAAATAATCCCGATAACTTCAAATTATTGCGATTATTACGAATTAATCGCGATTCGATCTGAAATAATCGGGGGGTGGCGGACATCGGGTTTTATAAGGCAAAAAAATGATTTTTTTTTTTTTTTTTAACAGACAACGGCAACTGCGTGGATTGGGAGCTGAGGAGGAGAAAAACCCTAGTGGATTGGGAGCTGAGGAGGAGAAAAAGCCTGGTGGATTGAGAGATGAGGAGGAGAGGATCCCTGGAAGGTAAGAGAACTTCATCTTTGGATCAAATTTTTTCGGCAAACCGTGGTTTTCAGGTATGGGCACCAAATCTAGCCATTTTGTTTTGGTTTTTTTCTTGTTTTTGCTTGGGTTTATAACCGATTGTTTATCAAAGATTTTTGAGTGGATTTGATGGTGTTTTTTTTTCATTTTTGTTGCATAGAGTGGAGAGAGTTCATTTTGGATTGAGTTGAGGTTTTTTTGTTTGTTAAATTGTCAAAAATTCAATGTGTTGCGTCATGTATGTAATTTTTAATTTTTTTTTGTAACTTGCAATTCTTATTGTGCCATAGGTCCAACTTCAAAGTTCAAACTTCATCTTACATTAAAACTCAAGAGTTCAACCAAGTTACAAACATGCCAAGGAAATTGGACCCTCTGTGGGAATTTGGTGAACCTGATGGAGGGTTTGATAGAATGAACTTGACTTGCAAGTTGTGTGGGCATCATATGTCAGGGGGGGTTTATAGATTGAAGTATCACCTTGCACAAATCCCTGGATTTGATGTAGGGCCTTGCACAAATACAAATGCGGAAATCATTCGAAGAGCCATGAGATCATTGGAAGAATTAGAGCACGAGAGAGAGGCCAAAGCAGAAATGAAGAAGCAACTAGCAAGGAGGGTGTTAGGCTCAGGTGAACATGGAAGTGGCACTGGTTCTACTTCAGCATCAATATCTACAACCAACCCGGTAGCTGCCTCATCATTTTTTGTTCCTAGAACCACGCCTGGTTCACAACCATCTATCACTTCAATGCTTAAAAAAACTGAGAAAGAACAAGCTCACAAGTTGTTGGGCAAATTTCTCCTTTGGAGTGATATTCCTTTCAACGTTGCAAGGAATAATCCATTTTTCCAGCCTGCTGTTGATGTTATTGCAACTGTTGGCCCATGGTACAAAATCCCTTCTTATGATGACTTTAGAGGCTAGATTCTTCAAGATGAAAAGGTTGACTGCACCAAAATATTGGAGGAGTTTAGAGCATCATGGTCACAAACAAGATGCACTGTGATGTCAGATAGTTGGACCGACCAAAAGGGGAGAATCCTTATAAACTTCTTGGTTAGTTGTCATAAGGGGACAATGTTTATGAAATCTGTTGATGCATCTTCACATATCAAAGATGCAAAATCTTTATGTGATTTGCTGGATGTGTTTATTTTGGAGGTGGGTGCAGAACATTGTTCAAGTCATAACGGACAATGCTGCAAATTATGTTGCTATTGGCAGGATGCTTATGGAGAGGCATCCTACTTTATTTTGGACACCTTGTGCCGCACATTGTATTGATTTGATGTTGGAGGACATAGGAAAAATTTCCTTTATCAAAGATATTGTTGACTCATCAAAAAGCATTACAAAATTTATATATAATCATACATCTGTGCTTAGCTTGATGAGAAAATTCACCAACAACAAGGAGTTGGTGCGCCCCGCCATTACACGGTTTGCCACCAGTTTCATATCTCTTCAATCCCTCTTGAATTCTATGTGGGATGTGAAGAGAATGTTTCTTTCAGAGGAGTGACGTGCTTTGACAATGAGCCGCAAACCAGAGGAAGAGGCCATATGCAGATTAGTTTCATACCAGGAAGACTTCTGGGCGAGAGTGCAGGAGGTGTGCACCGTTACTGAACCTTTGGTAAAGGTTTTTCGATTAGTTGATGGTGAGAAGCCCGCAATGGGCTATTTGTATGAGGCCATGGACAGGGCCAAAGAATCCATTCAGGCCTACTATGATGATAAGGGAGATGAGGGGTTTCAGAAACAACTCCTCCTATGGGAAGTGATTGATGAACGATGGAACAACACACTCCATCGTCCCATTCATGCTGCAGGGATCTACCTGAACCCCACATTTTCTTACCTATGTGGGTTCATATTTGATGCTGAGATCATGGATGGATTCTTAACCTGTGTTCAGAGGATAGTGCGATCTCCAGCAGAACGTGTAGAAATCTCCAAAGAAATGGAGACATACATGATGGCAGGGGGCACATTTGGCTTTGATATGGCTGTGACTTATAAGATGACTAAAATGCCAGGTATTTTTTAGTTTGTTTCAAATTTCATTGTCTCTTCAACTTCATAACTTCATACTTTGCTTCAACTTTCAAATTTCATTTTTTTCTTATGTTTATTTAAAATTTTATTTGTAATTTTGTTGTAGATGCATGGTGGAGAATCTATGGTGCCAGGGTACCCCATCTGCAAAAATATTCCATTCGAATCTTTAGCCAAACATGTAGCTCCTCAGGATGCGAGCGCAACTGGAGTGTATTTGAAAAAATACACAACAAGAAGAGCAACAGGTTAAACTTGAAACTTAAAATATTGCAAATTTCCAATTAATTTTTTGAATTCATTAAACAATATTTTTTTTATAATTATTATTTTATGATCTTTGTACAGGTTGGAGTCCCAGCGACTTAATGACATGGTCTATGTCTGCTATAATCTTTGATTGTGGGTGGGGCAACTTGAGAGGATACCTGATATGGAGGCCATCTCATTGGATGGGATTGACACTACTGCTGCATGGAGGGTTGAGGTCGAGAGGCCTCTCATGAAGTCTGCCAATGATTGGTTAGAGCAGGAGGTAGTGGAAGGCGTAGAGGGGGAGGAGGAGGAGGAGGAGCAACAGGAGGAGGAGATGACACCACCTACCTGGGCTGCCCCTACCACCAGTAGAGGACGTGGTCTACCTCTTGTAGCTCCTAGTTCTTCAGCTTCTAGAGCACAACAGAGTCCACTGCCAACTCCACCGACATCTACATCTAGAGGGAAAGGGAAAGCTATTGCATTTTCTCGCAAGAGGGGCAGAGGAAATCAGTAGTATTAGTTATTTGGTTCATTTCATTGTATATGACATTATGACTCATGATATGAGATACATTATTATATTTTTTGTTGATATTTTGAGGTTGAGTTGGGACTTAGGAGTTAGGACTTACTATTCAGGACATGATTCACTGTTATGTGTGATGTAGCACTAGAAATGATATTACACATCTTATATATTAGTTCTTTTATCATATTTATGTGTCGATGTATTTATTTTATGTTGTAGATGTTTTAGATATTAAAAAAATTGAAAAAAATGAATATTTTTGTATTTTACGATTTTTTCCCGATTTTTACGAAATTATTATTATTTATTTATTTATTTTTATTTATTTTTATTTTATTTTTTTTCTGATTTTTTCCCTTTGCCGAATTAATCCCGATAACGATTTTCGCAACATTGCCTGGATCAACAACTTTTCGACAGGAAGAGATCAGGAGGATGACCAAGGCGGGGAGTAACGTAAGGGATTTCGAGTCAAGAAAGAGGAGGTGGAGGATGCGGCTCTATCATATGTGGGACAACAAGGGAAGAGGAAGAAGAAGGATATCTCCAAGGTCAAGCGCTTCAATTGTGGGGAGATGGGTCATTATGCATCCCAGTGTCCCAGGAAGAAAGGCAAGGGAGAAGCTTCCGATTCAAAGGCAGCTCCAACTAAGGCGGAGAAAGAGGTCGAGACTGATGAAGATTGTGCCATGAGTGCTCATGCACCTCTAGAGAAGAGGTGGAGAGACATCAAGTTGTAGTCAGGAGGACTACATACTGGGGGCAGGATCATTGAGGTACCCAGACTCTTGAATCACATCCCGGCTACGAGAGCCCTTAATGACAATAGCATGTTGACAGGTGTCGGGTGGAGTAGGGTGTGATGGAGGACAAGGCAATGCTTGAGTGCAGAAATTTGAGGCAGCGCAGTAAAGGTTGCAATAGTGTGAGCGGCACAGAGGTGTTTGCAGCAACGCAGTGGCAGCAGAGGGAGCACATGATAGTAGCAGTGGTAGCTTCAGCATCACGAGGCTTCCACACTGACCGGGATGTCAGCATTTGGGAGAAGTTAACTACTTCTCAGTAACTGAGTTGTAGTGCAGCAGTTAGAAGTGGCAGTGCTAGGGGCAGCATGGGCAACATATTGAGAGGGAGCTGCAGTATAAAATTATAAATGTAGCAGTGGCAGTGGCAGTGGCAATGTCATGCACAATAGTACAGGGAGCAATAGTGTAGAGGATGTAAGGCAGCAGACCTAGCATCAACACAGGTACTGGTGCGGAGGATCAGTGTGATGAAGTATTAATAGAGCACATTCCTCGCTAAGAGGGAGTGTTGATTTTTGGTAGCATCGGATGTGCTCTAACCATGAAAATTGGTGGAGAGGCTAAGACACATGAGATCTCGAAGACCCATAAATCGTTTGGGAAAATTCCACACGGATGAAGAGATATTAAAATAATTAATATTTTTAATGGGGTTCCTAAGTCTAAACTTAGGAAAATTAAAATATTAATGTGTATTAATATAATATAGGTGAGAAAGTTCTAAATAACGAGGATCAAGCCATATCTAATCTTAGTCGTTGATTAGGGACTTAATCTCGGTTGTTGAATCGTCAAAAGGAAAAGTATAAGAGGAGCCTTGAGGGTCAATTGGAGATACACCAAGTTGATCAGTCAGTTCAATTTTCTGGGGCAGGGTTTGCTGAGAAATCGAGTTAGTGATCTGTTGCAGCGAGGGGCAGTTTGGTAGGAGGTCAGGAATACATATCAGAGAGGTAGAGAAAGTGCCAAAGAGAGCGCAGAGCCTTGGAAGGTTGACACAGAGGCTGAGGAGGCCAGCGCAGAGGATGCAGAGGGCCAAGAGGTTGATGCGGAAGCCAAAGAGGCTGACGTAGGTAGCGCAGAGGGCTGCAAAGCTGACACTGGGCTGAAAGAGACTGTGCTGAGGAATTTTCGTGGGGCAGATTGAGAGCTGGTTAGCTGACGCAGAGCCGTATAGGGTGACGCAGTCCCAAAAGATAGCTTGGAGCAATTTTCACTGTCCAGCTAAGGAACAATCGAAGCTACTGTGGGACCAATCATCCGGTTTCCAGTTAGCCGGAATATCTGTCTCCAAAGAGAGGTACTACTTCTGAGGACAATCTCTGAAGGGTGAGCCATTTCTGGCACCCTAGTTGTATTCAGAAAACTGCATAATAACAAAATCCTCATATCTGCTGCACCGGTTTTCCCACATTGGGTTTTTCTGGGGACGATTGTCCAAAAATAATGGTGTTGTTTGTGTTGTCTTAGTTTATTAAATTATTTCAGTTGTTGGTCTGTATATTTGTGAAGGCTGCTATTGTGTTTATTTCGATGTTTATATGATTAAATAACTTGTTAATGTAAAGAACAAGTAGGAGATAATAAACCAGAAATAGAAGTAAGGGATTTCTGATGTGTTAGATTTAGAAATTTTCACATATTTGCCACTCCAAGACCAAGCCACAAAGCTTTTTCTTCCTTCAACAAAAGTCAAACTTTGTCCTCCTTTACTGCTGCCTTCCAGACCTCATCTTCCTCTTCTCTGTTTCAAATCTGCAACTTCTTAGCTTCCTTAAGAAATCCTAACATGTGTGAAGTGTCACCTTTGAGTCCTTGATACCCTTTGCTTTAGGTGGAGACTGCTTGTTTGTCAACTCGGCTTGTTGTCACCCTTGTTCTTCATCCAAAATACTTTCCTTATAGTGACTGATATTTCTGCCTTCTTCCTGCAATGGACAACAGAGATCTCTTGTACTTGTGGAGGTTAGTTGGCCCACAAAACAATCCCAATTCAACACTTAGATACCTCGCTACACCTTCCTTCTTTCTCGCTGGTAATTAGGCTCCCTTGATGACCCTTGCACTTCAGATCTTGACCGAATTGTGTCTCTGAAATTTTGTGTCTGAACTTAGGCCGAGCTACCTATTTATAGTGGTTTGTTTTTGTAATTAACCAACATGAAAGAGCTTGAGCCGTCATGTCCCTTAGAGTAGGTTTTTTACTCCATTTTGTAGCCGACATGAAGGAGCTATTTGTACTTGGTCTTGGAGGGCTGATTTAATGGCTCATACACAATGTAACATACCCAAGAAGGGTCCTTCATACATGACATAGACTCAATTTGACTTTTATGACGAGATGACAAATCCTAAAGGTTCACAATGGGAGCCATCACTAAAATAAAATTCCTTGCCCATGAAACCCATGAGACAAGCATTACAATAATAATTTAATTGTTCTTCTTTTCATCAATTACATAAAATCACAATTACACATGTCATTGTGAAGACTGAACCTAGTTACATTTTTCAACAAGTCATAGTGACATTTTTGGCCCCATGGCCACCATTTCTCTTGGGGGAGCCAAGTTTCTTCACCTTTATTGATAACTATTCTCAATTCCCTTGGATCTACACCATCAAATTCAAGGAAGATGTGTTTGGTAAATTTTGAAGATTCAAGTCTCTTTGTCAAAGCTTAATGTGATTAGAAGATTAAGTGTCCCCAGACAAATGGGAGAGTCGAGTACATTTGTATTTCTTTTTGGCTATTGCTCTGCTCTTAAGGTAATTTTTGATAGTAGATTTTCCTTATACTCCTATACTCTTAAATAGAATGGTGTGGAAATGGCCTTTTGTATGTGTCACTCTTAGAGCGTGAAGCCTTTGTTTTGGGGAGAAGCAGTTTTTTGTGCAACATTTATCATCAATCGCACACCTACTTGCATAGTAACTAGTACAACTCCTTATGAGTAGTTGCATGGGCATACACCTTTTATCTTACATTTCAGGATCTTTAGATTAGGTGCAGGGTCCACTTGCCTCATGAAAGGCATAATATATCACCGGTCCTTTACACTCCTCACAGGATTTTGATTGGCTATAATGGGACCTTTTAGGGGTATCGTGTCTATTACCCATAGTTTTAAAAACCGGATGGCTTGAACCAGAAACCGGTCAAATCGATCGGTTCATTGGGTGATCGGGTCAAGCTGGACAAAAAAATCCAGTTTATGGGCCTATTTCGCCAAAAAACTACAAAAACTGGCCCAAACTGGTCGGTTTATGAAGGAATCAACCGATTTTCCCATAAACCAGTCGGTTCCTTCATAAACTGACCGGTTTATTGCCAAGCCAGCTACAGACCCCACATAATGCAATTTTCTGAGTTTTGATGTTGTTTTGAGGGAAATTTGGAGTTGTTTCCCTCCAAAAACAACCCGTCTAAGAAAAGCATGCCTCCCCTCTCATTTGCCTCACACATATCAACCCTAGCAACACTAGCAATCAATGCCAAATGGTAATGTTAAATTCTTAAAGTAAAAGTGACATTTCCTTTATTTTTCATTTTCATCCTTAAATTTTTAACATTACCATGAAATGACTCAGGATGTTTGAGAGTGGTTTCGACCTCATTGGATTTCATATGGAGAAACTAGAATTTTAGAGTTCACTCAAAATTCAGTAGACTTAATGGTTTTTAGGATTTCATGGTTTGGGGGTTTGCAATGTTTCCATTTGATTCTATCATGCATGAGGATATGCGATTGGCGTTTGATCAAGTGCATGAAGCCCATTAAGGACCTTGATGTTGGTGGCATTGATTTTTGAACTTTGTTGACGTTGGTGGTATTGATTGTTGAACTCCTCTACCATGGCCTTAACAATAATGTACCCTTCACTCAAAGGAAAATAATTGGTTAGGGATGCTAAGCTTTTTTTACCACATTATAAGGCCGAGGAGATGAACCCTTCACTCAAACCAAAATCACTAGTTAGGCATGTTAAACTCCAATTTCTATCATATTATAAGGTTGAGCAATCCAAGTCTAAAGACTTTGAGCGAGATGATGTTTATGTATCTCTTGCTGATGCTCCTATTTTTAGTAGCACTGAATCAATGATGAGTTTTATGAGTGATCATGTTGATCAGTGATTTGTAGTTTTGATGTCTATTTTTGTTGCTACTACTATCACTACTGCTAAGGTTGCAGAGGAGTTTTAGCAGTCCTCAAACACTCAGCCAGATTATTTACATAGCTCATGTTGACGATCCCTTGTCTAGTAGTGGTGATGAGTTTGATCATGATGAGGAGTGATCATGCTGATCACTGATATGTAGACTTGTAGTAGGCCAGTGACCCCATAGCTTATAACATTGTTTTTGGACTCTAGAGGCCATTTAGAGCCTCATTGATTATGTATTATGTTGCTGATATGTATTGCACTCGGTGCCAATTTGATATATTCACCTTTACCTGGTATATAGATGAGCAAACTTTGCATATTTTATCTCTATTGTTTTTGAAATCATGGTTTTAAATCTTAAAAATAGTTTTTTCATTAAAAACTAAGTATTTCATGTATTTTTTTAAAGATCGGTTCATTGAGATCTGACCAGTCCTGGTTTGACTGGTTCCGGTTTTTAAAACTATGCTATTACCCCACCTCTCACCAAGGGACTGAGCTTCGTGATGTTACCTTTTATGTGTCTTTTCTTCATTGTCCGCTAGGATCTCTTCTGTCTGTCTTTTCCAATGTTGATTCTAATTATGGTTGTCCACATTTATCCACAGATCATGCCTCTTTGTGTCTTGCTGGGTTGCTTATTGGTGACTCCCAGCTGGTTGTAGTGAACCTTTCCACATCTCCATCTTGTGTTGGTCCAACCATGTGTACTCCTTTGTGTTTTTCTTCTGCAGTGACTGGACAGTCTATGAGGACAAATCTGACCACTTCATCATTTGGTCCCTCCTCTCTTCCAGATGTTTCTTCCAATCTTCCATCATTAGATGTTTTTTAAGTGCCATTCATTTCTGCTATATTAGCTGGATTATGGTTTATTGGAGATTTCACCATAGATCCACTATCCTATGATATCAGCTTGGTGTTAAAAGTTAAAACTAGTGTGGCCTCTTCTTTGTCTATCTGGCATTGTTTGAAGGCTGAAACTATGGTTTAAGCACTCATTTTTCTGACAGCAAATACGTTTTTACCCTTTCTTTCTTAGCACTTTCCTTCTTTTAAAGTTTTTTGGTGTTTTTATCAGATTTAATGAGAGTTTTTTTGCAGATTTGTGCCCTTTACCAGGGTAGTGCCCTCCTCTCTCTCTTTTAAGCCAAAAGTGCTGCAGATTGTTTAGGGCTATGCTGGTACCTTGTGCATCTATGGATGAAGAATGTCTTTTTCCCTATCTTAACAGCACTAACTACCATATTTGGGCTGATCAAATAACAAACCTTCTTTGCAGTATGGATTTATGCATGTTTTTGGAAAAAAAAACCATCCTATCCTTGATGATGATAACTAGGATGTTTGCTTGAAAGAGGATGAACCCTTTGGAGTGATTACTCTCTACAGGAGCTGAACCTTGTTCATCACATGAAGAACTATAAAAGTGCAAAGCATATTTGGAATACTTTTCACAGCTTATTTGATGCAGTGAACACTACTCAAGTCAATTGATTTGAAACTTTGCGCTCCAATCTCAAGATGGTTGACTTCATTAGGATCGAGCAGTATATGTCAAGGTTCATGAACCTCAAATTTGACATTTTTACATCTCATGGAAAAGAAAAGTTCGATTCAAAATATGTGAGCATTGTACTATATAGTCTTTATCTCGCATTCAAAAAACTTTGCTATCATCCTTTACATCATTCCTCTTTTTCTCAAGGGCCATGCTTTGCCTACTTAATGGAAACTCCCAAATCCTCAAAGAAGAAGAGAACATCGTGTTCTTAGTGCCATAAAGGATGGATATTCCTCCAAGAGTTATTTCCTTCGCCTTGAAAAGATTGAAGAAATTGCTAGGAAAGCAACTAGAGATGATGACCTCTTTGAAAACAAGGTTGGTTCTTCTAACTCTACACATTTAGCTCTGCACTTTGGTTTGTTATCTTCAACTTATTCATAGGAACAGATTACTGAATTTACTCTTTATCTACCATATCACACCAATAAAAAAGGTGGATTTTTTGGCTGAATATATGGGTTTTCAAAGATATTAGCAACGAGCCAAAGTGGTTGTTTTAGGATTTTGTGATGATTTTGAATTATGTACACATTAGGAAAAAATACTTCCAATAACTTCATTGCAGTCGTGGCCAATGTAGACAATGGCAATAAGCTATGGAATTTTCATTCAAGTCACATTAATTATAGATCGTTGAGATAGGAGTTGTCCTTGCCATGCTGAAGGCCTTCCATAAGTCAACCACTACTAGTGGTGTTTGTAACGATTGTGTGATGGGTAAACATCATATAGTCCTTTTTCAAGGACAAACGAATGCATGCTTCCAAGCCACTTAAACTAACTCACATTGACATTTATGGCCACACGGCCACCACTTCTCTCGAGGGAGCCAAGTATCATCACCTTTATTGATAACTATTCTCAATTCCCTTGGATCAAATCCAAGAATGAGGTGTTTGGTAAATTTTGAGGATTCAAGTCTCTCTGCCAAAGCTTGATGCAAATAGAAAACTAAGTGTCTCTACACAAATGGGAGAGTTGAGTACATTTGTAATGCTTTATGGCAATTTCTCTACTCTCTGGGCATTTTTTGGTAGCAGACTATTCTTTATACTCCTAAATATAATGGCGTGGCTAAGCATAAGAATAGGGCTATCATGGAAATGGGTTGTTGTATGCTCCACTCTTAGAACACAAAGCTCTCCTTTTAGGAATAGGTAGCTGTTTGTGTAACATTTATTATCAATCACACACCTACTTGCATAGTCACTAGTATGGCTCCTTATGAGTAGTTGTTGTTGATTTTTCAAGTGAAATAGATACAAGCACTAATTTCTGAAATCTGATAATTACTTCTAATGATGTAGATATTCTTTTAGCATTTCCAATTTATCATTAAGCAATTACACTTCAGAAATTCAACCATAAATGCACAAGGACATTAGAGATCACGATGCATAAACAGAACAAAAGATTTACCCTGTGAAAACCCACTTGGGGAAAAACCCAACAACCTTTTCCTTAGAGAAAATTTTCAGTTCAATACGAGATACACCTAATTCTGCTAGTCAATATGATGGTCAAACTGACCAACAATGTTGTGATCAAACGTGGTCAAACAACCCTCTTTTCAAGTCAATCTTCTATCCAACAAACTTGGCCTTCCCTGATCTGTCTAGGACGAAATTCGGCCTTCCGAAAACTACCTAGAAACTCGGCCCTTCTTCCCATAATATCCTACCCAAAATTTCGGACTTGCTACCTAGAAGTTCGATCTGCTGCCCAAAATATGCCAAGAAAGTCACACATGCGAAGTTGAAGAGAGAGCTGCTTAAGATGATTTCGTCCTTCTTCATTCTTCTTCTTCTTCGCTTGGATGCCTAGAATATATCTTGTCTTGTGTGAGATCAAAGTGTGTCTTGTGGAGGAGGTCGAATGCCTTATTTACAGTGTTCTGCATGGCTTGAATGGGAGTCTTTTCACTAGGGTCAACTTGACTTGGAGGGCCAACTTGACAAGTTTGGAGCCAAAAATTCAAAATTCTCTCTTTTGAAATCGACATGAAGAACATGCCTTGTATTAATCATTTCAAGGGTTAAGCAATAAAATGACATAAAGAACATGTCTTACATTTTTCATTATATATTTCAAGGGATAAAATATTAATTATGAAGACCAACCATAGCTATAAAATTCAACACTCCCTTTTGTTGGAAAGTGTAACTAGGTTCGGTCTTCATAATGACATGTAATTTTGAGTTTTGTGAATGATGTAATGAAGAAAAATAAAAGTATTATTGTAAGCCTTGCTTCATGGGTTTCATGAGCAAGTGATTTTATTTTTAGATGGCTCCAATTGAGAGCCTTAGGATTGGTCATTAAAAGTCAAAGAGTCTATGTCATGTATGAAGAACCCTTCTTGGGGATATATCAATGTATATGAGTCTACAAAATGTCTAGATAGCCCTCCAACGACAAGCGCTAGCCATCCTCTTCAAGTTTGCCTCCAAATGAATAAATTAAACTCATGTCGGCTCACAGTTAAAGGGACATATCCCTTCGATAGATCGTGTCAACTTATTTATGGAGACAAACTACTATATATACACAACTAGCCTGTTCGCAATCACACACAGAAAAATTTGGATCTCTTTGAGTGTTTCAGATGGGTATATTAGAGACAAGTTCGATGGAAGGGACAACAGAGAATTCGTATACGTCTTTGTAATTTCGGATGATGATTACAGTGAAGAAGTTCAGAGGACAGTGAGGATATGTTTAAGGGTAATCACATTTTAGAAACTTCGATTCTCTGAGATTCGGATCACAGAAAGAAGTTAGTGAAAGGGCAGTGAAGGTCTCTCATGATAAAGGGAATGTAAGGACTTCTCAAGGGACAACAAGGAGTCAAGGAGCTCGGATATAATCACAGTAAAGGAGTTCAATAGCATGAAGTTCGAACTTCTGGAAGCCACATATCAGTGTTCTAATGAAGCCACAGAAATTCGGTATGGTGTTATGACAATAATGAGTTTCGATGTCACTATAGTTCAATAGGAGATGATCTCAGTTCATGGTGATAAGCGAAGAAAGCCGAAGTGGAAGAGGAGTCAAGCAAAAGGTTGACTATTAAGAGAGCTGGTGTCTTGGTTTTGGAGTGGCTAATAGGTCAAGGGTCTTGCTCTTGGTATTCGTCAATTGGAATCTCTATAAGAAGAATTTGTGTGGGTTTTCCTCTCAAGAGGGAGAGGTGTTGGCCCTGGCTCATAGCCTACATGCTGTGTCTCATATCTATTTATTTTCATGCATTAGTTACTACTTGATGAAGAAGAATACTAATAATCTAACATGAAGAAGATTCTAATCTAAATAAGTAAAAAGCATTCACAAGCAGTCACTAATAGAAGAGAAATCACCTAATGCTAATGCCCTAGATTTCTCAACATGGTATCAAAGCTAAGGTGCTGAAGTCAAAGGAAGGGCATCTAATCAAAGAGACACTCAAGGATCGAGTTTCAAGAAAGGCATCAAAGCAAGTCAAAGGTTATCAAAGCAAAAGATCAAGATCTACATTGAAGAATCAAACCCTAGATCGAAGAGGCAGTCTACAACAACAAAAGTTTTGGATCCTATAGTCATCATAAAAAGACCACAAAGATCCTCATCAAGTTATCTACAAAGCAAGGTAGCTCGAAGTACTTTAAAGTTGAAGATTACATCATCTTGGAGAGGACAATGATGAATTCAGACTCTTAGCTTAGTCACACAACAATTCGGATCTTTGTGTTGATGGATAGTTTCAGATGTCATATCACAGTATACAGTTCAGATTAAATAGAAGTGAAAGCGAGGGTTTGTTTAGGGTAAAGTTTGGATCTCCACAGTGAAAGAAGTTCTGATATGTCTCTCTATAATTTTGGCTAGATGATGTGAAGGAGCTGCCATTAAGAGAAGTATTACAGTGTCTTGCTAATGCTGTAGAAAGGACAGTTTGGTGTTAAGACAGTAATGCAGTGCCATCTCAAGTGTGTCAACAATTCGTTGCTGTCATATTATGCTCAAAAAGGAAATGATCTCAATGCATAAGAAGAACCGAAAGGAGGAAGGAGAAGATAATCAAGAGAGCTAGATCTAAGGGTGTTGTCATTATAAAAGGAGCAATCTCCTTTCGTTGAAGAAGGGTTCTTCATTTGGAAGAGGATCATCCAAAAGGGAGCACTAATACATCTTCTTCAACCATCATTAAAGTGATCAAGTTGAGGATTTCATCTTCACTTGTCAAGCAAGTATCTTTCATTCTTTAATCAATTTGGTAAAATGACTTCGTGTTTGGAAGGAGATCTATAAGCTGGTTGGGTCATCAAAATTCCTTGTATGAAAGGAGGATAGACATAATCCTCGATGAAAGTGAATTTATTGAACATATCAATGGAAAGGTCTCCTTTGAATATATGGAATGGGATCAAAGGGCTAAAGGGATTCTTATGTAATTAGTGAAAGATCCCTCATCCCTATATAACAATATTGGAGACATCAAAGAAATATATATGATAGGCTGGTAGAGCTATTCTCTGAAGATGCGATAAACAAGGTCACATCCCTTAGATCCGATCTACACAAATTGAAGGTATCAATGGATAAAGGGTTATCTTCATAAGATCTCAATTTCAAGATCTAGGAGAGATAAACCTCATTGTTCTAAATGCACTAATTGATGAACAAGGTAACAAATGTCCACAGGGATAAGAAAGTTACCTCATTCGACAACTTGTGGTTTCTATGCAAGATAGAAGAAGACAAGTTGGGGGAAAAAGTGTTGAAGGTTAAAGGACTCAAACATTTGCAGGAAGGAAAGGGAAGTTTGGAAAATTTTGGTCCTTAGAAAAGAAAGAAGAGCATAGCTGAGATTCAATGCTATGGATGTAAAAATTATGGACATTACAGGAAAGATTGTCTTAAAGGGACAATATCAAAAGAAGAAAAGAAGCCCATATCACTGAAGAAGTGGAGGAAGCTGAAGAGAAGAAGTCCAAGAAAAGAGGAAGTAAGAGATCTCTACTGAGATAGTCTCCCTCACAAAAGGTCTTGACATAACTTCTAAATCTTATGTTATAGGATATGGCTATAATAAATAATAAAGATGCATCGTGGCATCATGGAAGCATTAGAAACAAGAGCTTGTGACATCACCAAAGGAAACATGAAGGATGTCTAGAACAAAATCCATGGCAATCAAATATGAAGGATATAACCCTTGGGAACCTCATTGCAAACTTAAGGAAAGGAAGAAGTCATCTAGGACAAGACTCATCATACATCAAGTCAAAAAGGAAACATCTGTCGGATAGGGATATACAAGATCCTCAAGATTCTCTGATGGAATCCTCATCAAAGGATTCACCGATATAGAGAGGAAGCAAGTGTTTCATCAAGAACTCCAACTTGTGGAGTTCATGGGATGATGGTATGATGACATAAGAGATGAAGCAGATCAAGGGGTTGAAGATCTTTTCAATCAAGGAAGCTGCTGAAAGAAGCCTAGATGACCTAAAGGTAAATGAGATATGTATGCTTGTATTTAATATTATAATGTCATGTTGTATGGTTGCAGGTAACATGGATGACTACTTCTATCTTGAGCAGCATGATCTAGGGAAAATGATCTCCTCCTCTGAAAGGATGCAGGAAGGCATAAGTCACACTAGATGAAATCAACATAATATGTCCTTATATGAAATATGAGATGGTTGACTACAATTAAGGAACTCTGCTTGGAAGCTCTTAGGAATGGAATGTGTGAAGAAAGGATGGAAGAGATCGTGAGATATGCAACCATGATAAAGACAATCAACATCCAAAAGACTAAGAAGATTTGACTAGGAAATCTGCCAGAAAGATATCAAGACTCTGATGGAAGTCTGAAAATGATGGAGACCATTGACAATGGATATCTTTGGGAGATGTGTCAACATGTATGCAGGATACTGATACCTACAGAAAGATGTCATGATGAAAGATCATCACAAAGGTAATTTTGATTTGAGTGTTCATTTCTTATTTTTGAACAAATATTTGGATGTGCTTGTGCAGGACTGCCAAAGGGAAGAACTGTGGATGACTTCAAAGAGGACCATATAGAAGGATGTAAGATCCTTCCAGAAAATATGGCATGAAGAAAGCAGAATGACATGAAGCAAGCAGAATGACATGAAGGAAGGCCAAATGAAGACTGATGGATCACTTTTTGATTAAAGGAATGATGACATGACTGACTCGTGGATGAAAGTGATGGATGGTCTGTGCCCTATGTAGAAGCCACAAAAGATGAAGACTCTTGGACAAAGAAATTCATGACATCGAAGGAAGGAGCTCTTCAAGCAGCTGGTTGAGGAGCTGCTGTAGGTCCCTAATTAAGAGGGAGCCTGGAAGCAAGTTTCTTACTTGGGAGAAACTTGGAAATTCCTAAGCCAAGAGGGAGCTTAGGTACATTCCTTGTGTAGGAATGAGTACATTCCTTTATTGGAATAGATATGTCCTCCCTAATTGAGAGGGAGAGATAGACACATCATTCCGGTCTTCACCTGGGAAGACAAAATGGAGGATTGGGTAATCATCTAGCATCCGATACTCTGAGGATGAGATAGGGCATCCAAGATGAGAGTATTTGTGGACCGATATCCTTTGATGACTGACTATCCAAGATAAGAATAGTCCAAATAAGGTCATACTCTGTGAACACCCGGGTGGAGTATGTACCTTGAGAGACAATGATTTTGGTGTTTATGAGTCATTGGTCTCGCCACGATTGTGCTTTGATCATGTGGTTAGAGTTGTTAGTCAAGGCCTTGCTATGTGACAATGCTGGTTGATATGATGTTAGACATGGGTTACCAATCCAATTCTTCTTATGAGAAATTCTTCAGATTGAGAATGACTAAGTACCATTATGAATACCTCCCTAGTTAAGAGGGAGTGTTGAAAAGTGTAATTAGGTTTGGTCTTCATAATGGCATGTAATTGTGACTTTTGTAAATGATGTAATGAAGAAAAATAAAAGTATTATTGTAAGCCTTGGTTCATAGGTTTCATGAGCAAGTGATTTTATTTTTAGATGGCTCCTACTGAGAGCCTTAGGATTGGTCATTAAAAGTCAAAGAGTCTATGTCATGTATGAAGAACCCTTCTTGGGGATATATCAATGTATATGAGTCTACAAAATATATATATAGCCCTCCAACGATAAGAACTAGGCATCCTCTTCAAGTCGGCCTCCAAATGAATTCATGTTGGCTCACAGTTAAAGGGACACATCCCTTTGATAGATCATGTCGGCTTATTTATGTAGACAAACTACTATATATACACAGCTAGGCTCTTCGCATTCACACACAAAAAATTCGGATCTCTCTGAGTTTTTCGGATGGGTATATCAGAGACAAGTTCGATGGAAGGGACAACAGAGAATTCGTATACATCTCTGTAATTTCGGATGATAATTACAGTGAAGAAGTTCAGAGGATAGTGAGGATATGTTTAAGGGTAATCACAGTTCAGAAACTCAGATTCTCTGAGATTCGGATCACAGAAAGAAGGTACTGAAAGGGCAGCGAAGGTCTCTCATGATAAAGGGAATGTAAGGACTTTTCAAGGGACAACAAGGAGTCAAGGAGCTTGGATATAATCACAGTCAAGGAGTTCAATAGCATGAAGTTCGGACTTCTGGAAGCCACATATCAGTGTTCTAATGAAGCCACATAAATTCGGTATGGTGTTATGACAGTAATGAGTTTCCATGTCACTACAGTTCGATAGGAGATGATCTCAGTTCATGGTGATAAGCGAAGAAAGCTGAAGTGGAAGAGGAGGAGTCAAGCAGAAGGCTGACTATCAAGAGAGTTGGTGTCTTGGTCTTGGAGTGGCTAATAGGTCAAGGGTCTTGGTCATGGTATTCGTCAATTGGAATCTCTATAAGAAGAATTTGTGCAAGCTTTCCTTTCGAGAGGGAGAGGTTTTGGCCCTGGCTCATAGCCTGGATGATTTGTCTCTTGTCTATTTATGTTCATGCATTGGTTACTGTTTGATGAAGAAAAATACCAATAATCTAACATGAAGAAGATTCTAATCTAAATAAGTAAAAAGCATTCATAAGCAGTCACTAATAGAAGAGAAATCACCTAATGTTAATGCCCTATATTTCTCAACACCTCTTAGCTAGGGAGGTATTCGTAATGACTATCTAGATATTCTCTGGTTGACAAATTCCTCTAAGAAAAGGTTATAACAATTCATCACCAACATCAACATCAACATCATTCGACTACCCTAATTTTGGTCAACAACTTTGACACATGGTAAATCATCAACATTAACAAGTCTCCATAATTCTGGTCAGTACCTTTGACCTGTGGTGTATCCTCATCATAATCTTGGTCAGTACTCCTGACGCATGGAACATCATTAACATCAACTAGTCACCATAATTCCGGTCTATTTGACACATGATATAATGACTAGTCTTGGTTCACCATCATTTCGATCAATATCTTTGACACATGGTGAATCTCCAAAGGCCACACTCTACTTGAGTAATTCCAGGCCTGATGCTAAATGAGCTCACTCAACCTATCTGGAGAGTTTTGAGCTTGATGTTGAAAGGCACCCACTCAATTGAGTGATCCTGGGCCTCTAGGGCCATTCTTCCTAATTCCGGTCAACATACATGACACAAGAAGAATGACTATGTTGGCATTATGATACTGGTGTTGTCCTTGATGGCAACTCACTCAGATGAAAGATCACAGTACAACATGTCAACAACAAAGAATTACAGATCATACTACAAAGAATGAAGAAAGAGAGGTATACGCAGGTTCACCTTGACCAAGATGCGTATACATGCATGTTCACTGAACACAAGTAGCGTATACGTACACACGCACTTTCTCAGAAAGAAAAGCGCGTATATCTTGGAAAACTAAGTTTTTGGTCCGAAGTATTTGGTCCAAGGTATTTTGATCCAAGGTATTGGTCCAAGGTATTTGGTCCGAGGTATTGACCCTAGGTATTTGGTCCAAGGTATTGGTCCTAAGTGGTTTTGGTCCATGGTATTGAGAAAGGCCTAAAACTATATAAGGAGGAGAAGATCATTAGGCCATGTGTGCAAGTATCGAATATCTGATGAAGTGTGAGATCTAGTATGCAGGTTATTGGCTTATGGTGCTATGCTTGATCTGAACCAAGGATGAACCTTAGCGGTTGATGAAGGATAAGATCTAATGATGGATCGGGATCTTAAGGCTTGAAATGAATTATCATTATGTGGTTTGATCATGTATAGTCTAGATCTGAATACTGACGCATGTGTTATTCTGTAAATATTATGATCTGGGTATAACTGAAGTCTGGAATAGCTGCAGAATTATGAATTAATATTTGCAAATGTGTACACTGGTTGGCTTTGATAAAAGCGCGTATACACGCTGGTTCGACACATGGAAGTAGCATATACCTTATGAAGTATGTTTCAGTTGTTTCTGTTTGCTGTTGCAGAGTTTTGGGTTCTGCTTTGGGTTCTGGTGACTGTATTCTGGTGACAGTGTTCTGAATGATTAGATTGATTGTGATTTGCTACAGTGATGATGGGTTGTCAAAGTGATTGATTGATTCAGTTGTTGGTTGATTCAAAAAGTGATGATTGAGTTTCAGTGATTGGTTGATGCATATGTATTTGATGATTGTATTGCAGTTATGATGTTGTTGATGGGTCCAGTCTGAAAATTTATGAAACGTGGTCCTTGGAGGAAGAAAGAAGGTCGTAGCCTTCTATAGGTTGCCGTCTACATACTAGTATCGGCTAATACAAGAGCTAGGGGGTTGTAGCTCCCTCCCAGTAGAAGCTGGAGAACAAGAGAAGGTTGTAACCTTCTGTAGGTAGAAGCCTGCGTACTTGTATGAGTCTGCACCAGTACAAGATTGTAAACATATTTTCTTATTATTAAAAGAAGACAGAGACGACAACAGCAGGTCGTTTTTACCCACATTGGGTTTCCACCTTATATTTTGGTGTTCATGTGTGTTGCTTATGTGTGATGCTTTATTCTGCTTTTACTGCACTGTCTAATAAATCTCTGATATACTGGTTAAAGTTCAATACATGATAAATTGGCTAAATCAAAAGTTCTCTACATATACGCTGGTTGCTTTAAGTACAATCGCGTGTACACGCTAGTTCACTTAGTTGAAGTAGCGTATATAAATCTGTTTGGGAAATAAAATTATTGATCTGATAATACTGATTCACCCCCCTCTCAGTGTTATTTCCAACAATTGGTATCAGAGAAGGTCCTTCAGAAGAAGCTTGGTCACTTGAAGGGAGATCCATCATCATGAGTAATCAAGAAAGTGTGGGATCCATCAGACTGTCAATCTTTGATGGGAGCAACTTTGTTTATTGGAAAATAAGAACCACAACCTATCTACAATCACTTGGAACAGATGTCTGAGAAATTGTGGAAGGAGGATATACATTTCCAACAACAATTCCTACAGATACGGCAGGTAAAAAGCAATATGAAACCAATGCTAGGGCTGTCAATACTTTATTGGGAAGTCTATCACAATCAGAGTTTGTCAAAGTCATGCAGTTCAAATCAGCCAAAGAAATATGGGACGAAATCGTTCTGAGCTACGAAGGAGACTCTTAGGCTAAGTCACCTGACACGGGGATTCGGGATTCGTGGTGTCGGATTCGGACACGTTGACCCCCCGGAACAAGACACATAGGATTCGTTATATATTATTTATATATATATATATATATATATATATATATATATTAAAAATTAGATATTTCTTACACAAATTTTAACTAATGATACAAATTTATTGATTTCAAACATAGATCTTCATCTATAGCTATTAGCATGCATAGTACATACAAAATTCAAATACATGTCAGTGGTACTGGTCACATAAATCATGATTCATAATTCATAACTGAAAGACAACTTACAACTACAAGATAGTAAGATAAACACACTGACAACTGTAGTTTTCTCATTAAGTCATCAAATCAAAATGTGTTACATAGGTAGTGCTGATGCAATGCCAATGGCAAATAGAAATAGAAAATATAAAACAATTACAGGTATACAAGACTTAAGGCATCAATCAGCATCAAAATCAGCATCAATGTTCTCATCATCATGGTCCCCACTGCTCTCCTCTGCATCCTCCTGCTCCCTTGTATCCATAGTCACCTCTGCATCTGCTGGTGTGGTGGATGACCCCTCTAAGTCATCAAATCTAACAGGCTCTAGCACTGGATCATTGAGATCCATTTTGGCCAATGCCAACTCAACACTGGTGTCCAGACCCATATCATCATGAAAGACATCCGACATCTTTGTCTTTCCCTTCAACCACTCTTCCCTCTGCCTGTAAATAAGACGAAGGTTGGTGTGCACATACACCATTGTCTTTGCCCTAGACTGCTCAAGCCTGCTCTTCTTCACACTATACAAATTCCCATATGTGCTCCAATTCCTCTCACAACAAGAGGATGAAGTCACCTGAGAGAGGAGCCTCATGGCTAATTACTGAAGAGGAGGGCTTGTTGCCACATGATTTGCCCACCAAGAATAGGGCTTCTTAGCCCCCCTGTCTCTAATCACATCATAACCTCCAAATCGACCACTGCCAGTGGAAAACTCTGCAAAGGCATCCTCCACCTCAACAAGCAATGCACTATCTTGAAAAATCTGTCTGAATGCCATTTTCCTCCCTGTGAGATTTCACCATCCATGTGAGGAGGGAATCTGCGGGAAGGTCCACCATTCAGCCACTCATGGCTATAGTATTTGGGGTTCAATGAGTGAGTCAAACAATGTAAAGGTGTACAATTCTTGTTCTATCTGCTGACAAGAATATTCTGTATAGTATCACAGAAGGCCTCTGGTGATGTCTCATACTTGGGGCACTCACTCTGTAGAATAATGCTCCTCACAGACTCAATCATGGAATCCCATCCCTCATAAACCTCTCCTAGGATGGGTTTGTCTGTATCTGCAAATCGAAGCAAAGAAATGATAGGGTCCATGATCCGAATAATTAGATCTACCCTCTCCCACCAAGCATCATCTAGCACTGTGTCCTTCACTCTTTTAGAGGCTACCTGATCTGTCTTTCTCCAAAAAGTCCAAAACTCAGAAATAACCATGGACCCAAGAGCAGTCTTGACCTCCCTCAACCTCTTCAACATCATGAATGAAGAGGCAAACCGTGTATCAACAATCTTCAACAATGATAGATTGGTGTACTCCTTGTAGATAGTGAGGGAATTTGTATGATTTTGCACAAAGTTACGGATATGTCTTGCATCCTCAATAATGCTTCCAATCCAAAGCACATCAGAAGCAATGGATTTCAGTGCTAAGTTCAATGAATGGACAATGCAAGGTGTCCAGAACACTTGTGGATATTTAGCTTCCACAATCATGCCAGCAGGTTTGCAAACAGGTGCATTATCTGTAATGATTTGCACACAAGAATCAACACCTACATCTTCAATAACTTTAATAAATAACTCACCAATAAATTGTGCATCCTTGTATTCGCCAAGTGTATCCACTGCTTTCATGAAAACTGGACCACTCAAGGAAGACACCATGAAGTTGATGAGTGGGTGTCGTGCTGGATCTGTCCATCCATCAGAAACAATGCTAACCCCAGATGTTGGCCATGATGCTACAATAGGCTCAAGCATTTTTTGCACCTCTTTTTTTGCCTTCATCAACAATGTGTTTCTCAGTTTCTCTGACCTAGGGTGCACATACCCTGCTAGAGCCCCTTGAGTTAGAGCTTGGCACATCTCAATAAATAGAGGTGAGCGTGCAACATTAAATGATATGAAGTTTTGATAGAAGAAGAAGGCAATGGTGAGATCAAGCTCTTCCCGTCTCTCTTTATGGAACTTGTCCATTGGACCAAGTGCTCTTCTTTTTGATGCTTGTCCCCCAGTAGAAGTAGAACTCTCAAATGGAAATTTGGTGGTGGCTTTCCTCAAAAATGGAAGGCGGTCTTCATTCTTGAGTTTTCTTGATTTTGAAGCCACATGTTCCATACCAACATTGGACTCTTTTTCCAATTCTTTTCTTTTTTGTAAAAAAACAGCTTTACAAGCTCCAATCCCACAACTCGGTAAAGCCAACAAATGTGATTTCACACGGTAATATGTGCTTTTTAAAGAAATGTGACAAAAGTTACATTTCCATTGCACATTGCCTCCTCCCTTTCCCTTGGTGTTTGGCCCATCCTCTCTTGTGACATATTTCCACAATGGATATTTATCATTGTCTTTAGAGTCTTTAGGTCCTCCTCTTCCCTCAACATTACTTGCAGCAGACTCTGATGATATTGGGGGAGGAGGGGCATCTCCACCCATGACATTCTTGCCCTTCCTTTGCCCCCTAACTGCTGCCTTTGATTGAGCCATGAATACTGTAAAAGAAATGAACAAAACATGCACAAATTTGTAAACAAAAAATCATATACAAACTGCTGTAATAGAATAAGAAATGCAAAAAAATGGAGGTGAAATGCACTTACCTGGTGCTTGAATCTCCTTGCCGAACACTCTACTCCCTTAACTCCTTGCTCCAAACCCTTCTCCACTTGCCAACAGCTCCAAAAACGCTTGCCAAATGATAAACACTGTGGCTGTAATGAACAAATGCGGGCCTTTGTAACCTGCGCAGGTGACTTTTCTGCCAAAACGAGTCCTGGAAATAGGACACGATGCCTAAAATCGTGACACGATTCTGAAATTCGTGACACGCTGGGGGATTCGACGTGTCATAAATTTTGGACACGATTTTGCAGTGAATCGTGTCTGACACGACGGATTCGGATTCGTGGACCCGCCAGAATGAATCTGGTTACTTAGCTCTCAGGTAAAATGTGCTAAACTTCAAACTCTCGGAATTCAGTATGAAACTCTTAAGATGCATAGTGATGAAAGTATAGCTAGTTACTTCTTACGTATAGATGAGGTTGTCAATTGTATGAAGAATCTGGGTGAAGATATAAAGGAAGTTACCTTAGTTGAGAAAGTTTTAAGATCTTTGTCTGCTAAATTTGAATCAAAAGTCTCTGCCATAGAAGAAAAACAGGATCTGCAGACTATCACTATGACACAACTTCACGGAATCTTAACTGCCTTTGAGATGAGAAAAGGAGGTCCATCAGATATGAGAGAAGCCGCATTTAAAGCTTCAGCAAAAGGAAAGGAAGAACTCAATGAATCAGGACATATTTTAGAAGAAGAAGATGAAGTAAACTTTGTCAAGAAGCTTCAACGGGGTTCCGAAAGATTTAGAGGTAAGCTACTCTTCAAATGCTTTGCTTGTGGTAGAGTCGGTCATTATGCTGCCAAATGTCCTCATAAAGATAAATATGAAAAAGGGAAGGAATATGCAAAATGGAATAGAAAACAAGTTGTAAATAAAAGGAGTTACTATACTCATGAAGATAGCGATGGTTTATCAAATAGTGATTAAGCTGAAAATAGTAATGACTATAGACTTCTAATGGCTTATGACGATGATAATTTTTGGGATGCTTTAGAAGAAGATGACCTTCATGAAGAAATCTCTAAATTCAAAATCTGTTTAGAAGAAAAGAATATGATTATAGATACCTTGACATACCAACTTGCTGAAAAAGATAAACACAATGAAAAACTAGAATGTGAAATTGTGGGTCTAAGAAAGGATCTTGAGAAAACGAAATCTCTCAATCTTAGATTTGCTAAAGGATCAGAAACCATAAATGAAATTATCAAAGTGCAGCGTTCTCCTCTGATAAAGACATGTCTTGGATATACTGAAGAAGCATCTCAATCACAGAAGTCGTCAACCTCCACTAAAAGCTATCTTAATGCAGCAAAGACTAGTGAAAAGTATGACAATCGTCAGCAAAGGCATAAAGCAGATCACCAGGTAAATCAGACTCAATTTATTCCAAGGATGAATAGATGCCACAACCAACCTCAGGTAAATCATACTCAATTTACTCCAAAGATGAATACCAATAGAAACTACAATCACCAGGTCAATAGATTCGATAGTCGCAGGAACTTCTTTAATGGGCAATGTTCTTCATGTCATAATTTTGGACACAAAGCTGCTCAATGTGTTGCTTATAAAACCATCATGACTAGAGAAGCACGAAATCAAAGGAATGTAACAGGGGCCAAGAAAAGTTCATATAAAAACTTTTCTCTTCTTGAAAATGAAATAGAATGCTCAATCTGTAACAACTTTGGTCATGAAGAATCTGAATGCAAGAGCAAATTTCGGCAAACATCTCAAAAGGAGCAAACTCTATTAAATCCCAAGATATGGAGAAAGAAAGAATCTCAAACAGAAAGATGTGGTATAGCCTTGTATGCATAAGGACAAGAAATTCAGTGGTACATCGACAGTGGATGCTCAAAACACATGACAAGTGACAAAGAAAAACTTCACTCATATAATGCCTTAGAAAAGGAAAAGAATGTCTCATTTGGAAACGACACTCCTGCTGTCATAAAAGGTAAAGGATCTGTTTTCTTGAAAGAAAAGGTTAAAGCTGGAAATGTTATGTATGTAGACAGTTTAAAGCATAACTTGTTGAGTGCCAGTCAAATGTGTGATCAAGAAAATGAAGTGGTGTTTCGATCAAACGGATGTGTTGTTTGTGAGCTTGATACAAGGGAGACCGTGATCAAAGGTACAAGAACTCCAAACAACTTATACATACTCAAGGGACGACAACAATAGTGCTATCTAAGCAAAAATGATGAAAACTGGCTGTGGCATAGAAGATTGGGACATCTAAGCTTTTCTCAAATAAGAAAAGCATGTAGATTCAAGGTTGTTCGTGATCTTTCAGATATTAGCATCCTTGAAAATACAATATGCAAATCATGTCAATTCGGTAAGGAAACCAGAGCTCACTTCATTGAAAAAGAAGGGTCAGCTAGTAAGCCTCTTGAACTTGTCCACACTGATTTATGTGGACCATCAAGGAAGAAGTCACCTCGTGGAGATGAATACTTTATTTTGTTCATTGATGATTTTTCCAGAATGTGTTGGATAGGTCTGCTAAAGCATAAAGATGAAACATTTGAAAAGTTCCAAGCCTTCAAAGCTTTGGTTGAAAATGAATCAGATCGAAAAATCAAATGTCTCAGATCTAATCGAGGAGGGGAATTTGCCTCGGATGAATTCTTTGACTTTTGTGAACAACATGGAATAAAAATGCAATTCTCCACTGCAAGGACTCCTCAGCAAAATGGAGTGGTAGAAAGAATGAACAGAACTGTTCAACAAATGGCTCGAGCTATGTTAGATGAATCTGGAACTCCTACAACCTTCTGGGGTGAAGTTGCATTCGCCGTCGTGCCTATTCTCAACCAAGCAAATGTTCGGGTAAATAGCACTCAAACTCCACATGAACTTTGGTATGGTAAGACTCCTACTGTAAAATACTTTAAAGTTTTTGGAAGTAAATGTTATATCAAAAGGACTGATGAAAAGCTTGGTAAGTTTGAGCCCAGAGCAGATGAAGGTATTCTTCTTGGTTACTCTTCCCGAAGTAAAGGGTATAAATGTTATAATAAAAGACTTGGGAAAATTGTTGAAAGTATTGATGTTGTAGTTGATGAAGCATGCAAAAATCCAAAAGAGAGAAAAACAGAAGATTATGACAATGAAGAAGATGGGTGGTATATTCCCACATCAAATCACAATGATTCTGAAGAAGAAACCAATGAAGCACCAGAAGAAGAGATAACGGTAGAAGAAAAGACTTTGTCCAGGTATGTTCAGAAAAATTATTCAGAAACTCAAATTTTAGGGGAAAAAGAAGCAGGTGTACAGACAAGAAGAACTATTACAGAAACATCAAGCTATCTAGCATTACTATCCTCCACCGAACCTCAAAATGTAAATGAAGCATGCAAGATGAACGTTGGGTCAAGGCCATGAATGAAGAACTTGAGCAAATTGAAAAGAATAATACTTGGGAATTAGTTCCTAGACCTCATGATAAAAATATTATAGGAACTAAATGGATGTTCAAAAACAAGCTGAATGAAAATGGAGAAGTTATCAGAAACAAGGCCAGACTTGTTTGTAAAGGGTATGCTCAACAAGAAGGTATAGATTTTGAAGAAACTTTTGCACTTGTTGCTAGACTTGAAGCCATAAGGATGTTTCTTGCTCTTTCTAGCTTTCAGAAATTCAAAGTATACCAAATGGATGTAAAATCTGCTTTCCTTAATGGAGATTTAGAAGAAGAAGTTTATGTTGAACAACCAGAAGGATTCATTCTTGGAAATGATGCAAAACTTTTATGTAGGCTCAAAAATGCTCTCTATGGTTTGAAACAGGCTCCAAGGGCTTGGTATTACCGCCTTGACAAATATCTACACCAACAGGGCTTTTCAAAAGGGTCAGCAGATAGCAATCTATATACAAATATTGACACTGATAAATTGCTAATAATTGTTGTTTATGTTGATGATATCATTTTTGGTAGCAATGAAGAATCCATGAGTCAGAATTTTGCTTTAGTAATGCAGCAAGAATTTGAAATGTCCTTGCTTGGTGAACTTACCTATTTTTTTGGTCTACAAGTTCAACAAAATAAAGATGGTATTTTTCTTTCACAAACCAAATATTTCAAACAGATTTTGAAAAGATACGGCATGGAAGATTCTATACCTGTATGTACCCGAATGGTAACAGGATGCAGTCTCAGCTCAAATGATGAATCAGCAGCAGTACATCAACCAACTTACAGATCCATGATTGGCAGTCTGCTTTATCTAACAGGTACCCGACTTGACATCATGCATGTAGTAGGAATAGTTGGAAGATTCTAAGCAAATTCAAAGGAATCACACCTTTAGGCTGTCAAAAGAATTTTCAAATATCTTCAAGGAACACAAAACTTTGGTTTATGGTATCCTAGAGATACAAATCTTACTCTTCATGCATATACAGATGCAGATTGGGTAGGAAATGTTGATGACAGAAAAAACACTAGTGGTGGTGCATTTTATATGGGTTCTAGGTTAGTGTCTTGGTTCAGCAAGAAACAAAGTTCAATTGCGTTATCTACAACTGAACAGAATGTGGCTGTTGCATCTTGCTGCACACAACTACTTTGGATGATGCAAATATTGCAAGACATTCAGATCACATGTACTCCACCCATCTCCATTCTATGTGATAATACAAGTGCCATCAGTATTTCAAAGAATCCAGTCGTGCACTCCAAGACCAAGCACATACCCATCAAATGCCATTTTCTACGTGAACAAGTGCTTGAACAAAAGGTCAAATTAGAATATGTTTCCTTCAAAGAACAGGTTGCTGATATATTCACTAAACCACTGCCCAGAGAGACATTTGAATATCTCAGACAAAAGCTGGGAGTAATTGTTGCATCATCCTGCTGTTAAATCAGATTTTTTCAAAGAAAGATTATTATACGCGTGTTTCATGAAGTATAGTCGTGTACACACGCGGGTTTCTGTGGGTCAAGGAGCGTATATGTTTTTCAGACAAGAAAAACAGTGGGGCAGGCTCTGATATGGGTGCTCTGACTGATATTGATGATTAATATGCTTTGTTCATTAATTTTATTTGACTGACAAAGATGCCTTGATCATTGACCTGTTAACAATGCATAGGTAGCACCGGTTCAGGGGGAGCATTAGCCTTCACGTACATTCAACATTGTTGGCATTATGGTTGCTGAGTCCAGCTATGGCTTCAGATATTTATACCATTTGTTGCTCAAGTCATGTAAAAGTCTAGGGTGTGATATGTCTTCTCATACATTTGAATGAGTCCTCTTGGACAAATGATGTAATTTGTATCCCCACTTTACATGGGATGGATGATGTAATATTTCTTGTTTTTGTCATGTATAAACAATTGGTATATCTCCACTTGGTTGGGTGCAAGGTTGCACGAAACGGGGAAACGGGTACGAGTTTCCGAAACGGGAAGCGATACGAAACGCGACTTCCCCAAATTTTGGAAACGGGGAAACGTGAACATATATATATATATATTAGGACATTTAAGAAATATGTGCAATCATAAAGCATATATGATACATTCTAATTTATTACATTATGATAAAACTGTCAATTGTCAATGCATAAACTATAAGTATCTAAATTTGCATCACATTTACTCATGAATAATCACATAATGAAAATAGAAATATCCAAAATCAGCCATGAGAAATTTCTAATTTTTTGTCTCGTGCTTGATTGGGAGTCTCCTCCTACATAGTCAAACAACCTTAATGCTCTTGATTAAATACAAGTTTCATACCCTAGTACCCTACATTCTCTTGATTATTGGGAGTCTCCCCTGCATAGAGGGCTTGGTTCTCTTGATTAAATACAAGTTCCATACCTTAGTACATGATAAAATCCAATGGAAACATTGCAATCCCCCCAATCCTGAAATCCTGAAAAACAGATAAGTCTGCTGGATTTTGAGTGAGATCTAAAATTCTACTTTCTCCATATGAAATCCAATGAGGGCGAAACCACTCTCAAACATCCTGAGTCATTTCATGGTAATGTTAAAAATTTAAGTAAAAGGATGAAAATGAAAAATAAAGGAGAATATCACTTTTACTTTAAGAATTTAACATTACCATGAACTGCATATCAACACTAGGGCAAAAGTTCACTTTTATAACTTTAGACAGGCATCTGGAAGCAACTAGAAGTCACTAGGCTAACATAAGAATAGATTAGAAAACAAATAAAATAAAATAAAACACAAGTAAATGCTGAAACGTGGGTCATACGGCCCTGAAACGCGTTTCAGGCCGTACTGGCCACGTTTCAGTTTCGTGAAACGTGGCAGTACGGCCTGAAACGCGTTTCAGGGCCGTACCAAACGCGTTTCAGCGTTTCGTACCCGTTTCCGTACGGAAACGCCCTTCTGCCCCACGTTTCCTGCAACATAGGTTGGGTGGATGAGTCAAATTTGGCATATCCCCACTTGGTTGGGAGATGGATGTATGTATGAGTCATTGGTGATAGGAAGGTCATCCTCACATAGTTGAGTTATAGAGTCATGTTATTCTTTTAGAAAATCTTTTTGCAGACTTTGCTTGTGCTCAGGGGGAGCATGGATGGTTTCAGTACATCTCAGCATGTACAAAAGGGGAGCTCAATCAGAGAATTCAGCATGTACTCAGGGGGAGCATGACCAACATAATGTATGTCAAAGGGATAAATTATCTTGGTCCACCCTTTGCCCTTGGTGTCAAAGGGGGAGAGTGACTTGGTATTGTTGTTGCCATCGTCCTTGATGGCAACTCACTTAGATGAAAGATCACAGTACAACATGTCAACAACAAAGAATTATAGATCAGACTACAAAGAATGAAGAAAGAGAGGTATACGCAGGTTCACCTTGACCAAGATGTGTATACACGCAGGTTCACTGAACACAAGTAGCGTATACGTACACATGCACTTTCACAGAAAGTAAAGCGCGTATATTTTGGAAAACTAAGTTTTCGGTCCAAAGTATTTGGTCCAAGGTATTTTGATCCAAGGTATTGGTCCAAGGTATTTGGTCCGAGGTATTGACCCTAGGTATTTGGTCCAAGGTATTGGTCCTAAGTGGTTTTGGTCCATAGTATTGAGAAAGGCTTAAAACTATATAAGGAGGAGAAGATCATTAGGCCATGTGTGCAAGTATCGAATATCTAATGAAGTGTGAGATCTAGTATGCAGGTTATTGGCTTATGGTGCTGTGCTTGATCTGAACCAAGGATGAACCTTAGCGGTTGATGAAGGATAAGATCTAATGATGGATCGGGATCTTAAGGCTTGAAATGAATTATCATTATGTGGTTTGATCATGTATAGTCTAGATTTGAATACTGACGCATGTGTTATTCTGTAAATATTATGATCTGGGTATAATTGAAGTCCGGAATAGCTGCAGAATTATGAATTAATATTTGCAAATGTGTATGTTGGTTGGCTTTGATAAAAGCGTGTATACACACTGGTTCGACACATGGAAGTAGCATATACCTTATGAAGTATGTTTCAGTTGTTTCTGTTTGCTGTTGCAGAGTTCTGGGTTTTGCTTTGGGTTCTGGTAACTGTATTCTGGTGACAGTGTTCTGAATGATCAGATTGATTGTGATTTGCTACAGTGACGATGGGTTGTCAAAGTGATTGATTGATTCAGTTGTTGGTTGATTTAGAAAGTGATGATTGAGTTTCAGTGATTGGTTGATGCAGATGTATTTGATGATTATATTGCAGTTATGATGTTGTTGATGGATCCAGTCTGAAAATTTATGAAACATGGTCCTTGGAGGAAGAAAGAAGGTCGTAGCCTTCTGTAGGTCGTCGCCTACGTACTAGTAACCATATCGACTAGTACAAGAGCTAGGGGGTTGTAGCTCCCTTCCAGTAGAAGCTGGAGAACGAGAGAAGGTTGTAACCTTTTGCAGGTAGAAGCCCGCGTACTGGTACGAGTCTGCACTAGTACAAAATTGTAAACATATTTTCTTATTATTAAAAGAAGACAGAGACGACAACAGCAGGTGGTTTTTACCCACATTGGGTTTCCACTTTATATCTTGGTGTTCATGTGTGTTGCTTATGTGTGATGCTTTATTCTGCTTTTACTGCACTGTCTAATAAATCTCTGATATACTGGTTAAAGTTCAATGCATGATAAATTGGCTAAATCAAAAGTTCTTTGTATATACGCTGGTTGGTTTAAGTACAGTTGATGCAGGAGCATTCAACCCAAGAGAAAATCATTGTAATTAAGTAGACATAGGGGGTCATGTAGGTTTAGAGAAGTAGTTTCCTAAGTCTCAAGTTAATGCAATATTTAGGCCTTTAAGTGATTTAATTAGATAATGGAGGAAGTTGTAAATGCTCTCAAATAAATGAGAACATGAGTGGTGAATAAATGACAAGAGTCAGAAGTCAATTAGGACTCTTAGAACAGTTCATGATTCGAGGGATGAGAGAGAGCTTTTAGGAATTAAATAGGGATTGGAAGTGGACATAGAGGACAGAGAGGATTTAGGAGTTAGTTCAATAGATTTAGGAGTCGAACCAGGACGAGTTCAACAGAACTTCTTGGCATATATGTAAGCCTACAGACAGAGCTAAAAGGAAGCCACGATATTGAAGAACAGGCCCGTGAGAGACAGAGAGTCTCGACATGTATCAATTGTTCATATTTATATATACAGTGAGTTATTTTGGGACTGTGTATATGTGTGGAATAAGTATGAAATGATTGTTTTATGCGTGAATTCGTAGGCTTTGTAACAGTGGTTGCAGGCAGAATTCTGAAGAACGCACAGAGGAGCAGAATGATTCATAGGAATCATAAATGGGTCATTGAATCCAATTGAGGAAGCAGAGTGAAGCTCTGGAGAGTTAGCGAAGTGAGGATTCGCTTACGAGTTAAGCTCAGAGAAGTTGAGCAGTGGAAGCGGAAGAATGAACCCTTTGAAGAAACCTGAAGAAGAACCCGAACCATGGAGAAACGTTGAAGAAAACAATGTAAATTCTAAGTAAAAGGAATGAGAAGAGGAGCGAAGAGTGATGCACAGGAATCGTTAGATCTGGGAGATCAACAACTGAGATCGAATTGGAACTAGAAATTCGCATCGCAATCACCCAAAGGGAGGAATGGACTTTGGGCCAAAGAAAGTGTGATATGCGATTTGGTAGTGGACCTGAACCATTATCAAACGCAACTGATAATCTTATCGGATCCGAAATACATATCGGATCGGAGGTTTAAGGCGGAAGAGTCAAGTGCAAGGATCAAGCGATACGTCGATAGCGATAAAGCACCAATCTGCGGTCAGAGGTGTCGGTAATTGGAGGTCGGACGATCGGAGCAGCGCTGTAGAATGGTTGGAAGGCGCGAACCCGATGGATCTATAGTGGCAAGTGTATAACATTTGAGATCCGATAGATGTGTTCAGAGCAGGTTTCCTGTGTATTTCTATATTGCGTTAAAGTTATATATTAATGTTTCGATAGTCGCATATCGGAGGAGAAGGGGCGATGAAGGCATATATGTAATATGACCCGTGGAGCACCCGATTGCGATCAGCGATAAAGGCGAACCTCGAAAGACGTGCAGAGGCCGTACCAAGGCGGAAAGGTATGTTTGCGGGCATTTCCCTTTGTAAAAGGGTTTTAAGGAAAATAGCGCCGATAAAGAAGATTATGCGTTAAATATATATTAACCAAAGGTTAAGAGGGAAGGTTATATATATGCGGGCTTAAGGGGTTATATAAAGGTTTTGAAGGGTTTTTAAAGTCCCGATAAGTGAGAATTAATGGGAGGCTTTAACGAAGGTTTAAATAAAGGTTTTGAAGAGGTAGAAACTCCCGATAGGAGGTTTAGGCGGGGTGATTGAGTTCCAACAAAAAGGAATTGGTGGAAAAAGGGCCTTAACCAGTAGAGGTTGAAAATTTGACTCCTTTGGGAGTTAAATACCTGAGATAGATGTGTTTATGCATATTCTGGGTATGTGCAGGGTATCCCTGCGTCATTAGTGGTATCAGAGCAGAATTGTAATCAGAGAGGGGAAAGATTTTCTATGAAAAGGAGCTTGCACACAGAAGAAAGTAATGTGCATAAGGCTACAACAAAAGATTGTAGGGGAACTTTTGGAGTTGTTGGGAGATTGTAGCAGTTCCAGCAGAGGCAGACAGGAACAGAGGATTCCTCGAAGAAAAGTGAGAGCAAGATTGGTTAGTACAAGTTCTGAAGGAAAGAGGACTTGCAGACCAAACAGAGGACAATCCATTCAAAGTGCAGAAGAATGGGAGAACAAGACCATACATAGATCTTGGAGGTAAGATAGTGTGTTTGGCTTTAATTTGAAATTGAAGATTGTGGTTGCAGATGAAGTATCTCAGCAAAGGACAACAAGAGAAGCTGTGAGAAGAGAACCAGATGTGTTCTTGAAGACAGAGTAAGGAAAACACTCTGATAGAGAAGTGGCAGTGGACCTGAAGAATCCAACAAGAGATTGGACAAAGAGGACAACTGAAGTGTTCTCAAGAGAGAGTGAGAGATTGCAGAAGCCTAGAAGGAGCAAAGGTGTTGCTCAAGAGGAGGTTCCAGATAGAGGACCGTGCTTACCAAAAGACTGAGTGAGGAGAGCTTAGTGAGGCAAGATTGCAGCGAGGAAGACTAGCTGTTGCAGATGAGTGAGGAGCTCATGAAGAAAGAGGAGAAGAAGATGACTACTGATAGTCATAGCATAGGTTCAAAGAGAAGCCACAACAGAGGATATGAGAAGAAGAAGGCCAAAGCAAATGGCAAGAGGATGAGTCAAGAGGAAATTGACAAAGAGATTGCGGAGTTAAAAGAACAACTCGATGCGTTAAGGAGGATACTTGAGGAAAGCCAGAGACTAGGTTGGGTCTTGAGGAAGAAGCTAGTGGAGTGGCATGAGATGCAGAGAAGGCTACAACAAAAACAAGTAAAGTCGCTGATGGGAAAACTCAAGGAAGCTGAGTTAGAAATGGAAGAGCCCATTTGTGAACCAAAACAAGGAGAATTTATGGGAGAAAGTGAAGATGAAGACTTGAAGACTGAAACTTCAAGTGAGACCAAAAGGTCTGGTGGTTTTAAAACTGACAATTTGTATATGTTTGCAGGTGAAACATGTAAAGAAGGACAATTTGCTGATATTGTCATAAAGGAGGAAGAAGACAAGCAAAATCTAAATTCTGCTTTGGAAGAAGATGAGATAGATATGCCTCATATGCAGTTGGAGAAAGATATCAAGCAACCAAGTGAAGGGCTTGAGGAGATTGAAGAGGAGACAATTGAAGAATTTTTGAATCATATGAAGGATTTAGAACAGCAAGGAGATATGATGGTTGAACCATCAAGTGAGACCACAGAGTCTTATGTTTTTAAAACTGATAGTTTGTGTATGATGGCAGATATTGCAGGAGAAAAGCAGCCTTTTGAAGATATCTTCAGAGGAGGTGAAGATCTAGAAGCAAAAGGTGACAAAGAAAACTTCTCAGAAGGGGAGGAATTTAACTGCATACAGAAGGAAAAGTCTATGGATGAGTCTATAGACGCTGTCACAGAGATGAGGAATCAGGATCTTTTTATGATGAAGAATGAAGGAATACTGTCTCAGAAAGGTAATCAAATGAGTTTGATTAATGTTATTGATGAAAACAAATATAGGGGAATGTTAATATAGATGGTGAGACAAGGATAACTCTGGGAGAAGAGTTACAGAGGGACAACAAGGCAAAATGTATTGAAGAAGAGACTATGTTAGCTGAAAACATAGTAAAGGATCATCAATTCACCATGATGATAGGCACAGTGGAAATAGCCATGGAAGCTGCTGAGACAGTCAGAAAAAGAGAAGGACATCCACTGAAAGATGTTAAGAAGGAAGAAGTCTATGCAAAAGACTTAGCAAAGGGAGAAAGAACACTAATAAAGGAGTGTTTTGCAGAGGATGAGCAATTTGTTGAAGCTGTCGGAAGCATGAAGAAGTATCTTTTAGAAGATAAAAACTTTGAAGTAAAGGAGGATGGAGAATGTCTCTTAAATGAGAGAAGCAGTGATTTATTGCAGCAGAAAGAACTTAATAATGCATGGATGTGTGAAGATGTGACAACACATGAGCAAGTTCTTGTGGAGGAAGGAGATGAAATTCAGTTTGAAGAGCTGATATGTGAAGCAACAGTTGAGACTGTTGAACCTTATGATTTCCAAACTAATAATTTGTGTATAAATGCAGGAAACATAAGTGATGATGAAATACTTATGAAGTGTCACAAAGAAATTGCATTGCTGGAATATTTGCTGAGAAATTCAGAGTATGACAGTGTGATTACAAAGGAAGGAGTTCACTATGGTGGACAAGAGCAAGAAGACATCATTAGAGCAGATGATGTGGAGGAGAGACTAGTGGACAGTCTCATGAATTCTTTTGATAATTCAAATCAGCATACTGATGTGCTGATAGAAAGGAAAGAAACAGAGCAACAAACTGAATTGTTGCCAAAGGAAGATGAGGCACAGAAGTCTTATGTTTTTGATTTTAACAAGTGTTTTGTGAGTGAAGGTTTAGTTGCAGATACTGGAGGAAATTTGGCATGGCTGAACAACCATATAAAGATGAAAGAAGAAGAATCTGTGGAAGAATTCAATCCATGGAACAAAGATGCTAAATTGCTGGATAGAGTGCTGGACAATCATGATTCAGTCATGAAAGAGGGTAAGGATGATAGGGAGGCAGCCAGCATAGGAGTCACAACAAAAGTCAACATAAGTAAGCATAGTAAGCAAAGCAAAAGTTGGAACAAGAGAAAAAGAAGAAGAAAAAGTAAACTAGCAGCTACAAAGAGAAAGTAACCAGCAATAGTTTAAAGAATTAGTGGACAGCAACAGCAACCTGAAACAAAGAGAAGGAAGCAGAAGTAAGAAGCAGAACATGGACCAGTCCAAAGATGTGCTGGAAAAAGAAATTGAAGAAATGTGGCAACTGATGATGAAGCAGTCCAAATGGAGGAAAATGGTAGCAGCAGGAAGCATGATCAATCAAAGTTTGAACCTGATTGACAAGGAGAAGAAGATGAAGCAAAAGACAGCAGAAGTGTAGCAGCAGCAAAGGAACAAGACATTTGGACAGTTACAAAACAAAGTGTGGGATCTAGGAAGACCAAGATCAAAGACACATGATCAGGAGATCATGAATATTTTCTACTTTGGGAGTTTGATGTAGGAGAATTCAACCCAAGAGAAAATCATTGTAATTAAGTAGACATAGGGGGTCATGTAGCTTTAGAGAAGTATTTTCCTAAGTCTCAAGTTAATGCAATATTTAGGCCTTTAAGTGATTTAATTAGATAATGGAGGAAGTTGTAAATGCTCTCAAATAAACGAGAACATGAGTGGTGAATAAATGACAAGAGTTAGAAGTCAATAGGACTCTTGGAACAATTCATGATTTGAGGGACGAGAGAGAGCTTTTAGGAATTAAATAGAGATTGGAAGTGGACATAAGAGGATTTAGGAGTCAGTTCAATAGATTTTGGAGTCGAACCGGGACGAGTTCAATAGAACTTCTTGGCATATATGTAAGCCTACAGGCAGAGCTAAAAGGAGGCCACGATATTGAAGAACAGGCCTGTGAGAGACAGAGAGTCTTGACATGTATCAGTTGTTCATATTTATATATACAGTGAGTTATTTCGGGACTGTGTATATGTGTGGAATAAGTATGAAATGATTTTTTTATGCGTGAATTCATAGGCTCTGTAACAGTGGTTGCAGGCAGAATTCTGAAGAATGCACAAAGGAGCAGAATGATTCAGAGGAATCATAAATGGGTCATTGAATCCAATTGAGGAAGCAGAGTGAAGCTCTAGAGAGTTAGCGAAGTGAGGATTCGCTTAGGAGTTAAGCTCAGAGAAGTTGAGCAGTGGAAGCAGAAGAATGAACCCTTTGAAGAAACCTGAAGAAGAACCCAAACCATGGAGAAACACTGAAGAAAACAGTGTAAATTCTAAGTAAAAGGAACGAGCGGAGGAGCGAAGAGTGATGCACAGGAACTGTTAGATCTGGGAGATCAACGGCTGAGATCGAATCGGAACTAGAAAATCGCATCGCAATCACCCAAAGGGAGGAATGGACTTTGGCCCAAAGAAAGTGCGATATGCGATTTGGTAGCGGACCCGAACCATTATCAAACGCAACCGATAATCTTATCGGATCTGAAATACATATCGGATCGAAGGTTTAAGGTGGAAGAGTCAAGCGCAAGGATCAAGCGATACGTCGATAGCGATAAAGCACCAATCGACGATCGATGATCGGAGGTGTCGGTAATCGGAGGTCGGGCGATCGGAGCAACGCTGTAGAATGGTCGGAAGGCGCGGACCCGATGGATCTATAGTGGCAAGTGTATAACATTTGAGATCCGATAGATGTGTTCAGAGCAGGTTTCCTGTGTATTTCTATATTGCGTTAAAGTTATATATTAACGTTATGATAGTCGCATATTGGAGGAGAAGGGGCAATGAGGGCATATATGTAATATGACCCGTGGAGCACCCGATTGCAATCAACGATAAAGGCGAACCTCGAAATATGTGCAAAGGCCGTACCAAGGCGGAAAGTTATGTTTGTGGGCATTTCCCTTTGTAAAAAGGTTTTAAGGAAAATAGCACCGATAAAGAAGATTATGTGTTAAATATATATTAACCAAAGGTTAAGAGGGAAGGTTATATATATGCGGGCTTAAGGGGTTATATAAAGGTTTTGAAGGGTTTTTAAAGTCCCGATAAGTGAGAATTAATGGGAGGCTTTAACGAAGGTTTAAATAAAGGTATTGAAGAGGTAGAAACTCCCGATATGAGGTTTAGGCAGGGTGATTGAGTTCCAATAAAAAGGAATTGGTGGAAAAAGGGCCTTAACCAGTAGAGGTTGAAAATTTGACTCCTTTGAGAGTTAAATACCTGGGATAGATGTGTTTATGCATATTTATGCATACTGTGGGTATGTGCGGGGGTATCCCTGCGTCAACAGTCGCGTGTACACGGTAGTTCACTTAGTTGAAGTAGCGTATATAAATCTGTTTGAGAAATAAAATTATTGATCTGATGATACTGATTCACCCCCCTCTCAGTATTATCCTTTGTTGGACCATTCTCCCAAATTCTGGTTATACTTGATAGAGGGAGAATGTTTGTCCTTGATGCTATCTCATCAACACTCTCACTGAGGGAGGTATTCTCAACAAATCCAAGCTTGTCCTTGGAGTATACAAACTTCGCCCTGGACAGAGGCTTTGTAGGAATATCATCAATTTGCTCATCAGTAGAAATGTGCTGGAGCTTCACTGCCCCCCTCTGCACCGTGTCACAAATGAAGTGGTACTTGATATTAATGTGCTTCAACTTGTCATGGAAAACTGGATTTTCTATAAGCTTCACACAACTTTGATTGTCACAATATATCATTGTCGTTAGAGTACCTGATCAAGTAGTCTTGCGAGTAACTTCTGAAGCCACGCTGCTTCACAACTTGCTAAAACTCGTTGTGATATACTCTGCCTCGACAATGTTGAGTGCAATAGATGTCTGCTTCTTGCTCATCGAAGAAATCATAGCAGAGCCCAGATTGAAGCAATTTCTAGATGTACTTTTTTAGTCTTCCACACTCCCTGCCAAATCTGTATATCCCTACAGTTATATATCACCCTTTGAGACATATCTCAAACCATAATCAACTGTACCATGCAAATATCTCAATAAATGCTTTGCAACAATCCAATGATCATGTCTTGGTTCCCCCTAGAACTGGCTCAAACAATAGTGTATCAACCCAAGATCCTGTTAGAAGAAATATTTTCTTCTGTTGATAATTACTTGTGATATTATTATGTTTTTTCTTTATCTTCTTCTCATCAAGCAATTATCTAGACAAAAACATGAGGATCATGGACACCAAATGTAGGCGCTCAGCCAGGGCTAAAACCCCTATATAGGGGAAAACCTAGTAAAAAACTCTTCCTTCAGTAGATTCAAAATGAGATAGACCAAGACCTTAGATCCAAAGACCTTCTTCCTCCACCAAGTCAGCATTCCAATATGAGTTAACAAACTTCAGTAGTCTGTTTTTGTCCATCAACTTCAACCCAACAACAAACCAAACATTTTGGCCTCAACTTCAAAATTTCAGACCTCCCTGCACTTCTGAAATTTCGGCCTACCTGCACTTTTCGGTCTGCCTACACTTCTCGGCCTACCTGCACTTTTCGGTCTGCCTACACTTCTTGGCCTGCTTGCACTTTTCAGTCTGCCTACACTTCTCGTCTTGCCTGCACTTCTCGGTCAGCTCACACTTCTCCGTCTACCTTTATATAGGCGTTTCTGCCCCTCAGTTAGGCCGACTTGTCCTTCTTTGATGCCGACTTGGTGGAGGAGGCCCGGAAGACCTAAAAGGCAATAAAATAAATTTCTTTCTTAACAAGAGAAGCGCAAGAAGGGTCTTTTACATTATGACATGGACAAGAATACTTGACATAACCCTAGAAGCCTTTAATGGAGGCTTTGACCTAAAAACAATTGACCCAAGCATGAAACCCATGCTTTAATAAGTCAATTTCTTTTTCTTTCTTTTGATAAATAAATTACATCATGACTAAAATACAATTATGAATACCGACACTAGTTACATTCTACAACACCCCCTCTTAACTAGGGACGTATTCATAATTACAAATATATAGAGATACATGGAAGATCTCCAAAATGAACTTACGAAGAGTTCTAGCACACTCAGTGCTGCGGACTAGATCCCTGACCGGGGTAATCTATCCGGGTGGGATGAACTCAAGTTTTCAGCTAGTCTAGGTACCAACCATCAGGCTTACTTGCTAACCATCAACCCAGGGATCTAGGTGCATATCGAATGTCAGAGTTCCATGACCAATGACACCCTCCCTTCTTTGGGATTTAGACATCAACACATGGCCGACCAGGGGTCCTCCCAAGCATCTGCCATTAGATGCTTCATCTCTCCCTATAAACTAAACTAGATGTATCCATTTGTCCAAGCATGCTTCCAAAGTGTTTCAACCTTCTTGTGGAGAGATTTACCTGTACAAACACAACCCCAATCAGTAATAAACTTTCAAATATACATACAAGTAAACACAAACCTTTGGGGTCTTCATTCATTCGGATGCTACTTATATCATCATCAAGTTTTCCAAATACATCTTGTCGGAAGCTTTCTTCTACCACTTCTTCAACAACACCAAATATATCCTTAGTACTTCTCAAGTCTTATTTTTGCAACTTCATGAATCACAAACATTTATCGATAGTACTTTTGCTTACTTCAAAGTATTCACTATCATAATATGTCCTCCCTCTCAGTTGGGGAGATATACCCTTTCTTCCATCTAGGCTCCCTCTCAACTTAGGGAGATTAACCTCTTCCTTCTTCCATAACATCGGAGAACCTTTCATGGCTCCATTCCTTCTTACAACATTAGGGTCATCTTAATCATCATAACTTCCTTCATCATGCTTATACGAACATCTTCATCATCTTGAAGATTATGTATCTGCAAATCTTCAAAAGCAAGTACAACCACATATATCGAAGCATGAAGTTAACTATATCAAAATCATGTTAACACAATGGAAGCATTTAGACTTCAAACATCAAACACCTAAACCTAGTTAGGTTCAAAATCAACAAGAGACATACTAGACTTCAACCTCTTGCTAGGGTTTTGTCAGAAACCCTAGACTACCTCATCAAGATTTGAAGCAACTAAATTAAGATATCAATATCATTATATCTAGGGCTTCAATATTACTTTCAGGGATATATGACAGACTACTATGAGTTATATCAAACCCTAGATTCCATCACAAAGCCTTAGATATAAAAAATTTAATCAAATAACAATTCTACTATCCATCTAAGGTTTCAACATTATACATTTACATGTCGAACTTCTACAAGGTTTTGTTGTAAACCCTATATTTTATCATCAAAACTAAATCATATCAATAATCGAAAAGAATATCATCATATCTTAGAATATCAATCTTCTACTAGGGCTTGGTTACAAACCCTAGAGTTCACAATCTAAAACATGAGTATGAACAATTTGGTCAACATACTCACATATACATATCTAGGGTTCATTTCACATCAATATCTACTAGATAAACCCAAGACACAAACATCAATACATCAAAGTTAGAAATAAAACAATTTTTCTTCCAGACTAGGGTTTCGATGAAACATACGAAGATACACCTAGGGTTTCATTCTTAGAATCTTACTTACAATGGTTTTGTTCAGAAACCCTAATTCACCAAACCCTAAATATCTATGGGTTTCAATACAAAACTTAGACATTAACAACAAACCCTAAAGGGCTAGGGTTTATGTCATAACAATACCAAAACATCAAAAGAATGAGATTAAGAGGTTTTATCAACAACCCCAAGTAGACTAGGGTTTCATAATCAATATTGACATACTCGTAGCAACAAGAGGCTAGGGTTTTATAGTGAACCATAAAGGTTAGAGTTACACAAGAATGATCAAATATTACAATGAGGGTAGATTCAATCTAATGATTAATCGACCCTAGACATAACGATGTCAGTAATGTAAAACAAATTTCAAAAGAAGAATGATCATACCTTTTATATGAAGAGAACTTTATAAAAAAGCTTACCAAACCTTGTAGGACATTAATTCTTGAAGAGCTTCCTTTGCAACAAAACTTCTTCCATACTTCGAGTCTCTTCCATAGCCTTTGAATATTCAACGAGCTTTCCTAACCAAGGAAAATATAAAAAGAAAGGTTATTAACTAAGTCACCTGACACGGGGATTCAGGATTCATAGGGTATGGGGATTCGAGAGTCGGATTCAGACATGTTGAACTCCCGGAATAGGTGACATAGGATTCGTTATATATATATCTATATATATATATATTAAAAATTAGATATTTCTTACACAAATTCTCATTAATGATACAAATTCATTGATTTCAAACATAGATCATCTAGATGTTAGTTTTACTGTTTACAAAGTAAGTTAGTAATAGTAACATTATAGCAATTAGCATGCATAGTACATACCAAATTCAAATACATGTCACATAAAATGATAAATCATGATTCATAAATGAAAGACAACTTACAGTTACAAGATAGTAAGATAAAGACACTGACAACTGTAGTTTTCTCATTAAGTCATCAAATCAAAATGTGTTACATAGGTAGTGCAATGGCAATGCCGCAATGGCAAATAGAAATAGAAAATATAAAACAACTACAGGTATACAAGCCTCAAGGCAATAGGTAGCCCATGACTCATGAGTCAACAATCCTCATAGTCATCATCAAAATTAGCATCAATGTCCTCATCATCATGGTCACCACTGCTCTCCTCTGCATCCTCCTCCTCCCTTGTATCCATAGTCGCCTCTGCATCTGCTGGTGTGGAGGATGACCCCTCGAAAATATCACCGTCATCAAATCTAACAGGCTCTAGCACTGGATCATTGAGATCCATGTTGGCCAATGCCAACTCAACACTGCTGTCCAGACCCATATCATCAGGAAAGACATCCCACATCTTTGTCTTTCCCCTCAACCACTCTTCCCTCTGCTTGTAAATAAGACGAAGGTTGGTGTGCACATACACCATTATCTCTGCCCTGGATTGCTCAAGCCTGCTCTTCTTCACACTATACAAATTCCCATATGTGCTCCAATTCCTCTCACAACAAGAGGATGAAGTCACCTAAGGGAGGAGCCTCATGGCTAACTGTTGAAGATGAGGGCTTGTTGCCCCATGATTTGCCCACCAAGAATAGGGCTTCTTAGCCCCCTGTCTCTAATCACATCATATCCTGCAATTCGACTAGTGCCAGTGGAAAACTCTGCAAAGGCATCCTCCACCTCATCAAGGGATGATCTACCCTGGAAAACCTGCCTGAATGCATCTTTCCTCCCCTGTGAGATTTCACCATCCATGATAGGAGGGAATCTGCGGGAAGGTCCACCATTCAGCCACTCATGGCTGTAGTATTTTGGGTTCAATGAGTGAGCCAAACAATGTAAAGGTGTGCAATTCTTGCCCCATCTGCTAACAAGAATATCCTGTATAGTACCACAGAAGGCCTCTGGTTATGTCTCATACTTGGGGCACTCAATTTGTAGAATAATGCTCCTCACAGACTCAATCATGGAATCCCATCCCTCATAAACCTCTCCTAGGATGGGTTTGTCTGTATCTGCAAATCGAAGCAAAGAAATGATAGGGTCCATGATCTGAATAATTAGATCTACCCTCTCCCACCAAGCATCATCTAGCACTGTGTCCTTCACTCTTTTAGAGGCTACTTGATCTGTCTTTCTCCAAAAAGACCAAAACTCAGAAATAACCATGGCCCCAAGAGCGGTCTTGACCTCCCTCAACCTCTTCAACATCATGAATGAAGAGGCAAACCATGTATCAACAATCTTCAACAATGATAGATTGTTGTACTCCTTGTAGATAGTGAGGGCATTTGTATGATTTTGCACAAAGTTACGGATATGTCGTGCATCCTCAATAATGTTACCAATCCAAAGCACATCAGAAGCAATGGATTTCAGTGCTAAGTTCAATGAATGGACAATGCAAGGTGTCCAAAACACTTGTGGATATTTAGCTTCCACAATCATGCCAACAACCTTGCAAACAGGTGCATTATCTGTAATGATTTGCACACAAGAATCAACACCTACATCTTCAATAACTTTAATAAATAACTCATCCATAAATTGTGCATCCTTGTATTCTCCAAGTGTATCCACTGCATTCAAGAAAATTGGACCATTCAAGGAAGACACCATGAAGTTGATGATTGGGTGTCGTGCTGGATCTGTCCATCCATCAGAAACAATGCTAACCCCAGATGTTGGCCATGATGCTTTAATAGGCTCAAGCATTTTTTGCACCTCTTTTTTTGCTTTCGTCAACAATGTGGTTCTAAGCTTCTCTGAACCAGGACGCACATAGCATGATGGAGACCCGTGAGTTAGAGCTCGAATCTCAATAAATAGAGGTGAGCGTGCAACATTAAATGATATGAAGTTTTGATAGAAAAAGAAGGCAATGGTGAGATCAAGCTCTTCTCGTTTCTCTTTTTGAAACATCTTGTCCATTGGACCAAGTGTTATTGCTCTTCTTTTTGCTGCTTGTCCCCCAATAGAACTCTCAAATGGAAATTTGGTGTTGCCTTTCCTCAAAAATGGAAGGGGGTCTTCATTCTTGGTTTTTCTTGATTTTGCAGCCACATTTTCCATACCAACAGTGAACTCCTTTTCCATTTCTTTCCTCTTTTGTAAAGGAACAACTTTACAAGCTCCAATTCTACAACTTGGTAAAGCCAACAAATGGCCTTTCACACGATAATATGTGCTTTTGAAAGAAATGTGGCAAAAGTTGCATCTTCATTTCCCATTGCCTCCTCCCTTCCCTTTGGTGCTTGTCCCATCGTCTCTTGTGACATATTTCCACAAGGGATATTTCTCAATGTTGTATTTAGGTCCTCCTCTTCCCTCAACATTACTTGCAGCAGACTCTGATGATATTGGGGGAGGAGGGGCATCTCCAATGGAGACATTCTTCCCCTTCCTTTGCCCCCTAACTGCTGCCCTTGATTGAGCCATGAATACTGTAAAGAAAAATAAACAAAACATGCACAAATTTGTAAAAGAAATTCATATACAAACTGCTATAATAGAAATGCAAAAAATTAGAGATGAAATGCACTTACGTGGTGCTTGAATCTCCTTGCCGAACGCTCCACACCCTTAGCTCTTTGCTCCAAACCCTTAGCTCCTTGCCCACAGCTCAATGTATGCAAAACTAAAAGAGAGAAATGGTAAAAGACTGAAAGAACAACGCCTTTTTATGCCCGCGGGTTTCATTTTTTTGGGATTCGAATCCCAAAATCGGGACACGTTGTGTCCTAACAGGACACGTACGGGATTCGTACGTGTCCCATTAGGACACAACGTGTCCCATTCTGGGATTCGAATCCCCAACGAATCGTGTCCGATTCGTGGGATTCGGACACGCAGGCTATTTCCAGCGAATCCAGTTTCATAGGTTATTAGCATATAATACAAACAAATCTCGATGTGAGGAGGAAACCAAACATGAAAAGATGAAAGAAAGAACAAAATACCTATGTTTTGTAAAATGGTTAAGGTTCCCTCTTAATCCAATCTTTCGGAGGGATACTGTTAATTTTAGTTAACAATGGTATGTTCTATGCTTAGCACAATTACTTCAATTTCCAAATTAGTTTTCCAGTAACAATCATATTAACCATAAATCACATTGATAGTAACTGTAGATAGAACATGAACAATAAAATGCAGAAGACAAGCCAAGGCAAGAGAACACCAGATTTGACGGATTCCAGTGAAAAACCCTAAGATGGGGAAAACCCTTTGATCAATTCTTCTTAATATTTTATCAAATGTTGAGCAGAGGGAGAGAGTGCAAAAAGTCAAAATTGACTTGTCAAATAAAAGTCAAAACAACCTTGACAAATCTGCAGTCAATTTCAGCCCTAACAAGAAAGTCAAAGATGGTCAACGCCACAACAAAACATCCCCTTTGAAGCTCGGTCAAAGGTAGTCAAACTCGGCTTGAATAGGTGGTTAAAGTCAGCCCAAAACAGTGCTAAAGTCAACGGTCAAACTTCGTCAAATTCTACCCTGGAAATTTACGGTCAACCTGCGATTTCTCTGTAGTCAAAGTGCTTAGATCACCTCGATTTCTGCGGCAAATGCTACGACCTGACCAAACAAAAAACTGTCCAAAAGATTGAACTCAAATTTTGCGTGGAAAGTCAAAGTCAACACTGGTCAAACTTTAGGAAAATTTTAAAAATTCCGGCCCTATAATTCTGTCTTGAAATTCGTCCTCCTTGCCACGTGTGAGAGAAAAGATTTGCCCAATAGCTGTACGAACCATTGAGAGAAGGAGAGAGAAGAATGTGTGAGTGAGTGAGGTGCCAAATGAGGTTGGAGGTCACTTTTATTTATACAAGTCGTTGAGGGTGAAGTGACATGTCCATTGGGCTTCATGAGCCTACATGATGATGTGGCCGACCTTGACAATTTGCACATGTGCGGGCTTGACCTAAAAAACATATTTTCCCTTGTCCAAATTTGATGATCTTTAGGTCTATTTTGATCCTCTCAAAAAGCGGAATTCAATGCAATCATCATCTCCATCAAATGAGGTGTCCAAAGTGGAATTTGGCCCTAGTTTCCAATTTTAACTGATACCTACAACTTATCAAAATAATTCAAAAATGTTCTAACAAAACATGTTAGACCTACAGACTCTAGAAATCAAAACATAAAGGAAAACAATGCAAAACTTAAGATAGAAGGATATGTAAGGGATAGTATCCCTAAGAGTCTCTAGCAAATAAGTCTTTGACTTCGGATTCTTCTATCTTGTTCTTCTTTGGTGGAGCTTCATCGGCAATATTTACATGTTCTCTTTCTCTCTTCCTATTCCTTGGATTCTCAGGACAATGACTTCTATAATGACCCATCTTATGACAATTGTAGCATTCAATCTTTGATAGGTCAATTTTCTTCTTTGGTCCTTTGAACTTCTTGAAGGTTCCCTTCTTCTTGTGATGAGCAAAATATGCATTCGAGGTGTTTTCTTCTTCATCCTCCTTTTTGTTGTTTACTAATGATATTCGGGCTTCTTCTTGACTGCATGCATTCCACATCTGTTCAAATGTTGGAGTATCCTTCCAACTGTTGATTCCTGATGCAAAAATACTCCAAGATTTTGGTGGTCCTAGAAGAGCAGTGATTACGAGCTCTTTTTATGGTATGATTTCATCTATTGCTTGGAGTTCATGTCTTATTCTAGAGAGTCTTACAAAATATGATGAAATGATATCATCATTCGTCATCTTAACAGTTCTTAGTTCATTCTTGAGACTTGCTAATTGAGCAAGGTTCCTGATTGTGAATAATTTGGAGAGAGCCTCATACATTTCTTGAGCGGAATCTATGTTGGAAATGGATGGAATTAGGTTGTCCTTAACTCCATCCACTATTAGGTTCATAGCCAAGATTTCGATTTCTCTAAACTTTGGTTTTTCTGCTTCACTTGATTCATCTGTAGGCTTCTTGATTTTTCCTTGAACAAGATCCAAAACTTTGTTTTTTTCGAGAATGAGATTTATCCTCTTATTCCAGGCCCTGTAGTTAGAGGCACCTTCTAGTTTGTTTTCGCCCTTCATTGAGTTTGACATAGTCCCTGTAGATAGTAGGCTTATCTCCTTATATGATCATTTTCCTTAATACCGTTCCTATGATTCCTTTTCCTCAATAGATCTTCAACCTGCCTTTTTCTTTCTTCTTCACCTTAGCTCTGATTCTATGTTAGAAAATAAAAAAGGCAGAATTTTTTTCTTATGTTGATAATTACTTGTGATATTATTATGTTCTTATTAACTTTTTAATGTTCTTCTCATCAAGCAATTATCTAGAAAGAAAGAAAAAGAAATTTATGTTCTTCTTTTCTTTGCAGATTGAAGAGAATTATCAGGTAGCCATCAATTAGAGAATATCGGGCTCTAGGTGCTTGCTTAAGTCCATACAAGCTTTTCTTCAAGCTGCAAATGTGAGACTCTTTTCCATGTACCCCAAAACCTTGAAGTTGTTGTATGTACACTTCCTCCTCAATCACACCATTGAGGAAAGCAATCTTTACATCTATCTGGTGTCAATTCCAACCTACAAAAGAAGAAATAGAAATAATAGATCTAATAGTAGTATACTTGGAAATTGGAGCAAAAGTCTCATCGTAATCCTCTCCCTCTTTTTCGGAGAATTTTCTAGGCAGAAATATTGCCTTCCATTTGGAGACTACCACTGACTTCCCTTCAAGTCTAGGCATTGTTACCCACCAAAAGTGGGTACCCCTAGGATAACTTTTCTCCTATTCATCTTCTCCCTCCCAACCCTTGATAGCCACTTTGTGTTGAAAAGTAGCGTAGGAATGGATTCCTTGATTTGTGCCGTAAGTCAAGGAATCGATTTTGATATCTGCTTAGTCATGTACGAGTTCTATTGATGAGGGCGAGTTCGAGAAACAGTTTGACTAGTGTGAGTTTGTGGAGGACGAGTTATCTGTCCTCTAGTGTGAGTTAAATTGGGAATTGGAAGCTTAAGTGGAGTTATCCTCCTAAATTTTAGGAGGATCTATATAACGACTTGTGTTGACTTTTGTTAACTAGAAAAGCTCTAATTCAACTCCTAATTTAGAAAACTCACTAACAATAGCCAAATCGAATTGCTTACAAGGAGATCGAAGGCACACAATTGATCATCATTCTTGAGCGCGAGTTTGTGAGAAGAGAGCTTGTGGAGGAACGAGCCAAGGAGTTTCTTCTTGTGCGAATTATTGTGGAGAGCAATCCTTTTGGAAGTGCGCATAGAAATAGGGGAAATCCCTGTTTAATAGGAGCTCAGCCAACACTAGGAAATAGGGGCCTATTTCCTAAGGATTTACGCTAGGAAATAGGAGCATCTAGTGCACATACCAGGGGGAGGAACATCAACATCTTGTAGGTTGTTTCAAGCCTAGATTAAGGTTGAGAGATCAGATTGTATTCTCTACTGGAGCAGGGTTATTTGTAAGAGATCTATTGCTCAGTTTTCCTCAATAAAATTCTAAAGCAAGCGAGGGTTTTCCCTATTGGGTTCTCTAGAAAATTTGTTTTGTTTATTGTGTGAATTTTGCGAAATTATTTATGTCCTATTCTGCTGCAAATTAGAGTAGAGAGATTTTGAGTTTGTGTGAAAAGAAATTTTTATTTCAGATTGTTCATAATAGTAGATCAAAATTTTGTGGAAATTCTACACTTTGTAGCTGATGCAATGTGCCACTTTATCTCTGCCCCCTGCATCAGTTGTATGTTTTCTTGCCCATTTGTCAAAAGCACATGCTAGAAGGTGGGCAATCTGACCCAAAATGTATGTTTTTCATTGTGCAATCGGGTGCTTGTGCTTGTTTTTCATTTGGGCATGGATTATTGGGTGACTTCGAAGAAGGAAGGGCTTTGTTCGTGGTTTTGTCCCCTCACCTTAAATGGGGGGCTAATCTTCAATCACAGTCCTGCAAGATCTCCCTTATTGGCTTATGGATTTAGGAAGGACACTACCTGATTTTGGTAGTATGGTACCGTTTTCTCGTTCCATATTTTTCACTCTCCTTTGCACATTACAAGCCCTATTCCATGATTTCCTTTATCTAGGTCCACATGACCACTAGCTTCGCAGGGCACTGGCACATTCCCTCCCCTGGTTCATATATCTGGGTTGGCCCTGGAAACATTGCCCTGCAAGTTGATGCAACTAAAAGAAAGTTAAAAGCATATCATTGCCACGAGCAAGAAACAGAAGAAAAAGAAAATAATAAAATGCAAAATGTGGCTGGGCCATTTAATATAGCATGTGGGCAAAAGTCGAGCATGAGCTATCCTTGTACCCATGGCATTTGGCCTTGAGACTCCTTCATCCCCATTTTGTTCCATTATTATTCACATGCCACCAACTGATTGAAGGATGTACTAGGGACATGTCTTTCCCTTGAGGGGTTGGGAACACCTAATAAGATTGTTTATTAGCGACTCCTACCTAGGAAGGTAACATTATTACATGATCAAAACCCCAAATTTGGAAGAGAAGCTCCATATGAAGTCTCAATTTTCCCTTGACTAATAAGCTTGGTTCAGTTAGATGCACTAATGATTAATTGTACCTAATGGTGAAGATGTATCACTGGACATTGTGTGTGATTAACAGTTGGTTTTCATCATGGGTTGGGCAACTTAATTGGGGCCCAAGTCCACTAGAGGAGCATATGACAACCTATAGGTGAAGCGTTGAGAGGCATGGAACTCCTACCACTTACAGAGCATCGCTCCATTCCATGGGCACCTATAGTATCCCAGCTGTCTGCACTTTGCCCCACATTATTCACGAGATGATGCACTTGGACCATTGTGCCTCCAATCGGCTTAGCAGTATGTACAAGTTGCAACAGGTGATTTGAGGTGCATATGAGGTTTGTGTCACCCCTTGAAACGTGGGAGGGATAGCACCATAATTTGAACCTTCAATGTTCGAGCACAACTAGCTTATTCTATCACCAGGACATCCATGAGACCCATTTTGTGGTCCAAACACAAAATTGGGGCCCACAAGATGATTTGCATTGAGATTGAGGGGCCAACCCGTAGATCGTGATTTATGGAGCCCTCTACACTTGGCTTGGCACTGGAGGAGCCCAATGCTTAACCTAAAAGGGCCTATGAAGGCATGACATCAATGTTTCAGCGTCTTCCGTGGGCTAACTTCTATGTTTTACATTGGCTCTGAGGTTGTCTTGTAACCGCACTTAGTATCAAGCCCATTATTTTATAGTTTGATGGGCTCTTAAGCTAAATTAGAGATCATAAGGCGTATAAATAAGAGAGCTCATTTGACTCTCTCATCATCATCACTTGGAGAATTGGTACCTCTAAAATAATTCGCACTTGTTTCCTTCTTGGCTATTGAAGTATCTTGGATGCATTTCAATGTGTGGAAGCTATTTTGGATTGTCTTTGGAGCTATTTCTTTAATGAATGGATGGCTATACTACATGTTATCTTGTAAGTGCCTATTGTTGAAGATTTTCATTTTGAAATTGTCTAATGTATGGAATTGATACTTCTAGATTATGCTAATTTGTGCCCTAATTTGTTGAAAATTAATTTTAAAGGCTATCTAATTGAGAATTGCATATGCTACCTGATTAATTGACATGTAATGAATGTTCCTAGTGGAGGATTTTTTATAACTCTCCATCAAAATCCCTTTATCATTGAGTGGGTAAATGTTGGAATTTTGATACATAAGGCATCAAATTTCGGCCTCCTTAGCAACAAATTAGGCTTATCTACAACATCCCTGACTCCATATGCCTAAAGGACAAGGCACTAGTCCAAGTCATTGGTGATCATCTCAAAATTTTCTCCATAATTTTCTCTCCTTAAAATCGGTCCTTTTAAGGCTAGGGCGAAAATCTAGGGTTTGCAACAAAAGATTAGGGAGGAGGATTTTTGATGATTTGAGAGCCTAATCTTCAAGAGATATGTCTAGGCTACCTAACCTATCAATGTGGTGGGCATTCACTCAATTTCATCCACAAAATCTCTTGCCCTAGGTGTTGCTCCAAGAGGGAGTCTCTTTTCCCTTCAACTTGAAGACGTTCTCGAGGGTTTTATAAGCCTTGTCTTTGTTGAATATCATTGTAAGAAACCCTTTCCCTTGGGCCTTGACCTTGTGAATACATGTCACCATCGAAAAATCTCAAAACCCTAGGTCTTGAGCTTTGTTTTCTGGAGCCTTTCTTTGAGTGCTTTTCTTCTTTGAAGCCTTGAACAATTATTGAGTCTCTCTCTTGAATGAGATCTAGCTTGATCACTTTGTGCCTTATACCTAGCACCTCTATTTTAAGTGATCACCTTCGTACTGAGACTCCTCCCATTGTTGCGAGTCCGTAAAGAGAAGGGGATATTGGCTGAGGTGACATTGGGCCTCTGCCCCATTGTTAACATTGTCTAGCTTTTGTCTTATAGGGTTTCCCTCTCCAAGGCTTGCTATATTTTGTGGTAACATTTTGGTGTCGGTGTCAGGGACACAAAACATGTGTTTCATCCCTATGACAATATGGATCATTATCTGGTGACTCCGTTGGAAGAATGAAGCCCTAGTTCATTAAGCCTCAAAGTCAATGCTTGTAGGGTGAAGCAAGCATCTTTCAAGGCATTTCAAGTTCACCTTGGCGACTCCATATCTGAATCTTATGAAAATTTGCATGGCAAGAAATGGCTCACTGGAAAGGCCTATTTTATATGTTTCATGATGATGATCCTCAATCAAATGATCATGATGTCATTAGTAGCCAAGAGGAGCTTGATGCCCCTCTTAATGAATCTCTTGGGAGCCATGAAATTGAGGAGCCTCCCCAATGCCCTAAAAGGGGGTTGTGGTTCTTCCCAAGATATGATGATTGTAGCACACCTTGTTCTTTCCTCGATAATCGGGATGATGTGATTGTGGATATGTATGAGTCATCTATCTTTTATGTCATAGGGAGGATATGTTCGAGCTTGCTCTTCATTAAAAGCTTATGAGCTTGATCATTGAATTTTCCATTCTTTCGTTGCAAGAGAGGTAGCGCAAGTTGGATTTCCCTTTTCCCTTATAAGATACATGGACCTCATGTGCTCCTGCCTCCCACCCCTACCATCGTCAGGAAAATCTTGCAATGGAAAATGTGATATTTGGGTGCCATGCCTCATGATGGTTCATAAGGGAAAGTGTTTTGATATTGATCTAATGATATGCTAGTTACATTGGCTATTTGACTATACTTAGCTCATGCATTAAATGCTTGCTTGGTAGTGTAGGTGCATTGCATATCATTTTTGCATAGTACTATCATCATATTATGTTCTCATGCTAGATTAGATTGCGTGTGGATTAGACTCACATTTAAATAGATTTACTTTTCAGTATGAATTTATTATTTGATGAAAAACATGGAGGATAAAAGTGCGCCTAGTGCACATGCTTCCAATAGTTGTATTGTGATGTGCAGGATACAGGTCTACGTCCCAGAAGATTGCTGGAGTTCTCATAACCTCATGTAGACAATGCGTAGTGCCACTTTATCTCCGCTAGCTGCATTAGTTGTATGTTTCCTTGCCCATTTGTCAAGAGAACATGTTAGAAGATGGGAAATCTGAACCAAAAAGTATGTTTTTCATTGTGCGATCGGGTGCTTGTGCTTGTTTTTCATTTGGGCATCTTTGGCATGGATTATTGTGTGACTTGGAAGAAGGAAGGGCTTTGACCGTGGTTTTGTTCCCCCACCTTAAATGGCGGGTTAATCATTAATCCTGGCCCCTTGGGATCCCCCTTATGGGCCTATGGCTTTAGGAAGGACACTCCTTGGGAAACCTCGATTTTGGTAGCGTGGTCGTATTTTCCCCTTCCATATTTTTCACTTCCCTCTGCACATCACAAGCCCTATTCCACCATTTCCCTTTGTGAAAATTTGGAAGTCCCAAATTTCTACTGCAACAATTAATTACGTTTCTTCTATTTATTAATCACTGAACAAAATTATTCACTGTTTCCTACAGTAAACACCAAAACTAATACACTGTAGCCTTCACCATTTAAATAAAAATGTGGAAACAAGAAACTGAGCAAGAGAGAAATACAACACATCTACACAGTTATTTTTGGACAAATGTCCCTGGAAAAACCTAGTGTGGGAAAATCGGTGCAACAACTAAGGGTTTTATTATTAAGCAGTAATAATTTCTGAATACAATCTTTGGATGCCTTCCTGGCTATCCAGTACAGAGAATATCATTGACAGAGAGATAAGTGAGATTACCTCACACTATCACTGGAGATCCTGCCTGATCCAATCACCGAATGAAGAACCCTTGGCTGCCTCTGCGCAGTCACTGCGTCAACCCAACCTCACAACTTCTAGGGACAACGTCACACCTTATGCTGATCGATTATGCTGATCGATTTGCTGCCCAGGAACTTTGATTTTCACCTCCTTGTCTCACACCCAGGCTTCTGGCTTCTGATATCGATTCCTCCAGCGAATTTTCAGACCTTCTCAAGGCTTCTGCGCTGCCTCTGCGTTAGCCGACGCTAGCCAACTTAGCCACTGTGTTGCCTCTCCCGGATCTCTCTCTTCCTTCTCTGTTGAGTATTCCCGGATCATGAGTAATCTCCAATCGGAACTATCCCTGTCTCTCACTGCAAAGGATCACTTCGAAATTATTTTTGGTAGCTGCTCTGCTTCAGAAAATCAATCTTCTGATCTTCACTTGATGTGTTCTCCAAGTGCCCATCGATATCCTTCTTATAATCCTCCTGTTGAGAACCAACGACCCAGATTAGATTCTAATCAATGGCTCAAATCATTTGGATTCGACCTCCATCTTCTTCTAGAAGTTTCACCCACAATTAGATTAACACCCTTTAATTATTTTAATTTCCTAAGTTTAGGCTTAGGTACCCATTAAAAATAATTAATTATTTTAATAAAATTGTCTCCGGGTGGAATTTCCCAAAACGATTTCTGGGTATTGGAGAATGCATATGTCCTAACCTCCTTGCAAATTTTGAGGCTTAGAGCACATTCGAGGCTACCAGAAACAACATTCCCTCTTAGCGAGGAATGTGCTCAAGTAATGCAACCTGCTGAAGCATCACTCTCACTCTGAACCATCTCCTTTTGCGTTGTTGATGTCTGACATCACTACCCACCAACTACTGTGCAAATGCTGCATTTGTACTGCTGTTGACACTACCACTGCTAACACTGCATTTGTATTGCAACTCCCTGTCGAATTCTGCATCTGTGCTGTTGCTGGCATTGCCATTGCCAATGTCACATCTGCACTGCAACTTTCTCCAACTGCCGCTGCTACTGCATCATCTACGCTGACCCTTTGAAGCCTCTGCGCTACTGCTGACCTCTGCTCTATGCCAACTGCACTGCTACCAACTCTGCTCTGCGCTGCTCAGTCTCTGGCGCTCCTAGCCATTGCAACTGTCACTCTAACACTCCTCTGCACCAACTGATACTGGTCCATTCTGCTACTTTTGATATGGGCTCCCGTAGCAAGGAATTGATTCAAGAGGTGGGCTCCTCAAGGATCCTGTCCATTTGTAGTCCTTTCTAACTACAACTCTAGATCACCCACCTCCCTCCTGGAGGTATCTGGGCTGTCATGGCAAACTCCTCCTCGATCTTCGCGGGTGTAGCTTTCAAATCATGCTTCTCATCTTTGTCCTTCTTTCTGAGAAGACACTGTGTTGCATAGTGACCAAATTCATCACACCTGAAGCATTTAATCTTCGAGACGTCCTTCTTTCGCCTCCGCTGCTCCTGCTGCCCCTTGGATGTGAGGGCTACATTCTCTTCCTCCTTGGGCTCCAACCCATTGCTGTTGCTTCCGTCAAGTTTATACTTGAACAAGTCTCTCCTCAGCTCCTCTTGCTTAAGAGCTGCCCACATTCCTTCCCAGTTCGACAAGTTCTCCCTGCCCAGGATGCTCTGGACAAATACTTGCCACTCCTTTGAAACTGAGTTGAGGGCCAGTCTTACCATCTCAGAAGACTGAGGTGTAGACCCCATAGCTGCTAGCTCATCTCGGGTCTCCTAAAGCTTTCAAGGAACGGATCGATGTGTTCCCCCTTTTGCATCTGCGTGGACCTCATCTCCTGCTCTAAGTACATCTTCCGCTGCTCGGAAGATCCTTGATACAGTGTCGAGAATGCATCCCACATCTCCTTGGTAGTCCCTCTGCGAGCGATGTGATAGACCACATGATCCTTCACTTCGTCGAGGATCATTCTCTTTGTCTTTGCCATCTCTCCCTTGTACTTTTTGAGCGGATTTGGATCCGTGGGCACAACTAGCACACTGTCGACGTAGGTCTTGAGAAAATGTTCAACCAGAAGGCATGACATCCCTGCCTTCCAGATCACATAGTTGGATGCACCATCCAACTGAGCCTGATCTCTCAACCCATTGGCTGCCATCTTTGCCAATCGAAAAAGTCGAATGACGACCTCTCTCCTTTGCACTGTTGCTGGGCTAGCCTACGCACTCCCTGTTGGAGTCAGTAGATCTGTGGCCCTTTGCTGTTGCTCAACAAATGAGAATTCGAATTCCTTGGCTAGGAATTCTCTGAGGAAGAAATTTCCTCATGTGTCTCTTCTTTCATCTGACATCTTTCTGCCCAGCAACTGCATGCAGAAAACTACGTCACACGAGGAACCCCTCTTCGCTGAAGCTTTTGCTGCGCTGCTCCCTATGCCGCTGACAAATCTCGATTTGGAAATCCTACCTCTCTGTCGACTCACTCAAAGAGAGATTTACCACAAAAATCTTGCCCTCGTGACCTGAACTGCGCACTCCCTTTGAGGATTCGATTTGCTGCCTATGCAGCACTTCGACTTCCCTTCTTCCTTCAGTGCTGGGCTCTTCCGACACTACTCTCTTGTTTCACCTGCAACTCTGATACCATGTGAAAATTTGGAAGCCCCAAATTTGTAATGCAGCAATTGATTACGTTTCTTCTATTTATTAATTACTGAACAAAATTATTTATTATTTCCTACAGTGAACACCGAAACAAATACATTGCAGCCTTCACCATTTAAATAAAAACGCAGAAACAAGAAACTGAGCAAGAAAGAAATACAACACATCTACACGGTTATTTTTGGACAAATGTCCCCGGAAAAACCTAGTGTGGGAAAACCGGTGCAACAACTAAGGGTTTTATTATTAAGTAGTAGTAATTTTTGAATACAATCTCTAGATGCCTTCTTGGCTATCCAGTACAGAGAATATCACTGACAGAGAGATAAGTGAGATTACCTCACACTATCACTGGAGATCCTGCCTGATCCAACCACCGAATGAACAACCCCTGGTTGCCTCTGTGCAGTCACTGCATCAGCCCAACGTCACAACCTCTAGGGACAACGTCACCCCTTATGTTGAACGATTTGCTGCCCAAGAACTTCGATTTTCACCTCTTGGTCTCACACCCCGGCTTCTAGCTTCTGATATTGGTTCCTCCAACAAATTTTTGGACCTCAAGGCTTTTGCGTTGCCTCTGTGTCTGCCTACGCTGGCCAACTTAGCCACTGCGCTGCCTCTCCCGGATCTCTCTCTGCCTTCTCTGCTAAGTATTCCCGGATCAGGAGTAATCTCCAACCGAAATTATCCCTACCCCTCACAGCAAAAGATCACTTCGAATTTCTTTCCGGCAGTTGCTCTGCTTCAAAAAATCGATCTTCTGATCTTTACTCGATGTGTTCTCCAAATGCCCATCGATGTCCTTATATTCCTCCAGTTGAGAACCAACGACCCAGATTAGATTCTAATCAATGGCTCAGATCATTTGGATTCGATCTCCGCCTTCTTCTAGAAGTTTCACCCACAATTAGATTAATACCCTTTAATTATTTTAATTTCCTAAGTTTAGACTTAAGCACCCATTAAAAATAATTAATTATTTTAATAAAATTGTCTCCGGGTGGAATTTCCCAAAACGATTTATGGGTATTGGAGAATGCATGTGTCCTAGCCTCCCTGCAAATTTTGAGGCTTAGAGCACATCCGATTTGTTAGAAAATTAGAAAGGTAGAAAGATTTTCCCTCTTTGATAATTACTTGTGATTTCCTTGAATTATTATTATATTTCTTATGTTCTTCTTTTATCTTAGTTCATTAAGTAATTACCAAAACCAAAACACGAAGATGAAGGACACCAGATGTAGGCGCACAGCCAGGGAAAAACCCTTATATAGGGAAAACCCTGTCAAGAACTCTTCCTTCAATAATTCAAATGAGATAGACCAAGACCCTAGACCAACAAACCTACCTACTACACCAAGTCAACCTTCCAATGAGACACTGCAACCTTCAATAGTCTCTTCTTGTTTAGCGGCTACAACCCAGCATGAACCCAGAAATTTCGGCCCCAGCTTTACCAACAACTTCAGAATTTCAGCCTTCCCAATAGCTGCAAAATTTCGGCCCCTCCAGCAGCTTCACATCTTCACACGTGTGAGAGAAAGAGAGAGAATTTTGACTTCTTATGCTTGTGGGAGAACTCCTTCGCTATCCTTTTTCCTCTTCTTCTCTTGAAATTCACACTTTTCCTTAGTCGAGAAATTGCAAATCGAACTTGTGAGTGAGTGACAAATTAGGTCGAGTTGCTGCCTTTATATAGTGATTTTGTTGCCCACTTTTGGTTGACTTGTCTAGTTTGAGGCTGACTTGGTGGAGGAGGCCTAATTGACCCATTTCACAATAAAATAATTTTTCTTTCTTGACAAATAAATCCCATCAAGGGTTCTTTATATTATGACATGGACAAGGACACTTCGCATAAGCTCTAGAAGTCTTCAATGGAGACTTTGACCTAAAAACGATTGACCCAAGCATGAAACCCATGCTTTAATAAGTCAATTTATTTAATAATAAAATTTCTTTTTCTTTCTTTTGACAAATACAAGACCGACACTAGTTACATTCTTCAACACACGACCACTAGGTTCGCAGGGCATAGGTACACACCCTCCCTTTGCCCACATATCTGGGTTGGGCCTGGAAACAATTGCCTCAGAGGTTGATGCAGCTAAAAGAAAGTTTAAAGCATATCATGGCCACAAGTAAGAAACAAAAGAAAAAGAAAATCATAAGAAGCAAAAGAAAAAGAAAATCATAAAAATGCAAAATATGCTTGGGAATTTTAATATAGCATGTGGGCAAAAGCCGAGCGTGAGCTCTACCCCTTATCATTAAGTCAATCACCCTGGTTCCTAGGGCCACTGATGCACATCCCAACCCCTGGTGGGCAATGAACTGCCCCACCTTGAAGGGGGTAATAATTGCTATACATTATACATAACATGTTCTCATTCCTAGAGCTTCAAGCAATAATACAATGAAAAATCAAGAAAAAGAAAAAGATAAATAAAGAGGGGTAGAAAAACAAAGGTTGGGTAACTCATGCATCCACAATTGCTCCCTCCTTACATCTATATACCCAATATGTGGTCTTCCTCATTATTTTTATCCTTATACCCATGGAATTTGGCCCTGAGACCTCTTCATCCCCATTTTGTTCCAAGATTATTCACATGCCACCTACACATTGAAGCAATGTGGAAAAAGTCGAAGTTAGGATTAAATCGACAAGGGTCCAAAAGTTGAAAAACTCGTTAAAGTCGGGAGTTTTTTAAAAAAGTCGACAAAAAGTCTGCAAAATTAAAAAAACACAAAAGTGTTAATTTTTATTTTTATTTTTTTTTATCATCTAGAGTATCCACAACATCAAATAAATACATTTCCACCTAAACATGTAAAAAAAGCTAATATATAATATGTATATGAAGTCTAGTGCTACATCACGTATCAAAATAGTGAATCAACTCTTGAATCTTGAGCCTTGTTTGAGTCTGAACTCTCAAGAGTCAAAATATCAACAAAAAATATAATAAATGTATATGATGAGTCATCTACATGTCATAAAGTAATCAATCACTAAAATTCTCTGCCCCTTTTATGGGAATAAAGAATGGCTTTGCCTTTTCCTCTTGAGGAAGAAAGCCCAGGCCCTGGAAATACAAATGGAGTCAGTTGTCCTCTAGAATCCGATGAAAGAGGTGGCCTCTGCCCTATGCTGTTGTTGCCCATCCTAGATGGTGTCACCTCCTTCTCATCATCCTCATTCAACTCTGCCTCCTGACCTTGATGCCGCTTCTCCTCCTCTACCTCTAGATCTCCCTCCCCTGAAACTGCCACCTCCCCTGGATTCATATCTAACCAATCTGGGATTGAGTCCATGGTTGGCCTTTCAATCTCGACCCTCCATGCCGCAGTGGTATCAATGTTGTCCAATGAGATGGCTTCCATATCAGGAGGTTTTTGAAGTTGTCTCACCCACAATCGAAGATTGTAGTAGACGTAGACCATGTCATTGACGCATTGGGAATCCAATCTGTATTAGGGTCATAGATTGTAAATTAGTACTTAGAAAATTTAAATATTAAAAATAATCAAATGAATTCAAAAACTTTAATTTGAATTTTTTTTACCTGTTGCGCTTTTTGCTGTGTATTTTGTCAAATACATTCCAGTTGCGCTCACACCCAGGGTAACTGCATGTTTGGCTGAGCACTCGAATGGCAAGCTTTTGGAGATGGGGTACTCTACCACCATAGCTTGTCCACCAAGCATTTACAAGTTAAAAGAAAAAGGAGAAACATAAAAAAAAACATTGAAATTCTAAACTTGAAAGTTTGAAACAAATTGAAGCTTACCTGGCATTTTGGTCGTCCTATTCTTAATAGCCATGGTAAAACTAAATGTGCCACCTCCCATCCTATATACCTCCATTTCTTTAGAAACATCTTCACGTTCTTGCTCAGATGCCACCATCCTCTCAACAAGTGAAGAATCCATCCATCACCTCGGCATCAAATCTGAAACCACAGGCGTAAGCAAATGCGGGGTTGAGGTAGATACCTGCAGCATGAATGGGGCGATGGAGGGTATTGTTCCATCACTCATCAATCACTTTCCATATGCCCTATTGTTTCTCTAACCCCTCGTCTCCCTTATCTCCATAATAAGCACGAATGGCTTCTTTGGCCCTATCCATGGCCTCATACAAGTAGCCCCATTGCAGGCTTGTCTCCATCAACCAACTGAAGAACCCTTACCAAAGGTTTTGAAATGCCACACACCTCCTCTACTCCTGCCCAAAGGCTCTAATCATATGAAACTAGTCTGCATATGCTCTCTCCCTCTGGTTTGCGGCTAATAGATAAAGCACGTCAGTCTGGTGAAAGAAACATGCTCTTCACATCCCACATAGAATTCAACAGAAACTGAAGAGATATGAAAGTAGTGGCAAATCATGTAATGGCAGGACACACCAACTCTTTGTTGTTGGTGAATCTTCTCATCAAGCTAAGCACAGATGCATGATTATATATAAATTTTGTTATGCTCCTGGATGATTCAACAATATCCCTCACAATAGGAATCTTACCTATATCCTCCAACATCAAGTCAATGCAATGAGCAACACAAGGTGTCCAAAACAAGTTAGGATACCTCTCCATAAGCAACTTGCCAGCTGCAACATAATTTGCAGCGTTGTCCGTTATGACTTGGACAACATTGCTTGGGCCTACTTCCTGAATGAAGATGTCCAACAACTATCGTAATAAACATGCATCTTTAATGTGTGCAGATGCATCAACAAATTTCATAAACATTGTCCCCTTGGACAACTAACCAAGAAGTTAAGAAGGGTCCTACCCTTCTGGTCAGTCCAACCATCTGACACGACTGTGCATCCAGTGTATTCCCATGATGCCCTAAACTCCTCCAATATAAAATTGCAATCAGTCTTTTCATCTTGAAGAAGAGGCCCTCTTAATTCTGCAATGGTGGGGGCTTTGTACCTCGGGCCAACGACAACAACAACATCAAACATAGGTTGGTATAATGGGTTTGTCTTGGCAATGTTGAAAAGAACATCACTCCATAGAAGACACTTACTGACCAACTTGTCAGCATCTGCCTTTCCCTTTTTTTTAAGTGCCGATTTGATGCTAGGTTGTGCACCAGGTGTGGTTCTAGGAACAAAAAAGGATGAGAAAGCTGAAGGGTTGGGAGTGGAAGGTGATGTTGAAGAAGCACTCTCACTTCCCCCCACTCATGAGGCCCCTACAAGTTGGATTTTTAGTGTTGCCCTGGTGTCTTTGCCCTCCTCTTTATCCATCAACGATTGAATGGCCTGTCAGATGATTTCTGGAGATGGATTTGGGCAAAGGTCAACATTTTGCCCTGGAATTTGCCCCAAATGGAATTTTAATCTGTTGATACCTCCTGACATATGCTTGCCACACAACTTGCAAGTCAAATACATTCTATTGATCCCCCCAGATTCAGGTATAGTATATGCTTCACCATATTCCGACATAGCGTCCAAAAGCCTTGGCATTTTGTTTGAAACTTTGAACTTGAATTTGAACCTAGGCACAAAAAAAAGTTAAAAATTTATCATCACATAAGAAGCAAACACAAATGCAATTGCTGATTTTAGATTTTAAATGCCTCTTCTCACTCACTTGAACACACTTAAATTCAGTAAACAAGGGTTTGAATTTTTGTCATTTTGATTCTTGAAAGTTGAAGTTTTGCTTCAATCTAGATTCTAAACAATCTTTTGATTCAAAATTCTAGGCAAAAATAAGATGTAAACAAACTAATAAAATTATAAAAAGATTTAAGAAGCCACTTGTGCAACAAAGGCTAAGAGAGAAATTAAAATACATACCTGGCAGCAACAATTCGACACTTTGAATCTCTCACGTTGAGCAGTGGACAAATCTCAAAATCCCCATCACAAAACCAACAAATCTCCTCCTCTTGGGCAATGGCAAACAACTACTCTCTCCACAGGGACAAATGGGAGCAAAAACAACAAGAAAATATGTTTTTTTTCGCCCTTTTCGGCCTCTTATCCGCGGCCTAGGAGAGATGGCCGACTTTTTCGGTCGACTCCCGATAAAATCGGGATTAATTTGATTAAATCGCGATTTCTTCGACAGTGAAAAAGTCTGCAAAATGTCGGCCGATTTAATCGTTTTGATGAAAAATCGGGTTTTTGGGATTTAATCACGACTTTTCCACACTGGATTGAAGGATATAATGGGGACATGTCTTTCTCCTTAGGGGCTGGGAACACCTAATAAGATCATTTATTAGTCACTCCTACCTGGGGAGGTAACATTATTACGTGATCAAAATCCCAAATTTGGAAGATAAGCCCCATGTGGAGTCTCAATTGCCCTTGACTAACAAGCTTGGTTCACTTAGATGCACTAATGATTAACTGTACCTAATGATGAAGATGTCACACTAGACATTGTGTATGATTGGCAGGTGATTTTCATCATGGGTTGGGCAACTTAATTGGGGCCCAAGTCCACTAGAGGAGTATATGAAACCCTACAGGTAAAGCGTTTAGAGCCATGGGACTCCTATCACTTGCAGATCATCACTCCATTCCATGGGCACCTACAAAACCCCAGTAGTTTACACTTTGCTCCACATTATTCATGAGATGATGCACTTGGACCAGTGTGCCCTCAACCGGCTTAGTAGTACGTACAGGTTGTGGTAGCTGATCTGAGGCCCATATGAGGTTTGTCTCAACCCTTGAGACGTGTGAGGGCTAGCACCATACTTTGAACCCTCAACGTTGGAGCAAAACCAACTTATTCTATCACCAAGAGACCTATGAGACCCATTTTGTGCCCCAAACACAAAACTAGGGCCCACAAGATGTTTTGCATTGAGATTTAGGGGCTAACCCCTAGATCGTGATTTATTGAGCCCTCTGCACTCGACTTGGCACTGGAGGAGTGCAACGCTTGCCCTAAAAGGGCCTACACAGGCATGACATCAACATTTGAGCCTCTTTTGTGGGATGACTTCTATGTTTTGCAATGGCTGTGAGGTTGGATTGTAACCTCACTTAGTATCAAGCCCATTATTTTACAATTTGATGGGCTCTCAGGCTAAATTAGAGACCATAAGACATGTATAAATAAGAAAGAGCTCATTTGACTCTCTCATCTTCATCACTTGGAGTATTCAGGCCTCTATAAGAATTTGCACTTGTTTCCTTCTTGGCTATTGAAGCATCTTGGATGCATTTTGATGTGTGGAAGCTATTTTGGATTGTCTTTGGAGCTATTTCTTTGATGAATGGATGGATATACTACATGTTATCTTGTAAGTGCCTATTGTTGAAGATTTTCATTTTGAAATTGTCTAATGTATGGAATGGCCGCTTCTAGATTATGCTAATTTGTGCCCTTATTTGTTGAAAATTAATTTTGAAGGCTATCTAGTTGAGAATTGCATATGTTACTCATTGTATGACATGTAATGAATGTTCCTAGTGGAGGAAATTTTATAACTCTCCATCGAACAAGATTTATCATTGAGTGGGTAAATGTTGGAATTTTGATACCTAGGGCATCAAATTTTAGCGTTCTTAGCAACAAATTAGGCTTATCTATTGCATCCTTGGCTCCATATTCCTAAATCACAAGGCACTAGTCTAAGTCATTAGTGATCATCTCAAAATTTTCTCCATAATTTTCTCTCCTTAAAATTGGTCCTTTTAAGGCTAGGGCGAAAATCTAGGGCTTGTAGCGAAATTTTAGGGAGGAGGCTTTTTGGTGATTTGAGATCCCAGGCCCTAAACAGCAAGAGATAGGTCTAGGCTACCTAGCCTATCAGTTTGGTGGGCATCAACTCAAATTTCATCCATAAAATCTCTTACCCTAGGTGTTGCTCCAAGAGGGAAACCATAGTCTCTTTTCCCCTCAACTTGAGTCTTTCTTGAGGGTTTCATAAGCCTTGTCTTAGTTGAATATCATTGTAAGAAACCCTTTCCCTTGGGCCTTCACCTGGTGAATACCTATCACCATCGAGATATCAAAATCCTAGGTCTTGAGCCTTCTTGTCTATGGATTTTCCTTGAGAGTGTTTTGCTTCTTTGAAGCCTTGAACTATTATTGAGTCTCTCTCTTGAATGAGCTCTAGCTTGATCACCTTGTGCCTTATACTTAGCATATCTATTTTATGTGTTCACCTTCCTATCGAGATTCCTACCATTGGTGAAAGCCCGTAAAGAGAAGGAGGTTTTGGCTAAGGTGACATTGGGCCTCTACCCCATTGTTAGCACTTTGTCTAGCTTTTGTCTTATAGCATTTCCCTCTCCAAGGCCTGCTAGATTTTTCTGGTAATAGACACAATTTCCCATACATCATTCTTCATAATAAATTTGTCTTCTTCCATCATCACATCCTTCCAAGCTTGCTAGCTATCTGCCTCTTCATAGGTGGAAAGTCCAAAATCAATGAGATTAGGGATCAATGCTACATATCGAGAATACGTCTTTGGTCTCTTGCTTTCTCTAAAGGTGCAGTGTGGTGTTGCATGTCCTTTTGCTTTCTACAAGAAAGGTCTAAGCCAAGCTGCCCTCTTCTTAATTTCTGGAACAACAATAGGATCCATTGGTTCACTAGGCCCTTCTGGCTCTTCTTGATGATCCATGGGATGTTCTGAAGGATTGCATGGACCCGAGCCTTATTCCTTGGGAGCTTCACATGCTTCATTATCATTAGAGTCCAAGGGAACTTCTTTAGACTTCCAATAGGCAACATTCTCATCGAGGGTAATGTATTTGCCAACTTCAACTTGTCGCTATCTTGGAACATAGATTTTATAGGCCTTTGATGACTCGTTGTATCCAACAGATATTCCTTTCTTTCCTGAAGGCTCTAGTTCCTTACTCTTATCTTTGGGTACTGTTGTTGCTCGGATTGTACAAACACCGCGCCAACCGCTCAGGGCGGGGGCTGTCACTTTGATCCCAGCCTACTCTGTTCTAGCTGTCTCCCAACAACATGCTATAGGGGGTAGTCCCTATGGAATGAGGTGAAGGAAAACAAGTTGGAAACCAACTTGTTTGGGAGACACAGATGAGTGGCTTAGTTACTTGGTTAAATTTAGCAAGATTAATGATTAGATTAGATTTTAAGTATGAGACTAGTGCCTTAATGGAGTCACAATTCTTGCTTATGGTAATTTGAAACCAAGTGACTGGATGGACACCTGCTGCTTGAATGATTAACTATCATATATGATGTGCAAGTCCTAGGATCTATGTGAGATGCAATGATCTTGGTTTATTTTAATTATATTCCTAGTCTAAGTATGACCTTACCTTAACTATTTTGAAGCTAGGCTCCAACGTAGGTTGTGGGAAGGAGGCCAATAGGAAGCAGGCTAGGGCCTTATTAATGATACCTTCTGTTGTGCTCCTATCACTTGATGCCTCCGACGCTGCAGAGACTGTGGCTCTAACAAATGCAATGTCACCGTGTTAGCCATCGAAGAGTTGCCAAGCCTCTCAAGCTAGGTGAGAAGGGTTGCCCTAGATTTATATCAACCTAGCTTATGCTAGGAGGTAAGTTTTAATGCAAGCTAGATCTAGGATGCATTAATATTATCTTGAATTAAGATTGTTTATGTTTTTTTTTTCTGAATAAAGACTAATTCTATTAAGAAATGGAAAATATAGTACAATCAAGCCTGGAAACAGGCTTAGCAGACAAGCAATGGAGCCGAAGGTGATAGGGAATCAACCTTGCTCCAAATAGACAGACAAGGGACAGGTCATAGAAAGCAAAGGAATACAAAGTAAAGTACTGATCAAAAGGCTACCCCGAAGGGTTGTTTCCTGCAAGTCGACATTTTTTGCCTTTTTTCTTGCTCACTTTTATCCACCCAGTGGAGCTTGGCTGTGTCATGACAAGTTGTAGATTATTCTGTCCTGATGGCTGATCATCCTTGTCAGAGTCTGAGGACAAAGAGAAATGGGAACGTTTCTGAGAAATCTGCTGGTTAGAGGGAGCCTCCGGGTGAGCCGAGGGGGCGTCCTTCGGAATTTCCTCATTCTGCAAATCAGCTTCAATTTCCTCATCAACCTGCACATCTGCCTCAGATTCCTCCTCCTCCGAACTCTAGAAGCCTAAGTCGTCTAGCGGATGGGGTGGTTCGAAAGAATTCCATCTCTTGGATTTGGGCTTACGATTCAGATTTTTCTTTTTATCTTTGAGCTGTGAACATGTACTCTGAAGGTGCCCTGTTTGATGACAATGGCGACAGCGGAAGGCTATGTTCTCGTAATCCAGTGGTTGAGTCCAATGGAAATCTCCAAACTTGAGATTAATCTGATCCGGTAGTCCTTTGCTGATGTCTATTTTTGCACACAGTCTGCCATAAGTGTAGAGACCATTTTCCCTTCTTGAGGTATCTGTAGCCAGGTATCATCCCAATGTGTTTCCAATAGCTAGGAAGACAGAGAAATCCCAAAAATGTGCCGGAAGATTCGGGAGCCTGACCCAAATGGGAAGCTTGGAGATGACTGCTGTAGAGGGGTCGAAGTCAGGAAACCAGGGGGTTAGAAAAAGCCCAGCTGAACCCCAGAACCAAGGGCCTCCCGTTAAGGCTTTCTGGTAGTCTTCACTTGATTCAAAAAGCACCAGGAAAAAACCTTTTGAACATAAGAAGATTTTACACTTTTTAGTCCAAGAGGAATGGACCCATTGATAAAGATCTGCTGTGCGAGGCCATAGGCCATTAAATCTGCAAATGAGTGCAGATTCTGCAAAGCTCTGGTAGCGGCTTTCAACCCTAGGATTAGAGAAGTTGATGGAGGGAATTTCCTCTGATTTGTCTACCAGAAACGGCTTTGGAGCTTCATTTAGCTGGGTTGCCTTTGAAGAGAACTGAGGTTGGGCAGCATTTTTGCGTGCTGCATCTTTGTAAGAGAAAGATGGGGCAGAGGAGGTTTGCCCAAATGAACCACCTCTTAGACGGAAAGAAACCCCAATAGACGCGTCCTTTTGAATGCTGTAAAAAGAAAGAGGAAGGGGATGCATAAGCTGCTTACCCTTATACAGCAGTCTGAGGCAAGAGGAGGGAATCCCCAGCCGGCATTCAAGTTTTTGTAGAAGATCCTGCACAAGATCTGTTGCGCAAACCCATAACATTGTCGTTTTGCTGGAAAGATTAACTTGGATCTGGAATGCATGAGATTCTTCAGGCAGATCCAGCTGGTTCAAGATCGAAAGCTGCTTCAGAGTTGATCTCGCCTGAACTTGCCTCCTGAAAGCTGCTTGTCCATCGATTTGGGTTTTTTTAAGGCCCCAAGATCTTCTGGGCTCCTGATTTGATGGTTTAACTGCAGATCTGATCATTTGACCACCATCCACAGTCAGTATTCCCGATTCAGAGCCGAACCATGACCCTTGACGTCGGATCTTGAGGATTCGAAGGCTGCAGATCTGTAATAAAGGCATATCTGTGACCCCATTGAGCAGATTCAGAGCATTGAGTTCCCCTGCTTGAAGCCATTCTACGCCTTCTGGGAACACCGGATTCTCTGCAACAAAGAAATCATCCCACGCAAAGGGTATCAGAGTGCCGAATGCTATTGAAACCCTCGTCTCCAACCGCATTATCCCGGATTTTCGCTGAAAGCCAAGCCAGGAATGATGCCGCCTCACTGTCATGATAGAGTGTATTGCGGCGTCTTCGCCATCCAAACTGGCAGCTGGTGTGAATGCATTTCGGCCCTGGTTCGGAACCCCTCGACTGTCGTTGCAGCGTGCTGAATGCATCACGCGATCAAAACTCAGAACGACCTCCATTCTCCCTCACCGTTCAATGATGTTATGATTCTTTGATAATCGAATTAAGATTGTTTATGTTACTTAAGTACTTAGTGTGAATTAGCTTATAGCGAGAGTGCTTAACAATGACGAGATGACAATCTTGAACAAGATAAATTGCTTTAGAGACACTAGTGCAAAACTTCAACAAATTCTCACAAGATGTAAAATGCCAATTTTTCAACAATGTTCGATACCACTTTAAGATAAACTAATCACCATTCAAGATAGCCAAATGAAAACTTAGATGCCAAGATTTAGAGTGATTACCAAAGACAAAGATGCCAATTAGATTCCAATTATCACAAGATCAAATCTAGAGCTTAAATGTAGGAGTGCTTTAGGTGCCAAATTCTGGAAATTTTACAAACTTAGAGTAAACCACACAAGTGTTAGATCTCAACAGTTAAATCAGCAGTAGTACTTCAGAAAATTTCAGCGCTTATTAATGTTATGACAATAGTAGAAAAATCACTCTAAATTATAAAATTTGCGCAACATATGAAGTACAAAACTTTCCAATGACCAGCAAAAGTAAATTTATGTGTCTAGCTTATTTTATGAAGATGTATTCAGTAATATTTCAGACCTGTAATAAGTTATTACAGTAGTAAATTGACCCACAGATCAACAAGCTAGAGATGTCAGAAACAATGCCCAATATACCCAAAAATAATAAAATTCAACCAACTTGAAAAAAATCAATTTTTAGGGTTTTTAGTGAGTGTGATTAAGAAAATTTCAGATCTGATCTATTTACTACAACATTGAATAATTGATAGATCAACAAGTTAATGCAGTTACAATCAAATGCAAAAAATGCCTAGAAATAGAAAAAATTACCCTAAATTGAAAATTTCAAGTTTTAGACCCTTATTAAGTGTATGCTTCAAAAATTTCAGATCTGAAAACTTCAGTTATGCAGTAAATTCCAGCAAGCATAAAATTTAGATCTAGGCTAGATTTGGGATGCCCAAGTGGCCAAAATTGATGAAAAATGGAGATTTTGCAATTTTAAACAATTTTGGACCATGTAGCATGTGATTTTAGGGCTTAATTGTTATTGATTTGACTATTGTAATAAATTAGAAATAAAACTAGGGTTTAGAAGTCAAACTCTAGGCCCAAGGCCTTGATGATAACTTGCCCAAATTTGCCAGAATTTCTCCAATGTACTTGGTACCTGAAAACACAAGATTTGAGCCAAAATTGTTTTAAAACAAATTGTTATAGATAAAATGCCAATCCTTTGAAGAAATCCTTGTTTACAATGAGATCTGGCCCTTGTAGGACTTACGGCCTTCTTAATGCATGCAAAATAGATCCCAAACACTAGCATTTTAGGTTGGGTAAGGGCTAGGGCTTTCAGAAAATGGATTTTTTCCCTGATTTGAAAATAAGGAACCAAAAAAAATAGCTTGAAAACCCTAGACTTCTAGGGTTTTTGAGGTCTCCAATGCCAATTTCTTCCTCAATCCTGAAACAAATTTAGAATAGAAACCCAAATAACCAATATAAAAAATTTAAATTTCAAAACCCCAAAACCCCAAATACTGTACAAAAATTCAAAACCACAAAACCCCAAATATATACAAAATTACTAAAAATCCCCAAAACCCAAGTTAGAAAAAATAATTTACAAGTTAGATCTACAATTATTCACAAGATCTACAAATATACAAGGGTTTTAAAAACTTTTAAATTTTTGAGAAAATATTTTTATGGAGTTTTTTCCTTTGAAGAATGGCTAAAAATACTTCAGAAACCCCAATGTATACTATAGCCTTAGTGAAGATTTAATCCACCATTTAAATATTTGGAATCGAAGCAACAATGATTCCTACCCAAGTTTGTGAACTTGGAGGCCAAGGATTGAAGTACTTGCAAACACTATGAATTTATCTCAAAATAATTTGTTAGATCACATGGGGAATCAAACCACCTAAGATTAACCCAAAACTATCAATAATATGGTTCTATCTCCATTTAATGAAAAACAATTCTTGCTCATGAAACCGGATTCGCAGGAAATAGCCTGCATGTCCGAATCCCACGAATTAGACACGATTCGTTGGGGCCCAGAATGGGACACGTCGTGTCCTAACGGGACACGTATGAATCCCGTATGTGTCTCGTTAGGACACGTGTCCTGATTTTGGGGTTCGAATCCCAAAAAAAAGAAACCGACGGGCATAAAAAGGCGCTATTCTTTCAGTATTTTACCATTTCTCTCTTTCAGTTTTGCATACATTGAGCTGTGGGCAAGGAGCTAAGGGTTTGGAGCAAGGAGCTAAGGGTGTGGAGCGTTCGGCAAGGAGATTCAAGCACCAGGCAAGTGCATTTCATCTCTATTTTTTTGCATTTCTATTACAACAATTTGTATATGATTTTTTTTTACAAATTTGTGCATGTTTTGTTTATTTTTTTTACAATATTCATGGCTCAATTAAGGGCAGCAGTTAGGGGGCAAAGGAAGGGGAAGAATGTCTCCATTGGAGATGTCCCTCCTCCCCCAATATCATCAAGAGTCTGCTGCAAGTAATGTTGAGGGAAGAGGAGGACCTAAATACAGCACTGAGAAATATCCCTTGTGGAAATATGTCACAAAAGAGGATGGGACAAGCACCAAGGAAAAGGGAGGAGGCAATGTGCAATGGAGATGCAACTTTTGCCACATTTCTTTCGAAAGAACATATTACCGTGGGAAAGGCCATTTGTTGGCTTTACCAGGTTGTGGAATTGGGGCTCGTAAAGCTGTTCCTTTACAAAAGAGGAAGGAAATGGAAAAGGAGTTCACTGTTGGTATGGAAATTTTGGCTGCAAAATCAAGAAAAACCAAGAATGAAGACCCCCTTTCATTTTTGAGGAAAGGCACCACCAAATTTCCATTTGAGAGTTCTATTGCGGGACAAGCAGCAAAAAGAAGAGCAATTACACTTGGTCCAATGGACAAGATTTTTCAAAAAGAGAAACGGGAAGAGCTTGATCTCACCATTGCCTTCTTTTTCTATCAAAACTTCATATCATTTAATGTTGTACGCTCACCTCTATTTATTGAGATATGTCGAGCTCTAACTCACGCGTCTCCATCGTGGTATGTGCCTTCTGGTTCAAAGAAGCTTAGAACCACATTGTTGACAAAGGCAAAAAAAGAGGTGCAAAAAATACTTGAGCCTATTAAAGCATCATGGCCAACATCTGGGGTTAGCATTGTTTCTAATGGATGGACAGATCCAGCACGACACCCAATCATCAACTTCATGGTGTCTTCCTTGAATGGTCCAGTTTTCTTGAAAGTAGTGGATACACTTGGAGAATACAAGGATGCACAATTTATGGGTGAGTTATTTATTAAAGTTATTGAAGATGTAGGTGTTCATTCTTGTGTGCAAATCATTATAGATAATGCACTTGTTTGCAAGGTTGCTGGCATGATTGTGGAAGCTAAATATCTACAAGTGTTTTGGACACCTTGCATTGTCCATTCATTGAACTTAGCACTGAAATCCATTGCTTCTGATGTGCTTTGGATTGGTAACATTATTGAGGATGCACGACATATCCGTAACTTTGTGCAAAATCATACAAATGCCCTCACTATCTACAAGGAGTGCAACAATCTATCATTGTTGAAGATTGCTGATAAACGGTTTGCCTCTTCATTCATGATGTTGAAGAGGTTGAGGGAGGTCAAGACCGCTCTTGGGGCCATGGTTATTTCTGAGTTTTGGTCTTTTTGGAGAAAGACAGATCAAGTAGCCTCTAAAAGAGTGAAGGACACAGTGCTAGATGATGCTTGGTGGAAAAGGGTAGATCTAATTATTCAGATCATGGACCCTATCATTTCTTTGCTTCGATTTGCAGATATAGACAAACCCATCCTAGGAGAGGTTTATGAGGGATGGGATTCCATGATTGAGTCTGTGAGGAGCATTATTCTACAGAGTGAGTGCCCTGAGTATGAGACATCACCAGAGGCCTTTTGTGGTACTATACAGGATATTCTTGTCAGCAGATGGGACAAGAATTGCACACCTTTACATTGTTTGGCTCACTCATTGAACCCAAAATACTACAGCCATGAGTGGCTGAATGGTGGACCTTCTCGCAGATTCCCTCCTCACATGGATGGTGAAATCTCATAGGGGAGGAAAGATGCATTCAGGCGGGTTTTCCAGGATAGAGCATCCCTTGATGAGGTGGAGGATGCCTTTGCAGAGTTTTCCACTAGCACTGATCAATTTGCAGGATATGATGTGATTAGGCATAGGGGGGCTAAGAAGCCCTATTCTTGGTGGGCAAATCATGGGGCAACAAGCCCTCCTCTTCAGCAGTTAGCCATGAGGCTCCTCTCTCAGGTGACTTCATCCTCTCGTTGCGAGAGGAATTGGAGGACATATGGGAATTTGTATAGTGTGAATAAGAGCAGGCTTGAGCAGTCCAAGGTAGAGACAATGGTGTATGTGCACACCAACCTTCGTCTTATTTACAAGCAGAGGGAAGAGTGGTTGAGGGGAAAGACGAAGATATGGGATGTCTTTCCTGATGATATGGGTCTGGACAACAGTGTTGAGTTGGCATTGGCCAACATGGATCTCAATGATCCAGTGCTAGAGCTTGTTAGATTTGATGACGGTGATATTTTCGAGGGGTCATCCTCCACACCAGCAGATGCAGAGGCGACTATGGATACAGGGGAGGAGGAGGATGCAGAGGAGAGTAGTGGTGACCATGATGATGAGGACATTGATGCTGATTCTGATGATGACTATGAGGATTGTTGACTCATGAGTCATGGGCTACCTATTGCCTTGAGGCTTGTATACCTGTAGTTGTTTTATATTTTCTATTTCTATTTGCCATTGCAGCATTGCCATTGCACTACCTATGTAACACATTTTGATTTGATGACTTAATGAGAAAACTACAGTTGTCAGTGTCTTTATCTTACTATCTTGTAACTGTAAGTTGTCTTTCATTTATGAATCATGATTTATCATTTTATGTGACATGTATTTGAATTTGGTATGTACTGTGCATGCTAATTGCTATAATGCTACTATTACTAACTTACTTTGTAAACAGTAAAACTGACATCTAGATGATCTATGTTTGAAATCAATGAATTTGTATCATTAATGAGAATTTGTGTAAGAAATATCTAATTTCTAATATATATATATATATATATATATATTTTTTTTTTAAATATATATATGTATATTTTTAATAAAATAATATATAACGAACCCTACGTGTCCTGTTCCATGGGGTCAATGTGTCCGAATCCGACTCTCGAATCCACGTATCCTATGAATCCCGAATCCCCGTGTCAGGTGACTTAGATTCTTACCAATATTTAGCACAACATAGAAATGCCTGTAGTCACCACATATCACAAATCAATAAGCAAGAACACTTTGAATTGCACCCCAAAGTCTTTATTATGATTGAAAAAATAGTTCCCTGCGGGACAATAGTTACAAAGCTGCTTCAACAAAAATTTTCTAGCCAGAGATCAAGATGCTAGAGACTCAAATGACTCTTTAATTTATAGATAAATCCTCCAAATAGAAAAAGAAGGACTAGTTTCTTTGATCCTTGTCAAAATAATCTTGGCTTTTGATAAACACTTCAAAATCTTTTAATCTTGGCCCTTGATTTTTTATCTTGAGGAATTTTCGAATTTATCATTTAATTCCATTTTAATTAGCTCAAAATTAATTATTTTGAGTTGATTTCTTCAAAAAATTGGCTTTGACTTAACTGCCAATGTCCAAGGGTCTAAATTTTCTTGAAATATACAATATTCCCTTGGTGGTGAACCTTTAAAAATTGACTCTATTAAAACCCACGAATTTTTCCATTTGGAGAATTTATTTTCTTAAGACAATTTAAATTTGAATCTAAGTAATTAATTTTTTGGTTTAGGATTTAATTTTATTTTGTTAGAAAAATTAATTAATTTATACACGAGGGGATTTAATTATTTTTCCAACCCTCTAATACATAAAATCTTACATTTACAAGACTCAAAGAGGGAATACACATTTGGCTTAGACCCTCAAGACACACAACCCATCTATGACACAATATGATCTAGTAAACCAAGTGATTTGTAATAAAATAATTAAGCTAACTAGCTTAAATTATTCCCAAACCACTTTTACATCAGATTCGACTAAAAAAACTAGGACTCACATAATAATTCGACAATAAATTTCACCCTAGCTTTGGGGTTTAAGCTGCAGGGAAAAACCTCCTAGGATGAAATGCGTCATCAGAATTATAGGCTTACTTAGGTTGCTACATAGACTCAATGTTTTACTGAGATCATTTACATTACATAACTTGCTGAATGGGATAACCATGACACATGGATTGCTGATATGTGATCCGATTGTGTTGAAAAAATGTGTACTTCTGCTTCCCTGGAACTTTGGCAATTTGAGTGCAATAGGTACATGAATATAAATTAGACAACCAAAGATTCTTAACTGTCCAACCTTTGGTTTCTGTCTGGTGAATGTTTCTTTAGGAGTCTTGTCTTCCAAGATTCGATGAAGAATTCTATTTTGAATATAGATGGCTGTCATGGATGCTCCACTCCATAAGAACATAGGCAAGTCTTGATCATGCATCATTGCTTAAATGGATTCTTCAATGGTCCTGTTAATTTTTTCAAAAACTCCATTCTTTTGTGGATTGTAAGGGACAATCAACTCCCTCTTAATCCCAACTTCTTTACAAAAGGCAACAAGTTCCTTGGAAGCATATTCCCCTCCATTATTAGATCTCAGAATCTTGACCTTCTTTCTTGTCAAATTTTCTACTTCAACCTTAAATTCCTGAAACTTGTTGAAGACTTTATCCTGGGTCTTCATTAAGTAAATGCACGTCTTGCGAGAGAAGTCATCAATAAAGGTTACATAGTATAGAGAACCTCCAAGATAATTTATTGGCATTGAACCACATACATCGGAATGAACTAGATCCAATATATCTTTGGACATATTTTCACTACTTGGAAAAGAATTTTTGACATTCTTTCCACGTGCACAACCTTAACATACTCCTTCATGCTCCATTTGCAAGTTTGGAACACTTGAAACCATCTGATTTAAGGTTGGCAAAGCTCTATAGTGAAGATAATCATATCTTCTATGCCATAGTTCACATGGATTGATATCATTATGCGCTAATGCTTGGGCTGGTTGTTTCAAGAGTCTATACAACCTTTTGTCACGAACTTCAATTACTCTAGCAGAGCCTATACTTGAGCCTTTGGGCCATACAAGGACTTTACCATCAAGAAATGCTACTCTATCTCCTTTATCTTCCAAACATGAAATAGAAATCAAATTCTTTTTCAAACTTGGTGCATATAGTATATTGTTAAGATCAATGTTTTCACCTAATTCCAGCTCAATGGATGTGTTTCCATTGCCTTTGACTACATAGCTGTTGTTATCTCCAAGCTCTACCTTTTGAGGTAATTTATTTTCCATCAGACTTATGAGATTGTCATGATCTCTTGCCATGTGTCCTGAGGCACCACTATCTACCAACCACAAGTCATTGCTATCTAGAATAGAACCTATAAGAGCAAAAAAAAGAAGAAATCTTTGTCACCTGAATCTTCATTGTTGGGTTTATTTGGATGTTGATCAATGTCTGCTATGGTAGCATGCTGCTTTCCCTTTATCTTTCTATCATTTGATCTTTTAGGACAATTGCTTCTATAATGACCAAATTTGTGACATTGATAGCATTGAACCTTTGACATATTATTCTTCCCTTGAGGAGCATGTTGTGAAAAATCGGTTACTCGATTCCTACTGCAACAAACTGATTATATTTCTCCTACTTATTAAATTAATTGAACAAGTTACTGGCAGTTTTCTACGACAAATACTGAAATACATACACTGCAGTCTACACCAAAATAAAACTGCGGAAACTGATACACCACTGGAGAGAAATAAACATCACACACATCTACACAGTTATTTTTGGACAAAAGTCCCGGAAAAACCCAATGTGGGAAAACCGATGCAACAGCTGAGGGTTTTATTATTATGCAGTGGTAATTATGAGTGCAATTCGTTGGATGCTCAATTGACTATCCGATACAGAGAGAAACTGGGCAAAACAAATAGTGAGATGATCTCACCCTGTCACTAGAAGATCCAACTCTGATTTGCTGGAAGTGAGTCTCTGTGTCCCTTCTGCATCAGCCTCTGCACAAAACTACGTCAGCCCCACGTAGTCTCTGCATCACCTCTGCTGGGGACTGCACTGCTCTTCCTTTTGACCCTCTGTTGGCTAGAAACTTCAGCTCTCAGCCTCCTGGTCTCACACCCCGGCTCTCGGCTTTTGAAACTCGATTTCGTCAGCAGGAATTCGATCTCCCTTCAGGCTTTGCGCTGCCACTGCGTCAGCTCTGTGTGGCCTAGCGTCAACCTCTTTGGACGTCATTTTGCGCTCTTTGCCTTGTACTCTACGGCTCAGGGAAAACTTCCCTTCGGATACTATCCTTGCCCCTCATTGCAAAAGGTCACATCGAATTCCTCTTCCGGCAACTGCTGTGCTTCAGAAATCCGATCTTCTAATCCCCACTCGATGTGTTCTCCAAGTGCCCATTGATGTCCTTATAATCCTCCAGTTGAGAACCAATGACCCAGATTAGATTCTAATCAATGGCTCAGATCATTTGGACTCGATCTTCGTCTTCTTCTAGAAGTTTCACCCACAGTTAGATTAATACCCTTTAATTATTTTAATTTCCTAAGTTTAGACTTAGGCACCCATTAAAAATAATTAATTATTTTAATTAAACCGTCTCTGTGTGGAATTTCCCAAAACGATTTCTGGGTCTTGGAGAATGCATGTGTTTAAGTCTCCTCGCAAATTTTGAGACTTAGAGCACATCTGATGCTACTAGAAATCAACACATGTCTTCTACCTTCATTTCTTCTTTGGAAGCCAAACTTCTTTCTTCCTCTAGCCTTCTTAGAACGTGCTGGAAATGCTTGAGAGTCACCTTCTTCAAATATTTGAATCCTTCCCCTTCATATAAGTCTAGATTCTTCTTGATTACATGAGATACATAGTACGTCAAAAGTTGGAATCTCCTTCCTGCCATAGATACTAGATGCAAACGAATCCCATGAGTTGGACAAACCACTAGTTGCTATAGTCACAAGTTCTTTATCAGAAATGATTTCATCAATTGCTTGAAGTTGATCTCTTAATTGAGAGATCCTCACGAAATATGAGGCCACAATATAATTTCTGGACATTTTAACATAATAAAGTTCATTCTTCAAACTCATTGCTTGACCAATGTTGTTGATAGTATATAATTCAACTAGGGCATCATACATCTTCTTTAAGGTGTCAAGATTTGCAACATATGTAATCAAATGATCTCTTATAGAATCCACAATAATACTTCTAGTTGTGATGTCATCCTTCTCATACTTTGCTTTCCTTTCATCATCTGAAGGTTTAATATACTTGCCTTTCACAATATCCAAGACATTATTCTTTGCGAGGATGAGGTCAATCCTTGTCTTCCAAGCCTTGAAATTTGTAGCTTCTCTAGCTTTTTTTTGACATCATAGAGGAACCCATGGATATAGACAAACAATCAAATTGTAGATGTAGGACTCTTCAAAGCTCTTCAATAGTGATCTCAATGTCCTTTCCTTCACCAAAGCTCTGATACCATGTTGATTTTTCAAGTGCAATAGATACAAGCACTAATTTATGAAAACTGATAATTACTTCTAATGATGTAGATATTCTTTTAGCATTTCCAATTTATCAATAAGCAATTACACTTCATAAATTCAACCATAAATGCACAAGGATAGTAGAGATCTCAATGCACAAAGAGAACACAAGATTTATCCAGGGAAAACCCACTTGGGGGAAAAACCCAACAACCTTTTCTTAGAGAAATTCTTCGGTTCAACAAGAGATACACCTAATTCTACTACTCAATATGATGGTCAAACTGATCAACAATGCTATGGTCAAACCTGGTCAAACAACCCTCTTGTCAAGTCAATCTTTTTCCCAAAAAACTTGGCCTTCCTTGATCTGTCTAGGATGAAATTCAACCTCCCATAAATTGCCCAAAAACTTGTCCCTTTTGCCTAGAATTTCGGCCCTGTTGCCTAGATTTGTTGTCTAGAATATGCCCAAAAAGTCACATGTACGAAGTCAGGGAGAGAGAGAGAGATGCTTAAAATGATTTCGTCCTTCGTCCTTCTTCTTCGCTTGGATGCCTAGAACTATATCTTGTCTTGTGTGAGATCAAAGTGTGTCTTGTGGAGGAGGTTGAATGCCTTATTTATCGTGTTCTGCTTGGCTTGAATGGGTGTCTCTTCACTTGACTTGAAGGGGGTCGACTTGACAAGTTTGGAGCCAAAAATTCAAAATTCAATTTTTTTTCATTTGAAACCAACATGAAGAACATGTCTATATTAATCATTTCAAGGGCTAATCAATAAAATGACATGAAGAACATGTCTTACATTTTTCATTATATATTTCAAGGGCTAAAACATTAATTATGAAGATCGACCATAGCTACAAAATTGAACAGTTGCATGGGTGTAAGCCCTTTATCTCACATTTCAAGATCTTTGGATTAGGTTTAGGGGTCCACTCCCCTCATGAAAGGCATGATATTTCCCCTACGCATTACACTTTTTGCAGGACTTTGGTTGCAATTTCTCTACTCTTAGAGCAATTTTGGGTAGTAGATTGTTCTTCATACTCCTAAGTAGAATGGTGTGGCTAAGTGTAAGAATAGGGCCATCATGGAAATGGATTGTCGTATGCGTCACTCTTAGAACATGAAGCTCTCCTTTTAAGAAGAGGCAGTGGTTTATGCAACATTTATCATCAACTACACACTTACTTGTATAGTCATTAGCATGACTCATTATGAGTAGTTGCATGGGTGTAAGCCCTTTATCTCACATTCCGAGACCTTTGGATTAGGTGCAGGGGTCCACTTGCCTCATGAAAGGTACGATATATCACCTATCCATTACACTCCTGGCAGGATTTTGGTTGGTTGTAGTGATATTTTTAGTGTTATCATCTCTATGACTCCACCTCTCACCAGGGGACCAAGCATCATGATGCTACCTTTGATGTCTCTTTTCCTCATGGTCTGCTAGTATCTCTTTCATCACTCCTTTCTAGTGCTGATTCTAATCATGATTCGCCATATTTATCCATGGATCATGCCTTTTCTTGTCTTGTTGGGTTGCTTGTTGATGACTTCTAGTTGGTTGTAGTGGGCCTTTCTACATCTCCATTTTATGTTGGTTCACCCATATGTACTCCTTTGAGTTTTTCTTTTGTAGTGATTGGATAGTCTATGAGGACTAATGGGACTACTTCATTATTTGGTCCCTCCTCTCCTCCAGGTGTTTTGTCCACCTTCCTTCGTTAGATGAGGTGATCATTGTTGATACTCCCTCTCTAGATGTGTAGCCTAGTGATGCTTTTCCTTCTAGTGATGCCTAGCTTCAAGATGATTCTCTTCATGTGGATGCACATCTATTTGGTGATTATGGTGACAATGATCCCTCTACCACATTGTTTCCATCTTCTTTTGCCACTCTTATTGATGTTGTTGATTTTCTTGTAGATTCTTTATCACATTGTTTGGAGTCCTCTTCATTATAGGGTCCATGAATCGTCATTCTATAATTACAAAATTGTTGTCATACTAGTTAGATGTTCACTGTCTTAATGACATGGTCTATGTCTACTACAATATTAGGTCATGGTTGAAGCAAATTGACAAAGCACCAATATGAATGCCATTTCATTGGATGTGATTGAAATTTGGCACCACAATTCCGTGGAAGGTGGAGATAGAGATGCGTGTCGTGTAGTCTATTTATCCAAATAAATGGATATTCTTTGATTTTTTTTTTTTTGGTACTTGATGTTTAGAGGTAGAAACCAAAGTTTTTGAATCTATGAGTGATTTTCTGCCTAATCTCTCTCTAATAAAGAAACCCTAATTCCCCAACCTTCATATTTATTTCTAGGATCGAAAAGTAATCGATAGATGAAAATGCCCATGTAGGGGACTTTGTGAACCCAAGTATGGATATAGAGGCTCAAGAGACACTTCAAGATACAAATCCCTTGAAATCCTTGAAATGTAATCTCAAACCTAGGAGAAAAGGTACTCTAGGTCTTTTGGAGGATGTTGATTGCCCTACCATGCTTGCTAAGCATTGTTCTTGGAAAGAGCCATGCTTTGAGAGCCTATTCTGCCACCTTTTCCGTTGTACTTAGCATATCCTTTTAGATGACCTACTAAAGGAAAGCCTCCCTAGTGGTGAAAGTCCACAAAAGAGTAGTAGTTAGTGGCTATGGTGACAGTGGGCCACACCTCATATTGGTGTCCTTTGGTTCTTGTCTTGTGAGCTCCCCTCACAAGACCTGCTAGATTTTGAGGCAACAAAGCCTATGAGTCAAGGTTTTCTGGATAGTAAAATGGGCGCTAGAGCAGATGGAGCAAATGAAATAGGTGCGAGGGTTTGTGGACTCTAGAGGAGTAGAGCTCAAGGTTGTAGAGAGGTGTTTTTGAGTGGGAATGACACTAAATCATAGTTTGAACCCCCTTTGATACCATTGATGGATAAAGCGTGATTTTTTTCATTAACTCAAAACATGTATATATTCATGAGGAAGTGGTTATTTGCTTCACATTCCATGAGGGACTTTTGGACTTCCTCAAGACTTCTAATTTACCTACCTCCAAATTATGTACAATAATAATTAATTTTCCACCAAGTTTCATGTGCATCCGTACGAATCCAAACCATTATACACAAATATGTGAAGTTTCTCATACATATAGCAAATAAGGATGCATATAACCAAAATAACATTGATTGCAAACCATCTTTGAACCAAAAACACATCAACAAAGAGGCTCTAGATGGCCCCTATATTCCAAAAGTAATGATGCTACAACAAATACCTACATATCTCATCAAGATCATTGCCTATATTGAGATCCTCATCATTAATATCACCCTCTAAGCATTGAAATAAGATAGAAAAACCTTAACATCTCAAATTGAGATTTTGCTTGAGTGACAGGTACATTTTTATCAGGGTCATGATAGAGGAGTTCAGCAATCAATGCCACCAACATGCAGGTACATAGAGGGCTTGGTGCCCTTGATCAAATGCTAGTTCCATACCTCATGCATGATAGAAGCCAATGGAAACATTGTAAACCCCCCAAATCCTGAAAAGTGTTCAGTCTGCTGGATATTGAGTGGGATTTAAATTTTTACTTACTTGATATGAAATCCAATTAGGTTGGAAACACTCTCTAACATCCTGAAACAATAACAATTAATGGTACTGTTTAAAATTTAAGTAAAAGGATGAAATTGAAAGATAAAGGAGAGTGTCAAACATTACCCTTAATTAAATAGTATTAGTTTGGCCCTAGGGTTGAATATTAGGGTTCTCCACTCAAATTATTGTTTTTAGGAAAATTTTTGGGGACGACTAGATGCCCCCCTTTAGCTGGGGAAATTCCTAGAAACCCCTTTTTTAAGGGGGGACGCCCACAAGCACCCCTTTTGGGGAAATGCGTCCCCCACATTGGGGAAACGTTTCCCTCTGCGTTTCCTTGAGTTTTCCCAAAAGATGGATGTGGCGAAACATTTGCCTAGGCATTGCCCCCTCCCCAAGGCATGGGAAAGGTGGGGAGCATGCTCCCCACTGTGGGACACATCCCCATGGAACACTGATAATAATATAAAAATAATAACCCTGAAGGATTATGTGTCTAACATGAGATGGCGAATTACCTTGCACAGTGTTTACCACTACAACTAAATAGGCATCTGGAAGCTATATCGCTGAGTTATTTAATACGTTCAAGACTTTGTAATGATCTGTGATTTTTGCTGTAGCTTCCAGATCATTTGCGGGTACAGTCTTTAAGATATATAGGTCTTCACAAGCAGCGATTTGTTCACAGGCAGCATTTTACATGATTTTGATGTTGTTCTCTGTCCCTGGTGGTTTATTTATATTTTGATTTTTGCTGTGCAGTCTCAGATTTTTGAGCGGCAATTTATTTCAAAAGATCCTCTTTTCTGCTGTTTGAATGATTACAAAGGAGGTTTGTTTAATGTTTCCTCCCGTTTGAAACTACAATTGTGTTTTCACATTTATTAACAGAATTATTAATGACAGAAAGTTTTTATTTTGATTTAAGTGTTACTGATTGTTAGTTGACTCCTAAAGTCGCCTAGGGATTCCCCCTCAAAAATTTGAAGAGGTTTAAACCGAGAGAACTTAAGTTACTAAAAGAAATAGTTGGTGTCCATAAAAATTTGAGATGACAGACACACATGGCAACAAGTGACGATAAGGCAGGGTTAAAACTTAACTAAAAAATGTATGGAGTTGAAAGGAACAAGAACTGTGGGTAAATGCTTTCAAAGTTGTTACCAATTTTGTTAGATATGTATAAAATCAAGTGATCCCTTGCTTGACACATTCAGTTAGAGACTTAGAGTGGATGAGTGGGGCAAAGATTTTAATTTCTCTGATGAGTTACTCCCTAGATGTTCATCTTAGTGGAAGTCATGTGGGTCAAAGGTAGTCTGAACGTGAGTCACAGAGTCCACAAAATCTTTAAGCATGTAGTGAGGCCTATTCATGGTTTGGGGTTTTTGGTTATACAATTGATAGATTTTAATGGCCAATATTAACTTACCTAAATAATTAAAAGTTAAAGTGTTAGGTCTAGGTAAGTAAATGTAAATGTAACTTAGGCAAGCTGAGATAAATAATGTGAAAAGTTAATTAAAGTCAACACACACTCATGCATGGATTACAGTTATATTAATCATATCCAAATATGTACTTGGTGCTATGGTGATCTTGGAGCGCTTCTCTTAATGCTTTTCGAGCATAGAAATAAAATGCTAAAGAATTTTGAGTAATCTCTTACCATCTTAAGGTCCAATAGGCCATTTTGGTCTTTAGTGGACGTTAATCATCATCATTGTTTTATATATGATTGAGTAACCATCTTACATAGTGCATTTTTTCTCTTTTTTTTGATATTTTATCTCACCTTCAACAATGATGGTTTGGGGCAATCTAGGTAAAAAATTGTTAGATAAACTTGTTCGTGGTAATCTTAGAAATAAGGCCTAGGTAAGTAAATGTAGATGCAACTTAGGCTAGTTGAGATAAATAAGGTTAAAAGTTAATTAAAGTTATTAAGGTGTTAAACACACTCATGTATGATTTAGAGTTACATCAGTGATGTCTAAATATGTCTGTACTTTATGCCTCATTTCATATGATGAATAATAATCTTACATAGTGCTTTTTATCTCTTTTCAATATTTTGTATCACCTTCAACAATGATGGTTCGGGGTGATCTAGGTAAAAACTAGTTAGATAAATTAGAGTGTGGTAATCCTAGCAAATAACCTAATGGGTATTGATTCAAGGTAGAGTTGAAGAAAACTTTTTTCCACATTGACCCAAAGATGAAGTGGCAGTCTGTGGCAGTTGAGCAAGGTGTTCCAAGATTAGGACCAAATGGCTTGCAAGGGAAACAACAAGCTTCAGAGTTGAGGGACAGTTGCCTGCCTCTTCCCGGAGCTACAGATCTTTTAGCAGGGATCTCAGGCACCGGTAGGAGTTGTGCAATTTTCAGAATGATCTCACATGCCAGTTGAAGCAGTGAATTCTTAGCAAGGATATCATACACCAGCAACAACAGAAGAATTTTTGGTAGGGGTTGTGCTTACACCTTGTAACATAAGCTAAAAGGGAGTAGATAACTCTTGGCTTTTGATTGCAAAGGGAGTCCCAAATAATTTAGTTTTTGGCTAAGGGAAGTGTTGGGAAATATCTACCTAAGTAACCTGGTCCGAATTTCAGTTCGATGACCTTGAAGTTTGAGAAAATTTGACAGTGAAATTTTTTTGGAATAAAATTTGGCATTAAATTCAAGATACTACACAATTTAAAAAATTAAAAAATATATGTAATTAAACACATGATAGAAATGAAAATAGCATGCTAAAATGATTAAACATGTATTTCAAAATCACGCCATCTTGTTCAAAATTTAAAATCTTGTTTATGAAACATAACATTAAAAACAAGAACATTAGATAAAGTTTTACACAATTCAGCATCCAAAAAGGAAACTAGTATGGGGGCACGAGTTTTATTCTTGATGTTCCTGTGGCTTACTTGTCACATAAAAAAACTCTATATCACAAAGAGCACTCGAGGCAGTGAAACCACTAGAAGCGTGATCACTAGATTCACCAATGGATTTAGGACTGGCTCTATCACTCTCAATATCAAAATCATCTTCATCATCTAATGCATCTGGAACAGGATTGAACTTTTTCTCATAAAAATTGGATGAAGCTTTAGCCACATTGTTTAATGCCAATTGTAGATTACTACAAATATAAACAAGATGTTCCAATTTTCCAGATAACAGTCTCTTTCTTTTCTTGGAATGAATATGGTCAAAGGCACTCCAATTCTTTTCTCACATTGATGCACTTGATCTTTGTCTCAAGACACGAATTGCAAGCTTTTGCAATTTTGTGGCCCTTGATGAATAATAATCCCACATGCTGCTGGAGCACTTTCAGTTTCAACCCTATCATATTTTGCTGCCTTGATTCCAAATGTCCCTTCCTCTAACTTGTATGCCCAAAGCTGCGATCTAATCAGACCTGCAATTGATGGATCTGGATTTAGCCTTTTAACAGCCTCTTAAAGTCCACTCATGACTTCTTCATCTTGATTTCTTGATACCCCAAATAATCTTAAGGTCCAAATAGCATGCTGCTGCATGGAAAGGACTATGCATTATCTTCCATCTTCAAAAATCTCTTGGTAATCAGCATCCATATTATCAAAGCACATGCAATGGTCCATGGCTTAGTAAACAAAACCCATACAAGGTTTGTCACCATCAATCATGTGGAGCCCATCAACAATCGGACCAGACATGTTTAAAACTTTTTCAGAATCTTGCCAAAAGTTGTTGCCTAACATTATTTCTACATTGTTTCTCTTTGCTTCTTCTAAAAGGTGAGATCTCCCCCACTCAGCATTTCTTCGACATACTTTCCCTTTGCTTCTTTTAAAAGGTGAGGTCTGCCCCACTCAGCGTTGCAAAAAATAGCTCTTAGGCTTGTTTTCTCTTCAACAACTCTTTCAGAGTAATGTAAAATGTGGCAAACCTTGTGTATCACAAGGCCTCAAAAACTCTCTAGTTGCATTTTTTCTGTATAAGCTCACTGTCAGATGATAGTTAATGACCATGTTTACAACTATTCTGGCTCTTTGAATTGCCTCATTGATCCATGGAAATTTGACTAAATCATGTAGCAATAAATCCAAGCAATGAGCTACAAAAGGTGTTCTCTCCATAATCATCTTTCTTGCATCAACGCAATTTGAGACATTATGAGTGACAAATTGAACAACATTTTCCTCACCAACTGTTGGAAATTGTAAAAGTCCCATTTGGACTATATTGTATCAAAAGAAAAATATTCTTTTTAAGTCAATAGAGTCATTTTGTCCCAGAAGACCAAGTCGTCCCTGCCTTGTCAAGTCATCCTAGAAGAGGCTCAATTTGATCACATGAATGACTATAAAAGGAAGAGACTCTGACCCCATTTGGTCACTCACTCACACAAGTTCGATCTCTGAACAAGAAGAAGAAAAGTAGTGAAAATCAAAAGAGAAAGAGCAAGAAGTCAAAGAAGAGAGAGAAAGCCGAAATTTCTTGTTTGTGCCCACACGTGTGAGATTTCTGGGGTAATTCTGTGAGCTACAGGTTCGAAGTTGCAGGACCGAAATTCTGAGTTTGACCAGATTGTTGGAGTTTGACCAGCGTTGAATTTGACTTGTTTGAGGAAGGTTCTGAAAGAGGGATGACTTGGGGCATGTGGAGGTCTTGGTCTTGGTCTTTGGGTTTTGGATGTCTCAATTTGATCTGATTCTATAAGAAGAAAAGTTGTTTGGGTTTTCCCCTTTGTGGGGTTTTGCCCTGGCCTGGAGCCTATATCTCGTGTTCTTTGTGTTCTTGTGATCTTCATGTATTTTATGTTTTGGTAATTGCTTGATGAAGAAGACATGATAAAAGCCGACAAACACTCACAAGTGATTATCAAGTAAGAGGAATCAATCCTAATCTACAAGTACATTGATTTCTCAACACCAACCTCTTGAATTGCTTCATCCAAAATTCTGAAAATATATTAAGCTGTAGTCTCTTGATCCATTGCATTAACTTCCTTTATGAAAAAAAACACCCTTTGAGGACAATAAACAAACACATTAATCAATGGTCAATGGCTTAAATCCAACCAACCATCACTCAAAATTGTGCAACCTGTATACTTCCAAGAATTTTTAATACCAACCAACCTCTTTGCCAATCTTTCCTTTGTTTTCTTTTCTTTAGCAGCGTGGTTCTTAAAGCCTCAACCTTGGGAGGAACATACCCCTTGGCAAAAATCAACAGCCTTTTTGAATGCATTTTAAAAATATAGTTTTGTAGCCATTAGATGGAATTGTACATGCATAAAAATACTCAGCTATAACATCATCAACTTGTTGCTTCTCCACGGGTTTCCAGAATGCATGTAATGTTGACGCTCCACCTATTTTTGGTGGGGTGGAGGATGATTCACTCAAGTTTGAGGTGAAAAAAGGAATGGTATGTGAAGAAGACATGGCAATCTCCCTCTCAATTTGTTGCCTCTTTATTTCCTTGCTATTCTGCTTTTGATTTGTCATAATCTTGCTGTGCACTGCATCGTTCTTCTCATCAGATATCATTGGGCATCCTTCCATGCCACCTCCATTTCCATTATAGATACTAAGCAAGTGGTCCACTGCTCTGGTTAAGGGTACCAGTGAAATATCTTCTATATAACTGACAAATACATTCTGACCCTTCACTCTTCAAATATTTCCATGCCTCAGCAATGGATTTTTGAGGTGCCATCTAATTAGATTTCTACTCGCCGTGCCCCTCTTAATCTGTTCATTGTGCTCTTTTCAGAAGTTTTGGTCTGGAAAGTTTTAAGATTATGTTTAATGTTAAATATTAATTGCATTGTATGGAGATGTAGGTCTCAAATTCCAATAAATAAAAGGAGGTCAGTGTAGCAAATGAAAAGGAAAAGTGTAAGAAGTGAAAATGAAAGGTTCTATATTGGTTTTTGGCAACACCTATTGACATTTAGAGCAGTGGCACTGCCTTTATCCTGATCCTCAATGTTAATGTCCAGGGGTGAAGATTCCAGTTTGCTTTTTGTATTACCAGAAATTTTCACCACTGCTGTGTAGCCACAATGTTTAAAAATAATGACTCCTAATGGGGCAGTAGCTTGCAAATGGAAACTTGGCACCATGTTTCAAATTTTAGTTTACAGTATTGAACTTGAAAGAAACCTGTGTAAATAATTCAACCAATGCTTGTTCAAAAGAGGTCGACATTTAAACTGGAACAGGAAATAAAAACTTAAAGATATACTTACATGCACAGTTGTGCTCTTCTGTACAGTTATTCCTTTCAGCAAATTTCTCGTTGAAAGTTCCCTAGATGACACTCTTGGGGCTTGGGCTGCAATCAATCTTTTTCTCTATTTTTTGGCTTGCATCTGTAACATCTCTTTTGACTGATATCTTTAAATCCACGATATTCTGTTCAGCAATATTCTATGGGGTTGCAGAGGTGCAGGTCACAGGTGTGTTCTACACTGTCGGGCTGAGTCCTCAGTCAACTCGCGGAGGAGGGCTGTTTGATACAGGTGTACACTATAGTCTGTTGGGCAGAGTCAAGGACTTTCAAGTTTCTTGGAGGGATGAATGGCTGTTGGTACAGGCTTACAAATGTGTGGAGGAGGGGAAGCAAGTCAGGACTTGGGACTCCTGCAGCACATCCTTTAAAGAAATGAAAATCCCATGTGAGAAAAACCATGAGGAACGAGCCAAAACCATGTGGAACAGCTTAGCGTTTTTTATTTTTATTTTTAATTTTTTTTTTTTCTGTTCATTGAATTTTAGTTGTTGAATTTGAAAAAATAGATGAATTTAATCGTTTAAAATTTGCTTTGGATTCAAATTTGAATTCGAAATTGCAGTCGGCTTTGAGTTTGACGAAATTGAGCTGAATTAGTTTGATTCAGCTTGAGATTTGACGAGTTTTGAATCTCAAGCTTGAAATTTGTCGAATGTGGTGTGGTGACTTAGATATCAACACACAAAATTAGTTGTGTATAGGTTATAAACTAAGTCATCAAGGTCATTTTAATGTTAGTCACATGGGATCAATGGTAAAGTCCTAATGCAATAATGGTTGCCATTTATCAGGATGAATGAGTGTTAAGTGTGAAGAGACATTTTGAGTTAAGACAAACAATGTATCATTAAAAGGTGAAGAGTCATGGGATATGAAATGGGTCTTGTGTCAAGGTTGATTCTTGAGTGACAATAAATACACGATGTATGAATTGTGGAAAATTAAGAAAGAGAGGCATTTGCAACTTGTATAGTGTTAATATTTCTGAAGAGATTACTTTCTTGCCATAAATCCATGGATGTATTTCATTATCTATGTCTGATTACTTGCACTTCAAGATAAGTTATATTTCTAAATATATATTGAGTATCAATTTGATGCGGTATCAAAGTTGTTGGAATTTGAGTAGCCATGGTCAGTATTTTCATCATGAGAAGAAATAGAAAAATTTGAATTTATGTTATGCCTCCTAAATTGCTCAGTTCAGACTCCTATTGTTCAAGTCGGCTGGGCCCCGTGGAGGCACCCATTCGAACCCCTTTGGAAGATTATAAATATGTGAGCCTCTCCTCCTCATTTGGCACATCAACTTGTGATTTGATCATCTATGTTCTAGCGAAGGAGAAAGGAGGAGGATGCCAAAAATCTCAGGAAGGCTTAACACTTGTTTTTGGCCAGCTGTCATATTTTCGTTTTTCTGGATGTATTGATGAATTTTGAACTCTCTCTCTCTCTCATAAGGAAATATTTCTGGGTTTTCCCCTTATCGGTTTTGCCCTAGCCTCAGGCCTAAATTTCTGTTTCTCATGTCTCATTGTCTCATGGTTATTTTTACTGCTCTTTCATGTTTATTGGTTGAAATTTTCTTGTATAACTGCTTAATGATATTGGATGTTATATGCATATGTAATTGATGCTAACTGATCATTGGAAGTTGTTATCTCTTGAAGAAAATTGTTCTAGCTTGTTTTCCCTAGAATTATCAACAAAAGTGTTAATATAGCATCACAAAAGTGTTAATATAGCATCATTTTGTTTGAGAGATTTTCTTCCATAAGACAATACTTGTTGAGATTCTGAGAAAGGATAATCCAAGGGCTGTTGATTTTCACTTTATTATATTATATTACCCTCTGCTTATAGCCCTTGTTGAGCAAACAGTAACATGATTCTGCTAAATACTCAAAAGATCTATACAGCCCAATAAATCCCTTACTACACTACTAGAGTACAGATATTACCTCGCTGGCAGTTTGGAAGGGTGAGAGCAACAAGCGCTAGCTCATCCAATATCACCTCATGATGAGCTTCTTCACTACCACAATAAGCATATCAGCCTTTAGATGATTGGAGAGACACATCTACTAATCTATTAACATTCACAAGGCACTTCCCTAAGATTGTTTACAATGCTGAGTCAGGGAGCCCCATTTCTTTGGATTACACTCAAAACAGATTCTGGGAAACTCATTGTGGTTAGAATTGGGCATTATTCTGATCGTTCCAGAAGCCACATCTGTTTTACTGTGGATACTATTTTACTATTTTCATTTAAGCTCTTAATTTTTGGACTTAAAACTATGCTCTAATTGCCATATTCACTCTCTTGCTGTATGTGTACTCATAGTAACCTCCAGTCCTATTGGCAATTCTGGTCACTTGATGACATATCTTTCTTTCTTTCCTCCATTTCTTTCATCAAGCTATATGCTGCCAATTTAATTCCTTGTGTTTTCAAAAAGTGTGACTCATAGGGACTTAATACTGCTTTCTGCGAGTGACTGAGTGGCTCTCTTTCACTAGGTAAAATGCCCTTTTCTATTAGATAGTTGAATAGTAATGACCTTTGCCAATGTGGAGATTATGTTTCAACCTAAAAATATTAAAACTGTTTCAGATTTTCTCAAATGGGGTGTTCTTAATATTTCTGACCTTACTCATTGAAATATCCCCAAAGTAAACAATATTTGTTTTATAATTTGTAATGTTCTGCAAAGATACTAGATAAGATAGTTTATTAATGTCCAACAAGTGACTACAATAAGTAGATAAATAGGACTGAAAATGGCATCCAGTATCAGTACATAGTGGAAGTGTGAAAGCAACCTGATTCATAACCGTCCATACCCTCTTCTTTTCTAATAATTTTGAGATTATTTTGATTGTTGTCATATCTGATCTTGATTTTTAAATTTTGAGGCAGTGTTGTTTTAATAGTATTCTGTCAACAAGATTAAAATGGTTTATTATGATTGTGCTTCCCGGAAATGAAAAATATTTAATGAGACCATTTCATCCTCCACATTTGTTTTTCAGGCTCCTCCTCGTGCTGATGTGGTGAAAAACCTAAAAAATGGAATTGTTATAAATATTCTTGGTATGGGTGCCACAGTGCTTGGGATGCAAGCTACTGTGGGACTATTAGTGGCAAAGGCTCTTACTTCTTCTGCTAATCCATATTACCAAGGATTATCACCAGCCTATAGCCCAGTCCTGGCTCTTGATGTCTTTTTGGTTCAGGTATGTTCTCTTTATTTCAGGACTCTTCTTTAAGTGTAGGCGCTGTTTTATCTCTCTCAATTTAGTTCTTCACTCTCTAATTACTCTAGTGTTTAGTTTTTGGCGATCGTAACTCTCAAGTTTTGATTTATAGTTTGAAAAAAAATACATGGTTTGCTTATCAACTCTGATTTATTCCTCTTACAACAGAAATCAATTATCAATTTGATCCTCCAATGGAAGTGGTAGAGTTGACCATACCTCACATCAGTCGCTGCAATTTAAAATACAGGATCGATCTCCCAATGGTAGAAATTGTACTGGGCTATCAACCTCTTTGGGTTCATCTCGTACAATCTTGAAGAAAAAGAGAGCATATGTGGTTGAATTGGAAAGGAGAATACAATACCTACGTTTCATGGTATGACTGCTGGGTGTTGGGGAATACAGCCACCATATCCCCAGTCCTGGGAGCTTTGGAGAGGGTATAAAATACTCCTTTTCTGTAGGGAGAGCCGGAGAGGCTTTGGGAACTTCTTGGGAGTGTTCCCATCAGGAGGGCATATCCATCGAATACCGTGGCTGGGGCTGCCAAGAAGCTCCTTGCTTGTCATATAGAACAAAATTTTAAGGTCCTTACCAGCTAAAGATTGACATTTACTTGCCATGCATTTCAGGACAATTATTTGCTGTGCATTCGACCATTGGAACTTAAAATGCATACATGATTGCTGGAAACTGCATATATGAGTACATCAGTGTATTAGTATTCTAATTTGTCCGGAGTTGATACACAAATTGCTGGAATAGAAACCCTGAAATGTGTAAATAGCTTGCATTAATGGATAGTGCCCTTGTCGGAATGCTGAAAATCCATCTCTGCTTAATCACTGAGACTTGAAGTACATACATGCCCTTTTACCAGTGGGAACTCATATGGGCCCTATGGCTAGTCAGAATGGATACATGCCTAGGGCAGGTTGAAATGCTTACAGCCCCCAATGTGCATATGGTTTATCATCCTTTGCATGTTCCATCATGATATGTATGCTATTTAACCTAAAGTTTGAACTTTCCATATATTATTCATTCATATATCACTAGAAAGCTTAGATATTATTATATTATAACATTTTAACTGATATATACATACACACACACACATATATATATATATATATATATATATATATATATTGAACTATATTTCTTTTGTTTCTTCCAAAGGAAAACATATATTGAACTATATTTCTTTTGTTTCTTCCAAAGGAAAACATATATATATATATATATTGAACTATATTTCTTTTGTTTCTTCCAAAGGAAAACTTGTAGGGAAACCCTTGAGCACTTCCCTACATTTTGTAGATGCTACTCATCATTTTTTGTGTTGATTTTTTGTAGCATTGAGTAGTATTCCCACGTACCAAGAAGACTCCTACTAGAAGAATTGTGAAAAGTTAAAATAATATCTTTATTTTTTGGGCATCCTGTAGGCTCTGTTGCTGCACAAACTAGCAGGCCTTGTGAAGAGGCAAACGCTAGAGGGCACAAAAACACTTTGGACAGAGGCCCATTGTAACCACAGCCTAAGTCCCCTACTCTTCTCAGATTTTCACCGACAGGAGGAGTCCCGATAACATTGACTTGTGATAGATGAATATCTATGATAGGCATGATGTGAGGGTAGGTGGCTCATTCAATGGAAGGGTTCAAGAAAGGTATTAGCTTTGGGAGAAGCTAGTAAGACCTTCCACGAAAGGCCCCTTTGAAAGATGACTACACGAGACCTAGGGTTGAGATATATGATGAGATATGAGTGCATCCAAGGTCAAGGTAGACGAGAAAAAGTAATGTAAGGTTTACTTCAACAAGTACTAAAGCCTTCAAAGAAACCCCCGAGTTGAAGGATAAGCTTCTAGGGTTCTCTCTTGATGTGATGACTAGGGCATCAAATTTCCGAAGATTCATCGTGGGAAATCCACCAAAACTTGAGGATCACTAGAGAAGACACGAAGAAAGAGTTCTATCAAAATGAAATTCAAAATGTCCTCCTCCAAGAGATTTCGCACCAAGCCCTAGAGATGGCTCCTTATCCTTAAGGGGACAAGGAATAAAGGTGAAAAGAGAGATGATTTTCAAGTTTAGGGTGATTACCAAGGATTTAGGATCAATGCCTAACCATTGGGAGGCTAAGGAGTCAAGGATAATCTCAATTTTGGCAACTCACTACTTTAAGGATACCTAAAGAAGTAGCTTCGCTACCCCTAATGGATGCATCTACACAATACCTCTAGATATTTATACTTCGATGGAACCTGTCAATGGAGTTTCAAGGATGCAAATGCAATAAATCCTCTAGGAACATTCATTCATTCACTATCTATGAATAATACATGCAAAATTTCCCAATAGTTACAATTTTTAGACAATATTTCATCAATTAGGGCACATTAATAACCATGAGACAATATTCCATGCATTAGACATTAAAAAAATCAAAAATTTATCAATAAAGAGCACTTACAAGATAATGAAGAACATATCCATCCATAACAATGCCAAATAGAAGCTCCAAGAAAGATAGCAAATTTATCCAAACATCAAAATTCATCCAAAATCTCCAAAAACCATCCACAATTGCAGGTCCGAAAATCTCTAATAGAGGTATTGAAAATCCAAAGTGTGATGCTAGGATGAGACAAGGTCTCTCCTATTTATACAAGAGTTAAGAGTTCAATTTTTGAAAGACAAAGCCCCTTTAAATGGCTAAGATGCTAAATAACTTGTTACAGCTCAAACTAGCAAGGGACTTAAAGCGGATCCTTAAAGGGCAAATGCTAGGCCAAGGGAAACAAATGGAGACTTAGCCCACTATCACCTTAGCTAAGGCTCCCTTCTATTTACGGACTTTCACAGATGGGAGGAGACCTGGTATATTTTGGAGTCACTGATGAATGATAAGTCAATGAAATGATGTGGAGTGACCGTAATAATCCCTTTCCTGGAAGAGTTAAATAGATAAGGCTTGCTTGCTTTCTAAGTAAGGAACAATGTCTTCTAGGGAAAGGAAGGCAGGATTTAAGGGTTAGGTTTATGGGATATGACTTATGAAGGAACTTCCCAATCCCTAAAATCCTTATTGTAATTGGCATCCCAGATGGTTCTTGAAGAATTGTCTTTTCAAAGGAACGGGACCACACGAGACTAAGTGGACCCGGTCTAGGATAAGAGGAATGAGTATAACAACCAATGATGTTTTTGCCCTAGACAAGATGGGGAAAGGATCAAAGAAAGGATTTTCACTTGAAGGTGTTGGTTTGATCTTATGAGGCACTAGCCTTGGCGATGCTAAGGCAAAGTTTGATCCCGGAGTTAGGGCTTGGCTTTTCTCCCAACCCCACCGTCAGAATGGTTTCAAAATTGGAGGAGACCTTCAGAAAACACCAACGCATGAGACCATAAGAGATCTAACATTTTGGAGGGCTAGTTTGTTAGGAAATTGATGCCCTAGGTACCCCGATTTGGTTAAACCTGAATGAAAGTGAAAGGATGTGACTTTTGGTGACCACCTCTTGGTAGATCAGTATCTTAGTCTTGGGAGAATGGAGTCTATGATGAAAAAATGAGTAGGATTCTTGATTCTTAGTCAAGGAGGCCTCAAGATTACTTTGCTAGCCTTCTAGGTCAAGGAGAAGCAATGCAACTTTTATATTTTGATGTGCAAAGGAGATGGCTTATCAAAGTCAAATTCTTTGATAGAATTACCCATAGGAAATTTCGTTCATATTACATGGCCCATACATTGAGAGATGTTATAATAGAGACAAATTCCACAATTTTAAGATGTAAATGCATGCAGCAATTAGCCCTAGAAATAGTGAAAATCCCAGTCCAATGTATATGACAAAGTGAAACAAGAATAATGTTAGCCTCACTCTCATAATAAAACAATTATAAATCCAAAATTATAATTAAATAAATCAAATCTTGAGAAGTAGGCGTTAATTCTTCAAACTAGGGAGTTTAGTTAGGATGAGAGATTCTCTCCAACTAGTTAGGCTCCTAGATTAGTGTGTTGTTGACATATTTTCTCAACCATAGTGTCCAAGATAGACATACTATCTTGAGACAAACTTCCTCATGTATTTATTTGTACTATTATCATTCTTTGTACATTGCACATGATGAGAGGAATATAGTAAGGTTGAGGTTTTTTCCGCCATTTCTATGTATCTGGTATTTTTTTTGTGTATTAATTTTGTTTAGTATCCTACAAATAACATTAAAAGCATGTACTTACATGTAACAAAATATATCCAACCATCCAAAATTGACAAAAGAGAAGCTCCAAGATAAGATAGACCAATATCCACACATCATAATTCATCCATAAAGCTCCAATTCATCCTCTAGAAAAGGTATGAAATTCTCAAGAGAGAGAAAAGATCCAATACAAAGCGATGATGAGATAATGAACTCATCTCACTTGTATTTATACACTAATGAGGAGTTTGAATTAGCCTCTTTGGCCTACATAAACCCAAAAATAATGTTCTAATAATCTAACTTTTGGCAACAAGCCCACCAAACTAGCTCATATATGCATGTCGTAGGGCCCTCTAGGAGGCCTAATGAGGTCCATGGGTGCCATAATGAAGGATAGGACTTGTTGACCACTAGAGTGGCATATGATAATTATATAAAAGACTCCATGCCCAATAATGATCCAAAGGACACTTGTACCATCATATATCATCAGTCAATAGAGTTTTTTAACTCTACTTCTCTGTTCTCATCATCTTTCTTGTACCCAGATTCCACACCCTACGGGGAATTGTAATAAGTGATACTAGTAATGATGAGTTTTTAAGTCTGTAACAAGCCTAGGATGTTGGGACTCGATCAACAAATAAGTACACCTTGGAGTGTTTTTTTTATCTGGTTAATCATCCATTTTTTTTTAGATGCGGATAACTTTTTGGGTTTTTTCACTCACTTTTTACTCCAAAGCCAAGGTGACGGTTTGAAGGTTGAGCCCCTAACACATCTTAGTGTCTAGAGGATTTATATTACCATACTAGATCACACAAATTTTTTTGTGGAATTTGGCTAGGTCTAAGTAGGATTTTTTAATAATTAAAAATTTCCCGCAAAATGAGATCTTTAAATTATTTTCTATGTAATGATGTAAATAAGTGGCCTTAGGAAATGTCCGGGGTGTGTGACCACTCAAAATTCATCCTCAGAGGCCCAACATTATTCTAGGACCCACTTTGAGGGTCAAAAAAACGACTTATAATCCCTCAAAAGTTGATTTTCCTAATGCTAGTAGCAAAAATGAGGAAAAAATTCAAAAAAATGAATAATTGGAAAAATTTAGAAATTTTTCCAAAGTCAAGATAAGTCAAATTTTGACAAGGAAAATCTCAGTAAAGGTCAAAGGAGATGTGGCAAGCATGTGGGGCCCACCATAGAAGGTACAAGTCAAAGTCAATATGCCAAGTCAAAAGCAAGTCAAAAGTATCACGTTGGTTTCATGAAATGTTACGTATGGCTACAAATTTACTTGTAATTTAATTCAAATATAGTGGATTTAATTGAAGCCAAAGTCTAAAGTTAAAAGTGTGAGTGGGGAATGGACCCCACCTCACCCTCCTACTCTACGTATGGTTTATCAAAGGGAAATATGCACGTGTAAATGAAAATCCAAGCAATTCCAGTCAAAATAATTTTCAACGCAAAAATATGCTGCCAGAAATCAAAGGTTTGTCATTAAAGTATAAGTGGAGTTTGTCTCCACTCTCAACAGGTTTGTCATTAAAGTAGAATGGAGTTTGTCTCCACTCTTAACTCACACGGTGGCACCAACAACTAGTTAAAAGATAGCACTCAAACTGCTAGCCAACCACAAGGATCATATGCGAATTTGGATGAGCAGTTGACTTCAACTGAAGTAGAGCGTGTTTCCATTTTAAAGCCCTTTATTGCAATTTCTAAATCTAACTGTTAGAAACCCTTCATGTACTTTTCTGATTTATTTCTGCCTACTTGTTCTGATTAATTAACAAGTTATTTACCATGTAAATACTGAAAATAAATACAAGTACATGCTCAACACATTACAGATCATCAACTGAAGTAAACAAAACAAGCACACAAGTGACACCGTTTTTTGGACCAATGTCCTCGGAAAAAACCCAATGTGGGAAAACCAGTGTAGCTATCTGAGGGTTTTAATTATTAAGCAGTTTTAGAATACAATCTGGGTGCCAAAACCAGCTCACCCAACAGAGAATAATCTCGGCAGTGGTACGTCTCAGTCGGAGACAGATGTTCTGGTTGAAACCCCGGATAAACACTCCGACAACTCCCAACTCCAATCTGCCCCACAAAAACCCCAGCATCAGCCTCTAGGGAATGCGTCAACCCAACCCCAGCGTCTGCCCAACGTCACCCTAGCTCGCCTTGCGTCAGCCTTTGGAGGCACTGCGTCAACCCTTAGAGCCTCTGCGTCACCCATGCTGGCTCTTTGAGGCACTGTGCAGCTCCTGGTTGCCTTTGCGTGAGCTCTGGCTGGCTCTGCGTCCCTCTCCCCTGGCTTCTGCACTGATCCTCCTGGTACTATCTTTGCCTCTCTGCTTCTGTATTCACTGTCTGTCAGCTGCAACTCTGATCACTCTTTTGACTTCCTCAGCAAACCCTGCCCCAGAAAATCGAAATCTTGATCAACTCGGTGTGTTCTTCAAGTGACCCTCAATCCTCCTCTTATACTTTTCTCGTTGACAATTCAACGACCGAGATTAAGTCCCTAATCAATGGCTAAGATTAATTCTGGCTTGATCCATGACTTTTGGACCATTCTAACACAGTTTTATATTAATACACATTAATATTTTATTTTCCTCAAGTTTAGACTTAGGGACTCCATTAAAAATATAAATAATTTTAATATCTCTCGAACTGTTTAGTATCTACCCAAACCAATTTTGGGTATTGGAGATCTCATGTTTCTTAGCCTCTCCACCAAGTTTCGAGGCTAGAGCACATCTGATGCTACCCCAAGTCAACACCCTCTTGTTTATGTGAGTATCCAGCCAAGTACACACAAATCTAATTGAGATCAGAGCCAACTACACTCAGCCCTCATGCTGGCAGTCTTCTAGAACACACGCAGGGACAAGATTTGCACACGTTTTTGAGGACTATGGGTTCATGGGACAATGTTGATTTAGTGGCAGTTCACAACAATCATTACATTTGTTTGGTGGCAGTTTTCAAGAGTAAATTGTGGGATATGTTTCCCTTCATTTCCACACAAATATATGCTTGTGTCACTCATACTCATACGTTGCCATCTATAGAAGAATACACAGGCCAACAAGGGAACTTTTGATCTTTGGGATATCAGTCAACTACAGTTGTCTATTACCACTTGTGAAATTTGAATTTCATTGGGATTCTCATCTCATGCCACTTGTTGATGCATTTTTCATTGGGATTTCCTCCCAAATTTGTATAAAGAGACGCATTGGACTCTCATTTTAGGAATTGAAAACGAGCTATTGTGCTTGGGGAATCACTGCTCTTATGTACACTTATTGTTGACACCTAATCATAGGGATTGAGTGAACAACTGTAATTAGTGTAAATAAATAATAGAGAAAATGGAGAGTCATCGGGGGATGAACTGAACAGTCACTCTCTCTTGTATATAATAATGAACAACCTGAATGAATAATACGATTACATTTGAGGAGTTACCTCCTGGTCTGACATGGTATCAGAGCCAGCGCCATTTTTGGCTTCCTTCTTTGCTTTGTAACTCCCTTTTGCCTATGTTTTGCCTATTTTGCAGAACTGACCTCTTGCAGGTTTTCCCCTCTCTCGCAATTGCTGCACCTCTTTGGCAACTGCTGCAGATGTTTGGCTAGTTATGTGAGGCAACTTCTCCACAAGCGCAGTTGAGGTATCACTCCCACACCTGCATGCATGCTACCTACCGATATACCTCTCATGGTTTCATCACTCTCTTGGTTTCATAGTGTTAAACACGGGTGCGATGAATGAAATTCTCTTATGACTGTGTATCGATGTTCTGGACCCTAATCGAGTATTTTTCTCTGTTCATACATTTTAGTTATAAATCATACTGAGTTTAAGCGCTAAACCTTTCCTTAAGTGCCTTTATTAAAAGTATGAATTAAGCACGTGGGTGGTATTGATAAGTGGGAAGAGGTATCTCACATGCCCTAAAGTCTATAAACGATACTCCTAAGATTCACCCAATTAACCTTAGCGGGCGACACGTAGTACGGGAAAACCACTTTTCTCGCGCGCTCTCGACCTGATATCGATCGTGCAAGATTTCACTCGAGATTGTGCGACAACCGTTCGATTGGACGTGTCACATCGACGGTGGAGATCGTCTGGGTTAGTTGGTGAGCGGACGATGCGATATTCGTTGGATCTGGAGAAGTGAGATCAACAACACAGATTGAAGCGCTTGATAAAAGGAGAAAGTCAACGAGGGACCGGCAGTGATTGGTCAGATAAGTGGGACCCTCAAGGAGAAAATCCACGCATAGAACTGGATTTAAGCGCAGTTGATTGGTTACAAAGTTAACCAGTTGTTGAATTACATACTACCACCTCATTTTCATCAACCTCCCGCGTCATTTTTTTACCAAGCAGAAGAGTGATTTTTTTTACATAGTAAATTTTTTTAAAATTTACTCATTGATATTTGTTGTGGGAGTGATTCTCAATGGGAAGGAGAACTATCCTGAGTGGTCTTGGAACATCAAACACACTCTCATTTATAATGAGTTGTGGAAAGGAGTGTGTGTTGGAAAAGGAGACAGAGCCAGAACAACCTACCTCAGACAAGGAATTCGTCATTTGGGAAAATAAGAACAAAAAGGCTTATGCATTGATTGCATCATCAGTAAATGAAGAGGTGGGTCGCCATATTTCGCCATTTTCAAATGCTTTGGAAGCCTTACAAAAACTGAAGGGACTCTATGACTCACACTCTGCACTTGAAGTTGTTTAACTCATGATTAAATTGTTCACTCTTGAATTACAAAATAATGATCCTCTTGCTCTTGCATCAGAAGTAAAATCTATTATGCATGATATCGAAGTCACTAATGTTGAACTAGACATTCCTTTGATAACTTTTCTCAAGGCACTTTATTCCACTTACTCAAATTATCTTGAGTCATCGCAAGCAAATGGAAACCTCAAAGATATTACTTTTGACTCCCTTGTGAAAATATTTGCTAAAAGAGAGAAAGCTTTTGGGAAGAAGACAACGCCTCAGTCTTCTGAAGAGGCTGTGTGCCTTGCACATAGAGAGAAGAATCTTGCTCAAGATTCTTCGATAGGAAGAGGTGGTCGAAGAGGAAGAGGAAGAAATTTTAGAGGCAGGGGGGGCAAACATTCTCAAGGAGAAAAGTCAGATTTGGATTGCATACGCTGCAAAAGAGATGGATCACATGATGCATCCACATGCAAGTTGCCTTGGGACAGAATTGAGCATGAAAGAAACCAACCCAAAGGTAAAACTAATGACAAAGAGAAAGGTATAGCACCTGAATCCGATCACTATGTTGTGGCACACTGTAATATTGGAGTAAATGAAGACTTATTTAATGCTTCACTTGCTTCTTGGAAAAATGATTGGTTGCTTGATTCGGGAGCAACTTGCCACATGACTTTTAGAAGAGATTTTTTTGAAGAATTTACTGACAATGTTGATGGAGTAGTATACTTTGCAGACAAATCAAAACTCAAGCCATCAGGGCTTGGTACAATCAGGCTTAAATTGCCTGGTCTTCCAGACTTTCTTCTACATCATGTTTTATATCTCCCACAGTTGAGGAGAAACTTGTTGTCCTTGGTCCACATTCGCCAGCAAGGACACTCCATTCATATGTTTGATGGCAAGCTTGAGGTGAGAAAAGCATCAGACCACTCACTTGTCATGACGAGGATAGAAGAAGAAAGGCTTCTCAAGCTGCAGGGTACCTTTGCTCATGCACAAAATTTCTCATACAATTCTCATTATGAAGAAGGTACATTTCCATCAAGTTTATTATGGCATGCTAGATTTGGACACTTGAAGTATGACAACCTCTGCTTGTTGAAGAAAAATGGTGTTATTGGTTTGCCTACAATTCCTAGGAAACTTAAGCAATGTGATGCGTGCATTCTAGGAAAGCATAGCAAACAGTCTTTTCATGATTCACATTCCAGAGCACATAGAAAACTTGAACTCATTCATTCAGATTTATGTGGTTCAATGCCTGTTCCTTCTACAAATGGAAATAAATATATGATGACATTTATTGATGACTACACCAAAATGTGTTGGGTTTATTTATTGAAGAACAAATCTGATGCTTTTCAAACATTCAAGAACTGTCATACATGGATTGAAAATGATGCACAATCTCATATTGGCTCTATTCACACTGATAATGGAAAAGAATACGCTTCAAATGAATTTGAAAACTATCTTCGCCAACATGGGATCAAACATCAAACAACCGTGTCTTATAATCCCCAGCAGAACGGAGTAGATGAAAGAATGAATAGGACAATCTTAAATATGGTATGCTCCATGATGTTTTTCAAAAATGATGTTTTGGGCCGATGCAGTTCTATGTGTTGTATCTGTAAAGAATAGATGTCCATTTAATGTTATTAGAAACAGGACTCCTTATGAAATGTGGTATGGGCACATTCCTTCGGTAAAGCATCTCAGGGTCTTTGGTTCCACATGTTATGCCTTGATACCAAAGGTACATAGAAACAAACTTGGTGCAAGAAGTCGTAAGTGTATCTTCCTGGGGTATTCAAACCAGTGTTGAAAATATCGCCGATATTTCGGCGAAAATCGTAAATATCGCGAGATTTTGACCAAAACGATATTTCGGCGATAATTTCTCGCGATTTTTTCCAGTTTTTAATTTCGCGCGATATATCCGAAATCTCGGCGATTTTTTGATAAATATCGCGCGACGACCCTAAAAATCGTCGGCAGCATTTATAAATTGGGGTTTTAATGTTTAATGAACCATTTCTGTTTCGACCTGGAGACGCTGCGGACTGCGGAGGGTTTTGGCTGCGGAGGGTTCCAAATTCCAGGTATGCGTGCAGCTACGTATTCCCCATTGCCCAACCGTTAAACTTAAAATTTAATACGTTGGCTGCGCAGTGCGGAGGGTTTCCGTTTAATATTTGACGGTTGACCATAATGCCCAGCGTATAACTATATACAGTTACACAATGCTCAACATATATACATAAAACTTTCATGAGACATTACCTATCATTCTTATCTTTTATATGCTGCAGTTGGAGAAATGCGATAGTTGCAGAATTCCGATTTGCTCATGGCAGTGTAAACATTTTGGAAATTTTCCTTGCTGGTTCATTTATGTATAGATGTTCAATAGTTAGCGAGTTTGACAGTTAGTATTTTGTAGCTTGGTTAGTCATCAGTTAAGCAACTGTAAACAGTTACGAACAATCGGCTTTCAGTAATGTTTAAAGTTATATATAGTTCAAACTTCTAACTATTCTTGCTGCTGTGATGAACTTGCTGTAGAAGTGATAATGATTTGCTTTTGTTCTTGATGCACTGATAGTTTGTCCTTTCACTGCTTCATTACTTGAGTTCTTCTTTAGTCTTCACTGTTTACTGATTGTGCCTTGCTTCCTTTGATAATGTGTCCACCCTGTCTTTAATGGTGTGGCTATATACTGAAATGAAGACAGTCCTGTAGGTCTCATTGCTTGATGGGTTGTAGTTGTTGGGGAAAATTCATTGCTTAGAGAGACAGTAGATATTGTAGGTGATGAGAATGTTCTTCTCTTGAAGAGTGCTTATACCTGCATTGTGCAATAGAGAATATTCCCAAGCGAATCCCAATTCCCAAAATAAAAGAAAATCACCCTTGACTACATGCAATTAGGCTTATGACAAAATTCTTAAACAAATTGGGCCTATATGTGACTTTACTTATGCCTAATACAAATCCAAAATGCAGATGCGAGTTATAAATTATCTGACCTGTGGATGCATCTCCATGTGATCTCTTCTACCTGCAACAAAGGACACAAGACAAATCCAAAATAATATATATATATATATGCCAAATAAGGCTTACCTTGATGAAAAACAATCTTATGCCTGAAGAGATGAAATGTTGTTGATAACGCTGGAGTAATATTGACAGATCCTCAAAACAAATGTGCCTTTATTGTTTGAGATTCGTTGAAGTAAACTGCTCCAGGATGTCACAGTCCAGGATATTGTCAACTGAAGGTAAATGATCAATTCTTAAATCTGGAACAACAAGATTCGAAATACTTCAAGGTAGAGCTCGGCCTTTTGGATAGACCAATTAGGTGTGTGTATCTTGATTAATCCAGTTGCTTGAGGGATCAATGATAGGACTGTGTGGAGACTTAGTGTGACGGATTGATCACTTGCGACTTTCTTCTCAAGCTACAGAACACTCAACTATATAACTGCTTATTAGCCCAAAGTTTATACATGGTACAATTGGGACAGCAAAAGCCCTTCTCTCTGTGTATCACAGTTCACTTGGGTTTGAATTGTAGCAATATGTAAATAGAGTTAAAAAGAGAACAACATTCATTGAAGGGAAAGTACATTAGATCAAAAAATTTAATCAATTGGGATATATCTTTAGCTCTCAACCACATACAACAAACTTACATACCTGTTGTATAGACTCTAGAGTCCAAACAGTTCTCTGAATTTGATAATGTGCTACCAAATTACCAATAGTGTTCTCCCTATTTATGGATGCGAAAGAAAATAAAATCTGAGTCCAGCCACCTATTTCTACTCATTAATACAGAGATATACACTTATTGGCCCAAAATTTATGTTGATTTCTTTTCTTTGTCCATGGTCTTGTTTGTCAAATTGATTCAACTGTGTTGAAAATATTGGATGCAACTATTATTGTAAGACATATCCATTGTGCCAACTTCGCTAAAATACTTTTCCCAAAATTTGATAGGAGTTATGGTGCCCTGCTACTTTACAGTCCACTAAAAATGAGAAAGGACAAAGGGGAATTCCTATATAGGTTTACTTGCCAATGGGATGTTGATTTAGTAGTGAGAAAACAATAGTTGGTTATGTCATAAGCCATACACCAAGTCTCCTATCGAGGGAAAGTCCTCCCATCATCGACTATGTAATTAGGATTGGATGAAACTGCCAAGTGACTTTGATGGAACAACTCCCCCTAATTTCTTTTAGATCTTAGATAAATATAAGTTTTTAAGTTTTTGATTGCTGTCAGAGCTTTTCTTCATAATTTTATAAATTTATATATTAAAAAAACAAGGGTTATATATTACTTAATAAGTTATTAAGTTACTAATTCCAAATTTGTTTTGGTGCTGTAGGTTTCCTTTTGAGTTAGCGGCTAACAGCAATACAAAAATACAAATATGCCAAAAAACTTGGACCCATTTTGGGAGTATGGGATCCCTGATGGTGGGACAAATCGTGCATATCTTTCATGCAAATTGTGTGGGGACAAGATGACAGGTGGGGTTACACGACTGAAATACCATCTTGCTAGACTCCCTGGACATGATGTTGGCATTTGTAGAGTTTCTAGTCCGGAGCTTATACGAAAAGCTCTTGAGGCAATTGAAGAAAAGGACAGAAAGAAGGAAGAGGTGGAAAGAAACAAAGCTGAACGTGCAGGTAGATCCCTTGGGATATCTTCTCATGATTTTGATGTTCAGGGTAGTGGCCCTACTGGCGCTAGTGGGAGGGGCTCCACAACTGGCACACCATCACATGCTAGTGTGAATGCGAGGTCATCATTTTTTGTTCCACGAACAGGAGCTGGAGCACAACCTGGCATAAAATCGCTTGTCAAAAAAAAGGAGAAGGAAGAAGCAGATAGAGTCATGGGGAGGTGTATTTATTGGAGCGACTTACCTCTCAGCATCACAAAAACCAATCCATTTTGGCAACCAATGTGTGATGCTATTGCTGTTGTGGGCCCAGGGTACAAAAGTGCCACATATGAGGAGTTGCGGGGGCCAATTCTTCAAGCAGAAAAAGAGGACATCAACTCTAGATTGGCGGAGTTGAAACAGACATGGGAAGTCACTGGATGCACAGTGATGTCTGATGGTTGGACAGATAGGAAGGGTAGGACCCTTCTAAATTTCTTGGTACATTGTCCTAAAGGTACCATGTTTATTAAATCGTTGGATGCATCAGAACATATCAAAGATGCAGCAACGATATGTGAGTTGTTAGATGGGTTCATTCAGGAGATTGGTGTGCAGAATGTGGTGCAAGTCGTAACAGACAATGCAGCTAATTATGTGTCTGCCGGCAGAATGCTTATGGAGAGGCATCCCACATTGTTCTGGACTCCATGTGCAGCGCATTGTCTTGATTTGTTGCTTGAGGATATGGGGAAACTCTCCTTCATCAAGGAGGCAGTTCATATGGCTAGGAGCATCCCCAAGTTTATTTATAACCATGCTATTGTTCTTAGCCTTATGAGGAGGTTCACAGGAAACAAGGAGTTGCGGCGTCCTGCCATCACACGTTTTGCCACAACCTTTATTACTCTTCAGTCTTTGCTTCGATGTCAGTACGAGTTGAAGCAAATGTTTGTCTCTAATGATTGGCGTGGTTGTAGATACAGCAGGAGACCTGATGGGAAAGCCATTGAAAAAATGGTGTACTCTGAGACATTTTGGCGTGGAGTAGAAGAAGCATGTGCAGTTAGCGAACCTATAGTAAAGGTTCTTAGATTGGTGGATGGAGAGAAGCCTGCAATGCCTTATTTGTATGAGGCCATGGATAGGGCCAAGGAGGCCATTCGTTCCTATTATGCAGACAAGGGTTCTGCTGGCCTTAATAGGCAGATGATGTTATGGGATGTGATCGATAGTCGGTGGACAGGGATGCTTCATCGACCCATTCATGCAGCAGCACTCTTCCTCAACCCTGCATTTGCATACAAATGCAATTTTCGTTTTGATGGCGAGGTGATTGAAGGGCTCCATTCCTGTATTGAGAGGATGGTACCTGATTCTGAGGTTCGTCTCAAAATCAACCGCGAGATACATAATTATCAGGATTGTGTTGGCCTATTTGGCTTTCATAATGCCATTAAGGAAAGGGCCCTCTTCATGCCACGTAAGTGACAATTCATCACTCATTAGAAATTATAAATTTGAATTTAATTATGTTTTAACTTTTAAGTTTTTGAATTTTTTATTTCATTATTTTGTTGTAGATCTTTGGTGGCGAAGCTATGGTGCAAGGGTACCAAATTTGCAAAATTTGGCTATGCGAATCTTGAGTCAAACATGTAGCTCTTCAGGGTGTGAGCGCAATTGGAGTGTATTTGAGAAAATACACGCCAAAAAGCGCAACAGGTATAACTTTGAACTCAAGCCTTCAGTTGAGCAATTACACTTATTGTAATTTTTAATTTTTAATTTATGACCTTCAAGTGTCAAGACTCAAGAGTCAAGAGTCAAGACTCATTACTTTTTTTGACACTCTTACAGGTTGGAGTTCGCACGCCTCAACGATTTGGTGTATGTGCATTACAACATCCGACTTCGAGTGAGGCAAATAGAATCACCAATGGATCCAGATGCCATTTCCTTAGACAATATTGATGTATTGTCTCCGTGGAGGGTGGAGTCTCAGGAGCCCATATTGGAGGAGTCACCTTCATGGTTGGAGGAGCCAGTGGCAGATGATCCATTAGAGCAGGGGCAGCAAGAGGAGGACTCGGAGTCAGAGGAGCAGCAGCACTTAGAGGAGGAGCAGGAGGAGCTGGAGGAGGACACTGCGGGAGCATCAGCATCAACACCATCTGCTATAGATATAGGAGAGCATAGCTCCATGCCTATCACTCATTATTTGACATTAGGTGCAGAGGCAGTGTCAGGGCCTTCTACTACTAGGGGCAGGCCTGACAAACAGCCCATCATGTTTTCCCGTAAAAGGGGGAGAGGGCAGTAGATAGATAGCTGCTAGTTTTATTTGTTATGCTACATGTAACTCATGATGATGAGATACTTTTATTATTATATGTGATGTTATTTTGTATTGGTTCTCCACATTTGAGTCCTTGAATGGACAATTATCAGGGATTAGCACGATTTGGTATCGCCTTTGATATATCATTTCTATTTGACATCATATATATCAGTGTTTTCTTCATATTTATGTGCCAATGTGTTTATTAACTTTATTTCATGTTGTTATTGCTTTATATGTTTAAAAATCTGAAAAAAATGAATATAGTATGCATTTTTTATGCTTGCTTTTGTTGTTTAAATTCTGAACATGAAGATGTTGCTTTAAAAATTAAAATAGTTTCTTGAGTGTTTGTTGGGCACTGTATAGTTATACTCATTTAATGCCAATTTTTTGTTTTTTTTGTGCCCTAGGTTTGAATTAGTTCACTACAAGTACAAATGTCAAATATGCCAAAAGCTTTGGACCCATTTTGGGAGTATGGGGAGGCTGTTGGTGGGGCAAATCAGGCACTTATATCATGCAACTTGTGTGGGACCAAGATGTCAGGAGGGATTACACGATTGAAATACCATCTGGCTAAACTCTCTGCATATGATGCACCAGATGTGATGCCTTGTATGGTTTCTAGTGCAGAGGTTATACAAAAAGCTCGTGAAGCAATTGCTGAACAAGACAGAAAGAAAGCTGCTAGGGAGAGGCCAATGGTCTCAGATAGATAGCTGCTAGTTTTATTTGTTTTGCAACTTTTGCTACATATAAGTTTATAACTGATGATGATGAAATACTTTTAAACTTTTATATATGTGATGTTGTTTTGTTTGAGTCCTTGATTGGACAATTATCACTATCAGGGATCAGTAGGATATGTGATGTTATTTTAATTTTTGTTTGAGTCCTTGATTGGACAATTATCAATTTATCACTATCAGGGATCAGCAGGATTTGGTATCGCCTTTGAAGTTTGATGTATCATTTCTATTTGACATCATATATATCAGTGTTTTCTTCATATTTATGTGCCAATGTGTTTATTTCATGTTGTTATTGCTTTATATGTTTAGAAATCTGAAAAAAAATGAATATATTATGCATTTTTTATGCTTGCCGATATTTGCCGATATTTTGCCGATATTTTCGCCGATATTTCCGATAAGATATTTTCCGGACCCTCGCCGATATTTTCCCGATACCGATATTATCAACACTGATTCAAACACCTCCAAAGCATACCGTCTCTATGATGAAGTCAATAAAAAGTTTGTTGTATCTAGAGATGTAACCTTTCTTGAATCATCCAAAACTGACAATGTTGTTGAGCGACAACTTGATTGCTTGGATAGATTCGTAAATACAAAATCAATTCAAGAATTTGATAATCAAATTCCACATCTTGAAGGGGGGATTCCTATACTAAATCAACCTGTGGAATCTTCTTCTGAAGCACTCTCTCCCTCGCATGAAACTCGATGATACTTTGAGTGATGTGATTGACAGAATTGGGAGACTCAATCTTGATTCAGTCCCAACTTAATCAACGGAGCAGCCTGGACCATCTTAGAAAGGTCCCCAAAGTGGTTGACAAAGACACTTGAAAGTGTTCATCTTGATGAGGTTGGAAAGGCAGGAACTAGAAATTCAACCCAGAAAAATGGAGGTGATGAAGATGACTCTGATTCACCTATTGATATGGATGTTTCTTATGATTGTGAATTGAATTTGTCTACAGATTTTGAACCAACTTCCTTCAAAGAAGCTGCTTCTCATGATGAATGGAAAGAAGTAATGCAAAAGGAGTATGATGCCTTGATAAAGAATGGTGCTTGGAAGCTGGTTGATCCTCCATTGGGAACCAAACCAATTGGTTGCAAGTGGGTCTACAAGAACAAGTATAAAGCTGATGGCTCACTTGACAAGCACAAATCCATGCTTGTGGCAAAAGGTTTTGCACAGAAGGAAGGAGTCGATTATGAGGAGACTTTTGCCCCCACAACAAAATGGGCTACCATCTGAACACTCTTTGCCCTAGCAGCTCAGAACGATTGGAAAGTCCATCAAATGGATGTAAAAATTGCTTTCTGGAATGGAGATCTAAAAGAGAATGTTTTTATGTCCCAGCCTGAAGGATTTGCTGTAAAAGGACATGAACATAAAGTATGCAAACTTGTGAAATCCTTATATGGCCTCAAACAAGCAATGCGAGCTTGGTATGAAAAACAAACTGAGCATCTTCTGAAACTCAATTTCAAACATTATGATCTTGATGATGCAACTTTGTTTGTCAAGAAGGTTGGCAAAACAATTGTATATCTTGTGGTATATGTAGATGATCTTTTGATGACAGGGAACAATGAGAGCTACATCGCATCCATAAAGAAGAAATTGAGGAAAGGTTTTGAAATGACTAATTTGGGCTATGTTCATTACTATCTTGGTATTGAAGTAACTCAACATCCGAAGTCCATATTCCTTTCTCAAAAGAAGTACATTGGAGATCTGTTGAATAGGTTTGGCATGATTGAATGCAATCCTCTGACTACTCCAATGGAACAAAACTTAAAGCTCACATCCATTGAAAGAAAAGAATTTGAGGATGCAACAAAGTATAGACAACTTGTAGGAAGTCTCAACCAATGTTGTTAAAAGCGCGAGCGGGATTAAATCGGCGCCGGGAATGAAGCGGAAAAAATCGGAAAAAGCGGGAAAAAAGCGGAAAAAAGCGGGAAAAAGCGTTTGGTACAAAAATATTCATTTTTTTTCAATTTTCATTATAAATCGCGCTGCCAAGGACCCCCGAGCTTTTTTACGAAAAAAACGTGCTTTTTTCGAAAAAAACACGCTTTTTTCAAAAAAGCGCGCTTTTTTTCTCTCGAAAAAAGCGGTAAAAAAATTTTTAGGCGCTTTTTTCCCATAAAAAGCGCGATTAAATTGGCTTAGGGAAAAAAGCGCGATTTAATCGCGCTTTTAACAACACTGGTCTCAACTACCTGACTACTACCAGACCAGACATTTCATTTGCTGTTGGAATCCTCTCCAGGTTTATGCAAAAGCCTTGTGAGGGACATTGGTCTGCTGCAAAAAGAGTTCTAAAGTACTTGAAGGGAACTCAAGACTTTGGAATCAAGTATACATAGGTGGGCAACTTCAGCTTGATTTGATACTCTGATTCAGATTTCGATGGAGACAGAAATCAGGGTATCTACTTCGGGTTATGCTATGAGTCTTGGATCAAGAGCTGTCTTGTTATGAAACCAGCTCAAGAAAAGATAGAAAAGATAGATCAATGCCTTAGAATTCAGCCTCTTCGAGGGGGCAACCTCCTTTACATTACATAAATGAACAATTCTTGGATGATACAAATGACAAAACCTCCTTTCTATATATAGGAGTCTAGGGAGTCACAATATAATCCAGCCGACCTAACAATAATAATATAAAGCCACAAAAATAACAATAGAGGGATTCTATGGGGCACAGAAATAACAATATGGGGGTAATAGGGGCACAACAATATAAATAAGGGGTATAACTACAATAGTAATGGGGTAATCACTAGTATTATAGGGACCCAACATGCCCCTCTCCTTCAAAAAAGTGTTGTCCTCAACGCTTGAGTAGTTCTGGATACTTCTGCATAAAATTCTCATCCTCCCATGTGGAATCTTCAGCGGATAAGTTCTTCCACTTGATAAGATACTCTGAAATTGATCGATTTCGTAGCTGTCAAGTTCTTGTTTCTGTGATTGCTTCCGGTTCCAATATAATTTTTCCTTCCTCGTCAAGTTCTGGCAATATTGTTTGAATTGGGAGCTTGTCACCTATAACCTTCTTTAAACATGAAACATGGAAAACTGGGTGCAATCGAGAAGCTGCAGGAAGCTCCAATTTGTATGCCATAGTACCAATCTTTTGCAACACCTTGTACGGACCATAATACTTTGGTGATAATTTATTATCCTTCTTAGCTTGCTTTAGCGACATTTGCTTATATGGTTGTAGCCGTAGGAATACCCAATCACCTACATCAAAACTTCTTTCACTGCGATGTTGATCTGCCTGTTGTTTCATTCTATTTTGTGCCAACACGAGGTTATCCTTTAAGAGTTGGAGGACTTGTTGTTGATGTTCGATGTGAAGTTCCACTGCCTGAACCTTAGAATTTTCTCTTCAATATGATGTGATGGATGGTGGTTGATACCCATAAAGTGCCATAAATGGGGTCATTTTTGTTGCTGTATGGAAGGAAGTGTTATACCACCATTCAGCCAGAGGCAACCATTTGACCCATTGTGTCTGTTTATCAGATACAAAGCAACGAAGATATTCTTCCAAACATTTGTTTACTATCTCAGTTTTCCCATCAGATTGAGGATGATAAGATGACCTATGAGCTAACTGAGTACCAAGACAAGAAAATAATTCTGTCCAAAAATTTCCAGTGAAAATGGGATCTCTGTCACTTACAATAATCTTTGGGTTTCCATGTAGCTTTTGAATTGTTTCCATAAATGCAGTAGAAACTGTACTGGCTTTAAATGGATGTGATAATGCACAAAAGTGTGCATACTTGGTAAGTCTGTCAACTACCACCATGATGACACTCTTTCCCTCAGACTTGGGTAAACCTGTGATAAAATCCATTGAAACCTCCTCCCAACGTTGGCTTGGAATGGATAAAGGTTGTAATAGACCCAGTGTCTTAATTGTTTCAACTTTATTTTGCTGGCAAACCAAACATTCCGCCACAAACTTTTGAATATCTGATTTAAGGCCATCCCAAAAAAATTCCTTCTTAACCCTGTGGTAAGTTTTTAAAAATCCTGAGTGCCCTCCTAAGGGAGAAGTGTGCAATTCCATAAGAATCTTTTGTTTTAGCTGGGAATTCTTATAGAGGTATAAGCGATCTTTGTACCATAACGAATCATTTTGCCAGCTAAATGTATCAGAAATACTAGAATCTTGTTTGTAGCTTACGAATAAGTGCCCACACTTCTTCGTCATTCTTCCGTTCCTCCCTTGCTTCGTTTATCCAATCTGGTTGGATAATAGAAATGGCACACAACAATGCTTCCACATCCTCATCCTTTCTTGAGAGTGCATCTGCCACCACATTTTGCTTCCCTTTTTTGTAGATGATTTCAAAGTCATAACCCAACATCTTTGTGACCCACTTTTGTTGCTCTTCAGAGGATAATCTTTGTTCTAAAAAGTATTTAGGGCTATCATGATCCGTTTTTACCTTGAAGTGTCTTCCCATTAGGTAGGGTCGCCATTTCTTAAGTGCATGGAGTATTGCCAACATTTCCTTCTCATAAATAGCTTTGCTTAAAAACTTTCCCTTGATTGGACGACTTTCAAAAGCAATGGGTCTTTCATCTTGCATTAGAACAGCACCAATTCCATTTCCTGAAGCATCACATTCCACAATAAAGGTTTTTGTGAAGTCCGGTGTAGCTAAGACCGGTGCTTGGCACATTGCCTCTTTAAGATGTTCAAAGGCCTTTGTTGCTTCCGGAGTCCATGAAAATGAATCTTTCTTCAATAATGTTGTTAGAGGTGCTGCTATTCTCCCATAATTCTTAACAAACTTGCGATAATACCCTGTCAACCCAAGAAATCCTCGCAGATGCTTTATGGATGTGGGGATTTTCCATTCCTTAATGGCTTTAATTTTGCTAGGGTCTACCTTAACTCCTTCATGAGATACAATATGACCCAAATATTCCACCTCCTGGACTCCAAAGAAACATTTGGATCTTTTTGCATATAATTGTTTCTCCTCCAATAGTTGTAGCACCCTGTCAACATGTTCAACATGATCCTTCCAAGACTTGTTGTAGATTAGTATATCATCAAAAAATACTAACACAAATTTTCTAAGGAATGGTTTGAAAATTGAATTCATCAAACCTTGAAATGTTGAAGGTGCATTGGTAAGGCCAAAAGGCATGACCAAAAATTCATAATGACCCTCATGAGTTCTAAATGCCGTTTTCAGAATGTCTTCAATCTTCATTCTGATTTGATGATATCCCGAACGAAGATCCAACTTGGTGAAGTAAATTGATCCATGCAATTCATCCAGTAATTCATCAATAACAGGAATGGGGAACTTATCTTTAATAGTGAGCTTGTTGAGCTCCCTATAATCCGGACACATGCGCCATGATCCATCCTTCTTGTGCACCAATACTACTGGAGCTGAGAAAGAACTTTGACTCGGTTGAATTATACCAGCCTCTAGCATTTCTGCAACCATACGTTCAATTTCACTTTTTTGGACATAGGGATATCTGTACGGCCTGATGTTTGGAGGAACACTTCCTGGAATCAGATGAATAGCATGATCATGATCACGCATAGGTGGGAGACCCTTGGGAGTCTCAAATACCTTGGAATGATTGTCCAGGACTTTTTGGAGATCTGGAGAAATAGATGATTCCAATGTGGAAACATCTAGCGAGCATAATTGTGCAATTACACCTCTTTGCTCCTTTTTTAGAAGCTTTGTCATACCATGAGAGCTGATTATCTTTCCTGGTTTCCCTGCAATACCCCTTAATTCAACTTCCTTTCCTTCCGTAGAAAATTTGATGAAAAGTTCTTGAAAATTAAAAGCTATTGTACCCAAGGATTGTAGCCATTGGACTCCTAGTACAACATCCGCACCTCCCATTGGAATGGAAAGCATTGGGCTAGTCAATACATATTCTCCCATGGATAGCTTGATATTATGGCACTTTCCAGAGCAATTTATTGGTCCTCCATTTGCAATCATCACTTGACACTCTGGTGCTGGATATAGGAAGCAATTCAATTCTTTTGCTACCCTACAATGAATAAAATTGTGGGTGCTCCTGAATCAATCAACACTATTACCTTTTTCTTCTTGATTTGTCCTTCTATCTTGATGGTTTGAGGAGTGGTAATTCCCGCCAATGCATTACAAGATATGGTCGGATTTATTTGTTCTTCATCTAGGCTTTGTTCCTGAAGTATATCTTCTTCTTTTGACCTTTCTTGCTCCTTTTCTTCTTCCTCTTCACAATCTATGTAGAATAATTTCTTCTCAGCACACTTATGACCTTTTGTGTATTTGCTATCACAACTGTAACAAAGCCCTTTTGCTCTTTTTTCTTCCAATTGTTGTGGTGTCAACCTTATAGGTTGTGGAAGACTAGGGGCAACAACACTTCCGTCTTTATAGTTGTGAGTGGTATGCTTCCTGGTTGCCATAATTTTGCTTTCCATTTTTCTTGCTAACCTGAATGCCTTCTCTAATGAATCAGGTTCCCAAAGGCGAACATCATGTTGGATATTATCCTTTAAAGACCCTATGAACACATCAATCCTATGCTCCTCTGGAATATCTTTTACCCTTATGTTTAATTTTTGGAACTCCTCAATGTGCTCCATTACTGAACCCTTTTGTTTGAGACTTATCAATTGGCTAAAAAAAGTGTTGCTTTTTGTATGTTCATAATGTGCTATCAATTCTTCCGTAAAAATTGCCCAAGTGATAAATTGTTTACGAGAGCAAAGCCATTGATACCATACAAACTGATTTGGTTCCAAATATACAGTTGCCATACGTACCTTTTGTGCGTTTTGCACATTATTGAGATCGAAGAATTGCTCCATCTGTAATATCCATGTGGCGGGATCCTTGCCATCAAACTTCCTCATATCGATTTTTGGAATATGGTGATTCTTCGATCCAACATTAGCGTCTATGGAATCATGATTAACATTTCTTTTGTTCTCATCATGAGTTTCATTTACTACCTTTTCACCATTAGTGACCCTTTCTTGTAGCAACTTCTTCAATTCTTCCATGTCTGTCTTCATATCTATCTTCAAATATGCCATGTCTCTCTTCAAATCTGTCTTCGAATCATCCATCTTAGCTTCCATTTCCTTTATCTTAGATTCCACGCCATTTATCTTAGATTCCACGCCACTTATCTTAGCTTCTGTTAGCTTTTGTGAGCGTGACATTTGTTGCACTTGTTCTTATAATTTTGATATATCATGTAGCATTTCTTCCTCTTCTTCATGGGTCATGCTAGAGCTTTCAGGTTCCTTACTAGGTTCCTTGATATATCATGTAGCATTTTCTTTCCTCGGGGCATCAGTTACCTATAATAATGCTTTACTATGCCCTTTGAATTCCGTTAAACCAAGCTTATACAAAAATTAAAAAAAAAACTACACACCTTTTTTCACTTTATAGAAGCCTGATATTGAATCTGATGTATCTCTGTAATTTCGGATCATCCAATTCTGAAATTGCTACCTGTAGTAGCCTTCTGTGTCCTCTTTCGAATGCCACAAGTCTGAGCCAAATTGGATTCTCCAAGGAAGAGTTATGTGAAATCTCCCACAGTGACTTGTTTTTAGACTGGTTTAGTAGAGCGAACTTGTACGACGTGCCACGAGTCACTGTTTCAACTTTTGAATCTGAAACACAAACAAAAGAAACTACAGTCCGTCCTCTTTCTGTACCTTCTTACGAAATTTCAATCCGATCCCCAGAGAGAAAGTTATGACGATTTTCCCCAGGTCACCTGTTTTGAATGTAATTCAGAAGTCTGCAAAAAGACCAACTTCCTCAGATCATATCTCCGCAAATATCGCGCGAAAAGCTCTGAAATTCGGACCCAAGGTTCAGCGCGATTTCTTCTCAAATGGGTTTTTTTTGCGACTTCTGAAACGTCACAGAAAAAAAGTTATAGCGAAAATGCCACGATGACCTGTTTGGAGCAGCGAAACCCTAGAATCCAAAGCTTCGATACCAAATGTTATGAAACCAGCTCAAGAAAAGATAGAAAAGATAGATCAACGCCTTAGAATTCAGCCTCTTTGAGGGGGCAACCTCCTTTACATTACATAAATGAACAATTCTTGGATGATACAAATGACAAAACCTCCTTTCTATATATAGGAGTCTAGGGAGTCACAATATAATCCAGCCGACCTAACAATAATAATATAAAGTCACAAAAATAACAATAGAGGGATTCTATGGGGCAGAGAAATAACAATATGGGGGTAATAGGGGCACATCAATATAAATAAGGGGTATAACTACAATAGTAATGGGGTAATCACTAGTATTATAGGGACCCAACATGTCTCCTGGAGATCATGCAAACAATCAGTTCCAACAGATTCCACAACAGAGGCAGAATATGTGGCAGCAGCTGAGGCAACAAAAACAATTGTGTGGCTCGGGAAAATTCTGGAAGATTTGCAGGTAAAACAAGTACAATCGAATCCACTCATGATTGATAATACCTCGGCAATAAAGTTGGCCAAGAACCCAAAGTTCCATTATCGAATGAAGCACATCAATACAAAATATCATCTCATTTGACATCATGTTGAGGCCAAAACACTCCATTTTCGCCATTGTTCCACTAATGAGCAGATTGTAGACATCTTCACCAAAGCGCTTGGAAGAGAAAAGCTTGAAAGATTCAGAACAATGCTTGGACTCACCAACATCCCTTCAGATTAAGGGGGGGAATGTTGACACCTAATCATAGGGATTGGGTGAACAACTGTAATTAGTGTAAATAAATAATAGAGAAAATGGAGAGTCATCGGGAGATGAACTGAACAATCACTCCCTCTTGTATATAATAATGAACAACCTGAATGAATAATACAATTACATTTGAGGAGTTACCTCCTGGTTTGACACTTATGTTCTATTGCAATGAAAGACTTTGGGGTTTCACATATGAGGTGTTCTTTTTATTGAGCAAGGTAATATCTTGATCATTGTGTTTCATTTTTTACTTATGCTATTTTGTTCATTGGTTTCCATTATGCTTTTAGAGATTTGTTAATGTGCATCTATTTTACATTGGCATTTGGTTTTGAGAGTTTGCTCTAGATAAAGTTTTAGTTGATTTTCCAATAAATCTCTAAGATCTCTTTATCATTGTATTTCTTTTAACCCATGTGGATCTAATGTTTATTCAAAGTTGTGTAGAGACATCTCTTGGATCAAGCCTCAAGTGTGAGGGGAAATTCTTGGAGGAATCATCCCACTCTTGAGCAAGTTCATTGAAGAACCCGCATTTGTCATCTCCCAAGGCCTCATCTTACGATTTTGTGTTGTAGGGATCCTTGGCTTTTAGCTTGTGTTTCAAAATCCAATTTCAATTAAAATCATTTGTCTCGATTTCTTGTGCTAATAACGATTTTATTTCGCTATTGAAGAGCATGTTGAAAATTAGGCAAGAATTGGAGTTTTGCTCCAATTCCTTAGTCTAAATTTTGTAGAATATTTGTAGATTATATTTGCTAACTTTCCTCTTTGTTTTACACTAAGTTTGAGTGTGGGTTTTGCAGAAAATTCAGATCTATTTATGGACTATGCTCACCTTTTGTGTTGACAGGATTGAGGAAGCTAAAGTTTGAAACTCTAACTATTTGTTGTAGGACCCCAAGAGCACTTGAGGATCAACTTTAGGGAGGCTGTGGGCAATCTTGGATAACAACAAATTAGCTTGGCCGTGGGCCTTTGTGCACTTGTAATTTTCAGATTTCAAGAGTTGTTTCTTGGCCATTGTGGTTGCCACTTCTTGGAAGGAGATCTTGGTTCCTATAGACTCCTATTTTGTAATTGTCTCTTCCATCTTTTGGGTAGCCCATTAAGGGGCCTTCTACTCATTGTAAAAAGCTAATAAAATATCTATTTTTCTTGTGGGAGCTTGGGTTTTACCAATGTTTTTAAAACCGGAACCGGTGACCAGACCGGTCCACCTAATGAACCGGTTTACCGACCGGAACCCGTCTAACCGGGACTGGTTTGGTCTAAACGAACCGGTTTTAAAAAAATATATTAAATAATTAATTTTTAATGAAACAAAACTATTTTTAAGATGTAAAACCATGATTCCAAGCCAATAGGGACAAAATATGCAAAGTTTGCTCATTTATATACCATGTAAAGGTGAATATATCAAAATGGCACCGAGTACAATACATATCATCGACAAAATTTCAAAATACATAAGAAATGAGGCTCTAAATGTCCTATAAAGTCCAAAAACAATGCTGCAAGCTATGAGGCCATTGGCCTACTACAAGTCTACAGTGTACACATGATCAATCATCAAGTCCATCACCACTACTAGACACAGGATCATCATCAGGAGCTACATAGACATCATCTGGTTCAGAGTCTGAGGATGCCTCAGCCTGATCTGCAACCTCAGTATCAATGCCACCAATGACAATAGAAGTGGACCTAATGGAAGCACGAGTTTGTCGACCTGCACGACTAGTGCCTTCCATTGGTTCCTTGCCTTCCTTGATGCCGCTACTGATCCTGGTTCTGATGCCGCCACATCATCTGCCTCATCCCCCGCTAAAGCCATGTCGATATCAAAATCAACCTCAAACACAGGATCTTCAGTCTCCTCCACCCATTCTGATGTTGGATCAATATCGTCCAACACAATGGGATCTAGATCAGGTGATTTGCTCATCATTTGGTTCCTCCTCAGTCGAAGGTTGTATTGCACAAAAACAAGATCATTTAACCGTTTTTGTTCCAAACAGTTTCTCTTCTTCGTGTGTATGCGCTCAAAAACAGACCAATTGCACTCACAACCTGAAGCACTGCAAGTTTGACTGAGGACTCTAATTGAAAACCTTTGCAATTGAGGACACTGGCCACCAAATGACTCCCACTAATGTGCTGCAAAGAAAAAGACATTAATTAGTAACTTAGTTTATAATTTGAATTGTAAAGAACGTAAACAAATTCAACTTGAAATGAAAAACAAAATGGAAATTGGAATTGCTTACTTGGTTGGTCCACATCTCTTGCCATCTTTGCCAAGTTTTTGCCAAAAGTACCACTTGCCATATTGAAAATAGTAAGCTGTCTATGTATTTCCAACTGGTCTACATGGCTAGGGACCATGCGCTCCAAGCAATCAATCAATCTAGCTCTGACCTCCCCATCATGCTGATCTCCTAGCCGATTTTTATAGTGATACCTTGGGTTCAAAAAATACTCGGCTGCATGTATAGGACGATGGAGTTGATTGTTCCATCTGTTATCAATGATCTCCCATATACGGCCATATTTAGCTAACCTGTCCTTGTAAGCTGCCCGTATCTGCTCCTTTGCCTGATCCATGGCTTCATAAATGTAGCCCATGGCCAATCTTTCCCCATCCACCAACCTTAGCACCTTAACAAGAGGCTCGGTAATTTTCACAAGCTCTACAGACCTTTGCCAAAAATAAGTGTCTAACACTTTCTTTTTGGTGTCTTTTCCATCTGGTCTACGAGCCCACCGAGATTCAGACCATTCATCAGAGGAAAACATTTTCTGCAAGTTTTTATGTTGACCATTGAGACATTGCAACGTGAGGAAGTGAGTTGCAAATCTCGTAATTGCAGGCCTAACAAGCTCTTTGCCTCCAGTGTGTTTCCTCATTAGGTTCAATACCCATGAGTGGTTGTAAATGTATTTTGTAATGCACTTGGCATGCTCTACAGTGTTTTTTACCCACTCCACTTTGCCTCAAGCATGAGGTCTATGCAATGTGCAGCACATGGAGTCCAAAATATGGTCTTATATTTGGCCTCAACCATCTTTCTAGCAAGAACATAGTTTGAGGCATTATCAGTGATGACCTGCACAACATGCTGCTCCCCAACTTCCTGAATAACGTTATCCAAAAGCTCAAATAGAAGGATTTCATCCTTTACCTTATCAGATGCGTCAACTGATTTCAAAAACATGGTTCCTTGAGGGCAAGAAACAAGGAACTTAATGATAGTGCGGTTCTTTCCATCGGACCATCCATCTGACATAATGGAACAACCTGTTTTGAGCCATGAATCTTTAAAATCAACCAAATACTCATCAATGGAAGATATCTCTTTTTGCAAAAGAGCTCCCCTCAAGTCATGCATACTAGGGCCTTTGACCTTTCCTGCAGCTATAACAGAGTCCCACATAACTTGGTAATAAGGTGAGCGAGCAGCATTAAATGGGATATCTGAATCATACCACCATCTAGCAATGTATTGGTGAAAAGTTTCTTTGCATTGTCTTTTCCAATGTTGATCCAAAGTGGGTTGAGAACTTGGCTGGGAGGAAGTGGGATTAGAAGAGGCAATGTTGGCAGAAGATGAGAAATAACTTTGGATGTTTGTTCTCTTTGTTCCTTTTGATGGTTGGCCAATAGAAGGATGAACATAGTGAAAGGGGTCATTGGTGGAAGGGATAGAAGTGGTGTCTTGAATCTCATAATCATCATACCCACTCTCTTTCATGGCTTCAAATAATTCCCTTTTCCTTGCAATGTCATCTTGGATGGCCTTCTCGCTAGCCTTATCCTCATAAAATTTTTCAAGCTTGGAAATGTATTCTGCCCTAATAGGACCTAACAGTGCATTTGGTGCATCACATGGCTTTACTTGGCCTCTTATCCCAGCCAAGTGTTGTTTCAACCTAAGAATACCCCCACCTCCAATAGATTTATGGCATAATTTGCATATCATTTTTCCATCAATTACATCACAATGAGCCCATGCACTGTCCTTTCCTTTTGGAGCCATGTTTGCTTGAAATAATAACAATTTGCAAAGAAATCTGCCATTTAAACAAAAAATTGCAGCTAAGCAAAATGGAAAACCAAAGATAAATGTAGGAAAACAAATGCACATGCAAGGCTCAAGCTACAAAATTTGATAGCATAGAGCTAGAGAGTTTATAGCATACATGATAGATCATAGAAGTGAGAAGATTATAACACATAAAAAAAAAATTCATGGACAACAGACTCAAATGAGGAATTATCAAGTGCAAATCCTTACCTGGAAATGCAAACTAGCTCCCTTAGCCTCCTCTTGAAGATGGCAACTCCACTGACAGCTACACACTATCTCCAAAATAGCTCCAACTCCAACTCCAAGATGACTACTTTAGCAAAAACTCCACACTCTCCAAGCTCACAAACAAACTCACAAACACTCACAAACACTCCAACTCAGTTGTGTGAGACAAATGAGAGTGAGAGGGGTCTCTTATAGCTTGGAGAGGGTGTTTTTGGAGGGAAAACACCTTTACCTCCCCCCCAAAACCCCTAAATCACAAACCAAATCTGCCTTTTTGCATGGTTCGGTGGGCATGCCAAAAACCGGCCGGTTTAGGACGGAACCGGCCGGTTTGTATCAAACCGGCCGGTTCCGTCCTAAACCGGCCTGTTTGATACAAACCGGCCGGTTCCGTCCTAAACCGGCCGGTTTTCACTGGTTAGGGCCCAAAAAAGGCGAAATGCCATGTATAACCGGGTTTTTTGGCCGGTTCGGACCGGCCAGCTTGCTAACCGGTCGGTTTGACCGGTTTAAAACACTGGGTTTTACCCATGGTATCCCTTCTCTCCATTTAGGGAGAGAAAACATGTAGGTGAATTAACTTTTGCATTTTCTTGTTTTCCATTCTAATTGCATGTTTAAAATTTACACAACCTCACTCATCACATTTTTATTTTGTTCAAATAAGTTTGCTACAAATTCAACTTAAGGTTTTGCATTCTCCATTTTATATGTTAATTTGTGCTACAAACACTTTACTTTGAACAAACTACTCTTGACATATTCATTAACTTAATTTTCTATAAGTCATTTTAATTTCGTGTTGCCCATTCAAGCCCATTTCTTTTGCAAAGTTAATCAATCTTGAGTTCACTTAATCACAAGCATTGTTAATTATTTACATGCAAGGAATCTCCAAGTTTTATTTGCTTTTGGGTAAATCACAAAACTATCATAAGGCAAAGCAAACATTTTTCACAAATCCTACATGTGTATGCAATTTTGTGTTTAAGGCAATTTCTATCATTTACTTAACTTTTGCAAATTTACTTGCATGACATAGTAAGCATATTAATAGTTGCATTTTACAAGCTTCCAAAGCCTCATTCAAAATTAACTTCCAACTTAAGTTGGTTGTATAGACATTTAGAGACCCTCCACCTCTATTGACTCCTCACTGTGAGATTTGAAATTTTAGGTGAGGGTGAGGTCTGAGGATTGGAATTTAATTGAAATCTTGCTTTTAGAGTTTAACTTATAAAATCAACCAAGAGCACATTTACATTTTCATTTTACTTTATTTGCAATTTCCCATTTTGCTATCTTGATTTGTTTTGAGTTTCATTTGCAAATATCATTTTTTTTCATTTCAAGAAGCATTTATGATGCAAGTATTGTGAGTTCTTTACTTTTGCAACAATCTAATTTTTTGGTACTTAGAATATTGATCATTGGTGTAGTTCTATTTTATGTTATTGCTTTGATGATCATTATGCTCATGAGTAATTGATGTATCTTGTTATTTGGGGCATTTTCTTCCAAGCTACTATTTCCTTTATAGTTGCAATTGGTGTTCATATACTTATTCGTGGGGGTTTTCCTTAGCTTGAGCCATATTCTTGTGTTCTATTGTCTTGGCTTGTCTTCCACATTTATCTTTTATGTTCTTTCTTCAGTTACTGTCAATGTGATAATGATGTATGTGATTGCTAATGGAAATGTAATGGATTGATACATGGACTAATGTGGAACATTGAGGTAACTGTCCTAAGCAAAGAACATGTTAACCAAAAATTAACATGGTATTAGAGCTCAAGAGAGGACAAGGCCAAGCTAGAGTGAAAGAGGAGGGAATGCAATCACAAGAGAAGTTGTCAAGTTTCCATTGAGCAAGGGATTGTTAGAATGAAGAAGAGGTATCTTGTTGTAAGCCCTAGCAATCATGGAAGATCTCTAAAGGAGCTAAGAATTCAATTTTGGGTATTTGTTAGAGCTAGGCTTCATAGCTCATGAAGGCTGCTAATAAAACCTGAAAACACTAATCATAATTGCAAAGCCCTACTTCAACAACTAAAGGAAACAATCCTATCTTGAGGTGATACATATGCAAACTATTTCTTCTGTCTGCGGTTAGAAGTAATTAGAAGTATATGTGGATAAGTTTTTCTCTGAAAATCATCGCTAATCAAATATGATACTTACCTGCAGCTTAAGGGTTTCCGGAGATTTAACAAAGATGGAAGGGTTTTAGTTTCTGAGTTTCCGAGGGGTCTTTGGTTTTTCATTTGGGCAACTCTATCTTGCATGTCTCACCATTGAATTCAAGCAAATTGAAGTAGGACTAAAGTAGAAAGATTATCTTATCCTTGCTGTCTCGAACATTAGTTTGACCATTCAATGCTTGTTCTATTTATCACCAATTCTGTAATATTCAAGGAGCATCGAAAGTTTTATTGGCTCCTTATGGTTTCGATTGGGTAATCTTGACAGATTTGAAGTAGCCTTGGCACTTCGACCCTCCTTAGAGCATTCTTCTAAGCTTCACGCAACATAATATTCATCCCTGATTCAAAGGAGTTGTTCTCTGTCACATCAACACTATTGTCTACACAAAACATCTAAGAATTTCCAGCGAAGAAGTATAATAATTCAATTTACTGTCTACCTTCTGAAGTTCTGAAACTAAAGTCAGATCCCAATCACTGTGAAGTGACACCAGTTTTGACTTTAATATGCATCATTTAGAAGGCTCAAATTATTACTGTAATAAAGTAACGAAAATGCACGAATCTCTTGTTAATTTTTGCAACTGTGGTCAAATTCCACCTTGGACAACTCAAATGATCAAGATAATGATCGCATTATATTCCTCTTTTCGAGAGGACCAAAATCGACCTAAAGATCACCTAATTTGGTTAAATAGAAGTTAAGTTTTGAATTATTTTATTCATGCATACATTATGGAATGGGTCAGCCCTAACCACATGGGTAACTGCTTGGGTCAATCTTAACCCCAAGTTAACCCTCAGGAAAGCCTATAAAAGGAAGTGACCTCAAGTTCATTTCAACACATCATCATCTTTCTATTCTTCTATTTTGTCTTGGCTCGCACAGGTACGTCAGAAGGAGTTTGCATAGGGTTCGAAATTACAGGTGAAAGGTTCGCTCTGAGTTTGGGTTTTCTAGATCTCGGTCACTGGCATAGATCAAGACATTTTCGTCCCTGGTCGCAGGCACAGAGTAGGCAAGGGAGCGACTCTAGCTCTCCGGTCGCTCAGAGACAGTTCAATGGGAGCGACTTTGGGTTCAGAGGCAGATCGGAAGGTTTCGGTCCCCTGTCACTCGCACAGAGTAGCCCTGGGAGCTCGCACAACTACAAGAAGGGAGCGACTCTGGGTTTCCGCTGTTTTATGCCACAGTCGCACACATGAAGGCCTCATGAGAGCGACTCTATAGTCACAGTCGCTCGCATATAGTATGCGTGAGAGCGACCCAGGTTTTTCGGTCGCTCATAGACAATGTTGATGAGGGCGACCTAGTTCAGATCTAGGGTTTTTACATCTGGGCTTCAGTCAACTTCAGTGATTTGGATTTCTATCTGCTGTTATACAAATATGAGGATCTGATTTGTTATTTTCCGCTGAAAACATATGTATTGGGCTCATTGACAGTAACAACAGTGCTCAGCAGTGTTCGACACAGTGACAACAATATACAGTAGTTGACATCAGTTTGTGACAGGCACAACACATTACAACCATCAATATGAGGGTTCTGATTCCTAGCATGATTGGATCTGTTTCATAGATATCATTATTGCTTTTGCTGCATAGATAAAGTTAAGGATCATTGTACTCTCTTTTGCCGCATCATTTGATGACGATTTAAGAAGAAGAAGATTTGCAAGGGTTTTCCCCATAGTGGGTTTTGCCTTGGTCTTGGACCGATCCTAGTGTCTCTGTGTGAGTGCATGCTTTTCTTCTACTCTTCCTTTTATGTTCCGCTGCATTAATGATGTTGGTGATGTTGTTTCTTTCTATGTAATTGCATATGTTGATGTTTAATGGTGTAGATTTGAATAATGCAATGATGATATGGGGTGAACTTAATGGATTAATGATTAAATGCAATTATCAAAGCAAAGAACAATGTCGCCCTAAGAAAATTTAACATCTCTGAAATTGAAGTAATTCAAGTTACTCAGTCTGTTCTCAAGTAGTTACGGACCACGGTCATGACTGACAGAGTGGAAGGCTGTGTTTGTCATCAACAAGCCTGAATCCTTCCTTGAACCAATTACAATGAAAATTCAAACAATAATTCAAATCAGATTCCTCCAAGCAATAGAGTTTCACATAAAGACAGGAAGTTTGTAATGAAGTCTGATTCAAAGGCAATTCTGTGCGACTCTCCTGGAGCATCGTTTGTGTAGCCTAATGGTGGTCACTGTAGTAGCCAATCAATAAATTTATATGCAGCTCTTTATTTATTGTTTATGAGTACAGAGAGATCAAATTTATATTTTTGTTCAAATGATCATAAGTGTATTGACAATAATGGTGAAATGCTGGAAAATAGACAACATACTTTAAATTAGAATCTTGGCATTTATGTCGTGCTACTATAGTATTTGTTAAGCAGAGATGTGTGAGCTTTGGGATTAATGCCTGAAAGGACAAAACTGTATCGTTGCCCTATCCATCATCTTGTGGAGGGTTTGTTGGTATCATCATGAAAATACCCAGTTGTGATGACAATTGAAGATATTCCAAGTTTTGAAGGGAATCTCTAGTTTGTCACTACAAATTGTTTAGGGCAGAATCATAGTTGTAAAATGCAAGGCATTTCCTGATAACAATAGTATCTATGACATGAAAGGTATAATTGGAAGTGAACCAGCTTGACTCCTTAGTGACATTGTCAAGCATTCTCACAGTAACAACAATAATATTGCCTGGCATCTCTAAGTCGTACAATGACTGAATTTTGTGCATCAAACTCCATGATACAATGTGTTATAATAGTCAGCTATAACTTTGTTGGCTGTAAGAATTGAGTAGGGATAGTAGACAGTATGTTTGCACCTGTATACATAGTTCTTTAATGCACAAGCTATTGCAGCCCCTTTGACTTTGACATCTTGAATAAGGGGTGAAGTACCTTTGAAGTCTTCATTCTTGAAGAACAATTATAAGAACTTGGCATCCCATTGCAGTTCTTTGATCATGAAGGATAGAGGCGGATGTGTTGGCAAAGGCACTTGGGGAGGATTTCTAGTCACAAACGGGGATGTGCATCTTGTTCGCAATATCTCAATCTATGATAGTGAGGAGGAACCTTACCATCTGGTGGGTAAAACTGTATCAGAGTCTGTGGAGGAATTCAAAGAAAAAGTTGGATCAATAAAGGAATATTTGCTTCTGACGATGAGGCTTCAGTAGCCGCTGTCTGAGCTATCACCAATATTTTTATCTCCATGGCAATAGATAGGCATGACCAAGAAAAGGAGATGGTTGCAGTGCTCTTGTCCTCTTTGTATGCTGATGTGGTTGAACCTGAGCAGTAGTTGATGACATACTTCCTTCGACCTTTCTGACCAAATCATCGAAATCTCCTCCAGAGGATTCAAAGGGAGTTGAAGTAATTTAGAAGACTGAGAAAGATGTTTGTCGGTTCCTCTTCATGTAGAAATGGTCGAATGGCTTGATAACTCTTTTTTTCCCAATGATTATTACAAGAAGGATGTCCATGTCGAAGGTCATAAGGATTAATAGCAAGTTGCAGATAGCTCTATGGGCAAGGTTACTTTCCCGATTTTCAAAAGGAGCTATGATTCAATTATTGATGATGTTTGTCGAGTAGATGATGATCCTCTCATTTATCAATGTAAGAGGGAGTTGATTTCTTCCTTAGCTTAAAGGTTTGATAAAATGGAGAAGCTGCTGATCGAGATATAAACATCTTGAGGATAGTCTGAGGTACTCTACCGAAAATTGCTGGATTAGCAGTATGGTGAATGCAAAGAGCACATCTAGGTGTTATAATCCACCTTTATTTTGTGGATGAATCAAAGACTAAAGTCTGGTAGCACCGTTGAGTCTGTATGTATAAAGCAGTAAGCATGGCTTCTTATGAAGTCATTTAAGGAAGCTCTTTAATGTGCCATTTAAGCACGTGTTGGAAACCTCCGTTGTATATTGCAAAATGGGGTTTTTTTCTTTTCTTTTTGGAGAATCCCGTGTTCCACGACCGCTCCAAGCATATTGGCATCAGGTACCACTTTATTTGGGATATGGTACGACTGGGAGCAATCAAGCTCCATAATTTCAAGATGTATGTGCATGTTACCGTCATCCTCACAAAGCCTCTTGGTAAGGTCAAGTTTATCTTCCTTCAGAGAAAGGTTGGGAGTCGTGGAAAGATCCTACTATGGAGTATCCTGGTCGAACATTGAGCTCCAAGAGCTCCTAGGGGCCTAGAGTACTTTTTGGAGCTATATGCGACCATATCATGTTGTTCACTCCTTTCCCATGGGTTTGCTATGTACAGGATGTGGCTCATCCTTTCCCTGTATGTGTTTACCCCAGTGAGAGATGCATATAGGCATGCTCATTCCCTACATGTTTCATCCTTTGCCCACATGTAAGATGCTCATTCCCTACATGTTTCATCCTTTTCCCACATGTAGGATGCTCATTCCCTACGATCGATGGTTGACATGTTGGTGGGACGTGGTTCATCCTTTCTCCACATGTAGGATGCTCATTTCCTATGATCGATGGTTGACATGTTGGTGGGACGTGGTTCATCCTTTCCCTATGTGTAGGATCCTTGCTACGATTGTCGGTTGGCATGCATGTAAGACGTGGTTCATCCTTTCCCTACTATCAGTGGTTTGCATGCACGTAGGATGTGGTTTATCCTTTCCCTACGATGGTTGTGTTTTGGGAAAAGGACACATGCATAGGGTGAATGGTTCACCTTCCCCTACGGTTGATGAGATATGCATAGGAAGAGTGGTTCACCTTCTCCTATGGCATATAGGTAGGATGAGTGGTTCACCTTCTCCTGCTGTTGCCCTAGCATCATCCTACTCATGTAGTCTAGGACATATAGGAAGTACCTCACATCTAGCCAATGAGTTGGGAAAAGTGGTTAGGGACTATAGCACTATCGATGGACGCATCGTGTACTGCCGTACTCCCTATGTCTAGGATGCATGATGTTCAACAACTTGATCTGGGATCAAGTCTGATTTGGGGCTCTACCCCTAGTTATCTAGACTGACATTTTTCGGTGGAGAGTGGTATGTTCTTATGACTCACTGTCGATTGATTCTTCTTATTATCTATATCAGTGTTCAATAGAGCCAAGACGAGTTATAAAGATTGTTCATTGGTAGGTGGAATTCTCCCTAGTTGAGAGGGAGTATTAAAATTGGCAACTAGGGCCAAATTCCATGTTTGACAACTCATTTGGTGGAGATAATCATTGCATTGAATTCCTTTTTTTGAGAGGACAAAAATCGAACTAAAGATCACTAAATTTGGATAAGGAGAAATGTGTTTTTGAATTAAAGCCAACACCTGCAAATTCTCAAGGTCGGCCACACCCTCATGTAGGCTCATGAAGCCCAAGCAACATGTCTCTTGACCCCCAACGATTTGTATAAATAGAGGTGGTCTCCAACCTCACTAGACACATCCTTGTGCACCATTCTTGTGATAATTCATCTCTGTGGTAGCGAAGCTGGTTAGAGGACAAGACGTGGAAGAAAGGGTTGTTCTGGGCATATCTATCTTCTGTTGCAGGGCTGAGTTATCTCATAGGCTGACCACAGGCATAAGGAAAGAGCTAAAGTGCTTGGGTGTGTTTTTATGATATGTGAACTCTCTCCTAGGTGGGCCGCAGCTTCAAGAAGCCCTTCTCAAGTAGGCCGTAGGCCTAATCTTGCTGATTAGGGGGCCAAGATACTTAAGAAGGATAGCTGCAGGCCTTGAGGTAAATTCTAGGCAGTTTGAGTGGGTAAATTTGTCCTTGCAAGTCCGAAATCAAGAGCTGGAAGGCAGAGCGATTTTGTGTCTGGGCTAAAAGTCTCTCCTTTAGAGGCCGCACTTCAGAGCAGTGACTTTAGGATGAGTTGCAGGTCCGTACAAGCCTAGATAAGGGGGATGGGAGGCTTGATTTGGGTATAGACCAGCCCTAAGGGCCAATGAAGGGAAACTTCTTGTTTGCCTAGAAGAGCCATAGTTGAAAGGAGGTGTTTTGGAGTTGTTAAGTGAGACAACGATGGACTGAATGTTTCATCAGCTTAAGAAGGCACAATTTGTCTACTCTAGAATTGCATTTTTTGGGCCATCTATTTATCTAAGGGTAGTGATATTGGATCTCCAAATTGGCAAGTCAATTTTGACTTTGAATTGTTGCACTCTCTCTTTGATGAACTTTTGATACTAATAATAAGAAGATTTAATCAACGATTTTCCTCATCTTGGGGTTTTTCCATGTCTTGAGCCATATTCTTGTGTTCTATTGTCTTGCCTTGTCTCCCACATTTATCGTTTATGTTCTTTCTTCAGTTACTGTCAATATGATAATGATGAATGTGATTGCTAATGGAAATGAAATGGATTGATACATGGGCTAATGTTTAACATTGAAGTAACTATCCTAAGCAAAGAACATGTTAACCAAAAATTAACAATCAAAGAACAATATACTTATCTTTTGGTAAAATGGTGAAGGCTCCCTCTTAATCTAGCCTTTTTGAGGGATACCTACAACTTAAACAATAAAAAAAGTTCTAATTGTTCAAAAGTGTAACTAGGTTCGGTCTTCATAATGACATGTGTAATTGTAATCTTATGTAATTGATGAAAAGAAGAAAAATAAAATTATAGTAATGCTTGTCTCATGGGTTACGTGAGCAAGGAATTTTATTTTAGTGATGGCTCCCATTGTGAGCCTTTAGGATTCGTCATCTAGCCATAAAAGTCAATTTGAGTCTATGTCATGTAAAAAGGACCCTTCTTGGGCATGTTACATCTTATATGAATCATTTAATAGGTGTGAAAATCCTTCCAAGACAAGCACAAGAACTCTCCTTCATGTCGGCTACAAAATAGAATAAAGATCTCCTCCAAATGACACGTCGGCTCACCCTCCAACAAGTCGGATTATTTTGACAGGGAAACAACTATAAATAGGGTTGCTCGGCATCATTTATGGAACAAATTTTCAGTCATCATACAGTCTGATGTAAAAGGTGCGAAGTACAGCGAAATGGAGCCTTATAGTCAGTGAAATGAAGGGAAGTAAGAGCGAAGTCCCTTGCATGGTTTTGGGTTTGTTTAACTGCTGAAATTATCCACACGTACAATGAATCTTTGCTGTTCAAATTGCAAAAGGAAGCTGAAGCATTACAATCATATTTGAGGACAAAATCAAGGAGAAAGTCAAGCTGTTACTCAAGTCGAGTTCAAGGAGAAGAAGTCTCCTTATAGACCAAGGGAAAACAAGGGTCTAAGTTGGTCCATCTTCATGAGCTAGGTTTTCTTACCCAGGACCGAAAGTTGCAGGGTTGTCCTAGGAACCAAAACTTAGAAGGATAGCCAAAAAGGAGGAAGATTCGTGAAGTGTGTCTATCATTGACACAAGGAAGAAGGAACTCATCAAGGGAACTTTGTGACTTGGTCTTGGAGTGGCAAATAGGTCAAGGGTCTTGGTCTTGGTATTCGTCAATTAGATTCCCTATAAGAAGAAGAATTTGTTCAGGTTTTCCTCTCAAGTGGGAGAGGTTTTGGCACTGGCTGATAGCCTATATTCTGTGTCTCTTGTCTCTTTATGGTTTATGCATTGGTAGCTGTTTGATGAAGAATAACACTATACTAACATAAGTAAAGAAGATCCTAATCTAAGAAGTAAAAAGCATTCACAAGCAGTTATCTAAAGTAGAGAAATCACTTAATCTTGATGCCCTATATTTCTCAACACTAATAAGATATATTAGATCTACAAACTTTAGAAATCAGAACATAAAAGAAAAACATTGCAAAACTTAAAATATAAGGATATGCAAGGGATAGTATCCCTAAGAGACTTTAGCAAATAGGTCTTTGACTTCAGATTCTTCAAACTTGTTTTTCTTGGGTGGAGCTTCATCGACAATATTTGCATGTTCTCTTTCTCTCTTATTCCTTGGATTTTCAGGACATTGACTTTTGTAGTTCCTCATCTTATGTCAATTGTAGCATTCAATCTTTGATAGATCAACCTTCTTCTTTGGTCCTTTGAATTTCTTGTATCCTCCCTTCCTCTTGTGATTAGGAGAGTATGCATTGGAGGTGTTGTCCTCATCTTCTTCCTTCTTATTATTTGCTAATGAGATGCAGGCTTCTTCTTGACTACAAGCATTCCACATTTGTTCAAAGGTTCGTGTGTCTTTCCAACTACTAATTCCTGATGCAAAAGAGCTCTAATATTTTGGTAGACCTAGTAGTGCAACAATCATGAGTTCTTTCTCTGGTACAAATTCATCAATAGCTTGGAGTTCATCTCTTATTCTAGAGATCCTTACAAAATATGATGATACAGTATCATCTTTTGTCATCTTTATTGTTCTTAATTCATTCTTGAGACTAGCTATCTGACCAATATTCTTGATGGTAAACAACTTGGAGAGGGCTTCATACATTTCTTGTGCAGAATCTATATTGGATATGTATGGGATTAGATTGTCCTTCACTCCATCTACTATTAGATTCATGGCCAAGATGTCAGTTTCCCTGTACTTTTCCTTTCCTGCATCATCTGTAGGTTTCTTAACTTTTCCTTGAACAAAATCCAAAACTTTATGCTTAGCAAGAATAAGATCTATCCTCTTCTTCCATGCCTTGTAGTTGGAGGCTCCTTCTAGCTTATTTTTTGTCTTCATTGAGGTTGCCATAGACTTTATAATATCTCCTTTACTTGATATAGATAGTAGGCCTTCCTTTTCTTATATGATCCTTTCCTTAATGATCTTCCTTTGTTCCTTCCTCCTTAACCCTTCTTTCAATAGACCTTCAAGCTGCCTTTTTCTTTCCTCCTTCACCTTAGCTCTGATACCATGTTAGAAAATCAGAAAGGCAAAAATATTTTCTTATATTGATAATTACTTGTGATATTCTTGTAGTCTTATTAACTTCTCTTTATGTTCTTCTTTTATCTTCTTTTCATCAAGCAATCATCAAATCAAAACATGAAGATCAATGACACAAGATATAGGTACTCAGCGAGGGCTAAAACCCCTCTATAGGGGAAAACCAAGTCAAACTCTCCCACTAGTAAATCAAATTGAGATAGACCAAGACCTTGGACCAAAAGACCTTCCTTCTCCACCAAGTCAACCCTCAAACTGTTCTTCCTAACTTCAAAGATCAACTGCAACAATACTGCATCAAAACATAATTTCAGCCCTACTGCTTCAGAATTTCGGCCCAGCTTCAGTGCTGCAACTTCGGCCCTCTTGCCACTTTAGCTTCTTCGCATGTGTGAGACAAAGAGAGAGAAAATTCGACTTCTTTTGCTCGAAAATAACTTCCTTCTCCTTCGCTAGGTTTTCCTCCTTTGAATTTCACACCCTTTTATGCTTCCAGCTATTGCTAATCGAACTTCTTGATTGATGCTCCAAATGAGGTCGAATAATTGCCAATATATAGTGAATCTGTGAGGTGGAATTCCCATGATGAGGCCGACTTGGTGGAGGAGGCCTAAATCACCTAATTTATATAAAAATAATTTTTTTTCTTAACTGATAAAGCCCAAGAAGGGTCTATTACATGATGACAAGGACAAGGACCCTTGACATAAACCCTAGAAGCTTGCGATGGAGGCTTTGACCTATTACCATTGACGCAAATATGAAACCCATGCTTTAACAATTAATTTTTCTTTCATAATAAAATTTCTTTTTCTTTCTTTTGACAAATACATTACATCATGACTCAAATACAATTACGAAGACCGACACTAGTTACATTTTTCAACAACCTCGATTATTTTGTTGTTGGACCTTGGAGGTCTTCGCTTTTCTGGACAGTCTCGGGCATGGTGACCATGCTTGTGAGAATTGTAGCATTCAATTTTTCTCAATCTTCTATTGGAGTCCTTGGATTCAAGAGTAGGCTTTCTTGAATTCGATGGTCTGCCTTTTCCTTTTCTCTTCTTACCTTGAGCAACAAATGCAATGGGCTCCCCTTCTTCATGCTTTTGAATTCTCCCTCTAGATATCATCCCGGTCTCTTCTTGAGTGCACTTGCCAATGAGCTCATCAAATGTCGAGAACCTGTCATTGTTGCTAACAATTGTAATGAATTTCTCCCAAATAGGTGGAAGACCTCCAAGGGCAATGAGTACTAGCTCTCTATTAAAAGTAACTTCTTCGACAGACAACAATTGATCCTTGAGTTGGGATATCCTCATGAAGTATGACTGCACAATCTCTCCCTTATTCATCTTGATGTCCTTGAGTTGATTCTTCAAAGAAAGAATGTGACTCAAGTTGTTGACTTTGTACATCCCAACCAACTTATCATACATTTCCTTGGATTTCTTCAACTTTGAAATATAAACAATCAAATGATCTCTTAATTAATCAATAATAATATTCTTAGCTTCACTTATCTTGTACTTGGCCTTGATAGTGGCAGAAGCATTCTTAGGTGGCTCAGGTACCTTGCCTTCAACATATTCCAAGACATCATTTTCATCCAAAGTCACATCCAACCTGCTTCTCCAAACTGCATAGTTAGATGAGTCATTTAACTTCTCTTCAATCTTGAAATATGAGGCAGACACCTTGACCAAGTCAAATAAGTTCCTTCAAATCAAATTTCTTCAATGATGATTGCTCGTCTCCTTTGGCTTGTCTTCACCTCAGCTCTGATACCATGTTAATTTTCCAGTGTTCTATGCTTAACACAATCACTTATTACAATTCTTCTTCAATTAGCAATCACTCTATTCAGTAAATTCGGTCTTCCAAATGACAATAAGCAATTGTATATAGAAAAGTAATCCAAATTCACAAATAGAAGACAACCAAGAACAATAGAGATACAACAGTTTGGTCAAATACCAAGGAAAAAACCCACAAGGGGGAAAACCCTTTCAAAATTCTTCTTCTATTAGATTGTCATCAAATGTTCAATAGAGAGACAATTTTCAAGTACATCAACTAAGAGTCAAAGGTTAAAGCCTTGATTAGTCCAATCTACCATCCAATATCCAATCAATGATGAGCCCAAAAAGTCAAATATGGTCAAATGTCAAATTTGCAAATTCAGGTCAAAGTCCAAAACAACAACAGTAGCTCTAACCAGTCGCAGTCAATTGTCAAATCAACCTCCCAAAAGTTCAATCAAGGCAACATTCAAAAGAGTCCCAAAATATGCCTTTGAAAATGGTTAATGTCAAAGTCAACCCTACGGTCAAAGGGCAGCTTCAGGTCTGCAGTCAAGCAAAGTCAAAGTGCTTAGAAAAGTTTGATCTCCTTGCTCCTGAATTCAGTCTCCAAGACAAAACTAAAATCCCAAGTCAAATCATGCCCAAAATCCCAAAAGCCAATGCTGGTCAAAGGCCCAAAATGGAAAGTCACCGCAACAAACAAAAATGTCTTCCTTCCCTTTGCACATGTGATCTCGGATCTGCAATTTTAGAGCTATATGGACCAATCAAGAGAAGATGTGATGTGTGAATGATGCCTCCAAGTGATGTGACATGTGGTCTATTTATATGTGTCCAAAGAGGTCGAATTTCTTTGCCCAGGCCAACTTGAACTTTGGTGCATAAGTGGGTTTCACTTTAAAAGTAATATTTTTCCTTGAGCAAATTAAATTCTTCCAAACGCTAGTAGCCTCTCCAAAGAGTGAGGAGGGCTTCCCAAAGGAGGTAATTTCTCCCTGAGTTGCCGAATTTCAACAACACATTGCCAAACAATGCCTTGTAAGAGTCCAAATGTAGGTCTTTTAATCTGCTACAGATATGCAAATAGAAGCCTTAGTTAGAGAAAAGAAAGGACACTCCTTCAGATTATCCAATCCTCGGAACAACTCAGATTTCATAGCTCTGCTCCAGATTGCATGGACAGAGGTTGCATTAGGACCAAATATGCCACAAACAACTCGAAATTCACCCACATATATATCAAAACTAGGTCAACGAATTAGCCTTAGAAGGACAAGGAAAGTTACTGAACTTGCTTCTGTTCAAGACCGAAATAAGGCCTCAAGACCCACGTATCTATTACAGAAGTATAGCCTCAAATATGTGGCTTTGGAGGGGCCGTAAAAGGCTTTGAACAAGGGTTGGTTAGTCTCTTAAATAAGCCCTAACAGTGTCGTGACAACGCTCCAAACCTCATGCAAATAGCAACCTCAAACAAGCCATAAAAATCAACAAAAGTTGCTTCTGAACCCTGCTAGGATATGCCTCGGAAGGGCCGAATGGCCTCAGGAGATGCTCAAAAACCCCAACGAACACCATTCATCAAAGATTAAAACATCAACCCTAAACTATGTCCAAACTCGACCTACTTCTTTAGATGAGCGTGACTCCATAGATATTTCAAATAAGTGCGTGAGAGATGGTTCCAATGTAGGGCAGATGATCCATATTTATATTGGCCGAGGAGACTTCTCGATGGGGGCAAGCCGACTTGTTCAAGGGGGAGCCGACCCTAAAAAAAAATTAAATTTGAAATTCAAAATTAAGAGCCAAAATAATTTATTTTGGAGGCGGACTTATTTTCCAATTAAAGATCCTCTTTTGCAAGCGAATTTGACTAGGATAGACCCAACATAATTTTAATTTAATTTTCTTGAAATAGAAAGCCACTAATAAACCAATCAATAAGCTGCTTGCAACATCTTCTTTGGGGCTTCTTGACCAAACTTCAAGGCTTCAACTTTGAATAGCTATATGTCCTCAACTGTGAAGAGTTATGTGGCATGCCTCCTACCGTTGGAATTGGCACGATGCAGAGAATCAAATGAAGATGGTCTTGAGAGTAAATCTACTGTTCTTCATCCTCAAATTCTTCAACAAGTGCGGGGCAATATGATTAGGCATTAGGGCTTTTAGGACGTCATATCTAGTGATGCTTCGAATCAATGTGATCTTCAAACATATAGTAAAAGTGTTCAAGGACCGGTGTTGGCATAAAGGACAACACCATTCAACAGATACATTGGCTTGCAACAAAGCATGTATTGAGGTACCTACATGGTACAATTGAATATGGTTTGAGATATGCCTCAGGTGGTGAAGTGAATCTACAAAGATATACAGATTCACATTGGGCCAGGAGTGCAGATGATAGAAAGAGCACATCAGGGTGCTTCTTTAGCTTGGGATTGGCTATGATATCCTGGATTAGTAGGAACCAGACTTTGTCACACTCAATATAGCAGAGGCAGAATATATCGCAACAAGTGACACAAGTCAGGAAGCAGTATGGCTTCGGAAGCTACTTGCAGGGCTATTTGATCAGGAGCTTGAGCCGACCTTGTGTAATGAACGAAAGTCATATACACGTGGAAATATTTAAAATACTTTGAAGACTAAGACATCCATTGTAGGATAGTAATAGTAAATTGTATAAAAGAATTGATGTAGGATGATTACAATTGAAAATGAGGGTCTGCTTATATACCCTAGGTAGGTTCCATTCCACGAACGGTCATGTCTCTAAGACATGCCTTTTCATTACTAACTAACTAAACATTAGTTTATTACTTATTATTTATATTTATATTTATTATTGTTTCTATATGAATTATATTCATAACATTGCCTCTCCCTTCAAGAAGCTTTGTCCTCAAAGCTTACTGAGAACATCTTCTCGTCTCTGAACTTTCATCTTCGTTGATACAAGACGATATGATACTCTGAGTGATAGACAAAATTGTCGTACTGAGAATGGATCGGACCATCCTAGATTAATCTTCTGGGGAGTCTTCTGATCTTTGGAGATGTGTGGTGAATAGTTATCGTATGATTAGATTCTACAAACTTCATTATTCCTAGGAACACAAATTTGTCGTTTATTTTTCTAGTGATACTGGTATGTAGCTTGATTGGAAAGTCTGCTCTTGTGATTCAGATGTCGATACATAACTCCTTTGGTTTGGCTTTCCCTTATCATATTAGTGGTTGATTCTTGATTTTCTTCAAGCGCTGTTGTTGTTGAGTTGGCGACTGAATCATCATTTGGAATGTCCATCGTTTGAACTTCAACTTCTACATATGTTTTAACTTCTCTAGGTTCCTCTTCTTCCTTACTTGTGATATTGACTGGAGCAATATTTATTCCTTTATCTTCAACTTGGATTGAAACGACTGATGACTAGAGCAATATTTTAAAGTATTTTTAATTTGGGTAAGTAGGGTTTGATTATGATTCCTTAGATGTATAAGTTCATCATTTTCTGAATCGTTGATTTTATTCTTAGTAGCCTCATCATCTCTTAAACTTTTGATTTGTTCTAATAATGTTTGGTTAAGGCTCTTTAAACGTAAATTTTCTTCTTCTTGTTCTAATAAACGCTTCTTGAGTTCCGTCTTTGTGGCTTTAGTTTTCTTGACTTGTTCGAGTAGTTTCTCATTGTGATCTCCGAAGTGCGAAATTTTTTTGTCTTTACTGCAGATGACTTCTTCCAACTCTTTTTGTTTCTTTGATATAATTTTTTTATTATCTTGAAACATCAATCCTGAAATATCCTTAAAGTCTTCTGATGAAGATGTTATTGATTCTGATTTGCTTGTTATGTCTCGAAATGTGACCATCTTCCCCTTATAAGGAAACGTCAAAACTTGTTTCTCTATGTTTAACATGAATGTACCCAAATCCTTAAACCAAGGTTGACCGAGAATGATGTCAATCTTTCTATTATCCATAGTTACAACACGAAATTGAAATATATACTCATAATGATCTACTGTCACTTGTAAATCACTAATTTTATACTCTTTTTGGCCAAAAATATTTTTCCTTTCACCAATGCTTGGCTCTAGAATTAATAGCTGATTTGCCAAATTAATGTTGATGTAATTTTTATCGTTGCTTGTGCTGATAGCGATATTAATTTATTTTCCTTGGATACTTCCTTTTAATGTAATTAATCTGTGATCCATAACTGAAAGACCATTATAGGTAAATCGTCCTTCCTTCATCATTATCAACTTAGGTTCCATTTTGTGCCTTTGTTAATAATTTTGTCGATTGATATATGAAACCAATTCCTTCTTGACTTATTTGTAGATTTTTTTGAAACAATTTTATTTGTAATCTATCTATCTATATATATATATATATATATTGTTTTGTTTTATTTATTTATTTTTATTTTTTTACTTCCAAGATTGACTGCCTTTTGTCTTGGTTGATAATTTTTTTTTTTTTTTTTGACAATGGCGTGAAGAATGGAGTGGTTATAGGGATTACATCGAGCCTTGTCACTGTAGTTTTTCTTCTTTTCTTTGAAATATATATATATATATATATATATATATATATATAAATTAAATAATAGTAATAATAATAATATTATTTATTATTATTATTATTATTTTTTAATAACTAAATTAATTTAATTATATGACTGGACAAAACTTTATAACTATATTGATATGTATATAGTTGAAAGTTTCGGACTGGTGACAGAGAGTCACACTGTTTGTGGCAGAATTGACCACGTAACAATAAACGTTAGAGGGATTCCAAGGCAGCGTACAGTGTCAGGGCGGATGGTCGAAGACGGAATCACAACGTGGTGGAATACCTGTCGGGATGAGCAATGGTGCCAGTGAATCGGTCAGGAGAATTGGTGGACATGTAGCGTGGAGAATTGGTGGCTATTGGGAGAGACTGGCGGATTGGTAACATTTGAAACTTAATTGCACCAGCTGTGAATAGGATGGATTGTACAGAATATAAATTGGTGGTTGAGTTGAAATGCACGATTGGTCGTTGTCAGTTGGATGGCTATGAGGAATCTACGTGTGGCTGTTGTAACAGAGGTTGGTTATGTTGCTACTGAATATGACAATGGTGGAGTAATAGGGATGAGGGCTTGAATGAACACAAACGTTGTGGGTTGTAGCTGTGACTGTCGATGGTCTGTTTGTGGCGGTGACTGATAGTCTGGTGGTCGATGCGGTTGGATAGAATTGTCGAAGAAATGCGTAACAGGGATCGTGTGGCAGTGGCAGGGGCAACCGTTGTCTGCTGCGATGAATGTGGCTGCATACGGGCCAGGGCTTCAGTAGCTTGGATGGACAAGAGGATGGCGGTGCCGTTCCGACCATAGATTGGATGACACGACTAATAGTGGTCAACGATGGATGGCAGCGACTTTAGAAGTGGAGCTCGTCGAACATTGTTGTGTATGGCGGTGGCTGTTCTGGCCACTAGTGATTCTGTCGAAAGGATGGCTATAGTGTCAGAATGGCTACCGCAGCCACAGGTAAGTCGATAAGTCGTTTTTGTTTGTTCGTTTGTTTTTTTTTATAATAATGGTTTTTTCTTTAATATTTTGTAATATATGATTTTGTTTTTATTTATTTATATTTATATTTTTTTATTTTTTTCTAATATTTTTTTGCTCTCTTTTTTTAGATATTTTTTTTTTGACTTTTCTCTTCTCCTTTTTTTTGGTTATATATTTTTTTCTTCTTTTAATGCTAATGGCCAAAGACCCAGTGAAATGGAGAAGAGGACAAACTCCCAAATTCTGAGTGAAACGCTTCAATTGTACGACAACGAGGTTGATGGAATGTTGATGGCCAAAGGCCTGGATCGAAGAACATGACTCTATACAGCAGTTGAGTGACCAGAGGATCAAAATGCTCTGATAACAATGTAACGACCAAGAGTTGTATAGGCAGTAGAAATATTTAAAATACTTCGAAGACTAGGATATGCATTGTAGGATAGTAATAGTAAATTGTATGTTGTATAAAAGAATTGACGTAGGATGATTACAATTGAAAATGAGGACCTGCTTATATACTCTAGGCAGGTGCCCTTCCACGAACGGTCATGTCTCTAAGACATGCCTTTTCATTACTAACTAACTAACCATTAGTTAATTACTTATTATTTATATTTATATTTATTATTTCTATATGAATTATATTCATAACAACTTGATATTTTGTGACAATCAAAGTTGCGTCAAGCATTTTGAGAATCTAGTTTTCATGACAGGTCGAAGCATGTTGAGATCAAATATCACTTCATTCAAGACATGGTGCAAAGAGGAGCAATGGAGCTCCAATACATATCCACAGATGAACAGATTACAATTGTTCTCACCAAGCCTCTGTTTAGAGCGAAGTTTGTATACTTTAGAGACAAGCTTAGTGTGATGCAAAATGTCTCTTTCGTTGAGAGGGATTATTGATGTCTTTGAAGTGTGGATTTTTTTCAAGTGCAGTCGATAGAAGCACAATATTTTTGAACTATTGGTAATTACTTCGAATGATATAGATCTTTTAACAATTCCATTTTATCGTTAAGCAATTACACTTCATAAATTCAACCGTAAACCATAAGGACAATAGAGATCACTATGCACAAAAAGAGAACACAACATTTACCCTGGGAAAACCCACTTGGGGGAAAAACTCAACAACCTTTTCCTTAGAGAAATTCTTCAGTTCAACAAGAGATACATCTAATGCGGCTAGTCAACTATGACATCGAAAAGATCAACAAGCTATGGTCAACCTAGTCTCCAACCCTCAAGTCAAGTCAAACCAAGTCAAACTTTAGCCTTCCAAAATTTCGGCCTGCATAGAAAACTGCCAAGAAAAGGTGACGTGCAAAATTTAAGAGAGAGAAATGCGAGATAGAGAGAGATATTCGTTCTTCTTTCTCCTGTTCTTCACTTGGATGCCTAGAACTTGTCTTTCTTGTGTGATGGTCGAATGATGCTCTTGTGGCGGAGCTTGAATGCCTTTATATAGTTGATTTGCCTGTCCAAAATAGGTGTCTCTTCACTGGGACGACTTGATTAACTTGGAGCCAAAAATTCAAATTTCAAATTTCGAAAAATTCACTTTCAAATCCGACATGAAGAACATATCTCATATAAATTCTTTCAAGGACTAAATAATCAAAATAACTTTAAAAACGTGTCTTTCAAGTTCTTTATACATTAGAAGGGCTAAAAGAGAACACAAGATTTACCCTGGGAAAACACACTTGGGGGGAAAACCCAACAACCGTTTCCTTAGAGAAATTCTTCAGATCAACAAGAGATACATCTAATGCGGCTAGTCAACTATGACATCAACAAGATCAACAAGCTATGGTCAAACCTAGTCTCCAACCCTCAAGTAAAGTCAAACCAAGTCAAACTTTAGCCTTTCAAAATTTCGTCCTGCCCAGAAAATTGCCAAGAAAAGGTGACACGTGCGAAATTTAAGAGAGAGAGAAATGCGAGCTAGAGAGAGATATTCGTCCTTCTTTCTCCTGTTCTTCACTTGGATGCCTAGAACTTGTCTTTCTTGTGTGATGGTTGAATGATGCTCTTGTGGTGGAGGTTGAATGCCTTTATATAGTTGATTTTCCTATCCAAAATGAGTGTGTCTCTTCATTGGGACAACTTGATTAACTTGGAGCCAAAAATTCAAATTTCAAATTTCGAAAATTTCGCTTTTAAATCCGACATGAAGAACATGTCTCATATAAATTCTTTCAGGGACTAGATAATCAAAATAACTTTAAGAACGTGTCTTTCAAGTTCTTTATACATTAGAAGGGCTAAAAGAGAACACAAGATTTACCATGGCAAAACTCACTTGGGGAAAATCCCAACAACCTTTTCCTTAGAGAAATTCTTCAATTCAACAAGAGATACATCTAATGCGGCTAGTCAACTATGACATCAAAAAGATCAGCAAGCTATGGTCAAACCTAGTCTCCAACCATCAAGTCAAGTCAAACCAAGTCAAACTTTAGCCTTTCAAAATTTCGGCCTGCCCAGAAAACTGCCAAGAAAAGGTCACACGTGCGAAATTTAAGAGAGAGAGAAATGCGAGATAGAGAGAGATATTCGTCCTTCTTTCTCCTGTTCTTCACTTGGATGCCTAGAACTTGTCTTTCTTGTGTGATGGTCAAATGATGCTCTTGTGGCGAAGGTTGAATACCTTTATATAGTTGATTTGCCTGTCTAAAATGGGTGTGTCTCTTCACTGGGCTGACGTGATTAACTTGGAGCCAAATATTCAAATTTCAAATTTTGAAAAATTATCTTTTAAATCCGACACGAGGAACATGTCTCATATAAATTCTTTCAAGGACTAAATAATCAAAATAACTTTAAGAGCGTGTCTTTCAAGTTATTTATACATTATAAGGGCTAAAAGAGAACACAAGATTTACCCTGGGAAAACCCACTTGGGGGAAAAACCAAAGAACCTTTAACTTAGAGAAATTCTTCAGTTCAACAAGAGATACATCTAATGCGGCAGTAGATAGAAGCACAATATTTTTGAACTATTGGTAATTACTTCGAATGATATAGATCTTTTAACAATTCCATTTTATCATTAAGCAATTACACTTCATAAATTCAACTGTAAACCATAAGGACAATAGAGATCACTATGCACAAAAAGAGAACACAACATTTACCCTGGGAAAACCCACTTGGGGGAAAACCCAACAACCTTTTCCTTAGAGAAATTCTTCAGTTCAACAAGAGATACATCTCATGCGGCTAGTCAACTATGACATCGACAAGATCAACAAGCTATGGTCAAACCTAGTCTCCAACCCTCAAGTCAAGTCAAAACAAGTCAAAATTTAGCCTTTCAAAATTTCGGCCTGCGCAAAAAACTGCCAAGAAAAGGTCACACGTGCGAAATGTAAGAGAGAGAGAAATGCGAGCTAGAGAGATATATTCATCCTTCTTTCTCCTGCTCTTTACTTGGATGCCTAGAACTTGTCTTTCTTGTGTGATGGTTGAATGATGCTCTTGTGGCGGAGGTTGAATGCCTTCATATAGTTGATTTGCTTGTCCAAAATGGGTGTATCTCTTCACTGGGCCGACTTGATTAACTTGGAGCCAAAATTTCAAATTTCAAATTTCGAAAAATTCACTTTTAAATCTGACATGAAGAACATGTCTCATATAAATTCTTTGAAGGACTAAATAATCAAAATAACTTTAAGAATGTGTCTTTCAATTTCTTTATACATTAGAAGGGCTTAAATAGAACACAAAATTTACCCTAGGAAGACCCACTTGGGAGAAAAACCCAACAACCTTTTCCTTAGAGAAATTCTTCAGTTCAATAAGAGATACATCTAATTTGGCTAGTCAACTATAACATCAAGAAGATCAACAAGCTATGGTCAAGCCTAGTCTCCAACCCTCAAGTCAAGTCAAGCCAAGACAAACTTTAGCCTTTCATAAGTTCGTCTTGCCCAGAAAACTGCCAAGAAAAGGTCACACGTGCAAAATTTAAGAGAGAGAAATGCGAGCTAGACAGAGATATTCGTCCTTCTTTCTGCTGTTCTTGACTTGGATGCCTAGAACTTGTCTTTCTTGTGTGATGGTCGAATGATGCTCTTGTGGCGGAGGTTGAATGCCTTTATATAGTTGATTTGCCTCTCCAAAATGGGCGTGTCTCTTCACTGGGCCGACTTGATTAACTTGGAGCCAAAAATTCAAATTTCAAATTTCAAAAAATTCACTTTTAAATCCGACATGAAGAACATGTCTCATAGAAATTCTTTCAAGGACTAAATAATCAAAATAACTTTAAGAACGTTTCTTTCAAGTTCTTTATACATTAAAAGGGCTAAAAGAGAACACACGATTTACCCTGAGAAAACCCACTTGTGGGAAAACCCAACAACCTTTTCCTTAGAGAAATTCTTCAGTTCAACAAGAGATACATCTAATGCGTATAGTCAACTATGACATCAACAAGATCAACAAGCTATGGTCAAACCTAGTCTCCAACCCTCAAGTCAAGTCAAACCAAGTCAAACTTTAGCCTTTCAAAATTTCAATCTGAGAGAAAACTGCCAAGAAACGGTCGCACATGCGAAATTTAAGAGAGAGAAATGCAAGCTAGAGAGAGATATTCGTCTTTCTTTCTCCTGTTCTTCACTTGGATGCCTAAAACTTGTCTTTCTTGTGTGATGGTCGAATGATGCTCTTGTGGCGGAGGTTGAATGCCTTTATATAGTTGATTTGCCTGTCCAAAATGGGTGTGTCTCTTCACTGGGCCGACTTGATTAACTTCGAGCCAAAAATTCAAATTTCAAATTTCGAAAAATTCACTTTTAAATCTGACATGAAGAACATGTCTCATATAAATTCTTTGAAGGACTAAATAATCAAAATAACTTTAAGAATGTCAAGATCAACAAGCTATGGTCAAACAAGCTATGGTCAAACCTAGTCTCCAACCCTCAAGTCAAGTTAAACCAAGTCAAACTTTAGCCTTTCAAAATTTCGGCCTGCCCAGAAAACTGCCAAGAAAAGGTCACACGTGCGAAATTTAAGAGAGAGAGAAATGCGAGCTAGAGAGAGATATTCATCCTTATTTCTCCTGCTCTTCACTTGGATCCCTAGAATTTGTCTTTCTTGTGTGATGGTCGAATGGTGCTCTCTTGGCGGAGGTTGAATTCCTTTATATAGTTGATTTGCATGTCCAAAATGGGTGTGTCTCTTCACTGGGCCGACTTGAATAACTTGGAGCCAAAAATTCAAATTTCAAAGTTCAAAAAATTCACTTTTAATTCTGACATGAAGAACATGTCTCATATAAATTCGTTCAAGGACTAAATAATCAAAATAACTTTAAGAACGTGTCTTTCAAGTTCTTTATACATTAGAATGGCTAAAAGAGAAGACAAGGTTTACCCTGGGAAAATCCACTTGGGGGAAAAATGCAACAACCTTTTCCATAGAGAAATTCTTCAGTTCAACAAGAGATACATCTAATGCGACTATTTAACTATGACATCAACAAGATCAACAAGCTATGGTCAAGCCTAGTCTCCAACCCTCAAGTCAAGTCAAATCAAGTCAAACTTTAGTCTTTCAAAATTTCGGCCGGTCTGGAAAACTGCCAAGAATAGGTCACACGTGCAAAATTTAAAAGAGAAATGCGAGCTAGAGAGATATATTCGTCCTTCTTTCTTTTGTTCTTCACTTGGATGCCTAAAACTTGTCTTTCTTGTGTGATGGTTCACTGATGCTCTTGTGGCGGAGGTTGAATGCCTTTATATATTTGCCAAAATGGGTGTCTCTTGACTGGGCAGACTTGATTAACTTCACTTTTAATTCCGACATGTAGAACATGTCTGAGATAAATTCTTTCAAGGACTAAATAATAAAAATAACTTTAAGAACGTGTCTTTCAAGTTCTTTATACATTAAAAGGGCTGAAAGAGAACACAAGATTTACCCTGGGAAAACCCACTTGTGGGAAAACCCAACAACCTTTTGCTTAGAGAAATTCTTCAATTCGACAAGAGATACATCTAATGCGTCTAGTCAACTATGACATCAACAAGATCAGCAAGCTTTGGTCAAACCTAGTCTCCAACCCTCAAGTCAAGTCAAACCAAATCAAACTTTAGCCTTTCAAAATTTCGGTTTGCCCAGAAAACTGCCAAGCAAAGGTCACAGGTGCAAAATTTAAGAGAGAGAGAGAAATGCGAGCTAGAGAGAGATATTCGTCCTTCTTTCTCCTGTTCTTCACTTGGATGCCTAGAACTTGTCTTTCTTGTGTGATGGTCAAATGATGCTCTTGTGGCGAAGGTTGAATGCCTTTATATAGTTGATTTTCCTGTCCAAGATGGGTGTGTCTCTTCACTGGGCCGACTTGATTAACTTGGAGCCAAAAATTCAAATTTCAAATTTCGAAAAATTCACTTTTAAATCTGACATGAAGAACATGTCTCATATAAATTCTTTGAAGGACTAAATAATCAAAATAACTTTAAGAATGTGTGTTTCAATTTCTTTATAAATTAGAAGGGCTTAAATAGAACACAAGATTTACCCTAGGAAGACCCACTTGGGAGAAAAACCCAACAACCTTTTCCTTAGAGAAATTCTTCAATTCAACAAGAGATACATCTAATGCGGCTAGTCAACTATGACATCAACAAGATCAACAAGCTATGGTCAAACCTAGTCTCCAACCCTCAACTCAAGTCAAACCAAGTCAAACTTTAGCCTTTCAAAATTTCGTCTTGCCCAGAAAACTGCCAAGAAAAGGTGACGCGTGCGAAATTTAAGAGAGAGAAATGCGAGCTAGAGAGAGATATTCATTCCTCTTTCTGCTCTTCTTCACTTGGATGCCTAGAACTTGTCTCTCTTGTGTGATGGTTGAATGATGCTCTTGTGGCGGAGGTTGAATACCTTTATATAGTTGATTTGCCTCTCCAAAATGGGTGTGTCTCTTCAATGGGCCGACTTGATTAACTTGGAGCCAAAAATTCAACTTTCAAATTTCGAAAATTTCACTTTTAAATCTGACATGAAGAACATGTCTCATATAAATTCTTTCAAGGACTAAATAATCAAAATAACTTTAAGAACGTGTCTTTCAAGTTCTTTATAGATTAGAAGGGCTAAAAGAGAACACAAGATTTACCATGGGAAAACTCACTTGGGGAAAAACCCAACAACCGTTTCCTTAGAGAAATTCTTCAGTTCAACAAGAGATACATCTAATGCGGCTAGTCAACTATGACATCAACAAAATCAACAAGCTATGGTCAAACCTAGTCTCCAACACTCAAGTGAAGTCAAACGAAGTCAAACTTTAGCCTTTCAAAATTTCGTCCTGCCCAGAAAACTGCCAAGAAAAGGTCACACGTGCGAAATTTAAGATAGAGAGAAATGCGAGCTAGAGAGAGATATTCGTCCTTCTTTCTCCTGTTCTTCACTTGGATGGCTAGAACTTGTTCTTCTTGTTTGATGGTCAAATGATGCTCTTGTGGCAGAGGTTGAATGCCTTTATATAGTTGATTTTCTTGTTCAAAATGGGTTTGTCTCTTCACTAGGCCGACTTGATTAACTTGGAGCCAAAAATTCAAATTTCAAATTTCGAAAATTTTGCTTTTAAATCCGACATGAAGAACATGTGTCATATAAATTCTTTCAGGGACTAAATAATCAAAATAACTTTAAGAATGTGTCTTTCAAGTTCTTTATAAATTAGAAGGGCTAAAAGAGAACACAAGATTTACCCGGGGAAAACTCACTTGGGGAAAACCCAACATCCTTTTCCTTAGAGAAATTCTTCAGTTCAACAAGAGATACATCTAATGCGGCTAGTCAACTAAGACGTCAAAAAGATCAACAAGCTATTGTCAAACCTACTCTCCAACCCTCAAGTCAAGTCAAGGCAAGTCAAACTTTTGCCTTTCAAAATTTCGTCCTGGCTAGAAAACTGCGAAGAAAAGGTCACGTGTGAAATTTAAGAGAGAGAGAAATGCGAGCTAGAGAGATATATTCGTCCTTCTTTCTCCTGTTCTTCACTTGGATGCCTAGAACTTGTCTTTCTTGTGTGATGGTCAAATGATGCTCTTGTGGCGAAGGTTGAATGCCTTTATATAGTTGATTTTCCTGTCCAAAATGGGTGTGTCTCTTCATTGGGCCGACTTGATTAACTTGGAGCCAAAAATTCAAATTTCAAATTTCGAAAAATTCACTTTTAAATCTGACATGAAGAACATGTCTCATATAAATTCTTTGAAGGACTAAATAATCAAAATAACTTTAAGAATGTGTGTTTCAATTTCTTTATAAATTAGAAGGGCTTAAATAGAACACAAGATTTACCCTAGGAAGACCCACTTGGGAGAAAAACCCAACAACCTTTTCCTTAGAGAAATTCTTCAATTCAACAAGAGATACATCTAATGCGGCTAGTCAACTATGACATCAACAAGATCAACAAGCTATGGTCAAACCTAGTCTCCAACCCTCAAGTCAAGTCAAACCAAGTCAAACTTTAGCCTTTCAAAATTTCGTCTTGCCCAGAAAACTGCCAAGAAAAGGTGACGCGTGCGAAATTTAAGAGAGAGAAATGCGAGCTAGAGAGAGATATTCATTCCTCTTTCTGCTCTTCTTCACTTGGATGCCTAGAACTTGTCTCTCTTGTGTGATGGTTGAATGATGCTCTTGTGGCGGAGGTTGAATGCCTTTATATAGTTGATTTGCCTCTCCAAAATGGGTGTGTCTCTTCAATGGGCCGACTTGATTAACTTGGAGCCAAAAATTCAACTTTCAAATTTCGAAAATTTCACTTTTAAATCTGACATGAAGAACATGTCTCATATAAATTCTTTCAAGGACTAAATAATCAAATTAACTTTAAGAACGTGTCTTTCAAGTTCTTTATAGATTAGAAGGGCTAAAAGAGAACACAAGATTTACCATGGGAAAACTCTCTTGGGGAAAAACCCAACAACCGTTTCCTTAGAGAAATTCTTCAGTTCAACAAGAGATACATCTAATGCGGCTAGTCAACTATGACATCAACAAGATCAACAAGCTATGGTCAAACCTAGTCTCCAACACTCAAGTCAAGTCAAACAAAGTCAAACTTTAGCCTTTCAAAATTTCGTCCTACCCAGAAAACTGCCAAGAAAAGGTCACACGTGCGAAATTTAAGATAGAGAGAAATGCGAGCTAGAGAGAGATATTCGTCCTTCTTTCTCCTGTTCTTCACTTGGATGGCTAGAACTTGTTCTTCTTGTTTGATGGTCAAATGATGCTCTTGTGGCAGAGGTTGAATGCCTTTATATAGTTGATTTTCTTGTTCAAAATGGGTTTGTCTCTTCACTAGGCCGACTTGATTAACTTGGAGCCAAAAATTCAAATTTCAAATTTCGAAAATTTTGCTTTTAAATCCGACATGAAGAACATGTCTCATATAAATTCTTTCAGGGACTAAATAATCAAAATAACTTTAAGAATGTGTCTTTGAAGTTCTTTATAAATTAGAAGGGCTAAAAGAGAACACAAGATTTACCCGGGGAAAACTCACTTGGGGAAAACCCAACATCCTTTTCCTTAGAGAAATTCTTCAGTTCAACAAGAGATACATCTAATGCGGCTAGTCAACTAAGACGTCAAAAAGATCAACAAGCTATTGTCAAACCTACTCTCCAACCCTCAAGTCAAGTCAAGGCAAGTCAAACTTTTTCCTTTCAAAATTTCGTCCTGGCTAGAAAACTGCGAAGGAAAGGTCACGTGTGAAATTTAAGAGAGAGAGAAATGCGAGCTAGAGAGATATATTCGTCCTTCTTTCTTCTGTTCTTCACTTGGATGCCTAGAACTTGTCTTTCTTGTGGGATGGTCGAATGATGCTCTTGTGGCGGAGGTTGAATGCCTTTATATAGTTGATTTGCCTGTGCAAAATGGGTGTCTCTTGACTGGGCAGACTTGATTAACTTGGAGCCAAAAATTCAAATTTCAAATTTCGAAAAATTCACTTTTAAATCTGACATGAAGAACATGTCTCATATAAATTCTTTGAAGGACTAAATAATCAAAATAACTTTAAGAATGTGTGTTTCAATTTCTTTATAAATTAGAAGGGCTTAAATAGAACACAAGATTTACCCTAGGAAGACCCACTTGGGAGAAAAACCCAACAACCTTTTCCTTAGAGAAATTCTTCAATTCAACAAGAGATACATCTAATGCGGCTAGTCAACTATGACATCAACAAGATCAACAAGCTATGGTCAAACCTAGTCTCCAACCCTCAACTCAAGTCAAACCAAGTCAAACTTTAGCCTTTCAAAATTTCGTCTTGCCCAGAAAACTGCCAAGAAAAGGTGACGCGTGCGAAATTTAAGAGAGAGAAATGCGAGCTAGAGAGAGATATTCATTCCTCTTTATGCTCTTCTTCACTTGGATGCCTAGAACTTGTCTCTCTTGTGTGATGGTTGAATGATGCTCTTGTGGCGGAGGTTGAATGCCTTTATATAGTTGATTTGCCTCTCCAAAATGGGTGTGTCTCTTCAATGGGCCGACTTGATTAACTTGGAGCCAAAAATTCAACTTTCAAATTTCGAAAATTTCACTTTTAAATCTGACATGAAGAACATGTCTCATATAAATTCTTTCAAGGACTAAATAATCAAAATAACTTTAAGAACGTGTCTTTCAAGTTCTTTATAGATTAGAAGGGCTAAAAGAGAACACAAGATTTACCATGGGAAAACTCACTTGGGGAAAAACCCAACAACCGTTTCCTTAGAGAAATTCTTCAGTTCAACAAGAGATACATCTAATGCGGCTAGTCAACTATGACATCAACAAGATCAACAAGCTATGGTCAAACCTAGTCTCCAACACTCAAGTCAAGTCAAAAGAAGTCAAACTTTAGCCTTTCAAAATTTCGTCCTGCCCAGAAAACTGCCAAGAAAAGGTCACACGTGCGAAATTTAAGATAGAGAGAAATGCGAGCTAGAGAGAGATATTCGTCCTTATTTCTCCTGTTCTTCACTTGGATGGCTAGAACTTGTTCTTCTTGTTTGATGGTCAAATGATGCTCTTGTGGCAGAGGTTGAATGCCTTTATATAGTTGATTTTCTTGTTCAAAATGGGTTTGTCTCTTCACTAGGCCGACATGATTAACTTGGAGCCAAATATTCAAATTTCAAATTTCGAAAATTTTGCTTTTAAATCCGACATGAAGAACATGTCTCATATAAATTCTATCAGGGACTAAATAATCAAAATAACTTTAAGAATGTGTCTTTCAAGTTCTTTATAAACTAGAAGGGCTAAAAGAGAACACAAGATTTACCCGGGGAAAACTCACTTGGGGAAAACCCAACATCCTTTTCCTTAGAGAAATTCTTCAGTTCAACAAGAGATACATCTAATGCGGCTAGTCAACTAAGACGTCAACAAGATCAACAAGCTATTGTCAAACCTACTCTCCAACCCTCAAGTCAAGTCAAGGCAAGTCAAACTTTTTCCTTTCAAAATTTCGTCCTGGCTAGAAAACTGCGAAGGAAAGGTCACGTGTGAAATTTAAGAGAGAGAGAAATGCGAGCTAGAGAGATATATTCGTCCTTCTTTCTTCTGTTCTTCACTTGGATGCCTAGAACTTGTCTTTCTTGTGGGATGGTCGAATGATGCTCTTGTGGCGGAGGTTGAATGCCTTTATATAGTTGATTTGCCTGTGCAAAATGGGTGTCTCTTGACTGGGCAGACTTGATTAACTTGGAGCCAAAAATTCAAATTTCAAATTTCGAAAAATTCACTTTTAAATCTGACATGAAGAACATGATATAAATTCTTTCAATGACTAAATAATCAAAATAACTTTAAGAACGTGTCTTTCAAGTTCTTTATACATTAAAAGGGCTGAAAGAGAGCACAAGATTTACCCTGGGAAAACCTACTTGTGGGAAAACCCAACAACCTTTTCCGTAGAGAAATTCTTCAGTTCAACAAGAGATACATCTAATGCGTCTAGTCAACTATGACATCAACAAGATCAGCAAGCTATGGTCAAATCTAGTCTCCAACCCTCAAGTCAAGTCAAACCAAGTCAAACTTTAGCCTTTCAAAATTTCAGCCTGCCCAGAAATTTGCCAAGGAAAGGTCACACGTGCGAAATTTAAGAGAGAGAGAAATGCAGCTAGAGAGAGATATTCATCCTTCTTTCTTTTGCTCTTCACTTGGATGCCTAGAACTTGTCTTTCTTGTGTGATGGTCGAATGATGTTCTCTTGGCGGAGGTTGAATGCCTTTATATAGTTGATTTGCATGTCCAAAATGGTTGTCTCTTCATTGGGCCGAATTGATTAACTTGGAGCCAAAAATTCAAATTTCAAATTTCAAAAAATTCACTTTTAATTCCGACATGAAGAACATGTCTCATATAAATTCTTTCAAGGACTAAATAATCAAAATAACTTTAAGAATGTGTCTTTCAAGTTCTTTATACATTAGAAGGGATAAAAGAGAACATAAGATTTACCATAGCAAAACCCACTTGGGGGAAAAACACAACAACCTTTTCCATAGAGAAATTCTTTAGTTCAACAAGAGATACATATAATGCGGCTAGTCAACTATGACATCAACAAGATCAATAAGCTATGGTCAAACCTAGTCTCCAACCCTCAAGTCAAGTCAAATCAAGTCAAGCTTTAGTCTTTCAAAATTTCGGCCTACCTAGAAAACTGCCAAGAAAAGGTCACACGTGCAAAATTTAAGAGAGAGAAATGTGAGCTAGAGAGAGATATTCGTCCTTCTTTCTCCTGTTCTTCACTTGGATGCCTAAAACTTGTCTTTCTTGTGTGATGGTTGAATGATGCTCTTGTGGCGGAGGTTGAATGCCTTTATATAGTTGATTTGCCTGTGCAAAATGGGTGCCTCTTCACTGGGTCGACTTGATTAACTTGGAGCCAAAAATTCAAATTTCAAATTTCGAAAAATTCAGTTTTAAATCTGACATGAAGAACATGTCTCATATAAATTCTTTCGAGGACTAAATAATCAAAATAACTTTAAGAACGTGTCGTTCAAGTTCTTTATACATTAAAAGGGATAAAATAGAACAGAAGATTTATCATGGGAAAACCCACTTGTGGGAAAACCCAACAACCTTTTCCTTAGAGAAATTCTTTAGTTCAACAAGAGATACATCTAATGCATCTAGTCAACTATGACATCAACAAGATCAGCAAGCTATGGTCAAACCTAGTCTCCAACCCTCAAGTCAAGTCGAACCAAGTCAAACTTTAGCCTTTCAAAATTTCGGTCTGCCCAGAAAACTGCGAAGAAAAGGTCACAGGTGCGAAATTTAAGAGAGAGAAATGCGAGCTAAAGAGAGATATTCGTCCTTCTTTCTCCTGTTCTTCACTTGGATGCCTATACTTGTCTTTCTTGTGTGATGGTCGAATGATGCTCTTGTGGCGGAGGTTGAATGCCTTTATATAGTTTATTTGCCTGTCCAAAATGGGTGTGTCTCTTCACTGGGCCGACTTGATTAACTTGGAGCCAAAAATTCAAATTTCAAATTTCGAAAAATTCACATTTAAAACTCACATGAAGAACATGTCTCATATAAATTCTTTGAAGGACTAAATAATCAAAATAACTTTAAGAATGTGTCTTTCAATTTCTTTATACATTAGAAGGGCTTAAATAGAACACAAGATTTACCCTAGGAAGACCCACTCGGGAGAAAAACCCAACAACCTTTTCCTTAGAGAAATTCTTTAGTTCAATAAGAGATACATCTAATTCGGCTAGTCAACTATGACATCAACAAGATCAAGAAGCTATGGTCAAACCTAGTCTCCAACCCTCATGTCAAGTCAAACCAAGTCAAACTTTAGCCTTTCAAAATTTCGTCTTGCCCAGAAAACTGGGAAGAAAAGGTCACATGTGCGAAATTTAAGAGAGAGATATGCGAGCTAGAGAGAGATATTCGTCCTTCTTTCTCCTGTTCTTCACTTGGATGCCTAGAACTTGTCTCTTTTGTGTGATGGTCGAATGATGCTCTTGTGGCGGAGGTTGAATGCCTTTATATAGTTGATTTGCCTCTCCAAAATGGGTGTGTCTCTTCACTAGGCCGACTTGATTAACTTGGAGCCAAAAATTCAAATTTCAAATTTCGAAAATTTCACTTTTAAATCCGACTTGAAGAACATGTCTCATATAAATTCTTTCAAGGAGTAAATAATCAAAATAACTTTAAGAACGTGTCTTGTAAGTTCTTTATACATTAGAAGGGCTAAAAGAGAACACAAGATTTACCCTGGGAAAACTCACTTGGGGAAAACCCAACAACCGTTACCTTAGAGAAATTCTTCTGTTCAACAAGATATACATCTAATGCGGCTAGTCAACTATGACATCAACAAGATCAAGAAGCTATGGTCAAACCTAGTCTCCAACCTTCCAGTCAAGTCAAATCAAGTCAAACTTTGGCCATTCAAAATTTCGTCTTGCCTAGAAAACTGCCAAGAAAAGGTCAGACGTGCGAAATTTAAAAGGGAGAGAAATGCGAGCTAGAGAGAGATATTCTTCCTTTCTCCAGTTCTTCACTTGGATGCCTAGAACTTGTCTTTCTTGTGTGATGGTCAAATGATGCTCTTGTGGCGGAGGTTGAATGCCTTTATATGGTTGATTTGCGTGTCCAAATGGGTGTGTCTCTTCACTGGGCTGACTTGATTAACTTGGAGCCAAAAATTCAAATTTCAAATTTTGAAAAATTCTCTTTTAAATTCGACACGAAGAACATGTCTCAAAAAAATGCTTTCAAGGGCTAAATAATCAAAATAACTTTAAGAGTGTGTCTTTCAAGTTCTTTATACATTAGAAGGGCTAAAAGCGAACACAAGATTTACCTTGGGAAAACCCACTTGGGGGAAAAACCGAACAACCTTTTCCTTAGAGAAATTTTTTAGTTCAACAAGAGATACATCTAATGCGGCTAGTTAACTATGACATCAACAAGATCAATAAGCTATGGTCACACCTAGTCTCCCACCCTCAAGTCAAGTCAAACCAAGTCAAACTTTAGCCTTTCAAAATTTCGGACTTCCCAGAAAACTGCCAAGAAAAGGTCACATGTGCGAAATTTAAGAGAGAGAAATGCGAGCTAGAGAGAGATATTCATCCTTCTTTCTCCTTCTCTTCACTTGGATCCTAGAACTTGCCTTTCTTATGTGATGGTCGAATGATGCTCTCTTGGCGGAGGTTGAATGCGTTTGTATGGTTTATTTGCCTGTCCAAAATGGGTGTGTCTCGTCACTGGACCGACTTGATTAACTTGGAGCCAAAAATTGAAATTTCAAATTTCAAAAAATTCGCTTTTAATTCCGACATGAAGAACATGTCTCATATAAATTCCTTCAAGGACTAAATAATCAAAATAACTTTAAGAACGTGTCCTTCAAGTTCTTTATACATTAGAAGGGCTAAAAGAGAACACAAGGTTTACCATGGGAAAACCCACTTGGGGGCAAAACGCAACAACCTTTTCCATAGAGAAATTCTCCAGTTCAACAAGAGATACATCTAATGCAGCTAGTCAACTATGACATCAACAAGATCAACAAGCTATGGTCAAACCTAGTCTCCGACCCTCAAGTCAAGTCAAATCAAGTCAAACTTTAGTCTTTCAAAATTTGGCATTGCCTAGAAAACTTCCAAGAAAAGGTCACACGTGCAAAATTTAAGAGAGATAGAAATGCGAGCTAGAGAGAGATTTTCGTCCTTCTTTCTCTTGTTCTTCACTTGGATGGCTAAAACTTGTCTTTCTTGTGTGATGGTTGAATGATGCTCTTGTGGCGGAGGTTGAATGCATTTATACAGTTGATTTGCCTGTGCAAAATGGGTGTCTCTTCACTGGGCCGACTTGATTAACTTGGAGCCAAAAATTCAATTTTAAAATTTCGAAAAATTCACTTTTAAATTTGACATGAAGAACATGTGTCATATAAATTGTTCAAGGACTAAATAATCAAAATAACTTTAAGAACGTGACTTTCAAGTTCTTTATACATTAAAAGGGCTAAAAGAGAACACAAGATTTACCTTGGGAAAACCCACTTGGGGGAGAACCAAACAACCTTTTCCTTAGAGAAATTTTTCAGTTCAACAAGAGATGCATCTAATGCGTCTAGTCAACTATGACATCAACAAGATCAGCAAGCTATGGTCAAACCTAGTCTCCAACCCTCAAGTCAAGTCAAACCAAGTCAAACTTTAGCCTTTCAATATTTCGGCCTACCCAGAAAACTGCCAAGAAAAGGTCACACGTGAGAAATTTAAGAGAGAGAGAGAAATGCGAGCTAGAGAGATATATTCGTCCTTCTTTCTTCTGTTCTTCACTTGGATGCCTAGAACTTGTCTTTCTTGTGGGATGGTTGAATGATGCTCTTGTGGCGGAGGTTGAATGCCTTTATATAGTTGATTTGCCTGTCCAAAATTGGTGTGTCTCTTCACTGGGCCGACTTGATTAACTTGGAGCCAAAAATTCAAATTTCAAATTTCGAAAAATTCACTTTTAAATCTGACATGAAGAACATGTCTCATATAAATTCTTTGAAGGACTAAATAATCAAAATAACTTTAAGAATGTGTCTTTCAATTTCTTTATACATTAGAAGGGCTTAAATAGAACACAAGATTTACCCTAGGAAGACCCACTTGGGAGAAAAACCCAACAACCTTTTCCTTAGAGAAATTCTTCAGTTCAACAAGAGATACATCTAATGCGGCTAGTCAACTATGACATCAACAAGATCAACAAGCTATGGTCAAACCTAGTCTCCAACCCTCAAGTCAAGTCAAACCAAGTCAAACTTTAGCCTTTCAAAATTTCATCTTGCATTGAAAACTGCCAAGAAAAGGTGACACGTGCAAAATTTAAGAGAGAGAGAAATGCGAGCTAGAGAGAGATATTCGTCCTTCTTTCCGCTGTTCTTCACTTGGATGCCTAGAACTTGTCTCTCTTGTGTGATGGTTGAATGATGCTCTTGTGGCGGAGGTTGAATGCCTTTATATAGTTGATTTGCCTCTCCAAAATGGGTGTGTCTCTTCACTGGGCCGACTTGATTAACTTGGAGCCAAAAATTCAAATTTCAAATTACGAAAAATTGACTTTTAAATCCGACATGAAGAACATGTCTCATATAAATTCTTTGAAGGACTAAATTATCAAATAACTTTAAGAACATGTCTTTCAAGTTCTTTATACATTAGAAGGGCTAAAAGAGAACACAAGATTTACCCTGGGAAAACCCAGTTGGGGGAAAAGCCAACAACCTTTTCCTTAGAAAAATTTTTCAGTTCAACAAGAGATACATCTAATGTGGCTAGTCATCTATGATATCAAAAAGATCTACAAGCTATGGTCAAACTTAGTGTCTGACCTTCAAGTCAAGTCAAACGAAGTCAAACTTTAGCCTTTCAAAATTTCGGTCTGCCTAGAAAACTGCCAAGAAAAGGTCACACGTGCGAAATTTAAGAGAGAGAGAAATGCGAGCTAGAGAGATATATTCGTCCTTCTTTCTTCTGTTCTTCACTTGGATGCCTAGAACTTGTCTTTCTTGTGGGATGGTTGAATGATGCTCTTGTGGCGGAGGTTGAATGCCTTTATATAGTTGATTTGCCTGTCCAAAATTGGTGTGTCTCTTCACTGGGCCGACTTGATTAACTTGGAGCCAAAAATTCAAATTTCAAATTTCGAAAAATTCACTTTTAAATGTGACATGAAGAACATGTCTCATATAAATTCTTCCAAGGACTAAATAATCAAAATAAGTTTAAGAACGTGACTTTTAAGTTCTTTATACATTAGAAGGGCTAAAAGAGAGCACAAGATTTACCATGGGAAAAACCGCTTGGGGGAAAAGCCCAACAACCTTTTCCTTAGAGAAATTCTTCAGTTCAACAAGAGATACATCTAATGTGGCTAGTCAACTATGAAATCAAGAAGATCAACAAGCTATGGTCAAACCTAGTCTCCAACTCTCAAGTCAAGTTAAACCAAGTCAAACTTTAGCCTTTCAAAATTTCGGCCTGCCCAAAAAACTACCAAGAAAAGGTCACATGTGCAAAATTTAAGAGAGAGAGAAATGCGAGCTAGAGAGAGATATTCATCCTTCTTTCTCCTGATCTTCACTTGGATGCCTAGAACTTGTCTTTCTTGTGTGATGGTCGAATGATGCTCTTGTGGCGGAGGTTGAAAGCCTTTATATAGTTGATTTGCCTATCCAAAATGGGTGTGTCTCTTCACTGGGTCGACTTTACTAACTTGGAGCCAAAAATTCAAATTTCAAATTTTGAAAAATTCACTTTTAAATCCGACATGAAGAACATGTCTCATATAAATCTTTTCAAGGAATAAATAATGAAAATAACTTTAAGAACGCGGCTTTCAAGTTCTTTATACATTAGAAGGGCTAAAAGAGAACACAATATTTACCTTGGGAAGACCCACTTGGGGGAAAAAGCCAACAACGTTTTCCTTAGAGAAATTCTTCAGTTCAGCAAGAGATACATCGAATGTGGCTAGTCAACTATGACATCAACAAGATCAACAAGCTATGGTCAAACCTAGTCTCCAACCCTCAAGTCAAGTCAAACCAAGTCAAACATTAGCCTTTCAAAATTTGGCACTGCCTAGAAAACTGCCAGGAAAAGGTGACACGTGCGGATTTTAAGAGAGAGAAATGCGAGGTAGAGAGAGATATTGGTCCTTCTTTCTCTTGTTCTTCACTTGGATGCCTAGAACTTGTCTATCTTGTGTGATGGTTGAATGATGCTCTTGTGGCGGAGGTTGAATGCCTTTATTGAGTTGATTTGCCTGTCCAAAATGGGTGTGTCTCTTCACTGGGCCGACTTGATTAACTTGGAGCCAAAAATTCAAATTTCAAATTTCGAAAAATTCAGTTTTAAATCCGACATGAAGAACATGTCTCATATAAATTCTTTCAAGGACTAAATAATCAAAATAACTTTAAGAACGTGTCTTTCAAGTTCTTTATACATTAGAAGGGCTAAAACAGAACACAAGATTTACCCTGGGAAGACCCACTTGGGGAAAGCCCAAAAACCTTTTCCTTAGAGAAATTCTTTAGTTCAACAAAAGATACATATAATGTGGCTAGTCAACTATGACATCAACAAGATCAACAAGCTATGGTCAAACCTAGTCTCCAACCCTCAATTCAAGTCAAGCCAAATCAAACTTTAGCATTTCAAAATTTCTGCCTGCCTAGAAAACTGCCAAGAAAAGGTGACGTGCGTAATTTAAGAGAGAGAGAAATGCGAGCTAGAGAGAGATATTCGTCCGTCTTTCCCCTGTTCTTCACTTGGATGCCTAGAACTTGTCTTTCTTGTGTGATGGTTGAATGATTCTCTTGTGGCGGAGGTTGAATGCCTTTATATAGTTGATTTTCCTGTTCAAAATGGGTGTGTCTCTTCATTGGGCCGACTTGATTAACTTGGTGCCAAAAATTTAAATTTCAAATTTCTTAAAATTCACTTTTAAATCCGACATGAAGAAAATGTCTCATATAAATTCTTTCAAGGACTAAATAATCAAAATAACTTTAATAACGTGTCTTTCAAGTTCTTTATACATTAGAAGGGCTAAAAGAGAACACAAGATTTACCCTGGGTAAACCCACTTGGGGGAAAAATCCAACAACCTTTTCCTTAGAGAAATTCTTCAGTTCAACAAGAGATACACCTAATGCAGCTAGTCAACTATGACATCAACAAGATCAACAAGCTATGGTCAAATCTAGTCGCCAACCCTCAAGTCATGTCAAACCAAGTCAAACTTTTGCCTTTCAAAATTTTGGCTTGCCCAGAAAACTGCCAAGAAAAGGTTATACGTGTGAAATTCAAGAGAGAAATGCGAGCAAGAGAGAGATATTCTTCCTTCTTTCTCCTGTTCTTCACTTGGATGCCTAGAACTTGTTTTTCTTGTGTGATGGTCGAATGATGCTGTTGTGGCGGAGGTTGAATGCCTTTATATAGTTGATTTCCTATCCAAAATGGGTGTGTCTCTTCACTGGGCCGACTTGATTAACTTGGAGCCAAAAATTCAAATTTCAAATTACGAAAAATTCACTTTTAAATCCGACATGAAGAACATGTTTCATATAAATTCGTTCAAGGACTAAATAATCATATAACTTTAAGAACGTGTCTTTCAAGTTCTTTATACATTAGAAGGGCTAAAAGAGAACACAAGATTTACCCTGGGAAAACCCACTTGGGGGAAAGTTCAACCACCTTTTCCTTAGAGAAATTCTTCAGTTCAATAAGAGATACATTTAATGCGGCTAGTCAACTATGACATCAACAAGATCAACAATCTATGGTCAAACCTAGTCTCCGACCCTCAAGTCAAGTCAAATCAAGTCAAACTTTAGTCTTTCAAAATTTCGCATTGCCTAGAAAACTGCCAAGAAAAGGTCACACGTGCAAAATTTAAGAGAGAGAGAAATGCGAGCTAGAGAGAGATTTTCGTCCTTCTTTCTCTTGTTCTTCACTTGGATGGCTAAAACTTGTCTTTCTTGTGTGATGGTTGAATGATGCTCTTGTGGCGGAGGTTGAATGCATTTATACAGTTGATTTGCCTGTGCAAAATGGGTGTCTCTTCACTGGTCCGACTTGATTAACTTGGAGCCAGAAATTCAATTTTAAAATTTCGAAAAATTCACTTTTAAATTTGACATGAAGAACATGTGTCATATAAATTGTTCAAGGACTAAATAATCAAAATAACTTTAAGAACGTGACTTTCAAGTTCTTTATACATTAAAAGGGCTAAAAGAGAACACAAGATTTACCTTGGGAAAACCCACTTGGGGGAGAACCAAACAACCTTTTCCTTAGAGAAATTTTTCAGTTCAACAAGAGATGCATCTAATGCGTCTAGTCAACTATGACATCAACAAGATCAGCAAGCTATGGTCAAACCTAGTCTCCAACCCTCAAGTCAAGTCAAACCAAGTCAAACTTTAGCCTTTCAATATTTCGGCCTACCCAGAAAACTGCCAAGAAAAGGTCACACGTGCGAAATTTAAGAGAGAGAGAAATGCGAGCTAGAGAGATATATTCATCCTTCTTTCTTCTGTTCTTCACTTGGATGCCTAGAACTTGTCTTTCTTGTGGGATGGTCGAATGATGCTCTTGTGGCGGAGGTTGAATGCCTTTATATAGTTGATTTGCCTGTCCAAAATTGGCGTGTCTCTTCACTGGGCCGACTTGATTAACTTGGAGCCAAAAATTCAAATTTCAAATTTCGAAAAATTCACTTTTAAATCTGACATGAAGAACATGTCTCATATAAATTCTTTGAAGGACTAAATAATCAAAATAACTTTAAGAATGTGTCTTTCAATTTCTTTATACATTAGAAGGGCTTAAATAGAACACAAGATTTACCCTAGGAAGACCCACTTGGGAGAAAAACCCAACAACCTTTTCCTTAGAGAAATTCTTCAGTTCAACAAGAGATACATCTAATGCGGCTAGTCAACTATGACATCAACAAGATCAACAAGCTATGGTCAAACCTAGTCTCCAACCCTCAAGTCAAGTCAAACCAAGTCAAACTTTAGCCTTTCAAAATTTCATCTTGCATAGAAAACTGCCAAGAAAAGGTGACACGTGCAAAATTTAAGAGAGAGAGAAATGCGAGCTAGAGAGAGATATTCGTCCTTCTTTCCGCTGTTCTTCACTTGGATGCCTAGAACTTGTCTCTCTTGTGTGATGGTTGAATGATGCTCTTGTGGCGGAGGTTGAATGCCTTTATATAGTTGATTTGCCTCTCCAAAATGGGTGTGTCTCTTCACTGGGCTGACTTGATTAACTTGGAGCCAAAAATTCAAATTTCAAATTTCGAAAAATTCACTTTTAAATCCGACATGAAGAACATGTCTCATATAAATTCTTTGAAGGACTAAATTATCAAATAACTTTAAGAACATGTGTTTCAAGTTCTTTATACATTAGAAGGGCTAAAAGAGAACACAAGATTTACCCTGGGAAAACCCAGTTGGGGGAAAAGCCAACAACCTTTTCCTTAGAGAAATTCTTCAGTTCAACAAGAGATACATCTAATGTGGCTAGTCATCTATGATATCAACAAGATCTACAAGCTATGGTCAAACTTAGTGTCTGACCTTCAAGTCAAGTCAAACGAAGTCAAACTTTAGCCTTTCAAAATTTCGGCCTGCCCAGAAAACTGCGAAGAAAAGGTCACACGTGCGAAATTTAAGAGAGAGAGAAATGCGAGCTAGAGAGATATATTCGTCCTTCTTTCTTCTGTTCTTCACTTGGATGCCTAGAACTTGTCTTTCTTGTGGGATGGTTGAATGATGCTCTTGTGGCGGAGGTTGAATGCCTTTATATAGTTGATTTGCCTGTCCAAAATTGGTGTGTCTCTTCACTGGGCCGACTTGATTAACTTGGAGCCAAAAATTCAAATTTCAAATTTCGAAAAACTCACTTTTAAATCTGAAATGAAGAACATGTCTCATATAAATTCTTCCAAGGACTAAATAATCAAAATAAGTTTAAGAACGTGACTTTCAAGTTCTTTATACATTAGAAGGGCTAAAAGAGAGCACAAGATGTACCATGGGAAAAACCACTTGGGGGAAAAGCCCAACAACCTTTTCCTTAGAGAAATTCTTCAGTTCAACAAGAGATACTTCTAATGTGGCTAGTCAACTATGAAATCAAGAAGATCAACAAGCTATGGTCAAACATAGTCTCCAACTCTCAAGTCAAGTTAAACCAAGTCAAACTTTAGCCTTTCAAAATTTTGGCCTGCCCAAAAATCTACCAAGAAAAGGTCACACGTGCAAAATTTAAGAGAGAGAGAAATGCGAGCTAGAGAGAGATATTCATCCTTCTTTCTCCTGATCTTCACTTGGATGCCTAGAACTTGTCTTTCTTGTGTGATGGTCGAATGATGCTCTTGTGGCGGAGGTTGAAAGCCTTTATATAGTTGATTTGCCTATCCAAAATGGGTGTGTCTCTTCACTGGGTCGACTTTACTAACTTGGAGCCAAATATTCAAATTTCAAATTTCAAATTTTGAAAAATTCACTTTTAAATCCGACATGAAGAACATGTCTCATATAAATCTTTTCAAGGAATAAATAATGAAAATGACTTTAAGAATGCGGCTTTCAAGTTCTTTATACATTAGAAGGGCTAAAAGAGAACGCAATATTTACCCTGGGAAAACCCACTTGGGGGAAAAAGCCAACAACCTTTTCCTTAGAGAAATTCTTCAGTTCAACAAGAGATACATCGAATGTGGCTAGTCAACTATGACATCAACAAGATCAACAAGCTATGGTCAAACCTAGTCTCCAACCCTCAAGTCAAGTCAAACCAAGTCAAACATTAGCCTTTCAAAATTTGGCACTGCCTAAAAAACTGCCAGGAAAAGGTGACACGTGCGGATTTTAAGAGAGAGAAATGCGAGGTAGAGAGAGATATTGGTCCTTCTTTCTCTTGTTCTTCACTTGGATGCCTAGAACTTGTCTATCTTGTGTGATGGTTGAATGATGCTCTTGTGGCGGAGGTTGAATGCCTTTATTGAGTTGATTTGCCTGTCCAAAATGTGTGTGTCTCTTCACTGGGCCGACTTGATTAACTTGGAGCCAAAAATTCAAATTTCAAATTTCGAAAAATTCAGTTTTAAATCCGACATGAAGAACATGTCTCATATAAATTCTTTCAAGGACTAAATAATCAAAATAACTTTAAGAACGTGTCTTTCAAGTTCTTTATACATTAGAAGGGCTAAAAGAGAACACAAGATTTACCCTGGGAAGACCCACTTGGGGAAAGCCCAACAACCTTTTCCTTAGAGAAATTCTTTAGTTCAACAAAAGATACATATAATGTGGCTAGTCAACTATGACATCAACAAGATCAACAAGCTATGGTCAAACCTAGTCTCTAACCCTCAATTCAAGTCAAGCCAAATCAAACTTTAGCATTTCAAAATTTCTGCCTGCCTAGAAAACTGCCAAGAAAAGGTGACGTGCGAAATTTAAGAGAGAGAGAAATGCGAGCTAGAGAGAGATATTCGTCCGTCTTTCTCCTGTTCTTCACTTGGATGCCTAGAACTTGTCTTTCTTGTGTGATGGTTGAATGATTCTCTTGTGGCGGAGGTTGAATGCCTTTATATAGTTGATTTTCCTGTTCAAAATGGGTGTGTCTCTTCATTGGGCCGACTTGATTAACTTGGTGCCAAAAATTTAAATTTCAAATTTCTTAAAATTCACTTTTAAATCCGACATGAAGAAAATGTCTCATATAAATTCTTTCAAGGACTAAATAATCAAAATAACTTTAATAACGTGTCTTTCAAGTTCTTTATACATTAGAAGGGCTAAAAGAGAACACAAGATTTACCCTGGGTAAACCCACTTGGGGGAAAAATCCAACAACCTTTTCCTTAGAGAAATTCTTCAGTTCAACAAGAGATACACCTAATGCAGCTAGTCAACTATGACATCAACAAGATCAACAAGCTATGGTCAAATCTAGTCGCCAACCCTCAAGTCATGTCAAACCAAGTCAAACTTTTGCCTTTCAAAATTTTGGCCTGCCCAGAAAACTGCCAAGAAAAGGTTATACGTGTGAAATTCAAGAGAAAGAAATGCGAGCAAGAGAGAGATATTCTTCCTTCTTTCTCCTGTTCTTCACTTGGATGCCTAGAACTTGTTTTTCTTGTGTGATGGTCGAATGATGCTGTTGTGGCGGAGGTTGAATGCCTTTATATAGTTGATTTGCCTATCCAAAATGGGTGTGTCTCTTCACTGGGCCGACTTGATTAACTTGGAGCCAAAAATTCAAATTTCAAATTACGAAAAATTCACTTTTAAATCCGACATGAAGAACATGTTTCATATAAATTCGTTCAAGAACTAAATAATCATATAACTTTAAGAACGTGTCTTTCAAGTTCTTTATACATTAGAAGGGCTAAAAGAGAACACAAAATTTACCCTGGGAAAACCCACTTGGGGGAAAGTTCAACCACCTTTTCCTTAGAGAAATTCTTCAGTTCAATAAGAGATACATTTAATGCGGCTAGTAAACTATGACATCAACAAGATCAACAATCTATGGTCAAACCTATTCTCTAGCCCTCAAGTCAAGTCAAACCAAGTCAAAATTTAGCCTTTCAAAATTTCGGCCTGCGCATAATACTGCCAAGAAAAGGTCACATGTGCGAAATTTAAGAGAGAGAAAAATGCGAGATAGAGAGAGATATTCGTCCTTCTTTCTCTTGTTCTTCACTTGGATGCCTAGAACTTGTCTTTCTTGTGTGATGGTCGAATGATGCTCTTGTGGCGGAGGTTGAGTGCCTTTATATAGTTTATTTGCCTGTCCAAAATGGGTGTGTCTCTTCACTGGGCGGACTTGATTAACTTGAAGCCAAAAATTCAAATTTCAAATTTCGAAAAATTCACTTTTAAATCCAACTTGAAGAACATGTCTCATATAAATTCTTTCAAGGGCTAAATAATCAAAATAACTTTAAGAACGTGACTTTCAAGTTCTTTAGACATTAGAAGGGCTTAAAGAGAGCACAAGATTTACCGTGGGAAAACCCACTTGGGGGAAAAACCCAACAACCTTTTCCTTAGAGAAATTCTTCAGTTCAACAAGAGATACATCTAATGTGGCTAGTCAACTATGACATCAACAAGATCAACAAGCTATGGTCAAACCTAGTCTCCAACCCTGAAGTCAAGTCAAACCAAGTCAAACTTTGACCTTTCAAAATTTTGGACTGCCCAAAAAACTGCCAAGAAAAGGTGACACGTGCGAAATTTAAGAGAGAGAGAAATGCGAGATAGAGAGAGATATTCGTCCTTCTTTCTCCTTTTCTTCACTTGGATGCCTAGAACTTGTCTTTCTTGTGTGATGGTCGAATGATGCTCTTGTGGTGGAGGTTGAATGCCTTTATATAGTTGATTTGCCTATCGAAAATGGGTGTCTCTTCACTGGGTTGACTTGATTAACTTGGAGCCAAAAATTCAAATTTCAAATTTCGAAAAATTCACTTATTAATCCGACATGAAGAACATGTGTCATATAAATTCTTTTCAAGGACCAAATAATCAAAATAACTTTAAGAACGTGTCTTTCAAGTTCTTTATACATTAGAAGTGCTAAAAGAGAACACAAGATTTACCCTCAGAAAACCCACTTGGGGGAAAAACCCGACAACCTTTTCCTTGGAGAAATTCTTCAGTTCAACAAGAGATACATTTAATGTGGCTAGTCAACTATGACATCAACAAGATCAACAAGCTATGGTCAAACCTAGTCTCCAACCCTCAAGTCAAGTCAAACTAAGTCAAAGTTTAGCCTTTCAAAATTTCGGCCTGCCTAGAAAATTGCCAAGAAATGGTGACACATGTGAAATTTAAGAGAGAGAGTGAAACGCGAGCTAGAGAGAGATATTTGTCCGTCTTTCTCCTATTCTTCACTTGGATGCTTAGAACTTGTCTTTCTTGTGTGATCGTTGAATGGTGCTCTTGTGGCGGAGGTTGAATGCCTTTATATAGTCGATTTGCCTGTCCAAATGGTTGTGTCTCTTCACTGGGCCGACTTGATTAACTTGGAGCCAAAAATTCAAATTTCAAATTTAGAAAATTCACTTTTAAATCCGACATGAAGAACATGTCTCATATAAATTCTTTGAAGGACTAAATAATCAAAATAACTTTAAGAACGTGTCTTTCAATTTCAAGGGCTAAAATATGATTATGAAGACCGACCATAGCTACAAAAGATCAACATGCAAGATCGTGCAAAGCATCTCGTGAGATGCTAAAAGGACTTGGATGGGTCATTTGACCAGGGGAGATGGATACATTCATGTATGAAGCTAGAAGGACTTGGCTGGGTCATACGGATTTGACCAGGGGTGAATGGCTCATGGCAATTACAGATTGGACAAATTTTCTCCTGAGAAGCTAGAAGGACTTGGGTGGGTCATGCTGAATTGACCCAAGAGATAGATGTAATTCACCTAAAGGCTGAAAAGCCATAAAGGACTTTGGCTAGGCCAGTTGGCCAGGGGTGAATGGTCTAGGGGCAAATTCTCTCCCGAGAATCCATATAGGACTTTGGCTAGGTCATGTTGATTTGACTAGAGGAGGTTGATACATTTACCTGAGGAGCCATAAAGGACTTTGGCCAGAGGTAAATGGCCCTGGATACTCACATTGCCTACTCCAGGATGGAGTGATTTATAAACATGCATCAACTTTTCTTATGAAGGTGAAATTTCAGCCGAGGGGAAATCTGTTGCAACCAAGGAGAATACCTCCCTCGCTAAGAGGGAGTGTTGAATTTTTTTAGTATCTAGAGGTATTCTCGCATGCCAAGAGGTCTCCTAAGTTGATCTAGAAGAATTGTGAAAATTAAAATAAAATCTTTATTTTTTGGACATCATGTAGGCTAAAAAGGGACAAGTTAGCCCCACCATGAAGGGATGTGTTCGTTGATCAAATTCAGCCCCATTTGACAATTATATATATGTAATGTGACATCTTCATTTTGATCATTCATCATCACATCTTCTTTCTTCAAAAGGTAGTCGCACATGTGACAACAAGAAGCTGAATTAACTTAAATTTGATCGAGTTTGAGTTTGACCAAAGTTGACCATTGGCTAGAGTTGATCGAGTATGATTGCAGGCCAAGTTGATTGCAGGACCAAGCTTGATTTGCAGGCTGAAATTTTGACTGTTGACCAGCGTTGACCTCTATATTTTTGGTTGGTTTGACCAATGTTGACTGGTTGGAAATTGACTAGGCTGGACTGGTATTTGGATTGGATTTTGGCACAAATTTCTAGACAAATTTGAATTTGTAAACCTTGCTGCAGAAAATTTCTCTTGAAAGAAGAGTTGCTAGGTTTTCTCCCAAGTTTGGGTTTTCCAGGGAAAATTTGTTGTCTCTATTGTGCATGGCTGTCTCTTTATGATCTTACTGTTTTTGTTGCATTTATTGTTGATATTTTCTATGTATAATTGCTCAATGATATCAATGGCATAAGATAAATTATTAAAGATCATTAGGTAGTAATTATCAATCAAAAAATTGGTTTTCACTGTACATCTTGTAGAAAATTCAACAATGTGTGTTAATGAACTATATTTCTTTCTTTTTCCAAGATAAATCTTGTAGGGAAACCCTTGAGCACTTACTTACATTTGATTATAGTGCTTGACCTGGCACACGCCTTGAGTAATGCACACAACAAAGGTAGTTCTTGAGACCTCTTCCATGGAGCTCAAAGCACTAACCTATTGGGCTAGATTATATCTATCTCTCTATCCACTAACTATCTATCTAAGCATGTTATGGACTCTCTTGAATGTCAAACTCTTGATCTCTTGAATATGGTAGTTTGCAAGAATCCCCCCCCTTTGTGGTTGTTGCTGCAAAATCTAGTAGTCTTGGTACAAAGCCTCATTGGGCGGGGCTAGAATTTATGGCAAGATGAGAAAGGGTTGGCGTTGTCACCTCAACAACCTTTCTTCTGCTCTTTATTGGAATTAAATCAGAAGGGAGGCTTCCCCAAATCACCTAAAGGATGTGTTAGAAATCCACACATTGAAAATGCCTAACTTTAATATCTTTTGCATAGTGGAAATTATACCAACAATTAGATCATTACAAAGTACACAATATTTATGCCCAAACTTGTTTTCTTACAGATCCATTAATAAGAAAACCTGCAGGGCTCTTGTACTAGGGATAGTGGCCCTTTACAATCCGTACACTATGCCCAAATATCGGGTTGAATCCTTTGACCAATTCATCTAGGGATGAGGCTTTGTCCTCTTAGCCTTTCCTGCCCAAATATATACACCTACAACACTCTAAATACATAGTTGTAGCAAACTATGGCTTTAGCAACAATCCTTAAATCAACGAAACACCAATCAACTTACTTGACAATAGCTTTTCTCCTTGCTATTGCAGACATACCTCCTTTTCTATCCACAACAACCCTTTGCCAACTTCTAGCCTTCCTGTAGCTCTTAGCTTGTTCGTTCAACTGCTACAAGATTTTGGTCACCTCTAGCTAACCTTGACCTATCTTTTCTCCTTGCAGTTGGCCTTAATCATGGCCTCCTTTAGCCCTGTTCAGGCCTCAACCTCCCTTTTCTGCCCTTGGCCAACTTCCTTTACTGCAGCCTGCTCCAACAAACCTTGCGACCTTCTCATCCAGGCTTGTGGCCCTCCTATTCTAGCTGTGGCCAACTCTCGGTGAGCCTTTTCTAGGCCCTGGCCCTCCAAAACAACCTTCCGCAGGGTATGCGATCTTCCCTTTCCTAGTCCACAACCTGCTCCTCGGTCCTTTATTCTCTCCTTCTTAGGCTTGCAGCTAGGCTTGTGGCTCCTTTTGCTGCCTTTTTCACCACACACAGGAAGAATAATCCTTTATGCTTCTTGTCACAAGCCTCTCCATTGGCTCCTTATTTATACTTGTCCTTAAGTCCCTTAGGAAGCTCTCTTGTCCTTTAAGGAACCTCCAACTCAACCAAAACATTAAATTAGAATTTCCTTGGGTTCAAAGCCCACTCACATTGGGTCCAAAACTCTAAACTTTGGTGCAAAGCCCACAAATTCATCTTCGTGGGTGTTTCTCTCTCCCAATCCTAGAACCAAGGACATCTGAGAGTACCTCCCGATGCTTTACCCAATTTCAATAGGATGTTCTAATGCTATGGCTCAAGGTGATGAATAAAGGTCTATAATGATGGACAAAGTACTGCAAAGCCTAAGATGACCTAGCTTTTCGATACTAGGGTTCAAATACTATATGCCTAAATTAAGAGTAAGGCTGCTATAAGTTAGGGTTTAGATTATATATATAATGAAAGGGTATTCAATGCCATATAGTAGCCCAAGAAAAGATCTCCCAATAGAGACCAACACTTAGCTAGGAAACTTATTTCTATCACTGTTAGGTATGCATGATAACAAAAAGAAGGTGAAGTCAGCCCTAATTAGGATGGTTTAACCATGCACTATGCTAGATTTTTCTTTCAAACAATTATAGATGCAAATCCTTTTTTATGAGCCACATTCATCCACACAAAATTCACTTTCATGCATAAATAAGCCCTAGAAATTGTAGCGGCTGCCATAGACCTCTAGGAGAGGGGAAAAGAAGATAAAATTTAGAAAAATCTATGGATGATGAGCCCACTAACAGTTAGTGCCTTATCCTGTTAGGATTTAATGGAGTTTTTTAGGGTTAAACTTCTAGGGAAGGATTTCCATGGAGTAAGGGGGGCTGGCTAGGGAATCCACTTTTAAAACCCTAACTATTGTTCTTGTGAGGGGAAAAATTAAATATAGGATCTAGACATTCAAAGTTTCCCTATAGGCCATAGGGAGAACAATTTTACATGCAATAATGTAGCAAGATTCCAACAATATTTAAGAATTTAGTCATGGCACAATATAAACTCTACTTTAAACATTCAACATGCAAAATATCAATGATAAGACAATAAACTTGTAGAATTTTCCACAATAGGCACTTCTTTCAATCCTAGAATAACCTCTCCATACAAAATCACTTACACAAGAAAGTTGCACTAATAAAGACTACATCTTGCCCATAGTAGCGAAAAAGACTAGCTCACATTCTCTTAGATAGGGAAAGAATGTATTGTGTGATGATGAACAAACTCAATATGCAAAGTCTCTATTTATATGAGATACGAGACCTATCCCATTCATTTCTACAAAAATACATGTAAAGAAGCCCTAATTACAAGTTTACGTGTTCCACAAGATAGAGGTTACAAACCAACCTCATAGCTCAAAAACATAATAAAGATGCCATAAATACCTACATGCGTGGGTGAAAAACCTCCTCAAGCATGATGCCATCCTTCGAATGAGCTCCAAATGCCACAAATAAGTGTCATGTGGGCTAATTAGTGCTCCATACTCCAAGATGCAGTTCCTAGATCATGGGCATGCCTCAAAAGTGCCTCCATACCAAGATGTCATATCTAGGGTGCCCAACATGACCCTCCAAAGGGAAAGAGGGGTGATGTGGCACTCTCTCATTCAAGCATTGGGGCTTTAAAGTGATGTGCAAACCTTCCCCAGTCATCACAAGGATGACCATCATTATTCAGGCTATGGAAGAAGTAATGTCCATCAAGTAGTGTCAAGGCCAACCTAGGGGCATTTTAGGTCCACTGGGCACATCATCAATAGCTCCAACACCAAGCTTCATGGGTTCAACATTTTAGCATTTGGGGGTACCTCAGAGTGTCAAGCATCTTGTGGGGTCATCAAGTAGCCCAATGCTTTGTTTTGGATAGGTAGTGTTGTATCAACAAGGTTACATTCTCTCTTTGGATTGAGTAAAACAACCTCTACAATGCTGCTAAGAAAGTAGGGCAATCATTTGAAGAGGCCTCTGGTGCTGTGATGAAACCATCTGACAAAACCCTCTCAAGATCAAGTGAAAATAAACAATCATTAGGTACAATAACCATAGATGCATCATAGTGGACCATTCCTAATGTTGGGGGCACAATAATACTTCACACAAAGCTCACCTTCAAATATCTAACTAGATCGAGTCCCATAAACAAGTTACCTCCCTATGTTAGGGATGGTTAGATGGATAAACCTATTAGGTGTTTCCAGCCTCCAAAGGGAAGTGACATGTCCCAAGTTAGCCCATCAATCCATAGGTGTGTGTATGAAACTGTGGGAACAGAGTGGGAATGACTTTGTATTGTGCAAATATCTTGCTTGGTGAAGGATTTGCACCAAGGTGCAAGATTTTGAAGCGACAAGAGCTATAACCAAGTTGACTCAAGTTGACTTGGTCACTAAATAAATTTATTGAGGACTATTTTGGCTTGAATGGTGATTCAATATTTCTTCCCAAGTTGAGGATCAACTCCTACTTGGTGAATTTAGCAAGTGTTACATAGATTGTCTCAAATTAGTTTGGTGATTCAACATTTGTACCCAGGTTGACTTTGATTTGGCCTTGTGATATAGCAACAATCCTACCTAGGTTGATAATGAATTTCAACTTGGGTGATTTCAAGAACAATATCTTCCTAGGTTGTTATTTGACTTAACCTGATAGCTTGATTAGTTGCACAAATGGCGAAATGACATTCATGTACAAGTAGATTATGTTCCCGAGCTAATTCTATTCTCAAGTTGATATTAACTTAACATTGACATGGACAAGGCCACATGACACCTTGGTCAACTTCGACTTGACTAAGTGATTAGATACCTACAATAGTTGGAACAAGCAAGAAGGCTGCTTGTAGCTGTACAAGAAGCTCAACCGTTATGATAAAGACGAACATCAGTTTTCAACAGCTATTGCATAAAAATATGGCGTTGACTAGTAGAAACTCTTGCAACTATAACTAAAATGATTGCAATCAGTAGCTGTTACTGAGAGCATCTTAATTTAAGTTGGATATTGATCAGATGGATGTTGAAAATGTCTTATCTAATGGTGTTTTTTAAGAGAAGCGTTTACTTAGTAGTTTTAAGGCTTTGTGCAAAAGAGGGAACATCTTGTAATCAAGTTGATAAATGCACTGTATGGTCTGAAGCAGGTTCCTAGTCTTGGTATGCAAGAATAGATTATTATTTTGAGCTAACGGTTTTAGAAGAAGCTCATTAGATTCAAACATGCATGTCAAAATCTAAGACGCAGGTCACATAGTCACTGCAATCTTATATGTTAGACAAACTCATCATTACTGAGAATAACACAAGAATGATTGAGGAGTTAGAAGTTGAACTTCATGAGTCCTTTGAAATGATAGGGCTAAGTTTGCTTTAATATTGCTTGGGAGTGGAGATATGGCTGAAAATGAAAGCATCTTTACGTTGAAAATTAACTATGAATGAGAGACACTAAAGAAATTTAACATGGTTGATTGTGATTGTGCAACAATTCTTATTGAAACGGGGAATGAGTTATGAGCTCATGAAGAGTCAATGGATACACTGTATAGCAATTGGGTAGAGGGTCTTATCTATATCAACATTGTTAGAACAAACCTAAGCTATCCTGTTAGCATTGTATCACAATGTATGGCCTTCTCCAAAGTTGTTCATTAGAAGGTATAAAAAGGAATAATTATGAGAAGAATATTGCACTATGGTCTTAAGCATTTTCACGATGATAAACTTTAAGATGATTGGTCAATTTAGTTTGGGCATGCTGTATATATGAAAGAAAATCTACCATAGATTATTTCTTCAACATGGGAACATGGGTAGAGGATTAAGAGGATTCAATATAGCTTAAGAGGATTTTTGGTGATTTGAACCTACAAAAATTTCAGGTTACACCTTGCACACCTTTATCTTTTTTTGAGATCAATGTTATACAATTCACAAAGAATCTTAGAAGCAACTGCAGAACGGGGAGAATTTATCAATTGCAGGTCGCAAGACTGACTGGTATATAATTATTAATTTCGAGGTATTAAGAAAGGACAAATTAGAAAGGTTCAGTATGCTTGACGTGAAAGAAAACAAAAAGGCTATTGACGCAGATGGGGGTTCAGAAAAATGCCCATTTTGTATATTGTTCGGTAAGTCAGCAATTCCACATCAACATCTTAAACATCTCTATGCTAAATATTAACTCTAGGAAATTGGTTGAGAAGATTTAGTGCATGCAATATTGATGATATAAAGCATGCATACAGTATTCATGAACACCAATTAGTTAGGGTAAGGTTATGTAAATGATGAGCAGTAAACTATTTTTGTGTACATTTTTATTGCTCGTAGTGTGAAAAGATTTACTTCATTCAAATTTAATGATTACACTAAACTTTTCAATGCCATTTGCTTTCTAGAATTTCGAGTATGTCTGCAACAGTTCTTGAATCAACTCTTTCTTTCACCCTGATGCTTTGAAATTCAAGGGTTATACTACATTCTTCAATGTCACTTTCCTAGACTTTCAAGTGTGTGCAATTCTTGAATCCTACTGTTGTCTAGGATTCACATTGTTTCCCCAGCAATTCCACTACGGTAAAATAAGTCATATTTGTAACTTAGTGTGGTCGTTTGCTGGCATTTAAGATTGTGCTATTTGTCCATGCAATTATCTTGATTTATTCACTTAAATTGATTACCTCTAAAAATAGGAAAATGACCTTCACAAAGACTATCGTGTTTTGAGTTTTGGAATATAATATTTAAAAGTGCAGAGTTTAAAGCCAGAGAAAGTAGTTCATCAATTGAGAATTTGTGTTCATTTGACAACTTGAACTTATCCCACTTTGGATTTAATAATTAATGTTCCTTATGGTTGTGTATTTGCAGGCTTGTGGAAATACTCTACTCTCTCATTTTCTAGGACTCCTGTTCTCATTGGAGTTACTTAGATCAGTGACTTTACCCAGTACTCCTGAGAATGTGATGGTTAAACTTGCCTAAATTCGGTGCATGATTAAGGTTATAGACGATGAGTTCTATGTTGGACCTAAGCATTGCCATGGTTGTTTGTTCCTTTTAGGAAGCTGGCTTTGCCACAGCACAAGTCTCTCGTCCACCATTTTATGTTTTGCTTCGGGATAAGCAAAGTCTTCACTGAAAGCACATTTGCAAACTGTCATTGTTTTATTTTGATCTCCCTTCCTCCACGATCAAAATAAAGAAGATAATTATTTTAGAATGTAGTTTTTCTCGCTTGTAACACTTTTTTTGGGTTATATTGCTGCCATTTTCAAGCGTGTTAATGCTTTTTAACTAGTCATTTTTATTTACGTTGGCCTGAGATCTATGAAAATCTGGTATTCAGTCTTAATGTCAATAATGTGAGATGCAAGATAAAATAGTTCCCCAAATGGGAAAGCTGTATAACCTTGTGAAGGATCAATGTTCAAAGGATAAAGCATCCATTTGATATACATTTCAAGGGAAGCATTTGTATTATTACATAATCTTTCGAGATTCCTAAATGACAATGAAAATTCTTTATCCAAGCATAAAGAAATATTTGTGAATATGTTTTTATATGGAGAATATGGTGACAAAATTTCTTCTTACAAGCATGACAACGTCAACTACCAATAATGAATAATAACTTTCTTCAAAAGTTGCAAGACATTAACTTTCTTTAAAAGATGCAAGGCATTAGAAGATACCAATCTTTTAATATCTATATAAAGTACATACCTATAAAGGCTTTTGGCATTGTTTTTGTTGTTGTTGTTAACATTTAATCCTTGAAAGTCCTTTATCTATATCATATTTGTTGAAACATGTAACTAGGTTCGGTTGTGATAATGACATGTAATCATGATTTTATGTATTTTTTTTGTAAACATTGTAGAGCTCTCTGTATTTACTTTTGAGAAAATTTTTACAAACATGTCCCCTGGCTAGTCACCTGCCCGAGGGAAACCAGGTGATCACCGATAAGCATTATACCCACTCCAAAATTTGAATAAGTTCATCAAAAACCACCTGCTTCTCGAGAGCTTATCCCGATTGTCTTTACAGAACATAACAAAATTGCTTACTGTCTGTATTTTAAAAACTTTCAAAAATGAACAAAAACAAAGAACAAACTAAACTAATCCTCATCAGAGGATGCTATCTGTACTAAAGCCTTCACACCGGGACTTGGTGCCTTCACTCCAGGTCCGGGAAGCTCGCGACCCTGTGACAGTTTCCACTTTATCTCTGACAGAGTCTGCTCAATCCGACCCAATGCAAGGTTATTCCTATAGGTTTGGATCTGTATTGTCGCAAGGTCTTTCAGAATTTCCGCCCGGACAGGGTCTGGTTCCTTACTCCTTTCCTGCTTATCCAGAACTTCCCCTGCCATATGTTCCTGATGAAGGGTCATGGCACGAGCTACGACGTGTTTCATGATCCAATATTGTTGCAGAGTCTTTTTGAAGAGCGATTGCCTGTCGTTTGAGGTTCCCGGGTCCTGCAGCATTCCTTCCCATTCATCCATGGGTAAGTCTTTGCATCTGAGGTTATTTCTCAAATCTCTCTCCCAGCTCCAGATTTGTTCTCTAACCTCCTTTGGGTTGCTTTCCATGTAGGAGTCGATGATTTTCTTCATTTGCTCACCATCCGTTTTCCTGCCCTTTTTCTTCCCTGCACTGCTGGTTCCTTCTTCTTTTTTAACGGTCCTCTTGCTCCGCCTGGGAGCCATTCTTATTTTCGTTTGCTCTTTAGCTCTCTTTGCCTGCAGCTGTTCGTTCTGGATTGCAGTTTCGCCCTTTCCTGGAGCTAGCCCTATCACAGAATGAGCACTAAAGTTAGTGTTATCAATTATATTTACATTTTTATCCCGAGTATTTCTCCCCCCCTTCTTAGTTTCGCTCCTGCAGTTTCCTTCCCCCTGAATTTCCTCCCTCTGGTCTCCTTCCCGTTTAGGCAGAACTATAGTTTCGTTGGTTCTTTTGGTTTTGGGGTACCCTTGTTTACCCCGCCTTGCACTTTGCATGCTAAAATCCTTTTCCTGAGTCAAGTGCTCAGTCTTGCTTAAGAGGTCGTGCCTCTCGCTAATTGGGTTGCATGCCCCTTTCCCAAATTTGGCTTTCTCAGTACTGTTAGCCATATCATGGTTGTTTACAGTTTCGCCCCTCACCATGAGTTGCCACTCATTCCTCCCTGGCTCTTGGGTTTTACCACCCCCTCTGTCGTTGTTCAACACGACATGCAAGCTTCCTAACCTGTTGTTTGCCAGGACATCAATTTTACTATGGGGGTTCTGCGAATTTGGGCCCTACGCGCCCTTTCTTTCCCTCACTTTACCCTTACTTTTATCATTCTTTTCGGCCTTGGCCCCTAGGGTTTCTTCACTGTGAAATTCTTTCTTTTCTCTACCATTTCTACCGTAATTTCTATTCTCAACCCATAGCTGCATAACATTTTTCATACCTACTCTATGACTTAGACTGGTTATTTCTTCATAGAATGGGGGAGGAAGTTTCACATACCCTTTTACCTTCCTTCGCTTCGCTATCTCCTTCAGCTCTCGCTTGCTGTTTTTTCTTCCGATTTCGCCACCTTTCTCCTTGATCGTCTGCATGCAGAATGCATGTTTTTCCTTTTCCTTAGGCTTTATCCCTTTGTCATTTCCCCTTCGTAATTTTACCGCCAACTGTCCTCCCTTCCCTCCTTCCTTGGCCCGCCTCCCTTCCCGCTTACCTTGGGATGCTACCCACCTGTCCTGTCCGCCGTCCTTCATTGATTACTTTCCTCTCCCGGCTGCTCTTGCCGTCCGTTTGCTGACTCCGCTCTGCCACTTGGCGCTGGTTTGCTGCCCCTCCTCGGACTTGTTGTCCTGCCCTCGCTTCGTCCATGCCTTTCCATCTTTGCCCCCGATCTCTCCGGGCCTGTCCTTCCTCTGCCCTCCTCCATCATCCGACTCAGCTCTGTCCTTTCATCTGTCCTTTGCTGTTCTATGTCTGACCTGTTCTGTCCCATTTGCATCTGTCCTTGTCCTTCGTCACTCCCGTCAACTCCAATCGAATTCTCCAGATGCTCTCTTTGGCGCCTGTCTTCTTCTACTGCCTGAATCAATTGTCTCATTTCCTCTTTCTAATGGAGCTCTTCCGCGCCCGCGTCCAACTGCTGCTCTCTGTTCTGGCATCCCCAGTTCGCAAGAAGGTCTGCCGGAGCGTTTCCTTTCCGCTTCACATGGGTCGGTATGGTATATGCAACCTTCCTTAATTGCTGGCTTATTTCGGTTATTACCCATGTCGTCTGCCAACTTTTACTCAGTTTTTCGTCTGGTGCACCCTGTTGGAGTTGTTTAATTGTTTCTATCACTAGCATCGAGTCTCCTTTGATCTGCAGGCTTTGGTATCCTTCCCTAACCGCTATTGCTAATCCCCTGTTTAGCACGTGGAATTATGCCTCGTTATTGGTAGCAATTCCACAGTTCATTGCATAGGCCCTTCTAATCTCCCCTTCGTCGTCTATGAAAATCCCTCTTATTCCAGCCTCCCTTGGATTGCCTTTTGTTGCGCCATCGAAGTTTAGCTTGTTGAAGCGCTCTGGCGGGTTCCTATAGCTTTCTTCGGCCCTTTCATTACCTACCTTGTATTCCTTCCCTGTCTTGTTTGTGTTTTTTGCTTTGATTTGCAGGTGGTTCATAATGCGAGTCTCTGTTGCCTCTGTCTTCCAATCTTCCTCGTTCCAATTTTCGAGGAGTATTGTTTCTCTTATGTTTTTCATGGTTTGACTTCATATTTCCTCTTTGGCTCTTTCATCTTCTCTGAATATCACCCTGTTTCAATATCACCTTGTTTCTTGCCTTCCATAGGTTCCATAGGAGGAAATCGATGGACAGATTCCAAGCACGGTTCAATATTGTGTTGCGGTACAACTTGCTGCTCCATTTCTCTATTGTTGTTCTTATACAGCTTATGTTCCTGTCAGTGGTCTCAAAGATCAGGGGGTGATTTTTCCACAGGTTGTTGCTGAAGCTACAGGAATTTGCAACGTGCTCCATGGTTTCTTCTTGGTTTTGGCACAGGGCGCAGCGCGAAGGTTCGTGCGTCCCCTCCCTTCTCAGTTGGTCCCAGGTTAAGGCACGCCCATGCAACACTGTCCAAGTAAAAAACGTCACTTTTGGCCAAGTTTTTAACTGCCATATTCTATCCCATTTTTTAATGTCTGGGTTTCCGGTTCTTCCTGCCTTTATATGATATCCTTCTGAGATAGTAAACATGCCTTTTATGCGTTTGCCCCATCTTATTATATCTGGTCCTTCTTTGATTGCAATTTTCCTTGTTTCCATTTCATTTTGGTAATTTATCCATTGTTCTGTTTCTAGTGCTTCGGGCCAGTCGCTTTTCATTTTCCATTTTCTCCAGTAACCGTCCTGTTCTGGTAACCAGTAATTTCTTACTGCATCTTCCGCCATTTGGGAGGTGTACTGTTGGATGTCTTGGAGCTGAGGTTCCTGATTCAGGGTTCCTCTGCTGCCACGCTTCCTGCCAAAATTTTGCTTTGTCCCCCTCTCTAATTTCCCAAAAACTGTGTTCTCTTATCAGGTCCCTGTTAAGACTTGCAAGGTTCTAGATGGTTGAACCTTTCTTTTTTGATTGGTTGTGGAGTTTGCCTTCAGGTGACCTTGCCATCTCGTATTTCTTTTCCCATAACAATTTCCATAGATCTTCCCCTCCTTGAATCCACCTCCACCATAATTTTGCACCCATGACTTGGTTTAATATGTAGGGATCTCTTAGGCCTAAGCCCCCTTCTGTGACAGATTTGCTTAGCCATGTCCATGAGAGCAAAGCCCACTTTTTTGTTTTGCTTGTACCTTGCCATAGAATTTTTTTGAAAATTTCCACCATTTTTTGACATATAGTTTTAGGAATCGCTTGACTAGCCATTTGGTAAATTGGTATAGCTTGGAGTACTGCCTTTAGGAGGATGAGTCGACTCGGTATATTGAGCGTTCTAAACGTCCAATTGTCCATTCTTTTTTGGATTTTCCCTATCAAGCCTTTCCAGTTCCCTATTCTGTTCTGCTTATCACTCAATTGTACTCCTAGGTATTTAGTTGGGAGCTTTCCAATTCTGAACCCCATTGTTCTGGCTAAGAATGCTTGAGCCACCATTGGAGTGTTAAAGAAGAATATCTTTGTTTTATCCTTATTTACCTCTGTTCCTGATGCGTTTGTGAATTCTGCAAGGATTTCCACTAGTTTCTTTGCTTCCTTAAGATTTGCTTGATTATACAGCATTACATCATCTACAAATTGTTGATGTGTAATGGTTAATTCTTCCCCCCATAATCTGAGACCTTTAATTTCCCCGCTGTTTACTCTTGCTTTTATTAATCTGCCTAAACCTGTTGGCATTATGACACAGGTTTGGCGCTATGACACAGGTATTGTCCTTGATGGAAATTCACTCAAATGACAGATCACAGTTCAGGCTTTCAGAATGAACGAAAAAGAGATATACGCAGGTTCCTGTTAACCAAGTCGCGTATACACGTAGGATCACTGATCAAAAGATGCATATATGTATGCACACACTTTCATGCAAGGTAAAGCGCATACATGTGGAAAAACTTATTTTGGTCCATGGTATTTAGTCCTTGGTATTTGGACCTACGGTTTTGGACCATGGTATCTCGTCCAAAGTGTTGAACCTAGGTATTGGGTCCATGGTATTGATTCTCTATGGTTTTGGACCATGGTATTGAGTAAGGCCTAAGACTATAAAAGGGGAAGGAGATCATTAGGTAAAGGTATTCAATCAAGTATTGAATATCTTATGAAGAACAAGATCTAGAATACTGGTCATTGGGTTATGGTGGATCGTTGCATCTAAACCTGAGCGCAAGGAGAAGGATAAGTTCTATTGATGGGTCAAGATCTCAAGGCTTGAAGAGAAGCATCTTTGTGTGATTCTGATCTGTTATATTTGGCGCATGACTTGATTTATAAATCTGATGATCACTAATGTCTGAATCACTGAAAAGGGTGAGATTATCTTTTATAAATCTGTACGCAGGTTCAATGAAGCAAAGGCGTGTATACATGCTAGTTCTGTAATTCAATATAGCGTATACGCAGGTTTTTCTTAATACAACAGCGTATGCACGCACGTTTTACATATTGAAGTAGCGTACGTCTCATGAAATATGTTTTAGCTACTTCTGTTTATTGCTGCAGTGTTCTGGGTTCAAAATTGGTGTCTGGTTACTGTCACTGTTTTCTGGGTACAACATTCAGAGAAGTGATTATTTGATTCAGTTTTGTTTGGTGCCAAGGAAATTGGTTGATGTAGATATACTTGATGTTTGATTAATGTTATTCATGGATCCAGTCTGAAAATTTATGAAACATGGTCCCTGGAAGAAAAGAGAAGATTGTAGCTTTCTGTAGGTTAGCACCTATGTACTAGTATCTTAGCTAGTACAAGAGCTAAGGGGGTTGTAGCTCCCTTCCAGGAGAAGCTGGAGAATGAGAGAAGTTGGAGAATGAGAGAAGGTTGTAGCAACCTGCGTATTGGTATAAAACTGCACCAGTACAGAAACATTGTAAAAAGAAGTTTCTAATTAAAAGAAGATAGAGACAAATTGAAGTAGGTGGTTTTCACCCACATTGGGTTTCCACCTTATATGTTGTGTTCTTATGTGTGACTGCCTGTTCTGTTTTACTGTTCCTGGTTATTGTTTATATGGTTTGATGTACAGATTAATGATCAACATCTGAAGAATAATTTAATTTACAAGTCTGCTGGTTATACGCTAGTTTCCTTAACTGCAGTTGCGTACATACACGGTTTTTACTAACTGAAGTAGCGTATACAAATCTGATTGTGAAATGAAAAATAATTGACCTGATAATACTGATTCACTCCCCTTCTCAGTATTATTTCCAACAATTAGAATCAGAGCAGGTCCTTCAAAAGAAGTTTGATCACTTGAAGGAAGATCTATCATCATGAGCAACTACGAAAAGGAGGCATCTATTAGACCACCAATCTTTGATGGAAGCAACTTCGTCTATTGGAAGGTAAGAATCATAGCCTATCTTCAATCTCTTGGTACAGAAGTTTGGGATATCATGGAAACAGGATACACATTTCCATCATCAACTCCTACAGATACGGGTGGTAAGAAGCAGTATGAAACAAATGTAAAGGCTGTCAATACTCTATTAGGGAGTTTATCTCAATCAGAATTCGTCAAGGTTATGCAACTCAAAACCGCAAAAAAAATATGGGACAAGATCGTTCTGAGCTATGAAGGAGACGATCAGGTAAAACGTGCAAAACTACAAACTCTCAGAGTTCAATATGAAAATCTTAGAATGCACAATGATGAGAGTGTGGCTAATTATTTCTTACGTATAGATGAGATTGTTAATTGTATGGAAAACTTGAGTGAAGAGATAAAAGAAGTTACTTTGGTCGAAAAGGTTCTAAGATCTTTGTCTTCTAAGTTTGAATCAAAAGTTTCTACCATAGAAGAAAATCAAAATATACAGAGCATTACCATGTCACCGCTGCACGGAATCCTAACTGCTTTCGAAATGAGAAAAGGGGGACCATCAGACATAAGAGAATCCGCATTCAAAGCCTCAGGAAAAGGAGAATATGAGTCAGGACATATGTCAGAGGGAGAGGAAGAATCAAACTTTGTCAAGAACCTTCAACGGGGATCTGGAAGATTCAGAGGTAACCTACCTTTTAAATGCTTTGCTTGTGGAAGAGTCGCTCACTATGCAGCCAAGTGTCTTCATAAAGATAAGCTTGACAAAGGTAAGGAACCAGTTAGATGGAACAAAAAATAGAATGTAAGTAAGAAGAGCTATTATACACATGAAGACAGTGATGGATTTTCAAATAGTGATGAAGATGAACAATGTAATGATTATAGACTTTTGATGGCTTTTGAAGATGATGATTTCTTGGATGCTATAGATGAAGAAGGTCTTTATGAAGAAATTTCTAAACTTAAAATTTGTTTAGAAGAAAATAATATGATTATAGATATTCTGACATTCCAACTTGCTGAAAGGGAAAAACACAATGAAAAGTTAGAATGTGAAATTGTGAGACTTAGAAAAGATATTGAGAAAACAAAAGTTCTTAATCTTAGATTTGCTAAAGGATCTGAAACTTTAGATGAGATTATCAAAGTGCAGCGTTCTCCTCTAATCAAGACAGGTCTTGGATATACTGAAGAAGCATCTCAAGCACAGAAGCCATCCACCTCCAAAAGTTATCTTGATGCAGTAAGGAGAAGTGAACAGGTTGACAATCGACAACAAAGGCATAATGCAGATCACTAGGTAAATCAAGGACAATTTACTTCAAGAATGAACAGAGATCACCAAGTAAATCAGGGGCAATCTACTTCAAGGATGAATAGAAGCTACAACCAACCACAGGTAAATCATTCTCAATTTGCTTCAAAAATGGATGTCAATGGAAACTACAATCATTTGGTCGGTAGGTTTGATAATCGCAGGAATTTCTTCAATGACCAATGTTTCTCTTGTCATAAATTTGGACACAAAGTTGTTCAATGTGTTGCCTACAAGACCATCATGACTAGAGAAGCTCAAAAACAAAGGAGTATGATTGGGATCATGAAAAGGACCTACAATAACTTTTCTGCTCTTGAAAATGAAATAGAATTTTCTATTTGTAACAACTTCGGTCATGAAGATTTTGAATGTAGGAGTATGTTTTGGCAAACAACTCAGAAGGAGCAAGCTTCATTGAGTTCCAAAACATGGAGAAAGAAAGAAAGAATCGAAACCATAAATATGTGGTATGGCCTTATATGCGGAAGGGTAGGAAAATCAGTGGTACATCAACAGTGGATGGTCGAAACATATGACATGTGATAAAGAAAAACTTTAGTCATATAGTGCCTTAGAAAAAGAAAGGAAGGTCTCATTTGGAAATAACACCCCTGCACTCGTAAAAGGTAAAGGTTCTGTTTTTTGAAAGAAAAGGTCAAAGCTGGAAATGTAATGTATGTTGATGGCTTAAAGCATAATCTATTGAGTGTCAGTCAAATGTGTGATCAAGGAAATGAGGTAATATTCAATCAAATGGATGTATCGTTCGTCAACTTGATATAGGAGAAACAATGATCAAAGGCATAAGAACTCCAAATAACTTATACATACTCAAGGGAGGACAACAACAATGCTATCTAAGCAAGAATGATGAACACTAGCTATGGCACAGAAGATTGGGGCATCTAAGCTTCTCTTAGATAAGGAAAGCATGCAAATATCAGGCGGTTCGTGATCTCTCTGACATTAGAATTCCAGACAATACAATATGCAAATCATGTCAGTTTGGTAAGCAAACCATAACTAATTTCCCTGAGAAGGAAGGATTAGCTAGTAGGCCACTTGAACTTGTTCATACTGATTTATGTGGTCCGTAAAAGAAAAAGTCACCTCGTGGAGAGGATTACTTTATATTATTCATTGACGACTTTTCCAGGATGTGTTGAATAAGACTTCTAAAGCATAAAGATGAAGCCTTCGAAAAGTTCAAAGCTTTCAAAGCCTTGGTTGAAAATGAATTAGATCGCAGAATCAAATGCCTCAGGTCTGATCGAGGAGGGGAATTTACCTCGGATGAATTTTTCGATTTTTGTGAAGAACATGGAATAAGAAGAGAATTCTCCACTGCAAGGACTCTTCAGCAAAATGGAGTAGTGGAAGATTGAACATAACCGTTCAACAAATGGCTCGTGCTATGCTTGATGAGTCTGGAACTCCCGCAAGATTTTGGGGTGAAGCTGTATTTGCTGCCGTTACCATTCTCAACAAAACAAGCTTCCTGGTAAACAACACTCAAACTCCTCATGAACTGTGGTATGGTAAGCCTCCTACGGTAAAATACTTAAAAATTTTTGGAAGAAAATGTTACATGAAAAGAATTGATGACAACCTTGGCAAGTTTGAACCTAGAGTAGATGAAGGCATTCTCCTTGGTTACTCTTCCCGAAGCAAAGGATATAAATGTTACAATAAAAGACTTGGAAAAATTGTTGAAAGTATTGATGTAGTGGTTGATGAAGCAGGAAACAATCCAAGGCAGGTAAAATCCGAAGATTTCGAAGATGACGAGGACTATCCTTCAACATCAAATCAAACTAATGATGAAGAAGAAACCTATGAGGCACCAGAAGAACAGATAAGGGTAGAAGAAAAGACTCCATCCAAGTATGTCCAGAAGAATCATCCACAAACTCAAATTTTGGGGCAGAAAGAGGCAGATGTTCAAACAAGAAGAACTATTTCAGAAGCTTCAAGCTATCTAGCATTACTCTCCTCCGTTGAACCACGAAATGTTAGTGAAGCATGCAAAGATGAATGCTGGGTCAAGGCCATGAATGAAGAACTTGAGTAGATTGAAAAGAATAACACTTGGGAGTTGGTTCTTAGACCAAATGATAAGAATGTCATAGGGACAAAATGGATATTCAAAAACAAGCTGAATGAAAATGGAGATGTTATTATAAACAAGGCCAAACTTGTTTGTAAAGGGTATGCTCAACAAGAAGGTATAGACTTTGAAGAAACTTTTGCACCGGTTGCCAGACTTGAAGCAAGAAGAATGTTTCTTGCTCTTTCTAGCTTTCAGAAGTTCAAAGTATATCAAATGGACGTGAAATCTTCCTTTCTAAATGGAGACTTAGAAGAAGAAGTGTGTATTGAGCAACTAGATGGATTCATCCTTGGGAATGATCCAAAACTTGTGTGCAGACTCAAAAAGGCTCTCTATGGTCTTAAACAGGTTCTAAGGGCTTGGTATTATCGTTTGGATAAGTATCTCCATCAACAAGGTTTTTTAAAAGGTTCAACAGATAGCAATCCATATATAAAAATTGACAATGATAAGTTGTTAATACTTGTTGTGTATGTTGATGATATCATCTTTGGTAGCAATGAAGAAGACATGAGTCAAAATTTTGCCTTGGTGATGCAAAGAGAATTTGAAATGTCCCTGCTTGGTGAGCTCACATACTTTCTTGGTTTACAAGTCCAGCAAAACAAAGACGGTATATTTCTATCACAAACCAAGTACCTCAAGCAGATTTTGAAGAAATATGGCATGGAAGAGTCTAAACTAGTGGGTACCCCTATGATAACAGGATGCAACCTCAGCACAAATGATGAACCAGCAACAATACATCAACCAACCTATAAATCCATGATTGGAAGTTTGCGCTATCTAACAGGTACCCGACCAGAGATCATGCATGCAGTGGGAATAGTTGGAAGATTCCAGGCAAATCCAAAGGAAGCACACCTTCAGGCAGTTAAGAGGATCTTCAGATATCTTCAAGGAACACAAAACTATGGTTTATGGTATCCCAGAGACACAGATCTCACACTTCATGCATATACAGATGCAGATTGGGCAGGAGCCATGGATGACAGGAAAAGCACTAGTGGTGGTGCATTCTTTATGGGTTCCAGATTAGTATCTTGGTTCAGCAAGAAACAAAGTTCAATTGCACTATTTACAGCTGAAGCAGAATATGTGGCTACTGCATCTTGCTGCACACAACTCCTTTGGATGATGCAAACATTGCAAGACATTCAAATCACTTGTACTCCACCCATCTCCATATTTTGTGATAATACAAGTGCAATCAGCATCTCAAAGAATCCTGTCATGCATTCTAAGACCAAGCACATACCTATCAAATATCATTTTCTTTGGGAACAAGTGCTTGAACAAAAGGTCAAATTGGAGTATGTTCCCTCCAAGGAACAGGTTGCTGATATATTCACCAAACCACTGCCCAGGGAAACATTTGAATACCTCAGACAGAAGCTGGGAGTAGTTGATGCATCATCTTGCTGTTGAAATTATCTGTTTAAGAGAACAGTGGTTTTACGCGATTTTCATGAAGCGTATCCGCGTACATACGCCAATTTCTGTGGGTACAGTTGCGTATATGTTGATTTGTAGAAAAACAGTGGGGCCTGACTCAGGATGAAAGAGTCTGATATGGGTATGACAGAGACCATCTGGCACAGGTTCATGGGGAGCATGTACTTCTAATAATGCATTGTTGGCATTATCTTAGAAGATCTTTGTTCAATTTCACAGCTGTTTTTGTTTCAGGTAGAACAGGTGCAGAGGGAGATCATGGTTACCAGTCTGAATGATGATTGACAGATGCTGCTGATGTTACTTGCTGATAGTCTTGTCTTAGATACTTAGTCTCTATGTCTTGTACTTCTTTTATTATCAAAGTCATGTAACGACCTATTTTGGTTTCCCCACTATGCCTGGGATGGATGATGTAATGATTCTTGTTTATCATATGTAAACTTTTGATGTATCCCCACTTGGTTGGGTGGATGATTCAATATTGGTATATCCCCACTTGGTTGGGAGATGGATGTATGTATGGGTTTTGGTGATAGGAAGGTCATTTATGATGTATAGAGTCATGTTCTTTCTTGTAGAACATATTTTTGTAGACCTTGCTTACAATGAGGGGGAGCAAGAACAGCACAGCAGAGCAGAGATTTCAGCATATACTCAGGGGGAGCATAACCCTTTGCACTTGATGACAAAGGGGGAGAATGAATTTGAGTGACTTGGGGTTGCCATCAAGTCCAAAGGGGGAGATTGTTGGCATTATGACACATGTTTGACGCTATGACATATGTATTGTCCTTGATGGCAACTCACTCAAATGATAGATCATAGTTCAGGCTCTCAGAATGAAGGAAAAATAGATATATGCAGGTTCATGTTAACCAAGTCGCGTATACACGCGGGATCATCGATCAAAAGACGTGTATACGTATGCATGCACTTTCATGCAAGGAAAAGCACATACATGTGAGAAAACTTATTTTGACCCATGGTATTTAGTCCTTGGTATTTGGACCTACGGTTTTGGACCACGGTATCTCATCCAAAGTGTTGAACCCAGGTATTGGGTCCATGGTATTGATTCTCTATGGTTTTGGACCATGGTATTGAGTAAGGCCTAAGACTATAAAAGGGGAAGGAGATCATTAGGCAAAGGTATTCACTCAAGTATTGAATACCTTATGAAGAGCAAGATCTAGAATATTGGTCATTAGGTTATGGTGGATAGCTACATCTGAACCTGAGCGCAAGGAGAAGGATAAGTTCTATTGATGGGTCAAGATCTCAAGACTTGAAGAGAAGCATCTTTGTGTGATTTTGATCTATTATATTTGGCGCATGACTTGATCTATAAATCTGATGATCACTAATGTCTGAATAACTGAAAAGGGTAAGATTATCTTTTATAACTCTGTACGCAGGTTCAACGAAGCAAAGACGTGTATACACACTAGTTCTGTAATTCAATATAGCGTATACGTAGGTTTGACTTAATACAACAACGTATGCACGCAGGTTCTACATATTGAAGTAGCGTATGTTTCATGAAATATGTTTTAGCTACTTCTGTTTATTGCTGCAGTGTTCTCGGTTCAGAATTGGTGTCTGGTTACTGTAACTGTTTTCTGGGTACAACATTCAGAGAAGTGACTATTTGATTCAGTTTTGTTTGGTGCAAAGGAAATTGGTTGATGCAGATATACTTGATGTTATTCATGGATCTAGTCGGAAAATTTATGAAACGTAGTCCCTGGAAGAAAAGAGAAGGTTGTAGCCTTCTATAGATCAACACCTATGTACTAGTATCTCAGCTAGTACAAGAGCTAAGGGGGTTGTAGCTCCCTTCTAGGAGAAGCTGGAGAACGAGAGAAGGTTGTAGCCTTCTGTAGGTAGCAGCCTGCGTACTGGTATAAGACTACACCAGTACAGAAACATTGTAAAAAGAAGTTTCTAATTAAAAGAAGATAGAGACGAATTGCAGTAGGTGGTTTTCACCCACATTGGGTTTCCACCTTATATCTTGTGTTCTTATGTGTGACTGCTTGTTCTGTTTTACTGTTCCTGGTTACTGTTTATATGGTTTGATGTACAGATTAATGATCAACATCTGAAGAATAATTTAAATTAAAAATCTGCTGGTTATACGCTAATTTCCTTAACTGTAGTTGCGTACATACGCGGTTTTTACTAATTGAAGTAGCGTATACAATCTGATTGTGAAATGAAAAATAATTGACCTGATAATACTGATTCACCCCCCCTCTCAGTATTATTCCCAACAAAACCATCCGCTGCTATTATAAACAGGAACGGTGACAGTGGGTCTCCCTGTCTAAGTCCTGCGGGATGGTTTGAAGGTTTCTGTTGGTGTTCCATTCAGTGGTATGGACATGCTCGGCGTAGATATCATTGACATTTTCCATGTTATCCATCTGTCATCAAAACCATATGCTTTTAGGATTCTTTGGAGGTATTCCCAACTGAGTTTGTCGTAGGCTTTTGATAAGTCAAGTTTGATCATCATTCCTTTATTTCTCTACTTTTTTAATGAATGTATCGCCTCTTGGGCAACTATGATCCCATCCACTATTTTCCTTCCTTTCACAAACCCTGTTTGTTCTTTTGCTATCAGTTTTGGAAGTATTGGTTGTAATCTTTTTACCATTATAGTGGCTAGAATTTTATAGATTACATTGCATAGGGCTATTTGTCTAAAGCCATGAGGTTCATCAACCTTTTCTACCTTTGGTATTAATGCTAGAAAAGTTGCATTCCATGATGGGTGCATTCTTTTATTACATCTTGATTCTTCCACTGCATTCACAATGTCTTGTTTCATAAAGCTCCATGTTGCTTGAAAGAACTCTTCTGTAAAACCATCTGGGCTTGGGGCTTTTTTTTTGGCCATTGTCTTCACTGTATCCTCTATCTTTTTCTCAGTGATTACCCTTAGGAGGGCCATGTTTTGCTCCCTGTTTACCTTTTTTGGAATATATTGACTTATTTTTGCTATCTCCTCTTCTCTATTGCTTTGCGTCTCCATCAAAATGCCTTTGAAGTGCTGTATCAGTAAATTTTCCATTTCCTCTTTCTGAGTTACCCTGTTGCCTTGGGTATTTTTTAGGGAGAAAATTCTATTCTGCTGCCTATGTTGCTGCATGGCTTTGTGGAAGAATTTTGTATTCCTTTCCCCCTCTTTCAGCCATTGTACTCTTGACTTTTGCCTCCATAGAATTTCCTCCTATTTTCTTCTTTCCTCCAATCTGGTTAGCACCCCTCCTTCTTCTTGTTAGTTCCTCTGTTCTCCCTTCTTCTATTATTTTCTGCTGTATCCTTTTCATTTCTGTTTGGAGCTTTTCTTGGTCCTGTTGAATATTGCCAAATTTTTCTCTGTTCCAGTTCTTTATTTTGCCTTTTAACTCCTTTAATCTTAATTGGAGTGTATGCATCTTGTTTTTTCCTTTTATTTCCCCTTCACTGTTCTGCCACTAGTTTTCCATTTTTTCCATGAGGGCTGGGTCCCGCAGCCAAAAGGCTTCAAACCTGAACGGTTTGTGCTGATTTTGATTATTCACGGCAACTTCAAGTTTTATCGGCCAGTGGTATGATCATTGGCATGGTAGGATAGTTGCTTCATAGAGTACGTCTTTCCCCAGGAAGTGTTCCGTTGCTAGGATTCTATCCAGTCTGGAGGCTATCTGCCTGCTGCCACCTCTTCTGTTATTCTAGGTATATTTTCCATTAATGGTGTTTATATCAATCATTTTTAAGGCTGCCTGGGTTTCCTTGAATCTTTCCATGTCTGCATCCTCCCGTTTCAGTCCGCCCTTCTTTTCTTCAGTAGAGGTGATCATATTGAAATCTCCTGCTATCACCCACAATTGTTCTGTGTGCAGGCTTCCCAACCGTTGTAGCTGTGTTAGGAAGGCCTCTCTTTCCATTGGTATATGAGGCCCATAAACCGCCGAAACTAGGAACCACTCTCTTTGTCCTATCATTCTGAATCTCCCTAAGAGGATCCTCTTCATTCCTATCCAATGGTCTACAATGACTTCTGCAGGGTTCCACAAGATTGCAATACCCCCTGCACTCCCTTTTGCATCCAGCGACATGCATTCATAGGTGGGCTTGATTTTTTTAAGAATCTCCTCCATTTTTTCCCTCGTTATTTTTGTTTCTTGAAGCATCATGATTTGGGGTTTTTCTTTTTTAATCCTTTCTGCCAGGTACCTTTTCTTACCCTTGTTGTTAAGCCCCCTAATATTCCAAGATGTAATTATCATTGAGAAGGTGGGGTGGTTTGGTGGAAGACTGCTGAGAGCGGTACTACTCTTCCGGTATTAACTAACATTTCTCCCATTACTTGTATTGACTCCTGGAGATTCTTTCTTCCTCATTTTTTCCCTCCTCTTCCTTTACTTTGTTGTTCTTGGCTGTTGTCAGGTTGTATTCCTAACTGCTCTTTCATGCCTGTGGTTCCTTGCTCCTGTTTTTCTTTATATTTTTGGAAGATTTCCTTGTATAATTTTTTGTCCTCTTCTGGGATGAACCTCTCATCTAGATTCCTCCACTTGTTTAGTAGTTTCCTCAGAATTTCTTCTTCTGTTGTTGGGTCTTCCCTTTTGCCTATATGTATGTCCATTACTTCATTTTCCTGTTTATCCTCTTCTTTTCTCCCCTTTTCCCTTGTTTCTCGTTGGGCTTTCTGTTTGGTGCTATTTTTGTCTTGATTTATTCTTCCTTCTTGTTCTGTTTCCTCTTGGTAGTTCATGACTCAGGTTTCTTCGTCTTCTTCTTCTACCTACAGAATTTCAAACCTGTTCCCTTATTTTTCTCTAGCTTGCTCTCCTTTTCTTTCTTCCTTAGTGGTTTCCTTTGCAGGTCTTTTCCTGGTTTTGACCTCTTGAAACCCTTCATTATCTTCTGTGTTTTTCCTCTGTTGCTTAGTCTTTCTTTCTTCCTCCTCAGCATTTAAGGGGCATTCCTTGTAGAGGTGCCCATATTCATGGCATTTTCTGCATCTAAAGGGTATGTGTTCATAATCCAGAGCCTGCTGCCATACCTCTTCGTGGTATTCTAGTTCTACTGTGCCTGGTATGGGGTTCGCAATGTTCATGTATACACAAATTCTTGCATAGGATGTATATCTCCCTTTCTTAGTTGATTTCGCTATTTTAACAAAGCTGCCTATGGTGTTCCTTATTCCTTCCAGGATTTCTGGGTCCTAGAAATCCATGGGTAATCCAAACAGTCTAACCCATACTGGTGCTGCTAGGAATTTCTCTTTATCCGGGTTGTAGCATTCCTCCCAATACCTCATAAATAAACCTGCATTGTTATGGAAATATGGACCATTTTCAAATACTTTTTCTTTGTCTTGCAGGTTAGAGAAGATTACCGTAAAGAATCCGCGTGCGCCTAGCTTCAGCTCGATGTGGCCGCGTGGCTGCCATTTCTGTTGGATCCATCTTGTCAGGTCTTTCTCAGACGGCCAGACCCTAATAAACTTGCATATCAATGCATGGTCTTTCATGTAACTACGGTAACATTTGAGTTTGTTCATAGGGATAAAAAATCTCGGTCTTTCTGTTGCGCATGGCAGGCATTTACCTTTGCTCCCTGCCTGCCATTTTGCTCCAAGGACTGGTCCCGGTATCCTTTTCTCGTCCTCCGGTTTGCTATTGCTTGTTCCTTTGCCCGCTGTTGCATCTCTGTAGGAGGGGATCTCTCCCCTCCTGGTCTCCTCTGTCATTTCTGTGCCTCCTGTCCGCTTTGTTTTCTGTGCATGTCTGCTTGTTTTCGAGGTTTTCCGCGCCACCTACCTCATGGCCGCGAGGTCATTAGGGTTGCAGAGCTCCAAGAATCCCTCATCATTCGACAATGATCTTTTATGTATTTGATGTAAAAAGAAGAATAAAATTATTATTGTCATTCTTGAGGCATGAGTTTCATGCTCAAGGGAAATTTATTTTATAGGTCAAGCACCCATTAAGTGCTTCTAGGGCTTGTCATTGAGTCTACAAGTCAATTGAGTCATTGTCATGTATGGAAGACCCTTTTGGGCATATTACATCTTGTAAAGAAAAAATTATGTAAAGTGAAAAGTGTCAAATAGACCCTCCAAGACCATGTCATCATCAAAAGAACAAGTCAGCCTAAAGACAACAAATCGAATTCCAATAGATTGAGTCATCCTTAGTTTACAGGATGTTTTGTTTTTTGCAAAAACTTGCCTTGGAATAACTAGTGAAATATATAAAACCACTCTCAATTTTTGGAAACTGCCTGTGTTGAAGTCAATTTGGGTCCTCCTGCAAAAAACTCAGATTGCGGAGTTTTGAAAATTTTCCCTATTTGCGTGCAATAAGAAACCGAAATTAACTTCTTGGGGCTACCAATGAAAATTGGTTTGTTGAGTGATTGATTTCTTTAATTCAATGGCTTTTGTATGCTTTTGCCTCTATACGTATCAATGAACTTTGAAATTGATTTTTGATTAATGAAATAGAAGCTTGGCTTGCTAATTCCGATAGAGGATAATGCATGACATTTAATAGCATATATATCTGGTGTTGACAGTTGATTAATTTTATGCTCCACTTGTGACATCGCCAGACATAATGTAAGCAAATTGACTTGTCTTTCCTGTCTCACACAACGTATGGAAATCCAACAAATGTATGTATAACTTACTTGACACTGAGTACGGTCAATGTCTAGGAATAGTTTGACATACACATTTTTCTTAAGCCTTTGCATGAGGCACAACCACCTTTGGAAGTGCAATTTGGGGAATTTACTTTTATATCTTCTTGTAATCATAAATAACAAATATGGAAGCCATTATAACCACAATATAGTAGTGAACCTAGAAATGTATGACACAGTTCTTTGTGGGTGCTAACTATGCCATATAATAATAACCAATTTGCTTCTATTATGAGGATGGTAGGGTATATCCCACATTGGCCAGAGAGAGCACTATATTGATGTTTATGAGCATGAATGGTCTTTCATCCATTTGATGCGTTGAGCATACCACCGACCCCACTATGGGTTCTTCTCTGGATGCATTATATATGCACTGCCTTTGCATAATTTTGATAGTGTATAATTGATGGAATTCAATAGTGTATATAGTGCTAGCTAGGGCCATGAGCCAAGAATTTTAATTAAAGGACCTCACTCGTTTTGGGCGAAATCATTTTTTAATTTTAGCCAAAAAAATCATAAAAATATAATATGACATCAAATAGCCCCCACAAGCATAATAAATAGTCCCTTTAACATCATCCTTATCGTCTTCAAAAAGTCAAAAGGGTTTTTCTTCATGAAAATGTGCATTAGGGAGAGGAGTAGTGTTATTATGACATCTTCACAACTTCCTTTCATTTTGAAATAAATGAAACAAATGAAACATAGATCTTTTTCTCTGCAAATTTGGTTCCTTGCTAGAATCCATTTTTAAAATATTTAGCATTTTAGTTGTGCCTAATTGAGCTACGACATCTATGATGTGATTTTTAACAAGGAAAAGGCTTTCCTTCATCACATAGCCTCAGAACAGGTGAAGCGAATCAGGGTTCAGGTGAAGAACCTCTACAAATTGGATGTATAAGACTTCACTGCTTTGAGCACTAAAGTAGAGAAGGTGTAGAGCCAAGACATGAGTGAGTTGTGGCATAGAATATTGGGTCACTTGCACCACAGAGATTTGAAGATCATGCAACAAATTTCTACAGGACTTCCCAAGGGTACACTAAAGCAGAGAGACACATGCAAAGGGTGTACATTGGGGAAGTACACCAAAGCTTCCTTTCATGATAAAGACAGTCGAGTGCAAGTGATCCTTGATAGAGTTCACTTAGATGTGTGTGGACCGTTCTCGACAACATCCACGACCAAGCACATGTATTATGTAATATTTGTTGATGTTTTTTCTTGTAAGTGTTGGATTTTCTTCATGCAGAAGAAAGATCAGACGTTTGCTAAATTTTTTGAATTTAAAGCACTTATCGAGAAAGACACTGAAAGGAATGTTAAAGCTCTCAGAGGTGATAACGATGGAGAATATGTGTTGAATGAATTCAAGAAATTATGTGCATCAGAAGGCATTCGAAGAGAGTTAATAACACCTCATAACCCACAACATAATGGGGTGGATGAAAGGAAGAATGAAAGTATTGTGGGAGTGGCATGGGTGATGTTACATGATAAGGGCCTACCGTTGCACTTGTGGGATGGAGCATGTAACACAACTGTTTATTTGATGAAAAAAAATCCCTCATCGAATTTTCGGGATGAGTACACCAGAAGAAGCCTTTTCAGGTAGGAAACCAGATGTGGCACACTTCGGGATCTTTGGTTTATCAGTCTACTGTCATGTCACCAAGGATGCATGAAAAAAGATAGAGCCAACAACTGAGTTGGGTATATTTTCAGGGTACACCGATACACCTCACAACTATCGGGTGTACCTACCATCCAACAAGATGACAATGGTTCATAGAGATGTGAAATTTGATGAAGAGAACACCATGAGATGTTCCCTTGAGAGGGAGATTCAATTACATGTAGATGAGAAGCTTTTAGCTCCAAAATAGGAACCTCATGATGATGTGGAGCAACCACATGTAGAGGAGCAGAGAGTGGAAGCACCCACTCATGCAAAGACTTCTAGAGATAGAAGGAAGAAACTAGAGAGGTTGAAAAATTAATGCAAGATGCTAGAGAGAATGTGGGAGCACCCATATCATAGCGCAGGCAGAGGAGGTCACCAGATCGATACACTGGCTACATGACTATGATGAGCGAGAGTGTAGGGGTTGAGCCATCTACATTTGAGGAAGCAGTGCAACAACCAATATGAGTTGATTCCATGGTGTACGAATATGACTCCATTATCAGAAGCAACGTTTGGGAAGTGGTCCCAAGACCAACAAAAAAGTTAGTGGTGAGTTCCAGATGGATTTACAAGGTAAAGAAAGAAACAAATGGGAGTGTGGAGAAACATAAGGCTATATTTGTGGCCAGAGGGTTCTCTCATGTCATGCCCCTACACCTACGGTAGTCTTTCAACCGCTTATAGCGAGGTGCGGCACTACCAATCATTTTCTTTTCACCAATACTTACGATTGTAGACTACGCCTAACATTCAATACTTAGTCTTATTTTCGTTACCAAGTATTATTAATGTGTTCCTTTATACAAGTGAAAGACCATAGCATTCACATAAATAACATTATACAGGAGAAATGCACAACAGTATAAAGGGAGGGGCAACTCCCTGCAATATGAGTCTGCCCGAATCAATATATTATACAATCTTCAATGTTACAAAGCTTTACAAGTTAAATCTTGGGAAACCCCAAATTTACACTTAGCCAATTTTCAACTTCGGCAAACTCGATTGCCTAGCTCGTCGGCACCTCCCCACGGTTGCTGCACGACTTACCAACCCTTCGTTCACCTTGTCGCACAATCGTGTTGTTTGCCCAACTTGGGCGCGCCTCCAAGTCACCACACACGGGCGCCTCTGCCCGAGACACACCTCCGTTCACAATCTCAACACTTCACCAAAAGTCACACCGTGCACACTTGCACGACGGGCGGGCGCTCACCCGAGTCGCCCAAGAACCCGTGCCAAGTCGTCGCACAAACCGGGCGCCCACCAACGTTTCACCGTCGGGCGCTCCGTCGCATAACCCGGGCGCCACACACCCGTGCACGCCCTACTCCAACCGGCGGGCGACCTCCACCCGCGCCCTTCACCCAAAACCAAGATGTGCGTTCACCTCCGTGCGGCTTCGCCCAAGGATGGGCGCATCACCCAAATCTGCGCCCTCCTACCTTGCTACGTCCACCTTCTAGTTCTGCGCACTCCTATTTACATGTTTGAGCGATGAGCAAGTGATCGTGTTCAAATGCTATCCAAAGCATCTCCATATATACCAAAGGTAGGGCGAAGTCTTGGTTGCCCAGCTGACTTGCCCAACGCCCACAAACCATCGCAATCTCATCCAAAACGCATGTTGGCTTGCCCATGTTTGTAGGTCAGCCGTGGGTGATTGTTCAAGCTCCCACGCACATATAAACAACTCGTCCAACTCTTATGCTATCGCATTATGCCATAATGCCGTCGCACACCAAGTCAAGCTCGCTCCTCATGCTGTTCGTTTAACTTTCCAACCGCGCGCCTCCGTCTGGTCACAGTCGCACTTCGAGCGGAACCGCAGGACCTTACATCCTCCTCCACCTGAAGTCGTTGTCATCTCTGACAACATACCATCCTAATAGCCATCCACCAAGATCAACATCAATATCTGTCTCATCCATGATGTCAACTCCTCCACACACTGCAAACATCTCTGCATCATATGTAGAACCACTGTCTCCATCATGTCTCGTCCCAGCAACCATCTGTCACCAAGATCACCTTACCAAGGTATACACTCCATCGGTATGTCATACATCAGAAATCATCTCAATCCATGACCATCGATCACCCTGTCACAATATCCACATGCTGCTCCCCATCGTGGAAGGCTGGCCCCTCCATCTCAAGCTACATGCTTCCTACAACATCTCGTGTCGACCTCATCATGTGTTGTCCTCATGTGAACTGCTGCTATGATACTCCAACATAATGCTAACACATCTCTGCACACTGTCGACCCCCATGTCTGAACTAGTCGGGTGATCAGTCCAACTGTCACGCTCAAACCATGAGAATGCACATCCTCATGCCACCATCAGTTATTTCTCAGAACATCCCCTCACATCCTCAACTTGATCAAGAATCCATCCCCATATAAGTGTAAGCCATGCCAAGGTCCATGAAGTAGTCCTCATCTCATCTGCAACATGCTGTCCATGATGCTTGGTACCAATGTGCTGCCTGAAATCAGCCACATCTATCCCAACATCATCATCCATATGTGTGCCTCCTCAACATGAAAAGACCATCTCATCAAACTCCGACTCTCGATGTGCCACATCTAGGTCCATGAAGCAACCTCCATCATATCTGCAATGTGCCATCCCTCAAGTCTGCCATAGAAACAAGTATACACCTGTCTCATCTATCCATGTGCTGCCCATGATCATAGATCAATCAGCCCCCATGTGTCAAGGTGGTTAAGCCTCGGCTCAACCCATGCCCAAGTGTCCTACCAAGGCATCATCATCATTGTAACTCCATCACTCCAAAGTGTCTCATAACAATCCTCCACATCAAGTCACTCTTTCAAGCCATTCCCATACATGTACTTGAAATTATGCATCCCATTCTGCATCAAAGTCTCTGACCTCAGCTCCTCAATGCATCAGATCCTCCAAGTCCACCATATATGAAGTTCTTAAAAGTCACAACCTCATGTCATCATGAGCTCCATGAGTCATCTCCAACCAACATCTAGCAAGCATACAAGTCTCGGCCCAAAGGTCTCTGCAAGATGCCTTAGCTCTCCATGTAGTAGGAATGCTCCATAGTTTGCTCACAACTCCATTCGAGTCCATGGCCTTGTTGTACAAGAGTGCACAACCTCTCCATCGGCTCATAAGTAAAACATCTCCATGTCACACCAGCAAATCCACCTGCACAACATCCCTGCCTTGGCACTCCTCATTGGATGCCCATAAGTGACACCTCTACAAGTGCACCCGCATAATGTCCCTGCATAAGACTGCCATGCTCCATGTCTCCAACCTGATGTCCATGACTAAGTTGCCCATGTAGTCCAACTAGGTAGACCCATCACAACAATCGGTTATCCTCATCCAAGTCTGCAATCTTCGGTCTAGTGAACTCGATCACCCAACCATATCATCATCACATCACGAGTCCCTTCCATCATAGCTCCTTCACTAAAGGTTCCACCAAGACTATCTCTTGGTCTCGGCCATGAGAAGTCCACCTAAGCATCATCATACCTCAAGTGTGTGCCCTTCAATCTGTCCATGAGTCATGCTGAGCACTTAGCCAATTCTCCATGTGGCTAAAACATGACCCAATTCTCTGCAACGATCATCATGTTCCTCCCTTATCACGGGCCTTTGTACCTTCTAACATAAGGTCACAAACAACCCCAACAAGTTCTGCAACAATCAAATGTCCTTGCCTCTTCGTACAAGGTCTCATCGTAGACATCCATGGCAAGATCCTCCATAGCATCGGCAAACTGGCTTTGCCTTTCCCTGCATACGGTCCATCTACCAAATTCTCAAGTGAAACACAAGTATCAATACTTACTTCATCATCATGAGGTTCCTCCATATGAGTATCCTCATTCATCCATGTCTGCAAACTGCACGATCCTAGTCCAACTTGATCAGTCTCAAGTTCATCCTCCATTGTTGTCACATCTGCAACATCCTCAATCATCATGGCTTCCTCTTCCTTGTCAGCACAATCTGCAACTTCATCTTGCTCCATTGTCCAACCAAGTTGAAGAAGTTCGTCTTCAACATTCTTTTTCAAGGCTTCAAGCTTATCTCGAATCCGGGGATTCTCTTCTTTCAACCGCTTCAACCTGTATAAGGTAAGCAAGAGCTTCCCTTCACATTCTTCCAAACTTTCCATGCCTTGTTGTTCAGCTTGGCCCAAGCACGAAGCTTCTCCTCTGCTAAACCTATTTCACCATTCACCTGAATCACCCTGATATTCCACCTGTCACCTGCAAAACTTGAGCTCCCTGCCAAGTCTTCGGTATTCGTAGAGTCAGCTCCTTGATTCAGTTCACCAGCTCCCCAGCACTAGCTCTGATACCGCCTGTCACGCCCCTACACCTGCGGTAGTCTTTCAACCGCTTATAGTGAGGTGCGGCACTACCAATCATTTTCTTTTCACCAATACTTACGATTGTAGACTACGCCTAACATTCCATACTTAGTCTTATTTTCGTTACCAAGTATTATTAATGTGTTCCTTTATACAAGTGAAAGCCCATAACATTCACATAAATAGCATTATGCAGGAGAAATGCACAACAATATAAAGGGAGGGGCAACTCCCTGCAATTTGAGTTTGCCCGAATCAATATATTATACAATCTTCAATGTTACAAAGCTTTACAAGTTAAATCTTGGGAAACCCCAAATTTGCACTTGGCCAATTTTCAACTTCGGCAAACTCAGTTGCCCAGCTTGTCGGCACCTTCGCACGGTCGCCACATGACTTACCAACCCTTCGTTCACCTCGTCGCACAATCGTGTTGTTTCCCCAACTTGGGCGCGCCTCCAAGTCGCCACACACGGACGCCTTTGCCCGAGACACACCTTCGTTCACAATCTCAACACTTCACCAAAAGTCACACCGTGAACACTTGAACGACGGGCGGGCGCTCACCCTAGTCGCCCAAGAACTCGTGCCAAGTTGTCGCACAAACCAGGCGCCCACCAACGTTTCACCATCGGGCGCTCCGTCGCATAACCCGGGCGCCACACACCCGTGCACGCCCTACTCCAACTGGCGGGCGACCTCCACCCGCGCCCTTCACCCAAAACCAAGATGTTCGTTCGCCTCCGTGCGGCTTCGCCCAAGGACGGGCACATCACCCAAATCTGCGCCCTCCTACCTTGCTACGTCCACCTTCTAGTTCTGCGCACTCCTCTTTACATGTTTGAGCGATGAGCAAGTGATTGTGTCCAAATGCTATCCAACGCATCTCCATATATACCAAAGGTAGGGCGAAGTCTTGGCTACCCAGCTGACTTGCCCAATGCCCACAAACCATCGCAATCTCATCCAAAACGCATGTCGGCTTGACCATGTTTGTAGGTCGGTCGTGGGTGATCGTTCAAGCTCCCATGCACATATAAGCAACTCGCCCAACTCTTATGCCATCGCATTATGCCATAACATTGTCGCACACCAAGTAAAGCTCGCTCCTCATGCTGTTCATTTAACTTTCCAACCACGCGCCTCCGTCTGGTCGTGGTCGTACTTTGGGCGGAACCGCAGGACCTTACATCTCAGGTGGAGGGAATTGATTATGATGAGACCTTTGCTCTAGTAACAAGGTACTCTTCAATCAGATCTATTCTAGCACTGTCATCGCAGATGGGATGGAAGATACAGAATATGGATGTGAAGACAACATCCCTTAACGGTATGATTGAGGAAGAGGTGTATATTGAGTATCTAGAATGATTTGAGACCTTCAACAGAGAGTCACATGTGTGCAAACTCAAGTGAACGCTGTATGGACTAAAACAAACACCTCGTGCTTGGTACACCAAGATTGATAACTATTTCACTGGGTTGGGATACACCAGTGAAGCAAATGCAAACCTTTACCATATTGTGGTTGAAGGTAAATTTTTGATTATATTATTATATGTAGATGATTTGATTCTAACAGGTGATGAGAAACTGATAAAATATTGGAAAGAGGATCTTGTAAGAGAATTCAAGATGAAGGACCTGGGGCTCATGCATTACTTTCTTGGTATGGAAGTATGAAAAGGAGATGAGGAACTCTTTGTCTCTCAGGGTAAGTATGACAACACTATACTTAAGAAGTTCCACATGGAGAGCAACAAACCCATGGAGACTCCTCTAGCAGGTATTGGAGGAAGGAAGATGCTACTTTAGGTGAAGTAGTGGAGGCTACTATTTATAGACAACTTGTGGGTTCACTTATGTATTTGGTGAACACACGATCGGACATGTGTTTTGAAGTTAACAAAAACTTAGTCAATCCATGGTTAATCCAACTAAACTTTATTGGAAGGCAACTAAACATGTGTTGAGATGCCTCAGAGGCACCACTCGGTTTGTTCTTTAGTACAGATAGATAGAGGGAGTGAAGCTTCAATGCTTCATAGATGCAGACTGGGTAGGGAGTCCATCCAACAGAAATAGCACATAAGGGGGAATCTTCAGTATTGGGTCATCAACAGTTTGTTGGTACAATAGGAAGCAGAGATCTATTGTACTCATTTCAATAGAAGCAGAGTACATGGCTGCTAGTGAAGCAACTTGTGAGGCTATCTTGACGAGGAAGATCCTTGTTGAGTTATTTGGTCAGTAGATGGATCCTATAATGATTTATTGTGACAATGAGAGTTATATCAAATTATATGAGAATCCATCTTTTCATGATCGGTCTAAGCACATCGAAATCCGGTATCAACATCTACAAGATTGTGTGCTGAGGAGAAGAGAATCATGTTGCTGGAGTACATTCCTATAGAGGCGAAGGATGCAGATATTTTGACAAAGGCCTTGTCAAGATGCAAATTCGAGTTTCATAGAGGCAAGATCAGTGTAGCAGATAATCCCTTTCTTGTTGAGAGGGAGTGTTGAAAATGCAATAAGAAAACCCTAATTTAATTTTGTCCTTGAATTAAATTGTAATTCCACATGGCATGGCAACTTGTAATAGTTAACTAAGTTAATTTGACTTATTTGCTTAGTTAATTCGAGTTGGGATTCTAATTAGAGTCATGTAGAGCTCTCCTACTTTTTAGGAGCCTTGGTTGAGTTTATTTTGAGTTAAATTCAGTTAAGCTAGTTCTAATTGATGGAGGAATTAGTGGAAGATCAAGTAGTGGGGTATAACCTATAGTAGTGGGGTGTAACCAACACTGATCAACCAATAAATTGAAGACTCACTCATAATTAACTCACGCATGTTAGAGCAAACGCTGCTTAGGCTTGAGCAAAGCATTGTAATCTTCTCATATTTTTTGATTAATTCAACATAAAAATAACAGAGGTTTTTAGCTGTGGTTTTCCCCATAAAATTATTGTGTTATGTGTGATTGAATTATTTCTTTTTTATGATTCGCGATTTCATCGATCGTTTACTGTTTCCATTGATGAGTATAGTAGATTCAAGTCAATTGTTTTAGCATATTACAATCCGCAGTTTGAATATACAAGGAATTTCTACATATATATGGTGTCACTGATCTTCATGCTTTTGATTTGATAGTTGCTTGAGGAAAAAAAGATAGAAGTAGAAATTAAAAGAAGTTAATAAGAATACAAGAACTTTTCACAAGTAATTGTCAAGACAAAAAAATCTTTCTGCCTTTTTGATTTTGTAACAATGCTCACCTTGTATTATGCATGAATGATCTATTGACAAGTTCCCACCACAGTCTTCGAGCACAATGACCTATAAAAAATATTGATGGAGGTTCTTTTATTGCATATGAGTCCATTGTTTTTATAGTTTCAGGGTTTACAACTTTACTAGTTGCATGGATCCACAAATGGTGTCACGCTGGTTCAGACCAAGAGAGATCTCCTATTTTCATGATTCCATGCATCAATAGGTAATGGATGAACCCATAGTGCGATCTTTCTCCATCTCTATCCTCATTGTCTACATGCACACTAGGAAATAGTTTGACCATACCTTCAACCGATGATTTAAGATGCCTCATAATGACCTGGGCATGAATGGTGCAACACACCACCATCTCAGGGCCTTTGATCCTCAAAACCCATGTGCTCAATCTGTGGCACAACATCTGGAAGTATGATAAACATTAAACACTTCAAATCTAACACTGAATTCAGGTAGCAGGACTTAAACTGTGCGAGCATGAATCCTTCATATGACACATGAACTCAATACTAATATCTTTTTCATCAATCCTTCAGTAATTCTTTTGACATCAATTCCAACTCTGCTAATAATACCCCCTTTGGCATTAACGTAAACATTGAATTTGGAACTCCCCATTTTGTTTAGAGAGTTATTTCTTCTTTAGGTAGACACAACATATTACCTCCCTCTTTGACATAAATGGAAAGGGGTCAATTTCTAAGGTAACTCTGGATTTCCTTCAACTTTCATACTTGCTTTGGAATCCACATACATTTTTCTATAGCATTCTTGACTTTATCTCTAGCTTTTGCTATTGATTCCCTGGATTTTTTTTTTATATACTTAGGCCTGTACACACTGGATAACTTGGTCTTTATGCCTAGGTATGTATGCATCTATGGCATATTTAATATCACTAACATTGGTTTCTATGCCGTCCACTCTTGATTCTTGGATTTTAATTGCTTTGGCATACCCATCAATCCTGTCAATCCTATGTAGCTGCTCTGATTTGGTGGCTATATAACGTTCCACTTTAATCATGTTCACTATAACACGTAACTTTGGTGTACAATCCAACTCAAGTCCACACTTGTTGTTATGACTCGGAAAAAAGTCTGCTCGTATTCCACTAGTAATGTTGTTCTGACTTCTAATTTCTCTGATTTGGGTTCCATGATGTGTGTAACTTCTTTGGAATCCGTTGTGTATTCACTCTTGGATTTAGACTATGTAATGTATTCTTATTGAAACTATTTATTCTATGTATGAGACTATGTATGTTTTGTAATGTATCAATGTCTTATTTGACTATCTAACACAGAATATGTAATGTTGTCAATTCTGTTAATTACACATAATGTAATTGTTGTCTATTCACCAAAGCATATCTTATCAATCCTGTGCATTGACTCTTAACGCTCCTAGAAATCCTCTCAATCCACAACATATAACACTCCTAGGAATCGTGTCATTGATCCTATCAATTTTGACATTATTGTATAAAGTTTCCATAACCAAGTACGCCCACATGTGTCATAACGTTCCCACGACCATTGCTAGACTATGTAACGGTGTCGTCGACCCTTCAAATGTAGAAACAATCTATACTATATTATAACCGTTAATCTTATCACTTCTGCCAATCCTATGTCTTGGTAACACATGATGCTTCCACTGTGGTTTCCAATTCCTAAACATTTTGATAGACTTGTGATTTTTCATTTTGTTACTTTACATGGAGGCTCCATCTCTATCTTTGAGGTTTATTCATTCTGCTTTCAATTCATTTTATTTATAAGATGTTCTTGTCCTTGTGCTTTTGTTCTTCTCTAGATTGAAATCTATGAATGTCAAACTCAGAAAGTAAAGACTTGTAGTCTTCATTATTCCCAGGATATCCCATCAAACTCAGTCTTCTTCCAAGGAAAAGCTATAAGCTTCAAAATGAAGGCATGCCTTCTTAAATGTGCGATCTAGAAATTTTGGTTCTTTATCCCCTTCTAAAGTGTCATGCTTGTATTTGTATGTAGTGTTAATGTGAAGCCTTAAAGTGCACAAAAATATTATACCATACAAAAAATAATCAATCCTTCAAGTTAATATGTGGCACTGGTACAAGAATGGATGCAACATAATGTTCCATTCTCTTCAACTTATATGAGAGAATGATAATGAGGGAGGGTGCTCCATCGCATCACATGAATACCTTGTTATTTTCCCATAGAAACTAAGGCATCCATCAAAACATATACTATAATTTTATGTATTTTAGAATGATTAAGCTCTAATTCATTAATTATAACACCTTCATCTTGTACACCTACAATTTTACAGTATATAGATTGGGGGAAATACCACTTGTTCCACCTAGTGATCCTTTTAACTCACCTGCTAATATCTAGAATATGATCCTAAGATGTTTTTGTTATAATATTTTTCATCAAAAAACTATCCATTGTCCATTTTCTCCACATTTTCCTTTATTGACAGATTATTGCTAAAATATGAGTGTGAATCAGCCATTAGATGAACATTTCCATCATCAGTTTGTAGATTTCCCATGAGAGCATCTGTGTCATTTACCACAACAAAGTCATTCCCAGATTAGATCAAAGTAGCATCACCATAATGCCACCCTAAAGGGGTGTTCTCTTCAATTTGTATATGCCAAAAAATACTGTTACCATCATAAAAATTTGATGCATTGGCGTGGAGAGTCTTAGTGATCAAAATGTGTCTTAAAAAATATTCCTTTTTAACTTAATTCCAACTATCCAATTATATTATGCTTCCGTTAAGCCAAAGCTACTGTCAATCATATTGTATTTGTTAAAGAATATTCAATTCTTGTTCTTGATGCTTAACTCCCAATTATTTTTGTTCCATAGCACAAGAAGTACAATGAATCTGCATGTAGGTCTGCTTTAATAGAGTTCTTGATGCTCAACAATAAAAGATCATTCCTTTGATGACATTTTCCAGAATCTTATCAATTGACCAAAACAAATTCCTGTTTGTGAAGATGGTCCAATGCTATCAGAAGTAGTCTTAATCCTGCATCCTTTTCTCCTTTTCTCCTTGTCCTTATAAGAATAAGAAAAATGGCATCCTGTGTCCTTAGTTCAGTCCCCACTATTAGAAGTAATTAAAAAGTGGACTTTGTCAATTTCGAGATCTACTCATTGTCTTTAAATTCTTTCTCAAAGAGGGTGCCTTTTCGAAGTGGAAGGTATCTTTTGACAAATTATATGCCTTAGAATTTGACTCTCTTCATTTCCTTGAGTACCTCGCCCTAAGATATGCATTTCTTCTTATGATATAGACATGTATTTGGATTTTAGGCACTAAGAGACACCATGCTTCTACTTTAACTTCAACTTAAATGACCCCTAATGCTACACAAAAAGCTGCTATATTCTCCCCCTAAGACCGTGTTGACTGCAATTTTTCATTGGATTCACTTGCTACTCTTTCCAAGCCTTGGTAAGCTATTTCCTAATAGGAGCATCTTATTTTATTTTCCATACTTTGGTGGGATACTTTCTAATTTGTGCATCTCCTTCTAGCTTTTTTCTTACTCTACTTTGAATGACCTCCTCCATTTATTTGCTTTGCTTTAAAGAACTAGACAACTTGCAATCATTGCGCATATGGCCAAGTCTGCCACATATATAGCATCTCATGTGACCAAGAATGGGGGAAAAATAATTGTGCCTTCTCATGCTGTTATCCACACATGAATTTCCCTCAACATACAATGTACTCCTATTCTTCTTTTCATAGTATTTGCAATCAACAACCTTATGGAAAAAAAAGTAATGCATGAGTAACAATAGCCATAGAAAGAACTTGTATACTTAGCCGCTGATGATATTTTCTTAAGGAATGCGATTCCTATATTTCTTGCTTGAGAGATCTTACTTTTCCACTGCATGTTTTGCCAATGAATCCTAATTTAATTGCTCCTAGAACTAGCTGCAATATGTCCAACGTTATTGCAAAAGTTACACTCAACATTATTCATTAGAGGAGAAAATGTGTTTCTATTCCTCCTTTGAAATCTTGCAGAATTGCTAAATCCATCTTGAGAAGTAGATGGCCTTCTCTTAGAAGACACTTTCTTTGGCTCATTCCTCAATTGCTAGTTCTGTTACTTGTTCTTACCTGCTTCCTTACTAATCATGTTGTTGCCATGTTATGTTATAGGCCTTTTAGGTATTGCTTGATTATCTCCTGTAGATTCCTTTGAGCTAGTTATACCATTTTCTAAGTAATTTCTTGTTGAAAATACCTCAATTTCTAATATTTCACATTGTTCCTTTCATTCCTTCAGTTGGCTACTCATTACCTCTTCTAATTGAATTTTCGATTTAATAAATTCTCCTTTAAAATCATGCTCTCTTCCTTCAAGTATCTGAAGAAGTTCTTCTAATTTTTTCTTTCCATTGAGAGTCTTTCTATTTCAACCAAGGCTAAGTCAAGCTTATCTTGGTATTTGTTTGTCTTCTCCTTTTTACAATTAGCTCTTTTCACACTAGGAGAATAAATTTCATTTGTCTAAACAACTTCTTTTTGAGAGACCTTTTTCTTCTCTTTTTCTCCGCTGCTGCTATCGATATCTCCTTCATGGAGGACCTGTAACTTATCATAGTTATCTTTTATAGATTTGATATTGATTGCCTTCTTAATATCTAGACATTGAATATAATTGTAAATTGCACAATAGCTTGGGGATTCCACTGTTGAACTTGTTTTGAACGGGAATATTCACCATAGCCATTATCACCTATATTCCGACTTCAAATCCATGAGAAATTAATTCATATTTTACCTTCTCTCTCCATTCCTGAATGTTCACAACACTGAGCACAAGCACATTTTGATGATCCATGATTCAACCAAATCTACCTTCTAGTAGTCAAGCTGCACTTGAAGGAACTTACTCCGATACCAATTGTAGGAAAATTGGTTATACTGATAGGGGAGGTGAATAACATAGTTACCAATCAAACATGAACTTCACTGAGTTCTCACTTTTTTAGAGGTTGCAAAAATCATCTGATTTTGAAAAGTGTTGATTCATAATACACCTTTTTTTGGAGCATATTTTTGAGACTTTAAATTTTCTTATGTATTAAGTATGCACATTTTTTTTAAAATGTTAGGGATTTTAATGCCAATTTGAAAAGTGTTGATGCAACATCGAGCATCTCTTTTGGGCTTATTTTTGAAAATTTAAATTTCTTGGTATATTAGATATGGATACTTTTTTTAAAATGTTGGTGATTTTCATGCGGATTTTGAAAAACATCAACCTTTTTGTTTAGACATATTTTTGACACTTCAAATTTTCTTATGCGCTATGTATGCACATTTAAAAAAGAATATTGATTATTTAACCATTTTTCAAGTTGTCTTATTTCTGTTTTTATTTTTCTTGGTACAATAGGAAGCACAGATCTGTTGTACTCATTTCAATAGAAGTAGAGTACATGGTTGCTAGTGAAGCAACTTGTGAGGCTATCTTGATGAGGAAGATCCTTGTTGAGTTATTTGGTCAGTAGATGGATCCTATAATGATTTACTGTGACAATGAGAGTTGTATCAAATTATATGAGAATCCCTTTTTCATGATCGGTCTAAGCATATCGAAATCCGATATCACCATCTACGAGATTGTGTGCGGAGGAGAATCATGTTGCTGGAATACATTCCTATAGAGGAGAAGGATGCAAATATTTTTACAAAGGCATTGTCAAGATGCAAATTCATGTTTCAAAGAGGTAGGATCAGGGTAGCAGATAATCCATTTTTTGTTGAGAGGGAGTGTTGAAAATGCAATAAGAAAACCCTAATTTAATTTTATCCTTGAATTAAATTAGGAATTAAATTGTAATTCCACATGGCATGACAACTTGTAATAGTTAACTAAGTTAATTTGACTTAGTTGGCTTAGTTAATTCGAGTTGGGATTCTAACTAGAGTCATGTAGAGTGTCTCCTACTTTTTAGGAGACCTGGTTGAGTTTATTTTGAGTTGTAATTATTTAATTTAGTTTAACTGAGTTAAATTCAGTTAAACTAGTTCTAACTGATGGAGGAATTAGTGGAAGATCAAGTAGTGGGGTATAACATGTAGTAGTGGGGTGTAACCAACAATGATCAACCAATAAACTGAAGACTCACTCATAATTAACTCATGCATGTTAGATCAAAGAAATACCTAGTTGAGATTGGAGTTCTTGAGGGACAGTGTACTATTAGTTGTATAATCATCCAACTATATAGGTGGTGCATGCATTTAGAGGAAGGAATATGAGGATTGTGCAATGCATAATTGAGGATTTCCCAATTAAATATGGTCTAATTCCTTCAGAAACTGCACAAGGAAATAAGAGCGTGATAGGAAGTAGAATTGGCTAAGTCTTGGCTTGAGCTGGTTTGTGAAGCAGCGAGATGGATAGAGATAGTGCAAAGGTTGCTTGGGCATGAGCAAAGTATTGTAATCTTCTCATATTTTTTGATTAATGAAATATACAAATAGCAGAGGTTTTTAGCTGTGGTTTTCCCCATAAAATTATTGTGTTATGTGTGATTGAATTATTTCTATTTTATGCTTCGTGATTTCATCGATCGTTTATTGTTTCCATTGATGAGTAGAGTAGATTCAAGTCAATTGTTTTAGCATATTACAATTCACAATTTGAATCTACAAGGAATTTCTACATATATCTAGTGTCACTGATCTTCATGCTTTTGATTTCATAGTTACTTGATGAAAAAAAGATAGAAGTAGAAAATAAAAGAAGTTAATAAGAATACAAGAAATTTTCACAAGTAATTGTCAAGACAAAAAAATATTTCTGCCTTTCTGATTTTGTAACAATGCTCACCTTGTATTATGCATGAATGATCTATGAACAAGTTCCCACCTCAGTCTTCGAGCACAATGACCTATAAAAAATATTGATGGAGGTTCTTTTATTGCATATGAGTCCACAAATGGTGTCACGTTGGTTCAGACCAAGAGAGATCTCATATTTTCTTGATTCCATGCATAAATAGGTAATGGATGAACCCATAGTGTGATCTTTGTCCATCTCTATCCTCATTGTCTACATGCACACTAGGGAATAGTTTGACCATACCTTTAACCTATGATTTAAGATGCCTCATAATGACCCGGGCATGAATGGTGCAACACACACCATCTCAGGACCTTTGATCCTCAAAACCCATGTGCTCAATCTGTGTCACAACATCTGGAAGTATGATAAACATTAAACACTTCAAATCTAACACTGAATTCAGGAAGCACGATTAAACTGTGTGAGCATGAATCCTTCATATGACATAGGAACTCAATACTAATATCTTTTCTATCAATCCTTCGAATTCTTCAGTAATCCTTTTGACTTCAATTCCAACTCTACTAATAATACCCCCCTTTGGCATTAATAGAAACATTGAATTTGGAAATCCCCATTTTGTTTAGAGAGTTATTTCTTCTTTGGGTAGAAACAACATATTACCTTCCGATTTGACATAAATGGAAAGGGGTCAATTTATAAGGTAACTCTCGATTTCCTTCAAGTTTCATACTTGCTCTGGAATTCACATACATTTTGCTCTAGCATTCTTGACTTTATCTCTAGCTTCTGCTATTGATTCCCTGGATTTTTTTTTATATACTTAGGCCCGTACACAATGGATAACTTGGTCTTTATGCCTAGGTATGTATGCATCTATGGCATACTTAATATCACTAACATTGGTTTCTCTGCCTTCCACTCTTGATTCTTAGATTTTAATTGCTTTGGCATAGCTGTCAATCCTGTCAATCCTATGTAGATGCTCTGATTTGGTGGCTACGTAACGTTCCAATTTAATCATGTTCACTGTAACACATAACGTTGGTGTACAGTCCAACTCAAGTCCACACTTGTTTTTATGACTCAGAAAAAGGTCTGCTCATATTCCACTAGTAATGTTATTCTGACTTCTAATTTCTCTGATTTGGGTTCCATGATGTGTGTAACTTCTTTGGAATCCATTGTGTGTTCACTCTTGGATTTAGACTATGTAATCTATGCTTGTTGAAACTATTTATTCTATGTATAAGACTATGTATATTCTGTGCTATGTATGTTCTGTAATGTATCAATGTCTTATTTGACTATCTAAAATATGTAATGTTGTCAATTCTCTTAATTACACATAGTAATTGTTGTCTATTCACCAAAGCATATCTTATCAATCCTGTGCATTGAATCTTAACGCTCCTAGAAATCCTCCCAATCCACAACATATAACACTCCTAGGAATCATGTCATTGATCCTATCCATCTTGATATTATCATATAAAGTTTCCATAACCAAGTACACCCACATGTGTCATAACTTTCCCACGACCATTGTTAGACTATGTAATGGTGTCGCCGACCCTTCAAATGTAGAAACAATCTAGACTATATTATAGCCGTTAATCTTATCACTTCTGCCAATCCTATGTCCTGGTAACAAATGATGCTTCCACTGTGGTTTCCAATTCCTAAACATTGTGATAGACTTGCGATTTTTCATTTTGTTAATTTACATGGAGGCTCCATCTCTATCTTTGAGGTTTATTCATTCTTCTTTCAATTCATTTTATTTGTAAGATGTTCTTGTCTTTGTGCTTTTGTTCTTCTCCAGATTGAAATCTATGAATGTCAAACTTAGAAAGTAAAGACTTGTAGTCTTCATTATTCCCAGGATATCCCATCAAACTCAGTCTTCTTCCAAGGAAAAGATACAAGCTTCAAAATGAAGGCATGCCTTCTTCCATGGAGATTTAGAAATTTTGGTTCTTTATCCCCTTCTAAAGTTTCATGCTTGTATTTGTATGTAGTGTTAATGTGAAGCCTTAAAGTGCACAAAAATATTATACCATACAAAAAATAATCAATCCTTCGAGTTAATATGTGGCACCGGTCCAAGAATGGATGCAACATAATGTTCCATTCTCTTCAAGTTATATGAGAGAATGATAATGAGGGAGGGTGCTCCATCCCATCGCATGAATACCTTGTTATTTTCCCATAGATACTAAGGCATCCATCAAAACATATACTACAATTTTCTGTATTTTAGAATGATTAAGCTCTAATTAATTAATTATAACACCTTCATCATGCACATCTACAATTTTAAAGTATATAGATTGGGGGAAATACCACTTGTTCCACCTAGTGATCCTTTTAACTCACCTTCTAATATCTAGAATATGATCATAAAATGTTTTTGTTATAATATTTTTCATCAAAAAACTATCCATTGTCTATTTTCTCCACATTGTCCTTTGTTGAGAGATTATTGCTGAAATATGAGTGTGAATCAACCATTAGATGAACATTTTCATCATCAATTTGTATATTTCTCGTGAGATTAGCTATGTCATTTACCACAAAAAAACAATTCCCAGATTTGATCAAAGTAGCATCACCATAATGCCACCCTAAAGGGGTGTGCTCTTCAATTTGTATATGTCAAACAAGACTATTGCCATCATAAAACATTGATGCATTGGCATGGAGAGTCTTAGTGATCAAAATGTGTCTTAAAAAATATTCCTTTTTAAATTAATTCCAACTATCCAATTATATTATGCTTCCATTAAGCCAAAGCTATTGTCAATCATATTGTATTTGTTAAAGAATATTCAATTCTTGTTCTTGATGCTTAACTCCCAATTCTTTTTGTTCCATAGCATAAGAAGTACAATGAATCTGCATGTAGGTCCACTTTAATAGAGTTCTTGATGCTCAATAATAAAAGAACATTCCTTTGATAACATTTTACATAATCTTATCAATTGCCCAAAATAAATTCCTGTTTGTGAAGATGGTCCAATGCTATCGGAAGTAGTCTTAATCCTGCATCCTTTTCTCCTTTTCTCCTTGTCCTTATAAGAATAAGAAAAATGGCATCCCGCGTCGTTAGTTCAACCCCCAATATTAGAAGTAATTAAAAGGTGGACTTTGTCAATTTCGAGATCTACTCATTGTCTTTAAATTCTTTCTCAAAGAGGGTGCCTTTTCGAAGTGGAAGGTATCTTTTGACAAATTATCTGCCTTAGAATTTGATTCTCTTCATTTCCTTGAGTACCTCTCCCTAAGGTTATGCATTTCTTCTTATCCTATAGACATGTATTTGGATTTGAGGCACTAAGAGACACCATGCTTCTACTTAAACTTCAACTTAAATGAATTCTCATGCTACACAAAAAGCTGCTATATTCTCCCCCTAAGACTGTGTTGACTTCAATTTTTCATTGGATTCACTTGCTACTCTTTCCAAGCCTTGGTAAGCTATTTCCTAATAGGAGCATCTTATTTTATTTTCCATACTTTGGTGGGATACTTTCTAATTTGTGCATCTCCTTCTAGCTTCTTTCTTACTCTACTTTGAATGGCCTCCTCCATTTATTTGATTTGCTTTAAAGAACTAGACAACTTACAATCATTGGGCACATGGCCAAGTCTACCACATATATATCATCTCATGCGACCAAGAATGGGGGAAAAATAATTGTGCCTTCTCATGCTGTTATCCACACATGAATTTCCCTCAACATACAATGTACTCCTATTCTTCTTTTCATAGTATTTGCAATCAACAACCTTATGGAAAAAAAGTAATGTATGAGTAACAATAGCCATAGAAAGACTTGTATACTTAGTGGCTGATGATATTCTCTTAAGTAATGCTATTCCTATATTTCTTGCTTGAGAGATCTTACTTTTCCACTACATGTTTTGCCAAGGAATCCTAATTTACTGTTCCTACAACTAGCTGAAATATGATCAACATTATTGCAAAAGTAACACTCAACATTATTCATTAGGGGAGAAAATGAGTTTCTATTTCTCCTTTGAAATCTTACAGAATTGCTAAATTCATCTCGAGAAGTAGATGGCCTTCTTTTAGAAGACACTTTCTTTGGCTCATTCCTCAGTTGCTAGTTGTTGCTTGTTCTTACCTACTTCCTTACTAATCATGCTACTGCCATGTTATGCTATAGGCCTTTTAGGTACTGCTTGATTATCTCCTGTAGATTCCTTTGAGATAGTTATACCATTTTCTAAGTTATTTCTTGTTGAAACTACCTCAACTTTTAATATTTCACATTGTTCCTTTCATTCCTTCACTTGGCTACTCATTACCTCTTAAATTCTCCTTGCCTCTTCTAATTTAATTTTTGAGTTAATAATTCTCCTTTAAAATCATGCTCTCTTCCTTCAAGTAGCTGAAGAAGCTCTTCTAATTTTTGTTTTCCATTGAGAGCCTTTCTATTTCAACCAAGGCTAAGTCAAGCTTATCTTGGTATTTGTTTGTCTTCTCCTTATTACAATTAGCTCTTTTCACACTAGGAGAATAAATTTCATTTGTCTGAACAATTTATTTTTGAGAGACCTTTTTCTTCTCTCTTTCTCCGCTGCTACTATCGGTATGTCCTTCATGCAGGACCTGTAACTTGTCATAGTTAACTTTTATAGATTTGATATCGATTGCCTTCTTAAGATCTAAACAGTGAATATCATTGTAAATTGCACAATAGCTTGGGGATTCCACTATTGAACTTGTTTTGAACGGGGATATTCACCATAACCATTAGCACCTACCTTCCAGACTTCAAATCCATGAGCATTTAATTCATATTTTACCTTCTCTCTCCATTCCTGAAAGTTTACAACACTGAGCACAAGCACACTTTGATGATCCATGATTCAACCAAATCTACCTTCTAGTAGTCAAGATGCACCTGAAGGAACCTGCTCCAATACCAATTGTAGGAAATTTGGTTATACTGATAGGGGAGGCAAATAACATAGTTACCAATCAAACATGAACTGTACCGAGTTCTCACTTTTTTAGAGGTTGCAAAAATCCTCTGATTTTGAAAAGTGTTGATTCATAATACACCTTTTTTTGGAGCATATTTTTGAGACTTTAAATTTTCTTATGTATTAAGTATGCACATTTTTCTTAAATGTTAGTGATTTTCATGCCAATTTGAAAAGTGTTGACGCAACATCGAGCATCTCTTTTGGGCTTATTTTAACCACTTCAAATTTCTTGGTATATTAGATATGGATGCTTTTTTTAAAATGTTGGTGATTTTCATGCGGTTTTTGAAAAACATCAACCTTTTTGTTTAGACATATTTTTGACACTTTAAATTTTCTTATGCCCTAAGTATGCACATTTAAAAAAGAATATTGATTATTTAACCATTTGTCAAGTTGTCCTATTTCTCTTTTTATTTTTCATCCTAAAATGTTTGTTTTTTAAGGGTTTTCCAAACTTGTGTTTTTTTGTTTTTGTTTTTTATGTTTTTGTTTTTTATCGATTTATTTATTTTTATAATTATTTTTATAATTTTCTTTGCAAAATAAAAACAATATTTTAAGGTTAGGATTTTTTATATATTTATATATCGTTAATTAATACTTCAATACACAAAATAATTGTCACTAAAAAATAATACTTTTAAACACTTGACAAGAAATACATATGTTACATATAAATATAATTAAAAGAATACATAGTATATTCAGACATTTTTCGGTAAAAATGACATGTTAAGTAAAATATTTTTATGAAAAAATTGAATAAAAAAGTTGAAAAAATAACAAATTTTATGAATTTTATATCCAAAGATGATGACATTTGAAGTTTTATTTTTGATTTTTAATTTAATTTTATTATTATTATTTATTTTCCAAAAAAAAATGATTCACATAAATTTTAAGTAAAATAACAAAAAAAAAAAGAAATTAAAACTTACAATTAAAAAAACTAAAAAATATAAAATGACAAATACAATTAAATTTAAAAAAACATAAAAAAATAAAAACATGAAAAAACAAAAAGCAAAAAAAAAAAGAAAATAATATCAAAATAGCCCATGGGGAATTGGTTCAATGGTGAAGGGTGCATTGTTAAGACACTCCATGTGATAGGTCACTAGTTACAATCCCCCCCTCGGGTGCTAATTTACAAAAAAAGTATTGAAATAAAATTAAAAAACCTAAAAAATAAATAAAAAATAATTAAATAACATTCAATTAAATTTAGATAAAATTAAAACAAGGGCTACATAGTAGCTAGTATATGTCCTAAATGAAAAAATAATAAAGACAAAGATTCCATCACAAAATAAACACAATAAAATATTTTATTATTGAATGCTATCACAAAAAATTTAGAAATATGATTAACTAATATTGTTTATATTAACATATATATGCTTTCAAATATATGTTTATTTTATATATATATGTGTTTTATTTTTATTAATATATATATATAATTTTTTATAATTAAATTGATCAAATATGTTTTTAATATAATAACAAGAGCTACATAGTAGCTAGTATCTACCACTTAGCTTAAGTATAACTTGATTAAACTAAAAAAATAATGAGAGAAATATTTCATTACAAAAATAAAAAAACTAATAAATATTGTATTGTTAAATGCCATTATGAAAAATTAAGAAATATGATTAACTGATATTGTTTATATTAAATTATATAAACTTTAATATATATGTTTATATATATATATATATATATATATATATATATATATATATATATATATATATATATATATATTTATGTGTTTTATTTTTGATTAATATATATTATCTTTTATAATTAAATTTATTAAAATATGATTTGAATATAATAATAAGTCAACTTAAATTGAAAATAGGGAGAAAAACTATAAATCATGAAAATGGAAATAGTAGACAAAAGGAAAAATCAAAATAAAAAAGAAATAAAATTGAAAACAAAAAATTAATAACTAATAGAAATGGAAGTTACTATACAACCCATAATAAGATATCAACCAATCACCTTGCAAATAAATAAATTTAAATAATAACAAAAGAATAACAAAAATTTAATTCCAATGTTAAACTTTGGATAAGCGACATAAATGTTTGGTGAAAGATACACTAATATGCAGTGAAAGACAAAACTGAATGAATGCATGTATAATAAGTCATCTAATATTTAAAATATGGACAAAAAAACTATAATTCATGAAAATGGTAATAATAGGAAAAGTAAAAAAAAATCAAAACATAAAATAAAAAGGAAATAAATCTAAAAACAAGAAATTAATGGCTAATATAAATGGAAGTTACTAAACAAACCATAATAAGACCTCAACCAATCATCTTACAAATAAATAAATTTAAATAATAATAAAAAATAACAAAAAATGATTTCCCAATGTTAAACTATGGATAAGCGACACAAATTTTTAGTCAAAGACAAATTAATATGCAGTAAATGAAAAACTGAATGCGTAATACCATGCCTATGACAAGTATAATAAATAAAAAAAAAAAAAATAATGCTCCAACTAGCAAGGACTGAAAGGCCGAGTGGGTCCAGCAGAGCTTTGCTCAGTGCTTCTCGAGCAACCTTTAGTCGACATTTCGGTCCCTGACTAGCGTAGGGCCATTTGAATTGACCCTCCACTAGCCGTGGGATGAAAGGCCACCCTAGGGCTGGTGGAGCGACATTGAAGCACTACTACACTGGCCTGGTCGACCTCTTGGCCCCGACTAGTGGGATCGTTATATATATTTAACTTAGTATTTATTATGACATATTTTTTAATTTTAATATATTTTTTAACTTAACAGTTATTATGATTTAAATATTTTTTTTTTATTTTTATTTTTTAAATTATTTTTCTTCTGTATTTAATTTGTTTTATATATTTATTTATGTAATTTTTAATTATCGAATTTGCTTGCATTTATTTATTTATTATAATTGCTGCACATGATATAACACGTTCAATTTTTCCTTTGAATCCATATCAGTTTGTCTTTGACCAAAAAATTATGATGCTTATCCATAGTTTAACATTAAGATTTCAATTTTTATTATATTTATTATTATTGAAATTTATTTATTTGTAAGGTGATTGGTTGAGGTCTTATTATGGGTTTTTTTAGTAATTTTCATTTCTATTAGTTACTAATTTTTTTGTTTTTAGTTTTATTTCCTTTTTATTTAACTTTTGATTTTTTCTTTTCCTTTTTCTATTATTTCTATTTTCAGAATTATAATTTTTCACAAGATTTTAAATTTAAGGTGACTTATTATTATATTAAAAACATATTTTAATAAATTTAATTATAGACAATTATATATATTAATAAAAATAAAACACACACACATATAGATATATGTATTTTAATATAAACAATATTAATTAATCCTATTTCTTAATTTTTGGTGATGGCATTAAACAATATAATATTTTATTAGTTGTTTTATTTTTGTGATGAAATCTTTGTCTTTGTTATTTTTTTGTTTCATTAATCTATATTTAAGCTAAGCTGCAGGTAGTAGCTACTATGTAGCCCTTATTATACGTGTCGCGGGCATGGTATAACACATTCAATTTTTCTTTTGATTGGGTATTAGTTTGTTTTTGACAAAAAATTTATGACACTTATCCATGGTTTAACATTAGGAATTCATTTTTTATTATTATTTAAATTTATTTATTTGTAAGGTGATTGGTTGAGGTCTTATTATGGATTCTATAGTAACTCCATTTCTATTAGTTACTAATTTTTTGTTTTTTGTTTTATTTATTTTTTATTTAACTTCTTTTATTATTATTATTATTATTATTATTATTTTCATCAATTATATTTTTTTCACAATATTTTCAATTTAAGGTGACTTTTTATTATATTAAAAATATATTTTAATAAATTTAATTATAATTAATTATATATATTAATAAAAATAAAATATACGAGCATATGTGTGTGTGTGTTAATATTAGTTAATCACATTTTTAAATTTTTGGTGATGGTATTAAATAATACAATATTTTATTAGTTATTTTATTTTTGTGATGAAATCTTTGTCTTTGTCATTGTCATTTTTTTAATTAAGCTACATTTAAGCTAAGCCATAGGTACTAGCTACTATGTAGCCCTTGTTTATATTCTTTATTAAATTTTAAATATTTTTCTTAAATTATGTTTTTTTTTAATATTTTTTATGAGTTGATTTGTTTTTTGATTTTGATTTTTTATGTTTCATATTATTATTATTATTAGTGTTATATATATATATATATATATATATATATGTTTGGTTTTCTTTGTTATTTTTTTTTTGTTTTAATATATCTTTTTCATTTACTTATTATTATTTTTTTAAACTTTTTTGTTTTTGTGTTTGTTTTAATTTTTTTTCAATCTTTTAATTTTCGTTTTGTTTTATATTTTTCATTTTTATTTATTTATCTATTTATTTATTGTTTTTATTTATTTTATTTTTTCTGTAGGGTCTGTATTGATCCTCGACTAACAACCTGACCCCATTATGTGTGAATTTGATAATCGATTTTAAAGTTTTCATTATAATAGATCAAATCCTCCCCCATAATATGTAAATTTCATGTTTGATTTTTAAGTTTTCATTTAATGGGCCAAGTTCGCCTTCACTGTGTTTCAATTTGATGGCCGATTTTTAAATTTTTGTTGCAATGTGTCAAGTTGTCTTAGGTTAAGATTTTAAAATATCTATACTGTTAGTATTTAAAAAAAAATTATTCTTGGTATAATGAATCTTTCATTTAGGTGTTCATTTTTAAAGTTTTTTTAACTATCATATAATTTTTCCATAATGCTGTGGTCGAAATATGTTGAAAAGTTAAGGTTTTTTGTGGTCATGGTATCTGATTTTAATTCTATGGTTGAAAGATTGTCAATTTTTTTTTTTTTTGAGTCATGATATTTTATTTTTAATGCTATGGTTGAAAACAATTTAAAAAAAAAGCCGAACCCCATTGAACTGTGTCGCTATTTGAGCATTGAATCCTTCAACATTAATTTATTAATTCAAAATAGAGTTTTGTCGCTTTTGAACTCGTTTCAAAATAAGATAAACCAAATCCATGTTCGTACCAATATTCATATCAACGACATACATATCATTTGTACCAATATGTAGAATGGCTATATCCACATTCGTACAAGAAATACCCTTTATCTTTAATGCAATGGCTGAAAATTGCTGGAATTTTAAGGTTTTTCAGAGTCGTGATATTTATCTTTAATGCCATGGCTAAAAATTGTTGGAATTTTAGGGCTTTTTAGAAACGTGATATTTTGTCTTTAATGCCATGCCTGAAAATTGTTAGAATTTTAAGGTTTTTCGGAGTCATGATATCTTATATTTAACGCCATTGCTAAAAAATGTTAAAAATTTACCCAAAAAAGGAAAAAAAGGAAAAAAGAAGAAAAAATTCCAGGGTGTTCTTTGCACACAAAAAAATGGTTTTCACTGGCATTTCTTGAAAACGTTGAAAATTTACCTTGAAAAAACATTCCAACATACACAATTTTCATTTTCAAGCTTTTTTTTCAAGTTTTTTGGGGTTTTTTTTTGCTAGAGTTCTCATTTTGAGGTTACAATTCTCGTTTGATTAGTAAATCTATTGAATTAATATAACGTTGTTTGGATCTTTATTAACCAATTTTTACTTCTAATTAAACAATTAACTTATCCATTAATTAATCATATGAAAAGTAAATAAAAAAAACATAATACATAAAAATGTGAACTCAAACCACATAAGTAGTAGAATCATAACATATGAACACTTGGGGTTTTAGGTGGAAACCCTTCCTTTAGAAAAACCATCGAACACTTTGTCTTATTAATCTTCTTTTACAATGTACTGGCATCAACTAGTATGAAATTACCAAATTGCGAAATATGTGAGCACCCACCCGCTCTAGGCTGTGACCTGATGGAAGCTCCCACTTTCACAACTATTTGTAGACACCCGTTTGTTGGAGGCACAAACCCCCAAATAGTTTCTTAGGAACCCACCATAAGGAGGCCAATACTCCCTAATAAGAAATCTACCACTTTCCCTAAAGGAAATGGCTTTCAACTCTCCATGACCCCCTTTTCATACATTTTCACACTAGATCCACTTCTGCTCAGTATTATTACAAAAACCCAAGCCAAATAACTTTCTGCAATACAAGCCTGTGCTCAACATACATATCACTATTAAGTCATAACAACAACATGCATACATTAGCAATAACAACAATACATACTCTGACTAACTAACCCTGGCTCATCAACAACTCTGTCCAATACATCTCATACCAACAATACATCATATTGAGATACCTCAACAACATACTTTGAAATAACAAAGCTCAAACAACCATACCTTAGGAGTAGCATACACACAAACTTAGTCAACACTATTCAATCTTATAACAAAACCATAAAAAGGCTCAATAGATAATACATTAGTAGCTACAATGATTATACAAGTGTTGTAATCTAGTGAACAACATCCATTTTTACCAATAGACGTACTTCAAGAAATTATACAATAAGCATAAAGAGATACAAGACACAGTAATGGAGTGATAGCCAAGCCACACAAATATTATTCTTATTATGTATCAAAATAAACCATTACATTGCTATACAAACAAATATATATAGAATAGCGAAACAATTATGCAGGTCTAACGGCCTGACTGATTATGCTGTTTAAACCACCATTAGTTAACCTTACATCAAATACAGATTGCGAACTTGACTAGGGCTAGTTGGCTCTTTAGTATCCCACTAGGTAGTCAAGCCAAATAACTCCTCCAACATCTCCCCCACCCTCAAAGCCTTCTTCTTCCCAAGGAAGGGGAGAGTCAGGGTAAAAAAAAAGACAATAGATAAAATGACTTTTTATATATGCATAGACAGTTTTTGAAAATAAATATTACAATAAAGAAAACTTAAAGTAATACAAATTCTAGATTAGCACCGTGTGATTATGTTACGATGGTCGTGTTCTCTGAAGTTAGATGAGATGACTGGTTGATTTCTTGGTCAACTTCCTCTTCACGAGATTGCTGTTATCAAGTGGAAACAACCATTGAAACATTGGGTGCATAGAACTGATGGTAGGACATTAGGGATGTGGTGAAGCATAACATTCTTGTGGCGGTGGGACTGTACTTGGGAAAACAGTCTGGTAAATTATTAGAGCAAGCATGTGCAAGTGTTCATCAAAGATCGACCATTCTATAACTACCACTCTATCCTTCACATTGGAAACTAAAATATCAGTCAAGTACTACACATTTTGCTCCACAGAAATGTGGTCGGTTATCTGCTGACTGAAAGGTTTGGTTCCTTCAATATTCACAACTTGCTGAAGTATCTATTGCAGGAATTTATACACATTTGATGCTTCTCGTTGAGACTTATTTCCTTCCCACAACTATTGGTGATATTGTTGTAGGAGTTGCGAGTAGGTTTCCCTTTCTTGTTCCAGTTGGGTATTAATGGTCTGCTAGGCTCTATGATTTGACGATTGTTTGGCCGATAAATCTATGATAAACATCTCTTGAGATTTTATATTTGAATGAACAAAGGCTAGATAGGTGGGCCAATTTCCATTTTGAGTTGCTTGAAAATCCATTTCAACGCAATTTTATGCAGTGCCGTGCACCTATTAATAATCTCTCTAAATTGGGCACATTTATGAGATAGTTGACTCAATTTATCTTATAATGAGTTTGAACTGTGATCTTTCATCCAATTTTTGTCTACAAATGTTCCATGAACTTGCTACAATCAACGACTAGGATGTGCAATGTTGTGAAAGATTTCATGTTTTCTTCTCTCACTTCACTGGATTCTGCATGCCATAGCGATCAACTAACTCTTTACTATGCTCAATCATCCTCTCTTTGCTGTTTGAAATTGATATAGAATGCATTTATAATAGGAAGAGCCTCTTGTTGTGTATCAAATACGAGATAGTTATGCTATATATATATATTCCTTTTTCCAGAATGTTGAATTCATGGCAAATGAACTATTGTGTGAGATCTCAATCGTTTTACACAACACTCTTCTGTTTGAATGCCAATAATAAATGGCATGCCTTTGACGTCTGATGGATTTTATATAGAGTGTGACCACTACATAACCACTTGCTGAGAGGTTAAAATATTTAGCTAACACATACATCACATTTGTTGACGAATGAAATTCTCATTATACAAATCGAATTCCAATAGATTGAGTCATCCTTAGTTTGCAGGATGTTTTGTTTTTTAAAAAAAATTGCCTTGGAATAACTAGTGAATTATATGAAACCACTCTCATTTTTTGGAAACTGCCCATGTTGAAGTCAATTTGGGTCCTCCTGCAAAAAACTCAAATTGCAGATTTTTGAAAATTTTCCCTCTTTGTGTGCAATAAGCAACCGCGATTAACTTCTTGGGGCTAGCAATGAAAATTAGTTTGCTGAGTGATTGATTTCTTTAATTCGATGGATTTTTTATGCTTCTTCCTCTATACGCATCAACGAACTTTGAATTTGATTTTTGATTAATGAAATAGAAGCTTGGCTTGCTAATTCTGATAGAGGATAATGCATGAAAATAGCATATAAATATGGTGTTGGTAGTTGATTAATTTTATGCTCCACATATGGCATCGTCACACAAAATGTAAGCAAAATGACTTGTCTTTCCTGTCTCACACAACGTATGGAAATCCAACAAATGTATGTATAATTTACTTGACACCGAGTATGGTCAATGTCCAGGAATAGTTTGACATACACATTTGTCTTAAGCCTTTGCATGAGGCACAACCACCTTCGGAAGTGCGATTTGGGGAGTTTACTTTTATATCTTCTTGTAATTATAAATAACAAATATAGAAGCCAATAGAGCCACGATATAGTAGTGAACCTAGAAATCTCTGAAACAATTCTTCATGGGTGCTAACTATGCCATATAATCATAACCAATATGCTTCTATTATGAGGATGGTAGGGTATATCCCACATTGGTCAGAGAGAGCACTATATTGATGTTTATGAGCATGAATAGTCTTTCATCCATTTTATGTGTTGAGCAGATCACCGACCCCACTATGGGTTCTACTCTGGATGCATTATATATGCACTGCCTTTGCATAATTTTGATAGTGTATAATTGATGGCTAGGGCTGTGAGCCAAGAATTCTAATTAAAGGACCTCACCCATTTTGGCCGAAATCATTTTTTATTTTTAACCAAAAAAATCATAAAAATATAATATGACATCAAATAGCCCCCATAAGCATAATAAATAGTCCCTTTAACATCATCCTTATCGTCTTCAAAAAACAAAAGGGTTTTTCTTCATGAAACTGTGCCTTAGGGAGAGGAGTAATGTTATTACGACATCATCAAAACTTCCTTTGATTTGAAATATATGAAACATAGATCTTTTTGTCTGCAAATTTGGTTCCTTGCTAGAATCCATTTTTAAAATATTTAGCATTTTAGCTGTGCCTAATTGAGCTACGACATCGACGATGTGATTTTTAGCAAGGGAAAGGCTTTCCTTCATCACATAGCCTCAGGAAAAGTGAAGCGGATCAGGGTTTAGGTGAAGAACCTCTACAAATTGGATGTATAAGACTTCACTACTTTGAACACTAAAGTAGAGAAGGTGTAGAGCCAAAAAATCAGTGAGTTGCGGCATAGAATATTAAGTCACTTGCACCACAGAGATTAAAATATCATGCAACAAATTTCTACAGGACTTCCCAAGGGTACACTAGAGCAGAGAGACACATGAAAAGGTGTACATTGGGGAAGTATCAAAGCTTCCTTTCATGATAAAGACAATCGAGTGCAAGAGATCCTTGATAGAGTTCACTTAGATGTGTGTGGATCGTTCTCGACAACATCCATGACCCATCACATGTATTATGTAATATTTGTTGATGATTTTTCTCATAAGTGCTAGATTTTCTTCATGTAGAAGAAAGATGAGATGTTTGCTAAATTTTGTGAATTTAAAGCACTTCTCAAGAAAGATACTAGAAGGAAAGTTAAAGCTCTCAGAAGTGATAACGATGGAGAATATGTGTTGAATGAATTCAAGAAATTATGTGCATCAGAAGGAATTCGATGAGAGTTAATAACACCTCATAAACCATAGTAGAATGGGGTGGATGAAAGGAAGAACAAAGTATTGTGGGAGCGGCATGTGCGATGTTACATGATAAGGGCCTATCGTTTCACTTGTGGGATGGAGCATGTAACACAACTATTTATTTGATGAACAAAATCCCTCATCGAATTATCATGATGAGTACACCAGAAGAAGCCTTTTCAGGTAAGAAACCAAATGTGGGACACTTCAGGATCTTTGGTTTATTAGTCTACTATCATGTCACCAAGGATGCACAAAAAAATATAGAGCCAACAACTAATTTGGGTATAATTTCAGGGTACACTAATACACCTCACAATTATTGGGTGTACCTGCCATCCAACAATATGATGTGGAGCAGCCACATGTAGAGGAGAAGAGAGTGGAAGCACCCACTCATGTAAAGACTTCTAGAGATAGAAGGAAGAAACCAGAGAGGTTGAAAAATTAATGCAAGATGCTATAGAGAATGTGGGAGCACCCATATCATATCACAGGCAGAGGAGGTCACTAGATCGATACAATGGCTACATGGCTATGATGAGCGAGAGTGTACGGGTTAAGCCATCTGCATTCTAGGAAGCAGTGCAACAACTGGTATGAGTTGATTCCATGGTGTAGGAATATGACTCCATTATCAGAAACAAATTTTGGGAAGTGGTCCCAAGACCAACAGACAAGTTAGTAGTGACTTCTAGATGGATTTACAAGGTAAAGAAAGAAACAGATAGGAGTATGGAGAAACATAAGGCTATATTTGTGGCTAGAGGGTTCTCTCAGGTGGAGGGAATTGATTACGATGAGACCTTTGCTCTAGTAACAAGGTACCCTTCAATCAGATGTATTCTAGCACTGTCATCGCAGATGGGATGGAAGATGCATAAGACGGATGTGAAGACAACATTCCTCAACAATATGATTGAGGAAGAGGTGTATATTGAGTATACAGAATGATTTGAGACCTTCAACAAAGAGTCACATGTGTGTAGACTCAAGTGAACACTGTATGGACTAAAAAAAACACCCCATGCTTGGTACACCAAGATTGATAACTATTTCACCGGGTTGGGATACACCAAAGGTGAAGCAGATGCAAACCTTTACGATATTTTGGTTGAAGGTAAAATTTTTATTATAGTATTATATTTAATTGATTTGACTCTAACAGGTGATGAGAAGCTGATAAAATATTGGAAAGAGGATCTTGTAAGAGAATTTGAGATGAAGGACTTGGGGCTCATGCATTACTTTCTTGGTATGGAAGTATGAAAAGGAGATGAGGAACTGTTTGTCTCTCAAGGTAAGTATGAAAACTCTATACTTAAGAAGTTCCACATGGAGAGAAACAAACCCATGGAGACTCCTTTAGCAGGTAATTGGAGGAAGGAAGATGTTACTTCAGGTGAAGTAGTGGAGGCTACTATTTATAGACAACTTGTGGGTTCACTTATGTATTTGGTGAACACATGATCGAACACGTGTTTTGAAGTTAACCAGCTTTGTCAATCCATGGTTAAGCCAACTAAACTTTATTGGAAGGCAGCTAAACATGTGTTGAGATACCTTAGAGGCACCACTCAGTTTGGCCTTTGGTACAGAGAGATAGAGGGAGTGAAGCTTCAAGGCTTCATAGATGCAGATTGCGTAGGGAGTCCATCCAAAAAAAATAGCACATAAGGGGAATCTTTAGTATTGGGTCATCAACAGTTTCTTGGTACTATAGGAAGCAGAGATCTATTGTACTCATTTCAATAGACACAGAGTACATGGCTGCTAGTGAAGCAACTTGTGAGGCTATCTTAATGAGGAAGATCCTTGCTGATTTATTTGGTCAGTAGATGGATCCTATAATGATTTACTATGACAATGAGAGTTGTATCAATTTATATGAGAATCCATTTTTTCATGATTGGTCTAAGCATATCAAAATTTGATATCACCATCTACGAGATTGTGTGTGGAGGAGAATCATGTTGCTGGAGTACATTCCTGCAGAGGAGAAGGATGTAAATATTTTGACAAAGGCATTGTCAAGATGAAAATTCAAGTTTCACAGAGGTAGGATCAGGGTAGTAGATAATCCCTTTATTGTTGAGAGGGAGTGTTGAAAATGCAATAAGAAAACCCTAATTTAATTTTGTCCTTGAAGTAAATTAGGAATTAAATTGTAATTCCACATGGCATGACAACTTGTAATAGTTAACTAAGTTAATTTGACTTAGTTGGCTTAGTTAATTCGAGTTGGGATTCTAACTAGAGTCATGTAGAGTGTCTCCTACTTTTTAGGAGCCCTGGTTAGTTTATTTTGAGTTGTAATTATTTGATTCAATTTAATCGAGTTAAATTCATTTAAACTAGTTCTAACTGATGGAGGAATTAGTGGAATATCAAGTAGTAGGGTATAACCTGTAGTAGTGGGGTGTAACCAACAATGATCAACCAATAAACTGAAGACTCACTCATAATTAACTCATGCATGTTAAATCAAAGAAATACCTAGTTGAGATTGGAGTTCCTAAGGGACCGTGTACTATTAGTTGTATAATCATCCGAACTATATAGGTGGTGCATGCATTTAGAGGAAGACATATGAGGATTGTGCAATGTATAATTGAGGAATTTCCCAATTAAATATAGTCTAATTCCTTCAGAAACTGCACAAGGAAATAAGAGTTTCACAGGAAGTAGAATTGGCTAAGTATTGGCTTGAGCTGGTTTGTGAAGCAACGAGATAGATAGAGGTAGTGCAAAGGTTGCTTGGGCTTAAGAAAAGCATTGTAATCTTCTCATATTATTTGATTAATGAAATATACAAATAACATGGGTTTTTAGCTGTGGTTTTCCCCATAAAATTATTGTGTTATGTGTGATTGAATTATTTCTATTTTATTCTTTGTGATTTCATCGATCGTTTATTGTTTCCATTGATGAGTAGAGTAGATTCAAGTCAATTGTTTTAGCATATTACAATTCACAATTTGAATCTACAAGGAATTTCTACATATATCTAGTGACACTGATCTTCATGCTTTTGATTTCATAGTTGCTTGATGAAAAAAAGATAGAAGTATAAAATAAAAGAAGTTAATAAGAATACAAGAACTTTTCACAAGTAATTGTCAAGACAAAAAAATATTTCTGCCTTTCTGATTTTGTAACAATGCTCACCTTGTATTATGCATGAATGATTTATCAACAAGTTCCCACCTCAGTCTTTGAGCATAATGACCTATAAAAAATAATAATGGAGGTTATTTTATTGCATATGAGTCCATTTCTTTTATAGTTTCAGGGTTTACAACTTTACTAGTTGCATGGAGCCACAAATGGTGTCACGTTGGTTCAGACCAAGAGAGATCTCCTATTTTCTTGATTCCATACATAAATAGGTAATGGATGAACCCATAACGTGATCTTTGTCCATCTCTATCCTCATTGACTACATGCACACTAGGAAATAGTTTGCCCATACCTTTAACCGATGATTTAAGATGCCTCATAATGACCTGGGCGTGAATGGTGAAACACACCACCATCTCAGGGCCTTTGATCCTCAAAACCCATGTGCTCAATCTGTGGCACAACATGTGGAAGTATGATAAACATCAAGCACTTCAAATATAACACTGAATTCAGGTAGCAAGAATTAAACTGTGAGAGCATGGATCCTTCATATGATAGAGGAACTCAATACTAATATATTTTCCATCAATCCTTCGAATTCTTCAGTAATCCTTTTGACATCAATTCCAACTCTACTAATAATACCCGATTTGGCATTAACAAAAACATTGAATTTGGAACTCCCCATTTTGTTTAGAGAGTTATTTCTTCTTTGGGTAGACACAACATATTACCTTCCAATTTGACATAAATGGAAAGGGGTCAATTTCTAAGGTAACTCTCGATTTCCTTCAACTTTCATACTTGCTCTGGAATCCACATACATTTTTCTCTATCATTATTGACTTTATCTCTAGCTTCTGCTATTGATTCCATAGATTTTTTTTTATATACTTAGGCCTGTACACACTGGATAACTTGGTATTTATGCCTAGGTATGTATGCATCTATGGCATATTTAATATCACTAACATTGGTTTCTATGCCTTCCACTCTTGATTCTTGGATTTTAATTGCTTCGGCATACCTGTCAATCATGTCAATCCTATGTAGCTGCTCTGATTTGGTGGCTACATAATGTTCCACTTTAATCATGTTCACTGTAACACATAATGTTGGGTTACAGTCCAACTTAGGTCCACACTTGTTTTTATGACTCGAAAAAAGGTCTGCTCATATTCCACTAGTAATGTTGTTATGATTTCTAATTTCTCTAATTTGGGTTCCATGATGTGTGTAACTTCTTTGGAATCCATTGCGTGTTCACACTTGGATTTAGACTATGTAATGTATGCTTGTTGAAACTATTTATTCTATGTATAAGACTATGTATGTTCTGTGCTATGTATGTTCTGTAATGTAACAATGTCTTATTTGACTATCTAACACAAAATATGTAATGTTGTCAATTATGTTAATTGCACATATAGTAATTGTTGTCTATTCACCAAAGCATATCTTATCAATCCTGTGCATTGAATCTTAACGCTCCTAGAAATCCTCCCAATCCACAACATATAACACTCCTAGGAATCATGTCATTGATCCTATCAATCTTGATATTATCGTATAAAGTTTCCATAACCAAGTACGCCCACATGTGTCATAACATTCCCATGACCATTGCTAGACTATGTAACTGTGTCGTCGACCCTTCAAATGTAGAAACTATCTAGACTATATTATAACCGTTAATCTGATCACTTCTGCCAATCCTATGTCTTGGTAACAAATGATGCTTCCACTGTGGTTTTCAATTCCTAAACATTTTGATAGACTTGTGATTTTTCATTTTGTTACTTTACGTGGAGGCTCCATCTCTATCTTTGAGGTTTATTCATTCTGCTTTCAATTCATTTTATTTATAAGATTTTCTTGTCTTTGTGCTTTTGCTCTTCTCTAGATTGAAATCTATGAATGTCAAACTTAGAAAGTAAAGACTTGTAGTCTTCATTATTCCCAGGATATCCCATCAAACTTAGTCTTCTTCCAAGGAAAAGATACAAGCTTCAAAATGAAGGCATGCCTTCTTCTATGGAGATTTTGAAATTTTGGTTCTTTATCCCCTTCTAAAGTGTCATGCTTGTATTTTTATGTAGTGTTGATGTGAAGCCTTAAAGTGCACAAAAATATTATACCATACAAAAAATAATCAATCCTTCGAGTTAATATGTGGCACTGGTCGAAGAATGGATGCAACATAATGTTCCATTCTCTTCAACTTATATGAGAGAATGATAATGAGGGAGGTGCTCCATCCCATCACATGAATACCTTGTTATTTTCCCATAGATACTAAGGCATACATCAAAAGATATATTACAATTTTATGTATTTTAGAATGATTAAGCTCTAATTAATTAATTATAACACCTTCATCATGCACATCTACAATTTTAAAGTATATAGATTGGGGAAAAATACCACTTGTTCCACCTAGTTATCCTTTTAACTCATTTGCTAATATCTAGAATATGATCCTAAGATGTTTTTGTTATAATATTTTTCATCAAAAACTATCCATTGTCCTCTTTCTCCACATTGTCCTTTGTTGAGAGATTATTGCTAAAATATGAGTGTGAATCAACCATTAGATGAAAATTTTCATCATCAGTTTGTTGATTTCTCATGAGAGCATCTATGTCCTTTACCACAAAAAAGTCATTCCTAGATTTGATCAAAGTAGCATCACCATATTGCCACCATAAAGGGGTGTGCTCTTCAATTTGTATATGCCAAACAAGACTGTTACCATCATAAAAATTTGATGCATTGGCATGGAGAGTCTTAGTGATAAAAATGTGTCTTAAATTTTTTCCTTTTTAACTTAATTCCAGCTATCCAATTATATTATGCTTCCGTTAAACCAAAGCTACTATCAATCATACTGTATTTGTTAAAGAATATCAAATTCTTGTTCTTGATGCTTAACTCCCAATTCTTTTTGTTCCATAGCATAAGAAATACAATGAATCTGCATGTAGGTCCACTTTAATAGAGTTTTTGATGCTCAATAATAAAAGATCATTCCTTTGATAACATTTTATAGAATCTTATCAATTGACCAAAACAAATTCCTGTTTGTGAAGATGGTCCAATGCTATCAGAAGTAGTCTTAATCCTGCATCCTTTTCTTCTTTTCTTCTTTTCTCCTTGTCCTTATAAGAATAAGAAAAATGACATCTCGTGTCCTTAGTTTAGCCCCCAATATTAGAAGTAATTAAAAGGTGGACTTTGTCAATTTTGAGATCTACTCATTGTCTTTAAATTATTGCTCAAAGAGGGTGCCTTTTCATAGTGGAAGGTATCTTTTGACAAATTATCTGCCGTAGAATATGATTCTCTTCATTTCCTTGAGTACCTGTCCCTAAGATTATGCATTTCCTCTTATCATATAGACATGTATTTGGATTTTAGGCACTAAGAGACACCATGCTTCTACTTAAAATTCAACTTAAATGAATCCTCATGCTACACAAAAAGCTGCTATATTCTCCCCTAAGACTGTGTTGACTTCAATTTTTCATTGGATTCACTTGCTACTCTTTCCAAGCCTTGGTAAGCTATTTCCTAATAGGAGAATATTATTTTATTTTCCATACTTTGGTGGGTTACTTTCTAATTTGTGCATCTCCTTCTAGCTTCTTTCTTACTCTACTTTGAATGACCTCGTCCATTTATTTGCTTTGCTTTAAAGAACTAGACAACTTGCAACCATTGGGCATATGGCCAAGTCTGCCACATATCTAGCATCTCATGTGACCAAGAATAGGGGAAAAATAATTGTGCCTTCTCATGCTGTTATCCACACATGAATTTCCCTCAACATATAATGCACTCCTATTCTTCTTTTCATAGTATTTGTAATCAACAACCTTATGGAAAAAAAGTAATGCATGAGTAACAATAGCCATAGAAAGAACTTGTATACTTAGTGGTTGATGATATTCTCTTAAGTAATGCTATTCCTATATTTCTTGCTTGAGAGATCTTACTTTTCCACAACATGTTTTGCTGATGAAGCCTAATTTAACTGTTCCTACAACTAGCTACAATATGTCCAACATTATTGCAAAAGTAACACTCAACATTATTCATTAGGGGAGAAAATGAGTTTCTATTCCTCCTTTGAAATCTTGCAGAATCGCTAAATTCATCTCGAGAAGTAGATGGCCTTCTTGTAGAAGACATTTTCTTTGGTTCATTCCTTAGTTTCTAGTTCTGTTGCTTGTTCTTACTTGCTTCCTTACTAATCATGCTGTTGCCATGTTATGCTATAGGCCTTTTAGGTACTGCTTGATTATCTCCTGTAGATTCCTTTAAGCTAGTTATACCATTTTCTAAGTTATTTCTTGTTGAAATACCTCAACTTCTAATATTTCACATTATTCCTTTCATTCCTTCAGTTGGCTACTCATTACCTCTTAAATTCTCCTTGCCTCTTCTAATTGAATTTTCGAGTTAAAAAATTCTCCTTTAAAATCATGCTCTCTTCCTTCAAGTATCTGAAGAAGCTCTTGTAAATTTTGTTTTCCATTGAGAGCCTTTTTATTTCAACCAAGGCTAAGTCAAGCTTATCCTGGTATTTTTTTGTCTTCTCCTTATTACAATTAGCTCTTTTCACACTAGGAGAATAAATTTCATTTGTCTGAACAATTTCTTTTTGTGAGACCTTTTTCTTCTCTTTTTCTCCGATGCTGCTATCGATATCTCCTTCATGCAGGACCTGTAACTTGTCATAGTTATCTTTTATAGATTTGATATGAATTGCCTTCTTAAGATCTAGACAGTGAATATCATTGTAAATTGCACAATAGCTTGGGGATTCAACTGTTGAACTTGTTTTGAACAGGGATATTCACCATAACCATTAGCACCTACCTTCCAGACTTCAAATCCATGAGCAATTAATTCATATTTTACCTTCTCTCTCCATTCTTGAAAGTTTACAACGCTGAGCACAAGCACACTTTGATGATCCATGATTCAACCAAATCTACTGTCTAGTAGTCAATATGCACTTGAAGGAACCTGCTCCAATACCAATTGTAGGAAAATTTGTTATACTGATAGGGGAGGTGAATAATATAGTTACCAATCAAACATGAACTGTAACGAGTTCTCACTTTTTTAGAGGTTGCAAAAATCCTCTGATTTTGAAAAGTGTTGATTCATAATGCACCTTTTTTGGAGCATATTTTTGAGACTTTCAAATTTCTTATGTATTAAGTATGCACATTTTTTTTTAAATGTTAGTGTTTTTGATGCCAATTTGAAAAGTGTTGACGCAACATCGAGCATCTCTTTTGGGCTTATTTTTGACACTTTAAATTTCTTGGTATATTAGATATGGATACTTTTTTTAAAATGTTGGTGATTTTCATGCGGATTTTGAAAAACATCAACCTTTTTGTTTAGACATATTTTTTAAAATTTAAGTTTTTTTATGCCCTAAGTATGCACATTTAAAAAATAATATTGATTATTTAACCATTTTTCAAGTTGTCTTATTTCTCTTTTTATTTTTCATCCTAAAATGTTTGTTTTTTAAGGGTTTTCCAAACTTGTGTTTTTTTGCTTTTCTTTGCAATGTTTTTTATTTTTATTTATTTATTTATTTTTATAATGATTTTTTTAATTTTCTTTGCAAAATAAAAAAATAATATTTTAAGGTTAGGATTTTTTTATATATTTATATATTGTTAATTAATACTTCAATACACAAAATAATTGTCACTAAAAAATAATACTTTTAAACACTACAAGAAAATACATATGTTACATATAAATATAATTAAAAAAATATGTATCTTCAAACATTTTTCACTAAAAATGATATGTTAAGTAAAATATTTTTATGAAAAAATTGAATTAAAAAAGTTGAAAAAATAACAAGTTTTATGAATTTTGTATCCGAAGATTATGACATTTGAAGTTTTATGTTTTATTGTTATTATTATTATTATTATTTTCCAAAAGAGAATGATTCACATAAATTTTAGGTTAAAAAAAAAAATTAAAACTTACAAATTAAAAAAATTATAAAAATTAAAATACCAAATACAATTAAATTTAAAAAAACATAAAAAATAAAAACATGAAAAACAAAAAGAAAAAAATAAAATAAAAAAGAATATTAAAATAGCCCATGGGGCATTGGTTCAATGGTGAAGGGTGCACGTTTAAGATACTCCATGTCATAGGTCACTGGTTCCAATCCCCGTGTGGGTACTAATTTACAAAAAAACATTGAAATAAAATTAAAAAACATAAAAAATAAATAAAAAAATAATTAAAAAACATTCAATTAAATTAAGATAAAATTAAAACAAGGGCTACATAGTAGATAGTATACGCCGTAAACGAAAAAATAATAAAGACAAAGATTCCATCACAAAATAAAAAAAACAATAAAATATTTTATTATTGAATGCCATCACAAAAAATTTAGAAATATGATTAACTAATATTGTTTATATTAACATATTTACACTTTCAAATATATGTTTATTTTATATATATGTGTTTCTTTTTTATTAATATATATAATTTTTTATAATCAAATTTATCGAAATATGTTTTTAATATGATAACAAGAGCTACATAGTAGCTAGTACCTACCGCTTAGCTTAAGTATAACTTGATTAAACTAAAAAAAATAATGAGAGAAAGATTTCATTACAAAAATAAAACAACTAATAAAATATTGTATTGTTAAATGCCATTATGAAAAATTAAGAAATATGATTAACTGATATTGTTTATATTAACATATATAAACTTTAATATATATGTTTATTTTTTTATATATATTTATGTGTTTTATTTTTTATTAATATATATTATTTTTTATAATTAAATTTATTAAAATATGGTTTGAATATAATAATATGTCAACTTAAATTGAAAATAGGGAGAAAAAACTATAAATCATGAAAATGGAAATAGTAGAAAAAAGGAAAAATCAAAATAAAAAAGAAATAAAATTGAAAACAAAAAATTAGTAACTAATAGAAACGAAAGTTACTATACAACCCATAATAAGATCTCAACCAATCACCTTGCAAATAAATAAATTTAAATAACAATAAAAAATAACAAAAATTTAATTCCAATGTTAAACTTTGGATAAGCGACATAAATTTTTGGTCAAAGATAAACTAATATGCAGTGAAAAACAAAATTGAATGAATTCCCTAGGTATAATTAGTCATCTAATATTTAAAATATGGACAAAAAAACTATAATTCATGAAAATGGTAATAATAGGGAAAGGAAAAAAAATCAAAACATAAAATAAAAAGGAAATAAAGCTAAAAACAAGAAATTAATAGCTAATATAAATTGAAGTTACTAAACAACCCATAATAAGACCTCAACCAATCATCTTACAAATAAATAAATTTAAATAATAATAAAAATTAACAAAAAATGAATTCCCAATGTTAAACTATGGATAAGCAACACAATTTTTTAGTCAAAGACAAATTAATATGCAGTCAATGCAAAACTGAATGCGTAATACCATGCCTACAACAAGTATAATAAATAAAAAAATAAAAAAAATAATGCTCCAACCAGCAAGGACTAAAAGGCTGAGCGGGTTCAGCGGAGCTTTGCTCAGGGCTTCTCTGGCAACCTTGAGTCGACATTTCAATCCCTGACTAGTGTAGGGCCATTTGAATTGACCCTCCACTAGCTGTGGGATGAAAGGCCACCCTAGGGCCAGTGGAGCGGCATTGAAGCACTACTACACTAGCCCTGGTCAACCTTTTGGCCCCGACTAGTGGGAGTGTTATATATATTTAACTTAATAGTTATTATGACATATTTTTTAATTTTAATATATTTTTAACTTAATAGTTATTATGATTTAAATAATTTTTATTTTTTATTTTTTAGACTGTTTCTCTTTTGTATTTAATTTGTTTTATATATTTATTTATGTAATTTTTAATTATCGAATTTGCTTGCATTTATTTATTTATTATAATTGCTGTACACATGGTATAACACATTTAATTTTTCCTTTGGCTGGTTATTAGTTTGTCTTTGACCAAAAAATTATGATGCTTATCCATAGTTTAACATTAAGAATTCAATTTTTATTATATTTATTATTATTGAAATTTATTTATTTGTAAGGTGATTGGTTGAGATCTTATTATGGGGTTTTTTAGTAATTTTCATTTCTATTAGTTACTAATTTTTTGTTTTTAGTTTTATTTCCTTTTTATTTAACTTTTTGATTTTTCTTTTCCTTTTTCTATTATTTCTATTTTCAAAATTATAATTTTTCACAATATTCTAAATTTAAGGTGACTTATTATTATATTAAAAATATATTTTAATAAATTTAATTATAGATAATTATATATATTAATAAAAATAAAACACACACACATATAGATATATGTATTTTAATATAAACAATATTATTTAATCCTATTTCTTAATTTTTGGTGATGGCATTAAATAATATAATATTTTATTAGCTGTTTTATTTTTGTGATGAAATCTTTGTCTTTGTTATTTTTTTGTTTCATTAATTTATATTTAAGCTAAGCTACAGGTAGTAGCTACTATGTAGCCCTTATTATACCTGCCGGGGCATGGTATAACCCATTCAATTTTTTTTTGATTGGGTATTAGTTTGTTTTGGACCAAAAATTTATGACGCATATCCATGGTTTAACATTAAGAATTCAATTTTTATTATTTAAATTTATTTATTTGTAAGGTGATTGTTTGAGGTCTTATTATGGGTTTTTTTAGTAACTCCTTTTCTATTAGTTACTAATTTTTTGTTTTGTTTTGTTTTTTTTTTTTTTCAGTAACTCCATTTCTATTTGTTTTTTGTTTTTTGTTTTGGTTTGTTTTCCTTTTTTTCATCAATTATATTTTTTTCACAATATTTTCAATTTAAGGTGACTTTTTATTATATTAAAAATATATTTTAATAAATTTAATTATAAATAATTATAATTATAATTATATATATATATATATATATATATATATATGTGTGTGTGTGTGTGTGTGTGTGTGTGTGTGTGTGTGTGTGTGTGTGTGTGTGTGTGTGTGTGTGTGTGTGTGTGTGTGTGTGTTAATATTAGTTAATCACATTTTTTAATTTTTGGTGATGGTATTCAATAATACAATATTTTATTAGTTGTTTTATTTTTGTGATGAATTCTTTGTATTTGTCATTGTCATTTTTTTTTAATTAGGCTTTATTTAAGCTAAGTGACAGGTACTAGCTACTATGTAGCCCTTGTTTATATTCTTTGTTAAATTTTAAATATTTTTCTTAAATTATGTTTTTTTTTATGAGTTGATATTGTTTTTTTATTTTTATTTTTTGTGTTATATATATATATATATATATATATATATATATATATATATATATATATATATATATATATATATAGATGATATAATATGTTTGGTTTTCTTCGTTATTTGTTATTTTTTGTTTTAATATACCTTTTTCGTTTACTTGTTATTATTATTATTTTTTTTAATTTTTTGTTTTTGTTTTTTGCTTTTGTGTTTGTTTTAATTTGTTTCAATATTTTAATTTTTGTGTGAATTTGATAATTGATTTTAAATCTTTCATTATAATGGATCAAGTCCTCCCCCATAATTTGTCAATTTCATGTTTGATTTTTAAGTTTTCATTTAATGGGCTGAGTTTTCCTTCACTGTGTTTCAATTTGATGGTTGATTTTTAAATTTTCGTTGCAATGTGTCAAGTTGTCTTAGGCTAAGATTTTAAAATAACTATACTCTTAGTATTTAAAAAAAAAAATTATTCTTGGTAAAATGAATCTTTCATTTAGGTGTTCATTTTTAAAGTTTTTTTCACTATCATATAATTTTTCCATAATGCCATGGTTGAAATATGTTGAAAAGTGAAGATTTTTTGTGGTCGTGATATTTGGTTTTAATTATATGGTTGAAAGATTATTAATTTTTATTTTTATTTTTTTGAGTTATGATATTTTATTTTTAATTCTATGGTTGAAAGATTGTTAAATTTTTTTTTTTTTTTTTTTTGAGTCATGATATTTTATTTTTAATTCTATGGTTGAAAACAGTTTAAAAAAAGAGCCAAACCCCACTGAACTGAGTCGCTATTGGAGCATTGAACCCTTAAACATTAATCTATTAATTCAAAATAGAGTTTTGTCCCTTTTGAACTCGTTTCAAAATAAGATAAACCAAATCCATGTTCGTACCAATATTCATATCAACGACATACGTATAATTTGTACTAATATGTAGAATGGCTATATCCACATTCGTACAAGAAATACCCTTTATCTTTAATGCAATGGCTGAAAATTGTTGGAATTTTAAGGTTTTTTGGAGTCATGATATTTATCTTTAATGACATGGCTAAAAATTGTTGGAATTTTAGGGCTTTTCAGAAACGTGATATTTTGTCTTTAATGCCATGCCTGAAAATTGCTAGAATTTTAAGGTTTTTTCGGAGTCATGATATCTTATATTTAACGCCATTGCTAAAAAAATGTTGAAAATTTATCCACAAAAAGAAAAAAGAAAAAAGAAAAAAGAAAAAAGAAAAAAGAAAAAAGAAAAAAGAAAAAAGAAAAAAGAAAAAAGAAAAAAGAAAAAAGAAAAAAGAAAAAAGAAAAAAGAAAAAAGAAAAAAGAAAAAAGAAAAAAGAAAAAAGAAAAAAGAAAAAAGAAAAAAGAAAAAAGAAAAAAGAAAAAAAGAAGAAGCAATTCCAACAACAACACTTTTCATTTTCAGGGTGTTCTTTGCACACAAACAAATGGTTTTCACTAGAATTTCTTGAAAATGTTGAAAATTTACCTTGAAAAAACATTCCAACATACATAATTTTCATTTCAAGCTGTTTTTTCATGTTTTTTGGGGGTTTTCTTGGCTATAATTCTCATTTTGAGGTTACAATTCTCGTTTGATTAGTAACTCTATTGAATTAATATAACACTGTTTGGATCTTTATTAGCCAATTTTTACTACTAATTAAACAATTAACTTATTCATTAATTAATCATATGAAAAGTAAATAAAAAAACATAATACATAAAAATGTGAACTCAAACCACATAAGTAGTAGAATCATAACATATGAACACTTGGGATTTTAGGTAGAAACCCTTCCTTTAGACAAAACCATCAAACACTTTGTCTTATTAATCTTCTTTTATAATGTACTGGCATCAACTTGTATGAAAGTACCAAATTGCGAAATATGTGAGCACCCACCCGCTCTAGGCCGTGACCTGATGGAAGCACCCACTTTCACAACTATTTGTAGACACCCACCTGTTGGAGGCACAAAACCCCTAATATTTTCTTAGGAACCCACCAAAAGGAAGCCACTACTCCCTAATAAGAAAGCTACCAATTTCCCTAAAGGAAACGAACTTCAACTCTCCACGATCCTCCTTTCATAAATTTTCACACTAGATCTAGTTCTGCTCAGTATTATTACAAAAACCCAAGCCAATTAACTTTATGCAATACAAGCCTGTGTTCAACATACATATCACTGTCAAATCATAACAACAACATGCATACATCAACAATAACAACAATACATACTCTGACTAACTAACCTTGGCTCATCAACAGCTCTATCCAATACATCTCAGACCAACAATAAATCATATTGAGATACCTCAACAACATACTCTGAATTAACAAATCTCAAGCAACCATACCCTAGGAGTAACATACACATAAATTCAGTCAACACTATTCAATCTTATAACAAAACCATAAAAAGGCTCAATAGATAATACATCAATAGTTACAATGATTATACAAGTGTTGTAATCTAGCGAATAACATCCATTGTTACCAATATACATACTTCAAGAAATTATACAATAAGCATAAAGAGATACGAGACACAGTAATGGAGTGATAGCCAAGCCACACAAAGATTATACTTATTATGTATCAAAATCAGCCATTACATTTCTATACAAACAAATATATATAGAATAGTGAAACAATTATGCAGGTCTAACTGTCTGACTGATTATGCTGCTTAAACCACCATTAGTTAACCTTACATCACAATACAGATTGTTAACTTGACTAGGGCTAGTTGGCCCTTTACTATCCTACTGGTCAGTCAAGCCAAATAACTCCTCCAAAATATCCCCCACCCTCAAAGACTTCTTCGTCCCAAAGAAGGGGAGAATCAAGGTAAAAAAAAATACAAAATACAAAATGAATTTTTATATATGCACAGACAGTTTCTGAAAATAAATATTACAATAAAGAAAACTTAAAGTAATACAATTTCTAGATTGACGCACTGTGCTTATGTTGCGATGGTCGTGTTCTCTGAAGTTGGATGAGATGACTGGTTGATTTCTTGGTCAGCTTCCTCTTCACGAGATTGCTGTTATGAAGTGGCAGTAACCATTGAAACATTGGGTGCATAGAACTGATGGTAGGACATTAGGGATGTGGTGAAGCATAACATTCTTGTGGTGGTGGGGCTGTACTTGGGAAAATAGTCTAGTAAATTATTAGAGCAAGCATATGCAAGTGTTCATCAAAGATCGACCATTCTATAACTGCCACTCTATCCTTCACACTGGAAACTAAAATATCAGTCAAGTACTACACATTTTCTTCCACAAAAATGTGGTCGGTTATTCGCTAACTGAAAGGTTTGGTTCCTTCAATACTCACAACTTGTGGAAGTGTCTATTGCCGGAATTTATACGCATTTGATGCTTCTCGTTGAGACTTATTTCCTTCCCATGACCATTGGTGATATTGTTGTAGGAGTTGCGAGTAGGTTTCCCTTTCTTGTTCCAGTTGAGTATTAATGGTCTGCTAGGCTCTATGATTTGACGATTGTTTGGCCGATAAATATATGATAAACATCTCCTGAGCTTTTATATTTGAATGAACAAAGGCTAGATAGGTGGGCCAATTTCCATTTTGAGTTGCTTGAAAATCCATTTCAACACAATTTTATCCAGTGCTTTGCACCTATTAATAATCTCTTCAAGTTGGGCACATTTATGAGATAGTTGACTCAATTTATCTAATAATGAGTTTGAACTGTGATCTTTCATCCAATTGTTTCTGCAAATGTTCCATGAACTTACTACAATCAAAGGTTAGGATGTGCAATGCTGTGAAATATTTCATGTTTTCTTCTCTCACTTCACTAGATTCTGCATGCCATAGTGATCAACTAACTCTTTAATATGCTCACTCATCCTCTCTTTGCTTCCTGAAATGGATATAGAATGCATTTATAATAGGAAGATCCCCTTTTTGTGTATCCAATACGAGATAGTTACACAATATATATATATATATATATATATATATATATATATATATATATCTATATATATATATATATATATATATATATATATATCTATATCTATATCTATATCTATATCTATATCTACATCTACATCTACATCTACATCTATATCTATATCTATATCTATATATATATATATATTCCCTTTTCCAGAATGTTGAATTCATGGCAAACGAACTATTGTGTGAGAGCTCAATTGTTTTACACAACACTCTTCTGTTTGAATGCCAATAATAAATGGCATGCCTTTGACGTCTGATGGATTTTATATAGAGTGTGACCACTACATAACCACTTACTGAGGGGTTAAAATATTTAGCTAACACATACATCGCATTTGCTGACGAATGAAATTCTCATTATACAAATCGAATTCCAATAGATTGAGTCATACTTAGTTTGCAGGATGTTTTTTTTTTGCAAAAAATTTCCTTGGAATAACTAGTGAAATATATGAAACCACTCTCAATTTTCGGAAACCTCCCATGTTCAAGTCAATTTGGGTCCTCCTGCAAAAAACTCAGGTTGCGGAGTTTTGAAAATTTTCCCTGTTTGTGTGCAATAAGAAATCGAAATTAGCTTCTTGGGGCTACCAATGAAAATTAGTTTGTTGAGTGATTGATTTCTTTAATTCGATGGATTTTGTATGCTTCTACCACTATACGTATCAACGAACTTTGAATTTGAATTTTGATTAAAGAAATAGAAAATTGGCTTGCTAATTCCGATAGAGAATAATGCATGACATTTAATACCATATATATATGGTGTTGGTAGTTTATTAATTTTATGCTCCACTTATGACATCGTTAGACAAAATGTAAGCAAATTGGCTTGTCTTTCCTGTCTCACACAACGTATGGAAATCCAACAAATGTATGTATAATTTACTTGACACTGAGTACGGTCAATGTCCAGGAATAGTTTGACATACACATTTGTCTTAAGCCTTTGCATGAGGCACAACCACCTTTGGAAGTGTGATTTGGGGAATTTACTTTTATATCTTCTTGTAATCATAAATAACAAATATAGAAGCCATGATAACCACAATATAGTAGTGAACCTAGAAATATATGACACAATTATTCATGGGTGCTAACTATACCATATAATAATAACCAATATGCTTCTATTATGAGGATGGTAGGGTATATCCCACATTGGTCAGAGAGAGCATTATATTGATGTTTATGAGCATGAATATTTTTTCATCCATTTGATGTGTTGAGTAGACCACTGACCCCACTATGGGTTCTTCTCTAGATGCATTATATATGCACTGCCTTTGCATAATTTTGATAGTGTATAATTGATGGAATTCGATAATATGTGTATATAGTGCTAGCTAGGGCCATGAGCCAAGAATTTTTATTAAAGGACCCCACCCATTTTGGCCGAAGCTAGGGCCATGGGCCAAGACTTTTTATTAAAGGACCCCACCCATTTTGGCCGAAATCATTTTTTATTTTTAACCAAAAAAAATCATAAAAATATAATCTGACATCAAATAGCTCCCACAAGCATAATAAATAGTCCCTTTAATATCATCCTTATCGTCTTCAAAAAATCAAAATGGTTTTTCTTCATGAAACTATGCCTTAGGGAGAGGAGTAATGTTATTATGACATCTTCACAACTTCCTTTGATTTTGAAATATATGAAACATAGATCTTTTTCTCTCCAAATTTGGTTCTTTGCTAGAATCCATTTTTAAAATATTTAGCATTTTAGGTGTGCCTAATTGAGCTACGACATCTACGATGTGATTTTTAGCAAGGGAAAGGATTCCCTACATCACATAGCCTCAAGACAGGTAAAGTGGATCAGGTTTTAGGTGAAGAACCTTTACAAATTGGATGTATAAGACTTCACTGCTTTGAACACTAAAGTAGAGAAGGTGAAGAGCTGAGACATCAATGAGTTGTGGCATAGAATATTGGGTCACTTGTACCATGAAGATTTGAAGATCATGCAAAAAATTTCTATAGGACTTCCCAAGGGTACATTAGAGCAAAGAGACACATGTAAAGGGTGTACATTGGGGAAGTACACCAAAGCTTCCTTTCACGATAAAGACAGTCGAGTGAAAGCGATCCTTGATATAATTCACTTAGATGTGTGTGGAACATTCTCGACAAAATCCACAACCAAGAACATGTATTATGTAATATTTGTTGATGATTTTTCTCGTAAGTGCTGGATTTTATTCATGCATAAGAAACACCAGACATTTGCTAAATTTTGTGAATTTAAAGCACTTGTCGAGAAAGATACTAGAAGGAAAGTTAAAGCTCTCAGAAGTGATAACGATGGAGAATATGTGTTGAATGAATTTAAGAAATTATGTGCATCAGAAGGCATTCGATGGGAGTTAATAAAACCTCAGAACCCACTACACAGTGGGGTGGATGAAATGAAGAACAAAAGTATTTTGGGAGTGACATGGGCGATGTTACATGATCAAGACCTACCATTGCACTTGTGATATGGAGCATGTAACACAACTGTTTATTTGATGAACAAAATCCCTCATCGAATTTTCGGGATGAGTACACTAGAAGAAGCCTTTTCAGGTAAGAAACTAGATGTGGCGCACTTGAGGATCTTTGGTTTATTAGTCTACTGTCATGTCACCAAGGATGCATGAAAAGAGATAGAGCCAACAACTGAGTTGGGTATATTTTTAGGGTACACCGATACACCTCACAACTATTGGGTGTACCTGCCAGCCAACAAGATGACAATGGTTCATAGATATGTGAAAGTCGATGAAGAGAACGCTATGAGATGTTCCCTTGAGAGGGAGATTTAGTTACATGCAGATGAGCAGCTTTTAGCTCCAAAATAGGAACCTCAGGATGATGTGGAGCAGCCACATGTAGAGTAGCAAAGAGTGGAAGCACCCACTCATGCAGAGACTTCTAGAGATAGAAGGAAGAAACCAGAGAGGTTGAAAAATTAATGCAAGATGCTAGAGAGAATGTGGGAGCACCCATATCATAGCGTAGACAGAGAAGGTCACCAGATCAATACAATGGCTACATGGCTATGATGAGCAAGAGTGTAGGGGTTGATCCATCTGCATTTGAGGAAGCAATGCAACAACCAATATGAGTTGATTCCATGGTGTAGGAATGTTTGGGAAGTGGTCCCAAGACCAACAGACAAGTTAGTGGTGAGTTCCAGATGGATTTACAAGGTAAAGAAAGAAACATATGGGAGTGTGGAGAAAAATAAGACTATATTCGTGGCTAGAGGGTTGTCTCAGGTGGAGGGAATTGATTACAATGAGACCTTTGCTCCAGTAACAAGGTACTCTTCAATCAGATGTACTCTAGCACTGTCATCACAGATGGGATGGAAGATGCATAAGATGGATGTGAAGACAACATTCATCAATGGTATGATTGAGGAAGAGGTGTATATTGAGTATCCAAAATGATTTGAGACCTTCAACAGAGAGTCACATGTGTGCAGACTCAAGTGAGCATTGTATGGACTAAAACAAACACCCTGTGCTTGGTACACCAAGATTGATAACTATTTCACCGGGTTGGGATACACCAAAGGTGAAGCAGATGCAAACCTTTACCATATTGTGGTTGAAGGTAAATTTTTTATTATAGTATTATATGTTATTGATTTGATTCTAACAGGTGACGAGAAGTTGATAAAATATTGGAAAGAGGATCTTGTAAGAGAATTCGAGATGAAGGACCTGGGGCTCATGCATTAATTTCTTGGTATGGAAGTATGAAAAGGAGATGAGGAACTGCTTGTCTCTCAGGGTAAGTATGGCAACACTATACTTAATAAGTTCCACATGGAGAGAAACAAACCCATGGAGACTCCTCTAGCAGGTAATTGGAGGAAGGAAGATGCTACTTCAGGTGAAGTAGTGGAGGCTACTATTTATAGACAACTTGTGGGTTCACTTATGTATTTGGTGAACACACGATCGGACATGTGTTTTGAAGTTAACCATTTTAGTCAATCCATGGTTAAGCCAACTAAAATTTATTAAAAGGAAACTAAACATGTGTTGAGATACCTTAGAGGCACCACTCAGTTTGGCCTTTGGTACATACAGATAGAGGGAGTGAAGCTTCAAGGCTTCATAGATGCAAATTGTGTAGGGGGTCCATCCAAAAAAAATAACACATAAGGGGGAATCTTCATTATTGGGTCATCAACATTTTCTTGGTACAATAGGAAGCAAAGATCTATTGTTCTCATTCCAATAGAAGTAGAGTACATGGATGCTAGTGAAGCAACATGTGAGGCTATCTTGATGAGGAAGATCCTTGTTGAGTTATTTGGTCAGTAGATGGATCCTATAATGATTTACTGTGACAATGAGAGTTGTATCAAATTATATGAGAATCCATTTTTTCATGATCGTTGTAAGCATATCGAAATCTAGTATCACCATCTATGAGATTGTGTGCAGAGGAGAATCATGTTGCTGGAGTGCATTCCCACAAAAGAGCAGGATGCAGATATTTTGACAAAGGCATTGTCAAGATGCAAATTTGAGTTGTTGGGCGGATAAATCGTTCTTGCGGACAAGACCGATCTCCCTAGTATCTAATGATATCTAGCGACAAGAAAACCAAACAAATTCTATCTTTCTCTAAATATGCGATTTATAAATAAAAGCCAAGAGATGTTTCAGACCCTACCTCGAGTCCAGTGCTAGTTTGTGGAAGCCACACTCCATTGATCCAAATGAGCTCCCTTTTAAAGAATCTGCAAACACAAACAGGCACACATCAAATACCACCTGCATAGCCAATATAATAAACCATATTTATCATGATGATCAAGGAATTCATGAAATAAACCATAGAAGACAATTTATTGAGAAAAATGAATATGATTGTATTAACTTTAAACAAAGAAGAACGTTACAACCTTGGTGCCTTGATGTTGTACAAGCTCCTCCCAGGGTCCAGCAAGAATCTTCTCTACTTTGACAAGTTTCACTCTCTTCCCAATGAAGCCAAAAAGTATGTAATCTCTCCTCTCAAGCTCAAGTAGGAATTCTAAATTCCAACAGCATTTACCCTAAAAAATGTTCAGCTTTCAACCTTCCCTAGCAACCAGCCTAATGCCTCAATTTATAGTGCAGAGGAGGGAATTTACCAGGTCCACCTTCAAAGGGATAGAGTCCTCATTCAGAGGGATAAGCTCCTCTCATCAAGGGGTTAGCTCCTTTAGTTATGGGATGCATGAACCACCTAGGAGCGAACCAACCACATCAAGATTCCTTCCAGAAGTGCCCAGAATTAACCCAAAGTGAGTTTTTAAGAATAAACTTGTGCCTTTTTGACTTTTACAGGGGTCCACACCCACTCCTTTAGAGACAGAGCAAGCAAGTCCACAGGTAACATGACCAAGGGGTGTGGGACCGTAGGTAATGGTAAGAGAAAGTGCGGAACCAGAGTTTTAGAGATTTTCAAAGACTTTCTCTTATTTTTAAGGCTTGACATGAAGAGCTGAGGTTTGAGACTTGCAAAGGAGGACAGTATGAGTGGTGATAGACTCACACTGACTGCAGAAAGTCATGGTGACAATATTTTGTGTAACAGATTGCCCCCTAAAGTGTGAAGTCTGTAGTAGATGAGGATTTCATTTATCATCTAAGAAGAGTGAAGTACTTTATCATTTCGAGGATCATCTTGTGGAGAGCCTGGTTGGAACCTGTAAAAGCATTCAATGCAAAATATATATATGAGATCATATCATTGCTGAGGTAGGCATTCCCATACTCAGATCAAAACTAACTAAATTGCTATGATATAGGAATGATCTTGTAATACATCACAAGTATAGACACATGTAGACACAGTATGGGCGCATCCATCTGTTTATGAATAGTCCAATGTATAATGAATACAAAATTCCTTGCAGCTTGGATGGTGGAAACTAGATCCAGGGTCTTGATTTCTACTTCCCAAAATAGTACGATTCTATCCATGTGAATGAATGTGTTGAAGTTGAACATGGTAGAAACCACTTGATTACCAGTCAATGATGTAAACTGTTAACAAGTGTGAGAGAAACCACCATTAATGTCAATGGCTCTCAAAGTACTCAGTACAATCCATGAAATGTGAATAGATGAGTTGATGTCGAACATGTCATGGAATCCTTTGATCGAAGGTCAATGATGCAACCTATCGTCGAAGGCGAGAAACCTACCACTGAGGCATGCAGATCCCAAGGTACTGACGATTCCTAGATCATCTTTCTAGATAATGAGCTGAAGTCGATATAAAGCGATCCGTTGTAGGCAAGCCCACAACACGAAATCATAGATCAAGTTTGAAGAAATATAGTTGCAAGAACTGACTCATAGATGGTCAAGATGGATGACAGATATTTTGCATATGAATGGTTTATTTGCACTAACCTCTTGAACACATAATGACACTGTAGATGGTTTGGTGACAATTGACCCAAAGCTAATACCCAGAAACCGGCTGAAGACTTTCAATATGGTTTGATTAACTGTTAGGAAAAGGATTTCCCAACCCAGGTGAACAAAAAGTGTTGTGTTCAAGAGTGGTTAAATGTTTTTCCAAGACACAAAGTACGACAAACAGGTTCATTTTTCTCTCTTTTCCCCCACCATTTCTGGCAAGTACCTCTTTATTTTTGACAAGCTTGAGGAGGATAACATTTGCTTGATTATAAGCTCATCCTTTGGATGAGTCCAACTTAGTTTAAATTCGAACCCTAAGGAGTGGTCCATTCCTGTTTGTAATTGAACAGGTCCTTTACTGTTAAATTTTAACGAGTTCAGTATAGGAGAAACTCGGTGTTTTTTCAATTTTAGGGAGTCTGAAAAAACTTAAGAAAACTCCATGGTTGTCCTTTTTCGCAAATTTGTGTCTCCCAAGCCCGAAAAAGTATAAAAAATACTTGAGAAAACCGCTTGACCATTACGATCAAGAAGTACTTTTCATAATTAGTGTCTCTGATACGAAAAAGTAAAAAAGCGATTCACGACACGTCGTTTTATAACCAATATCGAATTTGAAACGACAAAAATCTGGCAATCTTTTCATGTTTTTACGGTCAGAAAAGAGCTGTAAGTGGACCATATTTTTAATTCTGTTTTAATGAGCTTAAAAAGAAAAACTCGACAATCTTTTCATATTTTAGGAGTTAGAAAAGAGCTTAAAGGTGACTCTAATGTTTTTTGTCGAAAATGATCAATTTTGCCTGAAAAATCCGTTATCCCACACAAAAACTCAAACATTACTCATACCTGTTTAAAATAAATAAAAATTCTTCAAAATTTACCTCTTTAAAGTGAAAAATAAACAAATTAAAAATTCATTTATTCAAAAAAGCTTATAAAAAGGGCTTTTGTAAATTCATTTTTACCGTTTGACTTCAGAGTGAGAAAGAGAGCTTTTGGGTAAGAAACTTCCCATGAAGATTGCGGAAAATCCGTCCGTTGGAATCGAACACCATCACCTCCAGGTAATCCACATCACCTTACTCTTGCATTTCAACCGTTTGAAATTTGTTTTTAGGGTTTTATTTTGATTTTTTAGGAAGAATTTTGTTTAAAAGTTCGCTCGTGGGGGTCTGCAGGCGCAGCATGCGAAACCTGCGGACCCCGACTTTTTCGCATGCAGAAAAAAGTCAGGGGCCCGCACCCGCTGTTTAGGCATAGTGCGGACCTACGCACTGTCTCTAACTTACAAGGTGCGGTCCCCGCGACATATGTTCTAAAATCCTAAATTCTTCAAATTTTGCCCAAAATTTTTGATTTAAAATGTTTTAATCCGCCTTTTCTTTCAATGTAGGGTATACATTATGCTTAGCTGGCAAGAAAAGCACGAGGATGTGGAACTCGCCGCAATCAATCATCAACCTTCAATTGATGCATTAAAGGCATGTGGTTTATTTAAATTCTGGGCCATACCTAACATGAGGGCCCAAGGGGACTTTCTGCAGTGGCTGGTAGACAGGTGAAATGTGCAGGACCAGTGTTTCATTATTCGTAGCCACCATCTCGAAATGGAGCCGGAAGACATTTACTTTTGACTGGTTTGCCTAAGAGAGGTGAACAATTGACTCTACTCGGGACTAGGCCAGGTGGCCAGTCTGTCGATAGCCTCCGGCTAGAGTTTTGTAACGACCAAACCAAGGACAAAGGGATTGATATCAAAACCATCTCCCTTCCTGAACTCAAAGTTATTACATTTACTGTCACCAGACTTTGCGGAAGCGCAACACTACATATGGCCACTGGATCCCAAATGCGGATGGCAGTAGACTGCTTTCGAGGCACCGTCTTCAACTGGTGCGAAGCTGTGTTGGCTAATGTAAAAGGCCAACTGATTAGAGCAAAGAAAGGACAAATGAAAAACTTTGGATATGGTTTCTTAGTTGTGAGCTTTGGTTTAGAGAGGGTCCCAATGTTGGTCCCACAACATCTTTCTGTTGAAGCAGGACTTCCTCGAGAGCCCAAACTGATGCGTTGGGTTGCAGTTATCGCCCGTCATCCTGAGGAGGGTTCAGAGGTTGTTCGATTTCCTCCTGAGTATTTTCATTGGTTAGAGAACCAAGTTTTCATGATTCAGGGTTTTCCTTATGCTGGGATGGATTATCTTGGTGACCCCGACATGGATCTTCCACCACGAGAGCAATGGGATGACTCAGGTAAAATCATTTTCAACATTTTGTAATTTTTTTTTTTTGTTTTTAAATCGTCCCAAAATTGATAGTAAAAAGTTTCAAATGCAGATGTAGGTCCACAGCGACCAGCCACTCTCCGACCCTATGAAAGGAAACAACCAACTGCAACAACACCAGCCCCATGGGACGAATCTACAGAGACCCTGGCTGAATTGGAAAACCATCTAGAGCATTTGACAGCAGACATTCTAGAGACTAGCATAGATGCCATTCCTCTTAGGCTACAACGCTATGTGATTGGGGTCTTAGGACCTTTCAGGAGGTTCCTTTGTAGGGTGGCCCGTACAGTGGTTTCTTATCGTGATCATCACCAGTGATAGGATGATCGCCTGTTGTAGAATCATATGACATTTTTGCTTTTTGTACTTATCATTTTTGCTGATCATAAGGTGTTTTTCAACCTATGATCGAAGACAATGTATATATGACACACTTCTATGCTATGCTATATCACTGTTACTGGCTATCTTGTAAAACATGTTATGAAATGTTTTTAAATTTACTGTTTGATTATTGCAAATGTCTACTTAACATTCGAGAAGCAATTGCATCTGCCAATGTATTTAAATATCTTGGAATATGCTGATATTCAATATAGTCAAATTCACGTTCCAAGAGACAAACTCTCAAAAATAATCTCAATAACACTGGATTTCTAATGGCATAAACTCTATTAAGCTGCAATACAACGAGTTCAGAATCTAACCTCACAATCAAACTCCGAATCCCAAATGAGATGGATTCAGATAATAACTCAATCACTGCACTATACTCTGCAATGTTGTTCTTTGTTTGACTGAGGCTTACCCCATGCATAGATACCAACTCATCAGAGGGTGAATAGATAACCCAAGTTGCGGAAGAAATATTCCATGTATTATGACAAACACCATCAGCGAAACCAATGTATGTTTGGAGAGACGTCGACATCTGCAATATCAAGAGTAAAATCAAGATAAGTAGGAATAATGACAAAAACCCTCTCTAAACTAAGCACACTTTTCTAATCTAAAGCACACCATCTAGAAAGAAAACTAACCTAACTAAAATCTCTACACCCAGATTTAAGCATAATATCTCTTCAGGTAAAGACCATTTCTGGGTTTACCTAAGGAGACTTCGTCAAAGTCTACCAATTCATAGGCCCCTTTTGCTAGCTTTCGCTTAACAACATAAGGACCATGCCACATGGGTACAAATTTTCCAGCGCCTAACTTATCATTTGCTTGATCGTAAAGTAAGACTAGGTCTCCTTCCGAAAAATTACGAGGTGTAACATTTCGATTGTACTGAGCTTTAATATGTTTGGCATGAGTTTTGATTGCTAGTGCAGCATCATGTCGATTCTAATCTAGCTGAGCCAAGTACAACAAATGTTTCTCCTCTTCGGAAGTGGTTGGAAGTAATTCTATGGCCATTTGCAATTACGAGATTTCACATTCAATGGGTAACACAGCTTCCAAACCGTAAACTAGTTGGAAAGGAGTGAAACTAGTTGATGTTTTTACTGAGGTTCAATACGCCCAAAGCGCTGAAAATAACATGTTATGCCAATTCGACCTATGAATCCCAATGATTCGTCGGATCATAATGACTAGAACTTTGTTGATGGCTTCAACCAGACCATTAGCCTGTGGGTAATATGGAGTTGAACTATCGTGATGCAGGCCAAGTTGATCTGTTAGTTCAGTCATCATAATGTTTCGAAAATGAAGCCCATGATCAGTAATAATCACTTGTGGAACACCAAACCTAGCAATTATATGATTGAAAACAAAAATCGCAGCAGTTTTTCCGTCTGCTGAAAATGTAGGCATCGGCTCAGCCCACTTGGTAAAATAATCTACCGCAAGGATGATATACGCATGCCCCTCGGCCGAGTGAGGGTTACATGTAATAAAATCGATACCCCATTTCACAAAAGGACCGACGACAATTATAGGGTGGATAGGCGTAGGTGGAGCGCACATCTTTCGATAAAAAATTTGGCAGTTGTGGCATTTTCAGACCGCGTTAATACAATCTTTAAACAAAGACGGCCAAGCCAACGCGTAATATCTTTTGGGCTGTGGCAAACCTAGACATATGACCGCCACATGCTCCAGAGTGACAATCATTTAGAACCCTTTCAGCTTCCTCATGAGTTAAACAACGTCGGAAAACAGATTCCGCCCCACGACGATAAAGTGTATCTCCAATAATTTTGAATGGTTGGGATTGGAATCGTATTTTCCGACGCTGAGATCTTGAAATTTCAGGCCGAAAGGATTGGGTTTGGAGATAAACGATGATATCTCCATACCATGGATCAAGAGTGCTGATTAGAAACAGGGATTCCTCCACAATGGGCTCCTCCGCCACAGTTTTAGTATCAGCACGCAGGAAGTCACACATGAAATCTGCAAAAACTAAAGACTTCTTTGAATTAGATTTTTCAAACTCCAAGTCAAATTCCTGCAAGATAACAATCCATTTGGAATACTTGCCCCCTAGTAATTGTTTTGTCAAAATATAGATCATAGGGTTACAGTCGGAAATTACAGTAGTTTTGCGTAGCAAAATGTAATGACGAAATCGTTGGACAGCTTGAATAGTTGCCAAGGCCAATTTCTCCACATGTGAATATTTTAGCTCAGTTGGATTCAAAGTTCGACTAAGGTAATAAATCACATGTTCATTGCCGAATTCATCTTCCTGAAGTAACACCATTCCAATGGTGGAATGAGAGGTGGCGAGATACAAGAAGTAATCTTGGTTGAAGTTGGGAGGATGCAATAACAGTGCATGGGTCAACGCGTGTTTTAGTGCATCAAAAGATTTGTCAGCTATCTCATCCCAAAATAATGGAGTATTCTATTTCAACAACTTGGTAAAACCCTTTGTGATCTCGGTGTAGTTAGGAATGAATCGACGTAAAAAGTTTGCTTTCCCTTGCAAACTTTGGAGTTGGCAAAGAGTCGAAGGAGGAGGAAATTTGACAATAGCTTCAACCTTCGAGGGATCGACACGAATGCCGGCTTTCAAAATAAAAAATCCCAGTAACCGACCCGTTTCTATATAGAAAACACACTTGTGTGGATTCAACCTAATTCGATAATGCCTACACCTCATAAAGATTGCTTGTAAATGGATGAGATGATCGACTCTACGTAATGAATGAGCAGGTAAATCATCTAGATAGGGTTGCAAAATGTGCTTGATGTTATGAAATGCGTAAGACATGGCCCTTTGAAAAGTTGCTCCGGCGTTCTTGAGCCCAAAAGGTAATTTGCAATAAGCAAATGTCCCCCATGGACAAATGAAAGCCGTTTTTGGTTGATCAGTAGGTAGAATATTTATTTGATTATAACCAGAAAAACCATCCATAAAGGAGAATATTTCACTGCTGGCACAATCATCAATGATTTGATCAATATAGGGAGTTGGGTAATTGTCTTTTGGACAGGCTCGATTAATATCACTATAATCGATACATATTCTTATTGTTCCTTGCTTTTTTTTAACAAGAACAATATTCGATACCCAATCCGTTAAGGGAATTGAATAAATGAAACCTGCTTTAAGTAATTTTTCAACTTCTACTTTAATAGCAACAGCTTTTCGAGGGTGAATCTGACGCAAACGTTGCCGAACGGGTTTAGCATCCGGGTAAGTTTTGATTTCATGAACAATAATTGCTGGGTCAATTCCTGGCATTTCTTCATATGACCAGGAAAACACGTCTCAGAATTCTTGAAATAGGGCCTTATATGTTTGAATTTCATCTTCCGTACAAGAGGCACCTATATGAGTGTTTTCAACAATTCCAGGTTTGACTGAAATGTCAATAGGAACTGTTCGAGAAATATTTCCCAAATTTAACTCAGAATTAGGATTTTGCAATGGATTCTGAGGTTCCTTGACATAATCAGTTGTAAAAATAGATGAAAAATCATTTTCAAAATGATCAATCTCAGGTAAAAATGAAGATCTATGATGAAGATCTTCCCATGGTAAATCATCAACAGACAAGATTTCATGAATTTGCTCATTAGTATGAACAAGTTTGAAAAATGTTGTTGAATCTGAGTTTGATGTTGAAAGTGATTCTTCATGGACTACATTCATTAAGTCAATTTCGGTTGAAGAAGGGTCAGAAAAAGACTGTACAGCCTGATACACAATTTCATATGGACTCAAGGGCATAGCATCACCAAATGAATCTATCTCAGATTCGGAAGGTATGATCCAAGGATCATCATAAACAATAGTGTCTGATGAAATCATATGAATGGTTGTAGTAGAAGGCGATACGTTGGGAGGAGGAAAGGAAAAATTTCCTAGTAAACCAGAATCTTTAACTAGTCCTACTCCAACATCCTTATAAGGGATAGTTGTTTTGCCGACATTCTAGATACTTTCAGAAGAGGCTGGATCAGATGAAAAGTAAGTTAGCTGGTCTATAGTTACGATCTTTCCATTATGATGAAACTTTATAAGCCGAAAGACCAATGAAACAACAACAGTCATAGCGTAAGACCAACTACGACCCAAGAAAAGGTTGTAATCTAGAGGGGCATCAACCACTTCCACATCTAGATTAACAGTTTTGCCTTCAACCCCTATAGGTAAATCTTGTAGGATGCCAAAAGTATGGAACCCACGGCCATAAAAAGCCTTTAGAATGATCGGGGATTGATTAAGTGTAGGAGAACCAAATGATCTCCAACATTGGATCGACATAATACACGTTGAAGTTCCATCATCAATTACAGTCCTATAGAAAGGTTTACTTTTGACTAACACTGGAATCTGGAAATCCATTTGATGAGGTAAGCGAGGTGTACTATTTTCTAAATTGAAAATTATAAGGTTCGAGTCCTGAATATCAATAGCTCCTATAGCCGACAATAGCAAATTACGCTGTGCTGGACATGATTGCAGCACCTCCAAAGCCGACATTGTTGAAGGTGAAATAGCTAGATCTTCAACAATGTTATAGTTCTGAGCAGCTCTCGCATGTGGATTGAAAGCTGACTTTTGAAGTATACCCTTGGCGGGCGGTTTGATTACTAAGTCTGGGTTAGGTTTCTCGATCTGTAGCAGATTAGAACTAGGAGTTGAAGTTGATGGGTTCGAATTAGAAGATTCTGCTTCCTTACCACCAAGAGGACTTTTACTTCCATAATCTTGCGATCGTGTCGCAATCCTAACATGGGACATCATCATTATGGGTTCCTCTAAAGAATTTGAGGAAGAACCTATCATCTTACTGTCTTGACTAGGAAAAGGATCCTTCAAGACAACAGGTGTTTGAGAACCTTTGACAATTTTCGAAACCTCAGCGCGATGAGGGCAGTCTCTTGTAAAATGCTCTTCGTCACAAATGAGACAAGGATAACGAGGTTTACGTTTCTCATCAGTAGATCCCGTTTTTTCTGGTTTCTCTTTCAAATTTTTATCTGATTTATTTTTCTTCCCCTTCTTCTTACTGCCGGATTTTGATTTGGATGTAGATGACTCTACAACATGAATATCGGTAGAAATTTCTGCGGAAGAGTCTCCTGTCGGGGAATCTGGTAAAGTTATGATAGGAGAAGAATTCTTGGAAGATTTCTTCTTACTTTTGGTATTAACTGTACCAATCATACCATCAGCGGCATGAGACCCTGAAGGAGCTGCAGTTATTTGATTTTGTTTAGGAAGGTCGGGGATTTTCTCGTGTAACGTACCTGATTGCGTATAAACGAGGTCAAGGTACTGAGCTTGAGCAATTACTTTCTCTTCAGTAATGACTCCTGCCTTAGCTACATCCTCAGTGATTTTAGGTAATAATGATTTAACAAACCATTCTTCTAAGATCTGATCTGGAACAAAAACTTTCACTAAATGCCGTCGATGTCTCCATTCATGAATGTGATCTGAAATGTAAGTGGACTGTTTTAATGAAGTTAATAATTCCGTGCCATTTTCATATTTGACAGGCAACTGAAAATGAGTTAAGAATGAAGTGGCTAGCTGACTAAAGTTATAAAAAGTGGCTCACAGTAACTCAATGTACCACTTGGCCGCAAGACCAATTAGAGTGCGTTGAAAAATCCGTAAACGAATTGAATCATCTGATTTGGAATTAGATGCACACTAGAGGTGATAAGTCATCACATGGTTTGACGGATCATCTCCTGATTTACCTTCAAACTTTGGGATGTCACTAGGCAACTTATTCGACATTGGCGACCAAAACGAAAGATAATTAATGGGATCGTTCGTAAGGCGCGACAAATCAGGCAAGTCCAAAGTTGCAATGAACAGTAACTGACGATTAGGGTCTCGAAAACCCTGGGTCATGAGACCATCCCCAGGAGGAGGATATCCGGGATAACTTGGAATTGGAATTGCATTTGGGATATTATATCCTCCCCGAAAACCAGGATTAACCGGACTGTACTGGGTTTGTTGAGGTTGCTGATAAGTATATCCAGGGTATGGTTGATACTTATAGACTGGGTTCTGCACAGCAGGACCAAATTGGTACTGTCCCTGGTACGGTTGATAAGTAAATTGAGGTTGACTTGTGACAATCGTACTTGGACCAGGTTGTCCTACAGGCATTTGAACCAAAGTCTGAATTGTAGGTCCAGATTAAGGTAAAGATGCTTCAAGAATTGATGCAGGAACAGTAGAAACTGGAGCTGCCGATACTCCAGAAGTAGGTGGGGTAGATGGAACAGATGTTGCAGCAGTTGCAGTAGTCATTTGAGGCGGAGTTCGAGGCAAACTAGGCCCAGGCTAAGAAACTACAGAAGGTGCAAAAGTTTGAATAGTAGGCTGGACAGGTTGCTGGGTTGAACCATAAACCAAGGGTTGTTCAGATTGAGATGACAATTGCACATTCGGTTGCAAGATTTGTTGAGATTGAGATGGATCCCACACTATGTTCATTCCGGGGTATGGACCCATAGAAGGTTGAGCATATTGAGGACCATAACCGAGTTGAGGGTAGGGTTGATAATTCAAAGGTACATTTCCAGCTCCTTGGAAAAATGATTGACCTGAAGGTGGTTGGAAACCTTGGATTGGGTATTGATCTTGAGGTTGATAATCTTGAGGCACGTACTGATACTGGGGTTGACCTTGAGGTACATATTGATACTGGGGTTGACCTTGAGGTACATACTGAGTCTGGGGTTGACCTTGAGGAATGTACTGTCCTGAAGGTATGTACTGTCCTTGAGGTTGCCCCCAGGCGGTAATTGGGTACCTTGAGGTTGCCCCCCAGGCAATAATTGAGGACCTTGAGGTTGCCCCCCAGGCGGTAACTGACCACCTTGAGGTTGCGGATTTAGAATGGTACCTGGCATCATAAGAATATCTTCTACACTCAATGGCTTAGTTCTGTTATTACCAGTTAATAACCCTTATTCAACAGGTTGAGGAGATGCTTTCGAAAAAGTACCAGTAAGTGACTGATACCCAGAGGGAACAGAAGGACCACCATATAAAAATGTTTTTGGAGATTGAGAAAACATGGATGACTGTCTCGACATATTCAAAGGAGGATAATAACCTCTAGATGTTGGATGAAAAGGAATGCGAGGTGGTGAAAAAATTAGTCTCGGGTTTTCCAAAAAATTGGTCAATGAAAGATACCAAGCGTCCCTCCTAGGTGGACTGTAAAAGATCGATTCACACTCCCTAAGTTCTATAGCTGGTTGATTTTCAGGGATAGGTATACCTTCTTCCAGAGTAACAAGTTCTTCAACAGCAATAAGTCCACAAGGAAGATTTTGGGTAATGACTCTTTCTACCCTGGGTGAACCAGGACCACTGGAAGTTGGAGAGGCAAATCTTGATGATGGAGTAGCAACAGGTTCAGTTTTAGGTTAAGAAATTTCAGGTTCCTCAGCTAATTCACTAGTAGAAGAAAAACTACCAGTAACTTCGGAAAATGAAACAGGTTCAATAATATACTCTGGTGCTTGAACTTGATAATCAGGATGCACAACTAAAGAAGATTCTCCTTCTTCGGGTGACCCAACTCTACTGTCACTAGGAGTTACAAGGGCTCGTAGCCCTTCAAGCTGGCTTGGTGAAAACTTAGGAGGTTGGCCCCGAAGTCTACGAGACTGCCTCGGTAATTCAACCACGATTAAATATTTTAATTACTTCACACGCAAACAAAGAAAAATCTCAATGAAAACCACCTAAAGTCTCTAAAGAACCAAACAATTTTGAATCACACGCCTAAAGAATCTAGGAGGTCAAACCACACACAAACAGTAACTTTTCGTACCAAAAACACTAGTTGGTGATGAAATCCAACGTCGCATAATTCAATACAGAAATGGCGGTTGGAACAGTTACCTCGACAACCTGCTTAATGAATAGACTGGCACAAGTTTCTCCACTAAACCATCTCGATGAAGAGAACCCCCAAGAAAATCCAAGTGAGTCTAGTCGACGTCTACTCCAGGTACAGTGGGATCTTCCCTCCACCGTCACCTTAGGAAAGAATCCTATAGAATATGGTTACTATGGTTACCAACGGAAACAAATATACCTGGGGGAACAATCTGTGATCCGATACACACGCAAGGGCAGAGTAGCAAGCTCAATCCCCTTGAAGGCTCCTTGACGTAATCCAAGGTTTACCAACAAGTGACCCCAGGCTCCTCGACAATGGTCAATCTGAGGTTTACCATTTTTAATACGTGTATATCTGCTATCATTCCCAATGAGGAAGGATTGATTACCCCACTGGTTCGGATATGATCTCGTGCTTGACTCCTTTAAGTGGAGCTTCCCAGAGCATAGATGTAACAATTGGAATTTATCTCCTACCGCAAGATACAACTACTTTTTTGTTTTTACTATCTTGGAGAGTTAATTACTCCCTACTCCAAGATACTAGCCTAAGCTATGTTGGTGATAAAGAGCCCTAGAAATAAAAAGATTACTAGATAGATTTTACTTTAAGCGTTATTTTTATTGGTCTTTTCTTAAGTCAAAAGGTGCGGAGATGAAACTTTATGGTGTGAAGACTCGACTCCAAAACACTAAAAGTGCACTTAAGATGATAAACAATCCTTTTTCTTCAATGAATTTCTAGCTAAAGAAAGAGTTGAGAATGCAATTGCTTGAAAAAACAAATCTTTCCTTAACAAACAAATAAAAAGAAGAACTTTTTGTCTTTTCCAATTAACTCAAAAACGAGACCACTAATTATGCGAACGAAAAGATCCTTTTTCTTCAACAATAAAAAACTACAGAAAACAAACTTTTCAAAAGAGATTTTTTTAAATTTTTTTATAAAACACTCAAAACTATTAAAAAATCTAATCTTGAGATCTATAAATTCTAAAAAAAAAACTAATTGAAGTAAAAGCTTATAAAATTTCTTTTCAAGGATGTTTTACTTAGTTATCAGCAAACTAAGGACTAACTTGTTCAGAATAACAAATTAATAAAAAACAACCAGCTTTTGTTTTCTTTTTAAAAATGAAATCCAAAACTTTCAACACAAGTTCTTTCAAAGCTTCGCAAAGAGAAAAACGAGACGTATTCGTCAACAAAGGCAGATTGTACAAATCGGTCAGACTCATAAGAAGACCAGCAAAACCCAGGGTGATCTGAGGTTTCTAAGGCTTCTAAGCTCCGAGTTACTACAAAGACCAAACGAAAATCAAGCCAGGCACACAAAGCTTCTAGAAATTCACCTAAAACCTAAATGCCAATGGAATTAACCTACGAAAGATTTCTGACAAGACACGTGCAGATCTGGGCAGAGGCTAAAACACATAAACAAATCCTAAGCTTAAATGAATGAAAATATTTTAAGTTTTTCAAAATTTTGACAGGGTCCGCAGGCCCCCAGTATAACCAGGTGCGGTACTGCTCTGTGTGTAAAGAAAAAGTGTGGGGATGTCCGCACTATGTTACAAACAAAGGGTGCGGTCCTCTTCCAAAAGCGTGAAAAATAAAAAATAATTCAAGATCTAAAGAAGCTACCCAATCCCCCACACATCAAGCAAAAACCAGAAATAGAGAAATAGTTTCTCAAGTCAAAGTAAAAGCAAAGACAAAAACCAAAAATTCAAGTCCCCAGCGGAGTCGCCATTTTTTTCGGGTAAATAAATCATTCTTGTGGACAAGACCCGATCTCCCTAGTATCTAATGATATCTAGCAACAAGAAAACCAAACAAATTCTATCTTTCTCTAAATATGTGATTTATAAATAAAAGCCAAGAGATGTTTCAGACCCTACCTCAAGTCCAGTGCTAGTTTGTGGAAGCCACGCTCTGTTTATCCAAATGAGCTCCCTTTTAAAGAATCTGCAAACACAAACATGCACACATCAAATACCACCTGCATAGCCAATATAATAAACCATATTTATCATGATGATCAAGGAATTCATGAAATAAACCATAGAAGACAATTTATTGAGAAAAATGAATCTGATTGTATTAACTTTAAACAAAGAAGAACTTTACAACCTTGGTGCCTTGATGTTGTACAAGCTCCTCCCAGGGTCCAGCAAGAATCTCCTCTACTTTGACAAGTTTCACTCTCTTCCCAATGAAGCCAAAAGGTATGTAATCTCTCCTCTCAAGCTCAAGTAGGAAGTCTAAATTCCAACAACATTTACTCTAAAAAATGTTCAACTTTCAATCTTCCCTAGCAACCAACCCAATGCCTCAATTTATAGTGCAGAGGAGGGAAGTTACCAGGTCCACCTTCAAAGGGATAGAGTCCTCCTTCAAAGGGATAAGCTCCTCTCATCAAGGGGTTAGCTCCTTTAGTTATGGGATGCATGAACCACCTAGGAGCGAACCAACCACGTCAATATTCCTTCTAGAAGCGTCCATAATTAACCCAAAGTGAGTTTTTAAGAATAAAATTGCACCTTTTTGACTTTTATAGGGGTTCGCACCCACTCCTTTAGAGACAAAGCAAGCAAGTCCGCAGGTAACATGACCAAGGGGTGTGGGACTGCAGGTAATGGTAAGAGAAAGTGCGGAACCAGAGTTTTAGAGATTTTCAAAGACTTCCTCTCATTTTTAAGGCCTGACATGAAGAGCTGAGGTTTGAGACTTGCAAAGGAGGACATTATGAGTGGTGATAGACCCACACTGACTGCAGAAAGTCATGGTGACAATATTTTGTGTAACATGAGTTTCACAGAGGCAAGATTAGGGTAGCAGATAATCCCTTTCTTGTTGAGAGGGAGTGTTGAAAATGCAATAAGAAAATCCTAATTTAATTTTTTCCTTGAATTAAATTAGGAATTAAATTGTAATTCCACATGGCATGACAACTTGTAATAGTTAACTAAGTTAATTTGACTTAGTTGGCTTAGTTAATTTGAGTTAAGATTCTAACTAGAGTCATGTAGAGTGCTCCTAGTTTTTAGGAGCCCTGGTTGAGTTTATTTTGAGTTGTAATTATTTAATTCAATTTAACTGAGTTAAATTCAGTTAAACTAGTTCTAACTGATGGAGGAATTAGTGGAAGATCAAGTAGTGGGGTATAACCTGTAGTAGTGGGGTGTAACCAACACTAATTAACCAATAAACTAAAGACTCACTCATAATTAACTCATGCATGTTAGATCAAAGAAATACCCAATTGAGATTGGAATTCTTGAAGGACAATGTACTATTAATTGTATAATCATTCGAACTATAAAGGTGGTGCATGCATTTAGAGGAAGGCATATGAGGATTGTGCAATGCATAATTGAGGAATTTCCCAATTAAATAAGGTCTAATTCCTTCAGAAACTAGCAAAGGAAATAAGATCTTGACTGGAAGTAGAATTGGCTAAGTATTGGCTTGAGCTGGTTTGTGAAGTAGCGAGATAGATAGAGATAGTGCAAAGGTTGCTCGGGCTTGAGCAAAGCATTGTAATCTTCTCATATTTTTTGATTAATGCAATATACAAATAACAGGGATTTTTAGCTGTGGTTTTCCCCATAAAATTATTGTGTTATGTGTGATTGAATTATTTCTATTTTATGCTTCGCAATTTGATTGATTGTTTATTGTTTCCATTGATGAGTAGAGTAGATTCAAGTCAATTTTTTTAGCATATTACAATCCGCAGTTTGAATCTACAAGGAATTTCTACATATATTTGGTGTCACTGATCTTCATGATTTTGATTTGATAGTTGCTTGATTAAAAAAAGATAGAATTAGAAAATAGAAGAAGTTAATAAGAATACAAGAACTTTTCACAAGTAATTGTCAAGACAAAAAAAATCTTTCTGCCTTTCTGATTTTCTAATAATTCTCACCTTGTATTATGCATGAATGATCTATCAACAAGTTCCCACCTCAGTCTTTGAGCACAATTACCTATAAAAAATATTGATGGAGGTTCTTTTATTGCATATGAGTCCATTGTTTTTATAGTTTCAGGGTTTACAACTTTACTAGTTGCATGGATCCACAAATGGTGTCATGTTGGTTTAGACCAAGAGAGATCACTTATTTTCTTGATTCCATTCATCAATAGGTAATGGATGAACCTATAGTGTGATATTTCTCCATCTCTATCCTCATCGTCTACGTGCACACTAGGAAATAGTTTGACTATACCTTTAACCGATGATTTATGATGCCTCATAATGACTTGGGAATGAATGGTGCAACACACCACCATCTTAGGGCCTTTTACCCTCAAAACCCATGTGCTCAATCTGTGGCACAACATCTGGAAGTATGATAAACATTAAACACTTCAAATCTAACACTGAATTCAATTAGCAAGAATTAAACTATGCGAGCATGAATCCTTCATATGACACAGGAACTCAATACTAATACCTTTTCCATCAATCCTTCGAATTCTTCTGTAATGCTTTTGACATCAATTCCAACTCTTCTAATAATACCCTCCTTTGGCATTAATAGAAACATTGAATTTGGAACTCCCCATTTTGTTTAGAGAGTTATTTCTTCTTTGGGTAGACACACAATATTACCTCCACCTTAGAGATAAATGGAAAGGGGTCAATTTCTAAGGTAACTTTGGATTTCCTTCAACTTTCATACTTGCTCTAGAATCCACATACATTTTTCTCTAGCATTCTTGAATTTATCTCTAGCTTCTTCTATTGATTCCCTAGATTTATTTTTATATACTTGGGCCTGTACACTCTGGATAACTTGGTCTTTATGCCCAAGTATGTATGCATATATGGCATATTTAATATCACTAACGTTGATTTCTATGCCTTCGACTCTTGATTCTTGGATTGTAATTTCTTTTGCATACCTATCAATCCTGTCAGTCCTATGTAGCTACTTTGATTTGGTGGCTACATAACGTTCCACTTTAATCATGTTCACTATAACACATAACATTGGTGTACAGTATAACTGAAGTCCACACTTGTTGTTATGACTTAGAAAAGGTTTTCTCATATTCCACTAGTAATGTTTTTCTGACTTCTAATTTATTTAATTTGGATTCCATGACGTGTGTAACTTCTTTGGAATCCATTGTGTATTCACTCTTGGATTTAGACTATGTAATGTATGCTTATTGAAATGATTTATTCTATGTATAAGACTATGTATGTTCTATGCTATGTATGTTATGTAATTTATCAATGTCTTATTTGACTCTCTAACACATAATATGTAATGTTGTCATTTCTGTTAATTACACATAATGTAATTGTTGTCTATTCACCAAAGCATATCTTATCAATCCTGTGCATTGACTCTTAATGCTCCTAGAAATTCTCTCAATCCACAACATATAACACTCCTAGGAATCATGTCATTGATTCTATCAATCTTGATATTATCGTATAAAGTTTCCATAAGCAAGTACACCCACATGTGTCATAACGTTCCCACGACCATTGCTAGACTATGTAATGGTGTCATTGATCCTTCAAATGTAGAAACAATCTAGACTATATTATAACCATTAATCTTTTCACTTCTACCAATCCTATGTCCTGGTAACACATGATGCTTCCAATGTGGTTTCCAATTCCTAAACATTGTGATAGACTCACAATTTTTCATTTTGTTACTTTACGTGGAGGCTACATCTCTATCTTTGAGGTTTATTCATTTTGCTGTCAATTGATTTTATTTATAAGATGTTCATGTCTTTGCACTTTTGTTCTTCTCCAGATTGAAATATATGAATGTCAAACTCAGAAGGTAAAGACTTGTAGTCTTCATTATTCCTAGGATATCCCATCAAACTCAGTCTTCTTCCAAGGAAAAGATACAAGCTTCAAAATGAAGGCATGCCTTCTTCTATGTGAGATCTAGAGATTTTAGTTCTTTATCCCCTTCTAAAGTGTCATGCTTGTATTTGTATGTAGTGTTAATGTGCAGCCTTCAAGTGCACAAAACTATTATACCATACAAAAAAAATCAATCCTTCGAGTTAATATGTGGCACTGGTCGAAGAATGGATGCAACATAATGTTCCATTCTCTTCAACTTATATGAGAGAATGATAATGAGGGAGGGTGCTCCATCCCATCACATGAATACCTTGTTATTTTCCCATAGATACTAAGGCATCCATCAAAACATATAATATAATTTTATGTATTTTAGAATGATTAAGCTCTAATTCATTAATTATAACACCTTCATCATGCACACCTACAATTTTACACTATATAGATTGGGGGAAATACCACTTGTTCCACCTAGTGATCCTTTTAACTCATATGCTAATATCTAGAATATGATCCTAAGATATTTTTGTTATAATATTTTCATAAAAAAACTATCCATTGTCCATTTTCTTCACATTGTCCTTTGTTGAGAGATTATTGCTAAAATATGAGTGTGAATCAACCGTTAGATCAACATTTCCATGAATGCAGCTGTGTCATTTACCACAACAAAGTCATTCCTAGATTTGATCAAAGTAGCATCACCATAATTCCACCCTAAAGGGGTGTGCTCTTCAGTTTGTATATGCCAAACAAGACTATTACCATCATAAAAATTTGATGCATTGTTGCAGAGAGTCTTAGTGATCAAAATGTGTCTTCAAAAATATTCCTTTTTAACTTAATGCCAACTATCCAATTATATTATGCTTCCATTAAGCCAAAGTTACTGTCAATCATATTGTATTTGTTAAACAATATTCAATTCTCGTTCTTGATGCTTAACTCTCAATTCTTTTTGTTCCATAGCATAAGAAGTACAATGAATCTATATGTAGGTCCACTTTAATAGAGTTCTTGATGCTCAACAATATAAGACCATTCCTTTGATAACATTTTCTAGAATCTTATCAATTGACTAAAACAAATTCTTGTTTGTGAAGATGGTCCAATGCTATGAAAAGTAGTCTTAATCCTGCATCCTTTTCTCCTTTTCTCCTTGTCCTTATAAGAATAAGAAAAATGGCATCCTGTGTCCTTAGTTCAGCCCCCAATATTAGAAGTAATTAAAAGGCGGACTTTGTCAATTTCGAGATCTACTCATTGTTTTTAAATTCTTGCTCAAAGAGGGTGCCTTTTCGCAGTGGAAGGTATCTTTTGACAAATTATCTACCTTAGAATTTGATTCTCTTCATTTCCTTGAGTGCCTCTCCCTAAGATTATGAATTTCTTCTTATCCTACATACATGTATTTGGATTTTAGGCACTAAGAGACACCATGCTTCTACTTAAACTTCAACTTAAATGATTCCTCATGCTACACAAAAAGCTGCTATATTCTCCCCCTAAGACCATGTTGACTTCAATTTTTCATTGGATTCACTTGCTACTCTTTCCAAGCCTTGGTAAGATATTTCCTAATAGGATAATCTTATTTTATTTTCCATACTTTGGTGGGTTACTTTCTAATTTGTGCATCTCCTTCTAGCTTCTTTCCTACTCTACTTTGAATGAACTCCATTTATTTTCTTTGCTTCAAAGAACTAGAAAACTTGCAATCATTGGGCATATGGCCAAGAATGCCACATATATAGCATCTCATGTGACCAATAATAGGGGAAAAATAATTGTGCCTTCTCATGCTATTATCCACACATGAATTTTCCTCAACATACAATGCGCTCCTATTCTTCTTTTCATAGTATTTGCAATCAACGACCTTATGGTAAAAAAGTAATGCATGAGTAACAATAGCCATAGAAAGAACTTATATACTTAGTGGTTGATGATATTCTCTTAAGGAATGATATTCCTATATTTCTTACCTGAGAGAGCTTACTTTTCCACTGCATGATTGTTGATGAATCCTAATTTAACCTCTCCTACAACTAGCTGCAATATGTCCAACATTATTGCAAAAGTAACACTCAACATTATTCATTAGGGGAGAAACTGAGTTTCTATTCCTATGAAATCTTGTAGAATTTCTAAATTCATCTCAAGAAGTAGATGGCATTCTTGTAGAAGACACTTTCTTTGGCTCATTCCTCAGCTGCTAGTTCTGTTGCTTGTTCTTACCTACTTCTTTACTAATCATGTTGTTGCCATGTTATGCTATAGGCATTTTAGGTAGTTCTTGATTATCTCCTGTAGATTCCCTTGAGCTAGTTATACCATTTTCTAAGTTATTTCATGTTGAAAATACCTCAACTTCTAATATTTCACATTGTTCCTTTCATTCCTTCAGTTGGCTACTCATTACCTCTTAAATTCTCCTTGCCTCTTCTAATTGAAATTTCGAGTTAATAAATTCTCCTTTAAAATCATGCTCTCTTCCTTCAAGTATTTGAAGAAGTTCTTCTAAGTTTTGTTTTCCATTGAGAGCATTTCTATTTCAACCAAGGCTAAGTCAAGATTATCCTTGTATTTGTTTGTCTTCTCCTTTTTACAATTAGCTCTTTTCACACTAGGATAATAAATTTCATTTGTCTGAACAATTTCTTTTTGAGAGACCTTTTTCTTCTCTTTTTCTCCACCGCTGCTATTGGTATCTCCTTCATGCAGGACCTGTAACTTGTCATAGTTATCTTTTATAGATTTGATATCGATTTCCTTCTTAAGATCTAGACAGTGAATATCATTGTAAATTGCACAATAGCTTCGGGATTCCGCTGTTGAACTTGTTTTGAACAGGGATATTCACCATAACCATTAGCACCTACCTTCCAGACTTCAAATCCATGAGCAATTAATTCATATTTTACCTTCTCTCTCCATTCTTGAAAGTTTAGAACACTGAGCACAAGCACACTTTGATGATCCATGATTCAACCAAATATACCTTCTAGTAGTCAAGTAGCACCTGAAGGAACTTGCTCCAATACCAATTGTAGGAAAATTGGTTATACTGATAGGGGAGGTGAATAACTTAGTTACCAATCAAACATGAACTGTACCGAATTCTCACTTTTTTAGCGGTTGCAAAAATCATCTGATTTTGAAAAGTGTTGATTCATAATACACCTTTTTTTGGAGCATATTTTTGAGACTTTAAATATTCTTATGTATTAAGTATGCACATTTTTTTAAATGCTAGTGATTTTCATGCCAATTTGAAAAGTGTTGACGCAACATCGAGCATCTCTTTTGGGATTATTTTTGACACTTTAAATTTCTTGGTATATTAGATATGGATACTTTTTTTAAAATGTTGGTGATTTTCATGTGGATTTTGAAAAACATCAACCTTTTTGTTTAGACATATTTTTGACACTTTAAATTTTCTTATGCCCTAAGTATGCACATTTAAAAAAGAATATTGATTATTTAACCATTTTTCAAGTTGTCTTATTTCTCTTTTTATTTTTCATCCTAAAATGTTTGTTTTTTAAGGTTTTTCCAAACTTGTGTTTTTTTGTTTTTCTTTGCAAAATAAAAAAATAATATTTTAAGGTTAGGATTTTTTTTATATACTTATATATCGTTAATTAATACTTCAATACACAAAATAATTGTCACTAAAAAATAATACTTTTAAACAATTGACAAAAGAATACATATGTTACATATAAATAAAAATGACATGTTAAGTAAAATATTTTTATGAAAAAATTGAGTAAAAAAAGTTGGAAAAATAACAAACTTTATGAATTTTATATCCAAAGATGATGACATTTGAAGTTTTATTTTTTGTTTTTTATTTTATTATTATTATTATTATTGTTTTTTCAAAAAAATGATTCATGTAAATTTTAGGTAAAAATGACAAAAAAAAAAGAAATTAAAACTTACAATTAAAAAAATTTAAAAAATTAAAAAAAACAAATAAAATTAAATTTAAAATATAAAAACATGAAAAAACAAAAAGCAAAAAAAAATAATTAAAAAATAAAAAATAAAAAAAGAATATTAAAATAGCCCATGGGGCTTTGGTTCATTGGTGAAGGGTTCACTATTAAGACACTCCATGTGATAGGTTACTGGTTCCAATCCCCCTTGTGGGTGTTAATTTACAAAAAAAAAAAATGAAAAAAAATAAAAAAAATTAAACAAAAAAGCATTAAAATAAAAATAAAAAACATAAAAAATAAATAAAAAGCATTCAATTAAATTAAGATAAAATTAAAACAAGGGCTACATAGTAGCTAGTATATGCCGTAAACGAAAAAATAATGAAGACAAAGATTCCATCACAAAATAAAACAACCAATAAAATATTTTATTATTGAATGCCATCAAAAAAATTTTAGAAATATGATTAACTAATATTGTTTATATTAACATATATACACTTTCAAATATATGTTTATTTTATATGTGTGTTTTATTTTTATTAATATATATAATTTTTTATAATTAAATGTATCAAAATATGTTTTTAATATAATAACAAGAGCTACATAATAGCTAATACCTGCAACTTAGCTTAAGTATAACTTGATTAAACTAAAAAAAAATAATGAGAGAAATATTTTATTAAAAAAATAAAACAACTAATAAAATATTGTATTGTTAAGTGCCATTACCAAAATCAAGAAATATGATTAATTGATATTTTTTATATTAACATATATAAACTTTAATATATATGTTTATTTTTTTATATATGTTTATGTGTTTTATTTTTTATTAATATATATTATTTTTTATAATTAAATTTATTAAAATATGATTTGAATATAATAATAAGTCAACTTAAATTGAAAATAGGGAGAAAAAACTATAAATCATGAAAATGGAAATAGTAGAGAAAAGGAAAAATCAAAATAAAAAATAAATAAAATTGAAAACAAAAAATTACTAACTAATAGAAATGGAAGTTACTATACAACTCATAACAAGATCTCAACCAATCACCTTGCAGATAAATAAATTTAAATAATAATAAAAAATAACAAAAAATTAATTCCAATGTTAAACTTTGGATAAGCGACATAAATTTTTGGTCAAAGATAAACTAATATGCACTGAAAGACAAAATAGAATGGTATTAGCAGTCATCTAATATTGAAAATATGGACAAAAAAACTATAATTCATGAAAATGGTAATAATAGAAAAAGGAAAAAAATCCAAAACATAAAATATAAAGGAAATAAAGCTAAAAACAAGAAATTAATAACTAATAGAAATGGAAGTTACTAAACAAGTCATAATAAGACCTCAACCAATCATCTTACAAATAAATAAATTTAAATAATAATAAAAAATAACAAAAAATGAATTCCCAATGTTAAACTATGGATAAGCAATACAAATTTTTAGTCAAAGACAAATTAATATGCAGTCAATGAAAAACTGAATGGGTAATACCATGCCTACGCAGGTATAAAAAAAATAATGCTCCAACCAGCAAGGGATGAAAGGCCAAGCGGGTTCAACAGAGCTTTTCTTAGTGCTTCTCTAGCAATCTTGAGTCGACATTTCAGTCCTTGACTAGCGTAGGGCCATTTGAATTGACCCTCCACTAGCCGTGGGATGAAAGGCCACCCTAGGGTCGGTGGAGTGGCATTGAAGCACTACTACACTGGCCCTAGTCGACCTTTTTGCCCCGACTGGTTGGAGCGTTATATATATTTAACTTAATAGTTATTATGACATATTTTTTAATTTTAATATATTTTTAACTTAATAGTTATTATGATTTAAATAAATTTTATTTTTTATTTTTTAAACTGGTTTTCTTTTGTATTTAATTTGTTTTATATATTTATTTATGTAATTTTTAATTATCGAATTTGCTTTCATTTATTTATTTATTATAATTGCCGCAGGCATTCAATTTTTCCTTTGACTGGGTATTAGTTTGTCTTTGACCAAAAAATTATGATGCTTATCCATAGTTTAACATTAAGAATTCAATTTTTATTATTTTTTATTATTATTGAAATTTATTTATTTGTAAGGTGATTGGTTGAGGTCTTATTATGGGTTTTTTTAGTAACTTTCATTTCTATTAGTTACTAATTTTTTGTTTTTAGTTTATTTCCTTTTTATTTAACTTTTTGATTTTTTCTTTTCCTTTTTCTATTATTTCTATTTTCATGAATTATAATTTTTTCACAATATTTTCAATTTAAGGTGACTTATTATTATATTAAAAACATATTTTAATAAATTTAATTATAGACAATTATATATATTAATAAAAATAAAACACACACACACACACACACACACACATATATTTTAATATAAACAATATTAGTGAATCCCATTTCTTAATATTTGGTGATGACATTCAACAATATAATATTTTATTAGTTGTTTTATTTTTGTGATGAAATCTTTGTCTTTGCTGTTTTTTTATTTCATTAATCTATATTTAAGCTAAGTTGTAGGTAGTAGCCAGTAGGTAGTAGCTACTATGTAGCCCTTATTATACCTGTCGCGGGCATGGTATAATGCATTCAATTTTTCTTTTTATTTGGTATTAGTTTGTTTTTGACCAAAAATTTATGACGCTTATCCATGGTTTAACATTAGGAAATCAATTTTTATTATTTAAATTTATTTATTTGTAAGGTGATTGGTTGAGGTCCTATTACGGGTTCTTTAGTAACTCCATTTCTATTAGTTACTATTTTTTGTTTTTAGTTTTATTTCCTTTTTATTTAACCTTTTGATTTTTTTTTTCTATTATTTCTAATTTCATCAATTATATTTTTTTCACAATACTTTCAATTTAAGGTGATTTTTTATTATATTAAAAATATATTTTAATAAATTTAATTATAAATAATTATATATATTAATAAAAATAAAATATATGGGCATATGTGTGTGTGTGTGTGTGTTAATATTAGTTAATCCCATTTTTTAATTTTTGGTAATGGTATTCAATAATACAATATTTTATTAGTTGTTTTATTTTTGTGATGAAATCTTTGTCTTTGTCATTGTCATTTTTTTTAATTAAGCTATATTTAAGCTAAGCGATAGGTAGTAGCTACTATGTAGCCCTTGTTTATATTATTTGTTAAATTTTAAATATTTTTCTTAAATTATGTTTTTTTGGTTTTTAAATTTTTTTTTTAAATTTTTTTTTTTTGTGTTTTGTTTGACTTTCTTTGTTATTTTTTGTATTTTATTTTAATTTTTGTTTTAATTTATCTTTTTAATTTACTTGTTATTATTATTTTTTAACTTTTTTTCTCTCTTTTTTTGTTTTTTCTTTTTGTGTTTGTTTTAATTTTTTTCAATCTTTTAATTTTTGTTTTGTTTTATATTTTATATTTTTATTTATTTATCTTATTATTTTATTTTTTCTGCAGGGTCTGTATCGATCCTCAACTAGCAACGTAACCCCATTATGTGCGAATTTGATAATTGTTTTTAAAGTTTTCATTATAATGGATCAATTCCTCCCCCATAATGTGTCAATTTCATGTTTGATTTTTAAGTTTTCATTTAATGGGCCGAGTTTTCCTTCACTGTGTTTCAATTTGATGGTTGATTTTTAAATTTTCGTTGCAATGTGTCAAGTTGTTTTAGGCTAAGATTTTAAAATAACTATACTCTTAGTATTTAAAAAAAATATTCTTGGTAGAATGAATCTTTCATTTTTATTTTTTATTTTTTAAACTATCATATAATTTTTCCATAATGCCATGGTTGAAATATGTTGAAAAGTTAAGGTTTTTTGTGGTCATGATATTTGGTTTTAATTCTATGGTTGAAAGATTGTCAATTTTTATTTTTATTTTTTTGAGTCATGATATTTTATTTTTAATTCTATAGTTGAAAACAATTTAAAAAAAAAACCGAACCCCACTAAACTAAGTCTCTATTGGAGCATTGAACCCTTCAACATTAAGCTATTAATTCAAAACAGAGTTTTGTCCCTTTTGAACTCGTTTCAAAATAAGATAAACCAAATCCATGTTCATACCAATATTCATATCAACAACATACATATCATTTGTACCAATATGTAGAATGGCTATATCCACATTCGTACAAGAAATACCCTTTATCTTTAATGCAATCGCTGAAAATTGTTGGAATTTTAAGGTTTTTCGGAGTCATTATATTTATCTTTAATGCCATGGCTAAAAATGTTGGAATTTTAGGGCTTTTCAGAAACGTGATATTTTGTCTTTAATGCCATGCCTAAAAATTGTTAGAATTTTAAGGTTTTTCGGAGTCATGATATCTTATATTTAATGCCATTGCTAAAAAATGTTGAAAATTTACCCATAAAAAGAAAAAAGAAAAAAAGACAAAAAAAGAAGCAATTCCAACAACAACACTTTTCCTTTTCAGGGTGTTCTTTGCACACAAAAAAATGGTTTTCACTGGCATTTCTTGAAAACGTTGAAAATTTACCTTGAAAAATCATTCCAACATACACAATTTTCATTTTCAGGGTGTTTTTTCATGTTTTTTGGGGTTTTTTTTTTTGGCTAGAGTTCTCATTTTGAGGTTACAATTCTCATTTGATTAGTAACTCTATTGAATTAATATAACACTGTTTGAATATTTATTAAACAATTTTTACTTCTATTTAAACAATTAACTTATCCATTAATTAATCATATGAAAAGAAAATTAAAAAAACATAATACATAAAAATGTGAACTCAAACCACATAAGTAGTAGAATCATAACATATGACCACTTGAGATTTTAGGTGCAAACCCTTCCTTTAGAAAAACCATCAAACACGTAGTCTTATTAATCTTCTTTTACAATGTACTCGCTCAACTAGTATGCAAGTACCAAATTGCGAAATATGTGAGCGCCCACTCGCTCTAGGCTGTGACCTGATGGAAGCACCTACTTCCACAACTATTTGTAGACACCCATATGTTGGAGGCACTAACCCCCAAATAGTTTCCTAGGAACCCACCAAAAGGAATCCACTACTCCCTAATAAGAAATCTACCACTTTCCCTAAAGGAAACTACCTTCAACTCTCTGTGAACCTCCTTTCATACATTTTCACACTAGATCCAGTTCTGCTCAGTATTATTACAAAAACCCAAGCCAAATAACTTTCTGCAATACAAGCCTGTGCTCAACATACATATCACTGTCAAATCATAACAACAACATGCATACATCAACAATAACAACAATACATACTCTGACTAACTAACCCTGGCTCATTAACAACTCTGTCCAATACATCCCAGACCAACAATACATCATATTGAGATACCTCAACAACATACTCTGAATTAACAAAGCTCAAACAAACATACCCTATGAGTATCATACACACAAACATAGTCAAAACTATTAAATCTTATAACAAAACCATAAAAAGGTTCAATAGATAATACATTAGTTGTTACAATGATTATACAAGTGTTTTAATCAAGCGAATATCATCCATTGTTACCAATAGACATACTTCAAGAAATTATACAATAAGCATAAAGAGATACGAGACACAATAATGGAGTGATAGACAAGCCGCACAAAGATTATTCCTATTATGTATCAAAATCAACCATTGCATTTCTATGCAAACAAATATATATAGAATAGTGAAACAATTATGTAGGTCTAACTGTTTGACTGATTATGTTGCTTAAACCACCGTTAGTTAACCTTACATCACAATACAGACTGTCAACTTGACTAGGGCTAGTTGGCCCTTTACTATCCTACTAGTCAGTCAAGCCAAATAACTCCTCCAACATCTCCCCCATCCTCAAAGCCTTCTTCATCCAAAAGAAGGGGAGAGTCTGGGTAAAAAACAAATACAAAAGACAAAATGAATTTTTATATATGCATATATAGTTTCTTAAAAGAAATATTAAAATAAATAAAACTTAAAGTAATACAATTGCTAGATCGGTGCCCTGTGATTATGTTGTGATGGTCGTGTTCTCTGAAGTTGGATGAGATGACTGGTTGATTTCTTGGTCAACTTCCTCTTCACGAGATTGCTGTTATGAAGTGGCAGCAACCATTGAAACATTGGGTGCATAGAACTGATGGTAGGACATTAGGGATGTGGTGAAGCATAACATTCTTATGGCGGTGTGATTGTACTTGAGAAAACAGTCTGATAAATTATTAGAGCAAGCATATGCAAATGTTCATCAAAGATCGACCATTCTATAACTTCCACTCTATCCTTCACATTGGAAACTAAAATATCAGTCAAGTACTACACATTTTCTTCCACAGGAATGTGGTTAGTTATCCGCTGACTGAAAGGTTTGGTTCCTTCAATACTCACAACTTGCTGAAGTATCTATTGTAGGAATTTATATGCATTTGATGCTTCTCGTTGAGACTTATTTCCTTCTCACAACCATTGATGATATTGTTGTAGGAGTTGCGAGTAGGTTTCCCTTTCTTGTTCCAGTTGCATATTAATGGTCTGCTAGGCTCTATGATTTGACGATTGTTTGGCCGATAAATCTATGATAAACATCTCCTAAGCTTTTATATTTTAATGAATAAAGGCTAGATAGGTGGGAAAATTATTTAGTGTAGTAGTAATAGAAGATCCTCTATCTAGTGTAGCTTCCAAGATTTGTTTTGCTGCTAAAAATTCACCATGGTATTTTGCACAGCTTACCTAAAACTAGGATTTGCAATCATTGTGGATCGGGTTTTCAACTGTGACACTTGCACCTAAAGCTTGACATTTCGGTTGATCAGGTTGTCTACCATATTCTGAAAAACAACGAGATGGTCCTCAAACTTGGCTGGAGCTGGTATGTTTAGTTTTTCTGCTACCTGGCTTTGACGTGCCAGCCAAGTCTCCCTTTCTCGTTTTTGTAAGCTTTGAAGCTTGCGAGTATATTTCTTTCTCTTCTACAACTGCTTCTTGGCAACTTTAATAAATTTTTCAATAACTCGAAAGATATTTTTTAACTGGAAAGTTTAATGTTAGTGTATTTGGTAGTGATATTGACAGGATTCTTTTTCTCTTTGGTTGCTGGAATGGATGTTGTAACCGGTTCTGTCGTTTTTTAAGTAGTCATAACATCTTTGGTACCTAGCTTGTTTGCATCTCTTGTGTTAATGATAGAAACTTCATTTTCTTTCTCTTTTGGTGCTCATTCGAAGTACCGATAGAATTATGATTGTAGTCTCTCATAATTTCATTGGATTGAGTCCTCTCAGATGAATTATCTTTGGATTTATTTTCTAAATTATTCTGAATATCTAATTGATTTAATTCCAACTAATTGTCTTCCGATTGAGTGCGCTCAAACTAGTTTTGTTCCCAACTAGTTTCGGTTAACCTATTTTGTGTCGGGTTGTTCTCTTTCAAACTTCTTCTTCAAAGTTTTCCTTACTAGAATGTTGATGGTCCAATTGGTTGTGTTCTTCTAGGACTTGGGTCGGAGAGTGGGCATGAGAATCAACTATTAGGTTGACCTTTGTGAATGTATCATATTGTCCTATTTGGTTCTACGACTGGCCTGTAGTACCATTAAGTTGACACGTTGTGAAGAAGAACCATTATCGTGCTTAACTTTTTGAAGTACTTCATCCATTTTGTGCTGGATGCCTTCAAAGAGAATGCTTTTGGAATTCTCTAAGGCATCATGGATTTTCATTTTTAATAGATGAATATATAAGCTTGCGAGGCTTCTTTGATATTTTTTATTCAGTCTGAGATTGCTTAATCACCTCTTCTAAATGTTGTTTCTACTCAGGATTATTCAATTTAATTGTTTTAAGCACTTTTTCCCATTGGGATGGCTTGGCTTTGGATGGAGTGGACTTGGGATTGATGGGTTCTTTACATAAAAACTCGTGGGAGGAATTAGGAAAGGGTGCTAATAGATCAAATTTGAAGGGTTGTAGGTACATAGCGCTTGTATTTCCTCTTCGACCTCGACATCGTTTAAGGGAGTGATAATGTCATGGGAGGGTTCAAAGACTGCAGTTGGGATAATGTACTTGGTGTTTGATTGACGGTTTAATTCCTCAAATATTTGGTTAATAGCGGGATGATATGGTAGTTCTTGGGGATCGACCTGGGCTGAATTGTTGTACCATACTTTGGTATAATCTAGAAAAAGGTGAATATGAGAATAGGGGGGAAGGGCTCGATGAATGTGTTGGGGCACCTTCCACTTATTAAAATTTTTTTTAATATTCAATTACCAATTCCTAAAAATTTCATTAGGTCCTAAGGATTGGGGTTTCCTCAGCCAACTACTGGGAAAAATTATGAAATTGTTCATTAGTGGTGTGTCTTTCCTTGTGAAGTCTGCTTCCCTAACTGGTGGGTTTGACTTCATAGAAATCAAAATTAACAAAGAGGGAAATCAAATAACCTTACCAAAATTCTGACAGTCACTAACAATTGGCTTTAATGAGATCAAATACATGGTCAACCTATATTTCACTATTTCTCCAATGGCTTCAAGTGCTGTAAGCTTGATGTATGAGGTTCAATTATTGTGGTAAGACAAAGAAGCAATTGTGCATACCCATCTAGCCAATGGGTCTTGGACTTGGCCAATAGCCAGACCATGGGAATTCTTCTCAGAGGCACCTCTAGTGAGCTTCATGAGCCATTCATTTACATCTTTAGTGGTCGAAACCTTGATTCCTTTTGAAGGAAGCTTGGTTATTAAATTAATTGTAGAGATGAAAATAGAATATGGTTGGTATAGCCAAATATTTCCATTGTGGTACCTACTGAATAGGTATTTGGCTACTTCCTCTTTCATCTCCTTAAGATCTGCAACTAGAGGGGTGCCAATAATGTCACAAATTTTGGATTTCTTTAAGTGGTATGTTCGAGCATTCCACTAGTTTCTCGTCTTGACCCACTTAAGATAGGATTCAAAGTGATTCTCCCATGAAGGCTCATCAATCTTCGCCTGCCTGATATTGTGCATACGAATCTGTAGCTCTGGTTTACCAAAGAGATCAAATCGGGCTTTGGTTCGAGGCTCCACTATAATTTCTTCTTTATATGTTCTAACTTTCCTCTTTTCCATAGAGAAATCATACCTAAATTCTTCTATGCAGAGGCAATCTAAGAGCTTTGTGTCTGAAATTATAGGACTGGGAATATCTGGTATGTCCTCCAAGTCGCAGGCATGTCACTGAGAATTTTAGAAATATTTTTAACAATCCCGAGCGCTCCTTGATTTTTATAGATGTAGCATTAGATGCACCATCATTTTAGCTTAATTCCTTCCTTCGGAATGTCTCTTAATATTTTGATGGATTTTTTGATGGTGATCTCACTCGCGCATGCCATTAGTTCACCACCTTTCTCACAAAGTGGGTAATAATTGTGTAATATCTTGAAATGACTTTTGGTAAATATTTGACGACAATGGAATGTGTGAAGTGTGCGATGTGCTAGAGGGAGATGGAAATACTTGATTACTATGACTTGTAGGTAACTCTTTTTGTATTTCACACAAATCTCTATCAGAGTCACTTGCAATATATTTTTGTGCGATAGGATTTTCGGAACTGCTTCCCGGTAAGTAGATGTTGTTTTCTTCTATATTTTCTGATTTATGAAATTGTACTCTGTGTGTAGGTTCTGTTGAATGTTGTTTCATAAGTCGACTTTTGCCTTGGTATTTTGTATCTTGATCATCTTTTTATTGTCCTTGTTTGGAACTTTTTTTTCTCTTAGAAGGTTGCATAAGTTGGCTCCTCGCTCCATAATGATACTCAGTCTAGTCGCCAAATGTATTCCTGCAATTGGTTTTTATTAATACGACGACTATTATGTCGATTATATTTGTAACTACTTTTTATTGATTTTATTAATTTATTTTTTAATAGAAATAAATTAAAAGTCTGTAATGCATTAATAATTTTTCTTTTTATTCATTCTTTTTATTATTAAGAAATAAATATTTTACATCCTAGTTGGTTAGATTTTTTATTAATAGATTTATAGCTAACCTATAGTAATGGGAACCATTAATAAGAGACTTGAAAAGGTGACCCTGTAGTGTCTTTAATTGGACTGCTCCTAATGGTAGGATATCTTCATTAAAAAATGGACCGAGCCACGTGATTTCAAGTTTCTTTGGTTTTCCTTTGAATCAAATGTCATATAGTAAGAATAAATTATTGACTTGAAGGTGTTTAGCTTGAAGATTCTGGTTGTGCCATGCATTTCACTATTATTTGTAGACTTTTGATGATAACATGTGAACATTTGATCTTCCTGAAATTAATGTAACTATGTGATGCATTGTGCTTGTAACTTTGTGTTATACTTTAGTATAGTCGACACAACCTGTGCATTTACTGAGTAGTGGAATGCCATGACTGCTTCTTGTCCATAAACAAGCTTAAATGGTGTCGATCCCATCGACTGCTTGTATGTTGTACGATATGCCCATAATATTGCTGGAATTTTATCATCCCAATCATTTTTGTTTATGTTACAAAATTTTAGTAATTCTTTATGTTGAGTTTTATTGAATGATTCAATTGCACTGTTTGCTTGATGGTGATATGTTGTAGTCTTTTTATGTTTTATTATAAAGTTCTTTTTTAATTCTTCAGTTATTCCATTAAAAAAATGTGTTCCCCTATTACTGAAGAGAACTTGGGGGTAGTCAAAATGTGTCACTATATTTTCATATTTTAATCTAGCTGCTACTTATTTAGTACATAATGCTACAAGTTCTTCTTTTGCCCTTTTTGTTACATATTTGACTGCAGTTATGATCTATTTTGCACCTATCCTTTTAGCTTTTCTAGGAACCAGACGGACAAAGTCGATAACCCATATTTCAAATGGTAATGATGGAATTATGGAATGAAGTGGCATTTGATTCTTTGGTAGAGGTCAACCCGTTCTTTGACATTTATCACATATTTTCACCCATTGTTGACAGTAAAAGAATACCGTCGGCCATTAGAGACTAGATTGCATTATTTTCTAAGCAGTCATCTCTCCTTGATAATGGCCTTTAGATCCCCCTTTATGGGCTTCATCGATAATCACTTCCCTTTCATGTTCTAGGATGCATCTTCAAAGTACTTCATCAATTCCTAGTTCATACAGTTGACCATTTATCAATGTATATGGTTTTGCTTTGATTGCTAATATATTTTTCCTTTTTTATGATAGTCCTTCTGGTGATTTACCTGTTTTTAAAAAGTCATCTATCTTAGCAAGTTCATCTATAACTACTTCAATCCTAAATAGATGTGCATCAGATATATCATCTTCAATGTCTGACGACTCCTCTTGTGATTCTAGTCCTTCACACTTGCATCATATTTGGTAGGTCCTTCACCCTTTGTGGTGAAAAAAGCTATGTGTTAACTTGGAGGAATTCTCCTTTAGCACGGACAAGGTCCAATATCTTGGTTACATTATTGATGAGCAAGGTGTGCATATGGATCTAGATATGATCCAAGTCATTCAAGATTATTTTTGAATTCAGGCTTTTGTGATCCATATTGAACAATTAAGAAAAAACTTTCGGCAGTAATCACATAGGAGAAGTTTTATCGACACATTTCGAACCATTCAGTGTGGTTCATTGTCAGGAAAAGATGGAGAGGTAGATCTTAGAACCAGATTAAATAAAAAGCAATGTAGAGACCCTTAATAATGTTAACAATTATAATAAGCAACTAGTTTTTGAAAAATAATATTTTAATATATGACATCAATTACTAAGATCAAATTATAATAAGTAAAATCAAATATTAAGTTATGGTTCGATATATAGTTAAAGAATAATCTAAAAAGGGCAAAGTAAAACTTTAAACAAGGAGTTAAGGCCCTAAAAAATAATTAAAATTAATGGAGTCAAGACCGCAATAATAATTGTTTTTCAAATAATCAATGAAATAATCAAAATAATAAAAATTCCACGAATAAACAATGAAAATAAAATTAGGAAGACCGGAGCGATGGCAGGAATTCTTGAGCTTAGGGTTTCAGAAGACCGGTTTGGTGCCGCCGCCGCCCCCAAACAACTGCTGGATACTGGAACGGCTTCGAGCCCAACCGCGGGAGCCTCAGAGCTCGTGGCTACCCTCAGGACTTGGCCTGGATCCTCTGATGGAAAGAAGCATAAGGATTCGAACCAAAGCAATCAGAACTGGAGGCTTTCCCCCCCCCACTTGTCTCGGATCGTTTTCCTCAAGACAACCCTGGACACCCCTCTTCTTTGTCCGGGGTTATATTTTACAAAACAACCGATCCACACAGTTACATGTTGATGCGCCCTCCTACGCGGGTGTTTTGCCCTGCGTCTGCGTCAATGGGAAACAAAGCCCTGTACCTCTGCCCCATTTCGATACACTGCGGGCCCGATCTACCGCGCTATGGCAGTCTACAAATGGCTTGGTTGAAGATCAATTATGGGGCCAGATATTGGATCAGATTTACCTGTGGTCTGAGGCTCCTCTGTCCTCGGCGGGGACAGCGTTAAATACAGGGTATACTCAGAGCGACCAGATTGATGAGGCCTGGAAGCTTTTATATGGAATACAGGAGGAATGTGTCGAACCCAAATCGATGACCGAGGCATCCCCCATAGCGGCATCCTCATCAGATCTACGTTTCCAAATCTTTATAAAGCCCCCCTCTGGGAAATCAACCCCAATCTGGGTTCGAGCTTCAGACAAAGTCTCAAAACTGAAGAAAATCATCGCCAATCACATTGGCCTCCCGGAAGGATATCAACAACTTCTCTCAGAAGGCAGATCGATACAAGATCACTGGGCAATAGGCCACTACAACATTAAGCCAGGATCTAACATTATTGTCAACATGAGGCTTCGGGGAGGTGCATTCATGAGCCATTCATTTACATTTTTAGTGGTCGAAACCTTGATTCCTTTTGAAGGAAGCTTGGTTATTAAATTAATTGTAGAGATGAAAATAGAATATGGTTGGTATAGCCAAATATTTCCATTGTGGTACCTACTGAACAGGTATTTGGCTACTTCCTCTTTCATCTCCTTAAGATCTGCAACTAGAGGGGTGCCAATAATGTCATAGATTTTGGATTTCTTTAAGTGGTATGTTCGAGCATTCCACTAGTTTCTCGTCTTGACCCACTTAAGATAGGATTCAAAGTGATTCTCCCATGAAGGCTCATCAATCTTCGCCTGCCTGATATTGTGCATGCGAATCTGTAGCTCTGGTTTACCAAAGAGATCAAATCGGGCTTTGGTTCGAGGCTCCACTATAATTTCTTCTTTATATATTCTAAGTTTCCTCTTTTCCATAGAGAAATCATACCTAAATTCTTCTATGCAGAGGCAATCTAAGAGCTTTGTGTCTGAAATTATAGGACTGGGAATATCTGGTATGTCCCCCAAGTCGCAGGTATGTCACTGAGAATTTTAGAAATATTTTTAACAATCCCGAGCGCTCCTTGATTTTTATAGATGTAGCATTAGATGCACCATCATTTTAGCTTAATTCCTTCCTTCAAAATGTCTCTTAATATTTTGATGGATTTTTTGATGGTGATCTCACTCGCGCATGCCATTAGTTCACCACCTTTCTCGCAAAGTGGGTAATAATTGTGTAATATCTTGAAATGACTTTTGGTAAATATTTGACGACAATGGAATGTGTGAAGTGTGCGATGTGCTAGAGGGAGATGGAAATACTTGATTACTATGACTTGTAGGTAACTCTTTTTGTATTTCACACAAATCTCTATCAGAGTCACTTGCAATATATTTTTGTGCGATAGGATTTTCGGAACTGCTTCTCGGTAAGTAGATGTTGTTTTCTTCTATATTTTCTAATTTATGAAATTGTACTCTGTGTGTAGGTTCTGTTGAATGTTGTTTCATAAGTCAACTTTTGCCTTGGTATTTTGTATCTTGATCATCTTTTTATTGTCGTTGTTTGGAACTTTTTTTTCTCTTAGAAGGTTGCATAAGTTGGCTCCTCGCTCCATAATGATACTCGGTCTAGTCGCCAAATGTATTCCTGCAATTGGTTTTTATTAATACGATGACTATTATGTCGATTATATTTGTAACTACTTTTATTGATTTTATTAATTTATTTTTTAATAGAAATAAATTAAAAGTCTGTAATGCATTAATAATTTTTCTTTTTATTCATTCTTTTTATTATTAAGAAATAAATATTTTACATGCTAGTTGGTTAGATTTTTTATTAATAGATTTACAGCTAACCTATAGTAATGGGAACCATTAATAAGAGACTTGAAAAGGTGACCCTGTAGTGTCTTTAATTGGACTGCTCCTAATGGTCGGATATCTTCATTAAAAAATGGACCGAGCCACGTGATTTCAAGTTTCTTTGGTTTTCCTTTGAATCACACGTCATATAGTAAGAATAAATTATTGACTTGAAGGTGTTTAGCTTGAAGATTTTGGTTGTGCCATGCATTTCACTGTTATTTGTAGACTTTTGATGATAACATGTGAACATTTGATCTTCCTCAAATTAATGTAACTATGTGATGCATTGTGCTTGTAACTTTGTGTTATACTTTAGTATAGTCGACACAACCTGTGCATTTGCTGAGTAGTGGAATGCCATGACTGCTTCTTGTCCATAAACAAGCTTAAATGGTGTCGATCCCATCGACTGCTTGTATGTTGTACGATATGCCCATAATATTGCTGGAATTTTATCATCCCAATCATTTTTGTTTATGTTACAAAATTTTAGTAATTCTTTATGTTGAGTTTTATTGAATGATTCAATTGCACTGTTTGCTTGATGGTGATATGTTGTAGTCTTTTTATGTTCTATTATGAAGTTCTTTTTTAATTCTTTAGTTATTCCATTAAAAAAATGTGTTCCCCTATTACTGAAGAGAACTTGGGGGTAGTCAAAATGTGTCACTATATTTTCATATTTTAATCTAGCTGCTACTTATTTAGTACATAATGCTACAAGTTCTTCTTTTGCCCTTTTTGTTACATATTTGACTGCAGTTATGATCTATTTTGCACCTATCCTTTTAGCTTTTCTAGGAACCAGACGGACAAAGTCGATAACCCATATTTCAAATGGTAATGATGGAATTATGGAATGAAGTGGCATTTGATTCTTTGGTAGAGGTCAACCCGTTCTTTGACATTTATCACATATTTTCACCCATTGTTGATAGTAAAAGAATACCGTCGGCCATTAGAGACTAGATTGCATTATTTTCTAAGCAGTCATCTCTCCTTGATAATGGCCTTTAGATCCCCCTTTATGGGCTTCATCGATAATCACTTCCCTTTCATGTTCTAGGATGCATCTTCAAAGTACTTCATCAATTCCTAGTTCATACAGTTGACCATTTATCAATGTATATGGTTTCGCTTTGATTGCTAATATATTTTTCCTTTTTTATGATAGTCCTTCTGGTGATTTACCTATTTGTAAAAAATCATCTATCTTAGCAAGTTCATCTATAACTACTTCAATCCTAAATAGATGTGCATCAGATATATCATCTTCAATGTCTGACGACTCCTCTTGTGATTCTAGTCCTTCACACTTGCATCATATTTGGTAGGTCCTTCACCCTTTGTGGTGAAAAAAGCTATGTGTTAACTTGGAGGAATTCTCCTTTAGCACGGACAAGGTCCAATATCTTGGTTACATTATTGATGAGCAAGGTGTGCATATGGATCTAGATATGATCCAAGTCATTCAAGATTATTTCTGAATTCAGGCTTTTATGATCCATATTGAACAATTAAGAAAAAACTTTCGGCAGTAATCACATAGGAGAAGTTTTATCGACACATTTCGAACCATTCAGTGTGGTTCATTGTCAGGAAAAGATGGAGAGGTAGATCTTAGAACCAGATTAAATAAAAAGCAATGTAGAGACCCTTAATAATGTTAACAATTATAATAAGCAACTAGTTTTTGAAAAATAATATTTTAATATATGACATCAATTACTAAGATCAAATTATAATAAGTAAAATCAAATATTAAGTTATGGTTCGATATATAGTTAAAGAATAATCTAAAAAGGGCAAAGTAAAACTTTAAACAAGGAGTTAAGGCCCTAAAAAATAATTAAAATTAATGGAGTCAAGACCGCAATAATAATTGTTTTTCAAATAATCAATGAAATAATCAAAATAATAATAATTCCATGAATAAACAATGAAAATAAAATTAGGAAGACCAGAGCGATGGAAGGAATTCTTGAGCTTAGGGTTTCAGAAGACCGGTTTGGTGCCGCCGCCGCCCCCAAACAACTGCTGGATACTGGAACGGCTTTGAGCCCAGCCGCGGGAGCCTCAGAGCTCGTGGCTACCCTCAGGACTTGGCCTGGATCCTCTGATGGAAAGAAGCATAAGGATTCGAACCAAAGCAATCAGAACTGGAGGTTTTCCACCCCCACTTGTCTCGGATCGTTTTCCTCAGGATGGCCCTGGACACCCCTCTTCTTTGTCCGGGGTTATATTTTACAAAACAACCGATCCACACAGTTACATGTTGATGCGCCCTCCTACGCGGGTGTTTTGCCCTACGTCTGCGTCAATGGGAAACAGAGCCCTGTACCTCTGCCCCATTTCGATACACTGCGGGCCCGATCTACCGCGCTATGGTAGTCTACAAATGGCTTGGTTGAAGATCAATTATGGGGCCGGATATTGGATCAGATTTACCTGTGGTCTGAGGCTCCTCTGTCCTCGGCAAGGGACAACGTTAAATACAGGGTATACTCAGAGCGGCCAGATTGATGAGGCCTGGAAGCTTTTATATGGAATACAGGAGGAATGTGTCGAACCCAAATCGATGACCGAGGCATCGCCCATAGCGACATCCTCATCAGATCTACGTTTCCAAATCTTTATAAAGCCCCCCTCTGGGAAATCAACCCCAATCTGGGTTCGAGCTTCAGACAAAGTCTCAAAAATGAAGAAAATCATCGCCAATCACATTGACCTCCCGGAAGGATATCAACATCTGATCTCAGAAGGTAGACCGATACAAGATCACTGGGCAATAGGCCACTACAACATTAAGCCAGGATCTAACATTATTGTCAACATGAGGCTTCGCGGAGGTGCATTCATGAGCCATTCATTTACATCTTTAGTGGTCGAAACCTTGATTCCTTTTGAAGGAAGCTTGGTTATTAAATTAATTGTAGAGATGAAAATAGAATATGGTTGGTATAGCCAAATATTTCCATTGTGGTACCTACTGAATAGGTATTTGGCTACTTCCTCTTTCATCTCCTTAAGATCTGCAACTAGAGGGGTGCCAATAATGTCACAGATTTTGGATTTCTTTAAGTGGTATGTTCGAGAATTCCACTAGTTTCTCATCTTGACCCACTTAAGATAGGATTCAAAGTGATTCTCCCATGAAGGCTCATCAATCTTCGCCTGCCTGATATTGTGCATGCGAATCTGTAGCTCTGGTTTACCAAAGAGATCAAATCGGGCTTTGGTTCGAGGCTCCACTATAATTTCTTCTTTATATGTTCTAACTTTCCTCTTTTCCATAGAGAAATCATACCTAAATTCTTCTATGCAGAGGCAATCTAAGAGCTTTGTGTCTGAAATTATAGGACTGGGAATATCTGGTATGTCCTCCAAGTCGCAGGTATGTCACTGAGAATTTTAGAAATATTTTTAACAATCCCGAGCGCTCCTTGATTTTTATAGATGTAGCATTAGATGCACCATCATTTTAGCTTAATTCCTTCCTTCGGAATGTCTCTTAATATTTTGATGGATTTTTTGATGGTGATCTCACTCGCGCATGCCATTAGTTCACCACCTTTCTCGCAAAGTGGGTAATAATTGTGTAATATCTTGAAATGACTTTTGGTAAATATTTGACGACAGTGGAATGTGTGAAGTGTGCGATGTGCTAGAGGGAGATGGAAATACTTGATTACTATGACTTGTAGGTAACTCTTTTTGTATTTCACACAAATCTCTATCAGAGTCACTTGCAATATATTTTTGTGCGATAGGATTTTCGGAACTGCTTCCCGGTAAGTAGATGTTGTTTTCTTCTATATTTTCTAATTTATGAAATTGTACTCTGTGTGTAGGTTCTGTTGAATGTTGTTTCATAAGTCGACTTTTTCCTTGGTATTTTGTATCTTGATCATATTTTTATTGTCGTTGTTTGGAACTTTTTTTTCTCTTAGAAGGTTGCATAATTTGGCTCCTCGCTCCATAATGATACTCGGTCTAGTCGCCAAATGTATTCCTGCAATTGGTTTTTATTAATACGACGACTATTATGTCGATTATATTTGTAACTACTTTTTATTGATTTTATTAATTTATTTTTTAATAGAAATAAATTAAAAGTCTGTAATGCATTAATAATTTTTCTTTTTATTCATTCTTTTTATTATTAAGAAATAAATATTTTACATCCTAGTTGGTTAGATTTTTTATTAATAGATTTACAACTAACCTATAGTAATGGGAACCATTAATAAGAGACTTGAAAAGGTGACCCTGTAGTGTCTTTAATTGGACTGCTCCTAATGGTCGGATATCTTCATTAAAAAATGGACCGAGCCACGTGATTTCAAGTTTCTTTGGTTTTCCTTTGAATCAAATGTCATATAGTAAGAATAAATTATTGACTTGAAGGTGTTTAGCTTGAAGATTCTGGTTGTGCCATGCATTTCACTGTTATTTGTAGACTTTTGATGATAACATATGAACATTTGATCTTCCTGAAATTAATGTAACTATGTGATGCATTGTGCTTGTAACTTTGTGTTATACTTTAGTATAGGCGACACAACCTGTGCATTTGCTGAGTAGTGGAATGCCATGACTGCTTCTTGTCCATAAACAAGCTTAAATGGTGTCGATCCCATCGACTGCTTGTATGTTGTACGATATGCCCATAATATTGCTGGAATTTTATCATCCCAATCATTTTTGTTTATGTTACAAAATTTTAGTAATTCTTTATGTTGAGTTTTATTGAATGATTCAATTGCACTGTTTGCTTGATGGTGATATGTTGTAATATTTTTATGTTCTATTATAAAGTTCTTTTTTAATTCTTCAATTATTCCATTAAAAAATGTGTTCCCCTATTACTGAAGAGAACTTGGGGGCAGTCAAAATGTGTCACTATATTTTCATATTTTAATCTAGCTGCTACTTATTTAGTACATAATGCTACAAGTTCTTCTTTTGCCCTTTTTGTTACATATTTGACTGCAGTTATGATCTATTTTGCACCTATCCTTTTAGCTTTTCTAGGAACCAGACGGACAAAGTCGATAACCCATATTTCAAATGGTAATGATGGAATTATGGAATGAAGTGGCATTTGATTCTTTGGTAGAGGTCAACCCGTTCTTTGACATTTATCACATATTTTCACCCATTGTTGATAGTAAAAGAATACCGTCGGCCATTAGAGACTAGATTGCATTATTTTCTAAGCAGTCATCTCTCCTTGATAATGGCCTTTAGATCCCCCTTTATGGGCTTCATCGATAATCACTTCCCTTTCATGTTCTAGGATGCATCTTCAAAGTACTTCATCAATTCCTAGTTCATACAGTTGACCATTTATCAATGTATATGGTTTCGCTTTGATTGCTAATATATTTTTCCTTTTTAATGATAGTCCTTCTGGTGATTTACCTGTTTGTAAAAAATCATCTATCTTAGCAAGTTCATCTATAACTACTTCAATCCTAAATAGATGTGCATCAGATATATCATCTTCAATGTCTGACGACTCCTCTTGTGATTCTAGTCCTTCACACTTGCATCATATTTGGTAGGTCCTTCACCCTTTGTGGTGAAAAAAGCTATGTGTTAACTTGGAGGAATTCTCCTTTAGCACGGACAAGGTCCAATATCTTGGTAACATTATTGATGAGCAAGGTGTGCATATGGATCTAGATATGATCCAAGTCATGCAAGATTATTTCTGAATTCAGGCTTTTGTGATCCATATTGAACAATTAAGAAAAAACTTTCGGCAGTAATCACATAGGAGAAGTTTTATCGACACATTTCAAACCATTCAGTGTGGTTCATTGTCAGGAAAATATGGAGAGGTAGATCTTAGAACCAGATTAAATAAAAAGCAATGTAGAGACCCTTAATAATGTTAACAATTATAATAAGCAACTAGTTTTTGAAAAATAATATTTTAATATATGACATCAATTACTAAGATCAAATTATAATAAGTAAAATCAAATATTAAGTTATGGTTCGATATATAGTTAAAGAATAATCTAAAAAGGGCAAAGTAAAACTTTAAACAAGGAGTTAAGGCCCTAAAAAATAATTAAAATTAATGGAGTCAAGACCGCAATAATAATTGTTTTTCAAATAATCAATGAAATAATCAAAATAATAATAATTCCATGAATAAACAATGAAAATAAAATTAGGAAGACCGGAGCGATGGAAGGAATTCTTGAGCTTAGGGTTTCAGAAGACCGGTTTGGTGCCGCCGCCGCCCCCAAACAATTGCTGGATACTGGAACGACTTCGAGCCCAGCCGCGGGAGCCTCAGAGCTCGTGGCTACCCTCGGGACTTGGCCTGGATCCTCTGATGGAAAGAAGCATAAGGATTCGAACCAAAGCAATCAGAACTGGAGGTTTCCCCCCCCCACTTGTCTCGGATCGTTTTCCTGAGGACGGCCCTGGACACTCCTCTTCTTTGTCCGGGGTTATATTTTACAAAACAACCGATCCACACAGTTACATGTTGATGCGCCCTCCTACGCGGGTGTTTTGCCCTGCGTCTGCGTCAATGGGAAACAGAACCCTGTACCTCTGCCCCATTTCGATACACTGCGGGCCCGATCTACCGCGCTATGGCAGTCTACAAATGGCTTGGTTGAAGATCAATTATGGGGCCAGATATTGGATCAGATTTACCTGTGGTCTGAGGCTCCTCTGTCCTCGGCGGGGACAGCGTTAAATACAGGGTATACTCAGAGCGGCCAGATTGATGAGGCCTGGAAGCTTTTATATGGAATACAGGAGGAATGTGTCGAACCCAAATCGATGACCGAGGCATCCCCCATAGCGGCATCCTCATCAGATCTACGTTTCCAAATCTTTATAAAGCCCCCCTCTGGGAAATCAACCCCAATCTGGGTTCGAGCTTCAGACAAAGTCTCAAAACTGAAGAAAATCATCGCCAATCACATTGGCCTCCCGGAAGGATATCAACATCTGCTCTCAGAAGGCAGATCGATACAAGATCACTGGGCAATAGGCCACTACAACATTAAGCCAGGATCTAACATTATTGTCAACATGAGGCTTCGGGGAGGTGCATTCATGAGCCATTCATTTACATCTTTAGTGGTCGAAACCTTGATTCCTTTTGAAGGAAGCTTGTATATTAGCTTAATTGTAGAGATGAAAATAGAATATGGTTGGTATAGCCAAATATTTCCATTGTGGTACCTACTGAATAGGTATTTGGCTACTTCCTCTTTCATCTCCTTAAGATCTGCAACTAGAGGGGTGCCAATAATGTCACAGATTTTGGATTTCTTTAAGTGGTATGTTCGAGCATTCCACTAGTTTCTCGTCTTGACCCACTTAAGATAGGATTCAAAGTGATTCTCCCATGAAGGCTCATCAATCTTCGCCTGCCTGATATTGTGCATGCGAATCTGTAGCTCTGGTTTACCAAAGAGATCAAATCGGGCTTTGGTTCGAGGCTCCACTATAATTTCTTCTTTATATGTTCTAAGTTTCCTCTTTTCCATAGAGAAATCATACCTAAATTCTTCTATGTAGAGGCAATCTAAGAGCTTTGTGTCTAAAATTATAGGACTGGGAATATCTGGTATGTCCTCCAAGTCGCAGGTATGTCACTGAGAATTTTAGAAATATTTTTAACAATCCCGAGCGCTCCTTGATTTTTATAGATGTAGCATTAGATGCACCATCATTTTAGCTTAATTCCTTCCTTCGGAATGTCTCTTAATATTTTGATGGATTTTTTGATGGTGATCTCACTCGCGCATGCCATTAGTTCACCACCTTTCTCGCAAAGTGGGTAATAATTGTGTAATATCTTGAAATGACTTTTGGTAAATATTTGACGACAATGGAATGTGTGAAGTGTGCGATGTGCTAGAGGGAGATGGAAATACTTGATTACTATGACTTGTAGGTAACTCTTTTTGTATTTCACACAAATCTCTATCAGAGTCACTTGCAATATATTTTTGTGCGATAGGATTTTCGGAACTGCTTCTCGGTAAGTAGATGTTGTTTTCTTCTATATTTTCTAATTTATGAAATTGTACTCTGTGTGTAGGTTCTGTTGAATGTTGTTTCATAAGTCAACTTTTGCCTTGGTATTTTGTATCTTGATCATCTTTTTATTGTCGTTGTTTGGAACTTTTTTTTCTCTTAGAAGGTTGCATAAGTTGGCTCCTCGCTCCATAATGATACTCGGTCTAGTCGCCAAATGTATTCCTGCAATTGGTTTTTATTAATACGACGACTATTATGTCGATTATATTTGTAACTACTTTTTATTGATTTTATTAATTTATTTTTTAATAGAAATAAATTAAAAGTCTGTAATGCATTAATAATTTTTCTTTTTATTCATTCTTTTTATTATTAAGAAATAAATATTTTACATGCTAGTTGGTTAGATTTTTTATTAATAGATTTACAGCTAACCTATAGTAATGGGAACCATTAATAAGAGACTTGAAAAGGTGACCCTGTAGTGTCTTTAATTGGACTGCTCCTAATGGTCGGATATCTTCATTAAAAAATGGACCGAGCCACGTGATTTCAAGTTTCTTTGGTTTTCCTTTGAATCAAATGTCATATAGTAAGAATAAATTATTGACTTGAAGGTGTTTAGCTTGAAGATTCTGGTTGTGCCATGCATTTCACTGTTATTTGTAGACTTTTGATGATAACATGTGAACATTTGATCTTCCTGAAATTAATGTAACTATGTGATGCATTGTGCTTGTAACTTTGTGTTATACTTTAGTATAGTCGACACAGCCTGTGCATTTGATGAGTAGTGGAATGCCATGACTGCTTCTTGTCCATAAACAAGCTTAAATGGTGTCGATCCCATCGACTGCTTGTATGTTGTACGATATGCCCATAATATTGCTGGAATTTTATCATCCCAATCATTTTTGTTTATGTTACAAAATTTTAGTAATTCTTTATGTTGAGTTTTATTGAATGATTCAATTGCACTGTTTGCTTGATGGTGATATGTTGTAGTATTTTTATGTTCTATTATAAAGTTCTTTTTTAATTCTTCAGTTATTCCATTAAAAAAATGTGTTCCCCTATTACTGAAGAGAACTTGGGGGTAGTCAAAATGTGTCACTATATTTTCATATTTTAATCTAGCTGCTACTTATTTAGTACATAATGCTACAAGTTCTTCTTTTGCCCTTTTTGTTACATATTTGACTGCAGTTATGATCTATTTTGCACCTATCCTTTTAGCTTTTCTAGGAACCAGACGGACAAAGTCGATAACCCATATTTCAAATGGTAATGATGGAATTATGGAATGAAGTGGCATTTGATTCTTTGGTAGAGGTCAACCCGTTCTTTGACATTTATCACATATTTTCACCCATTATTGACAGTTAAAGAATACCGTCGGCCATTAGAGACTAGATTGCATTATTTTCTAAGCAGTCATCTCTCCTTGATAATGGCCTTTAGATCCCCCTTTATGGGCTTCATCGATAATCACTTCCCTTTCATGTTCTAGGATGCATCTTCAAAGTACTTCATCAATTCCTAGTTCATACAGTTGACCATTTATCAATGTATATGGTTTCGCTTTGATTGCTAATATATTTTTCCTTTTTTCTGATAGTCCTTCTAGTGATTTACCTGTTTGTAAAAAATCATCTATCTTAGCAAGTTCATCTATAACTACTTCAATCCTAAATAGATGTGCATCAGATATATCATCTTCAATGTCTGACGACTCCTCTTGTGATTCTAGTCCTTCACACTTGCATCATATTTGGCAGGTCCTTCACCCTTTGTGGTGAAAAAAGCTATGTGTTAACTTGGAGGAATTCTCCTTTAGCACGGACAAGGTCCAATATCTTGGTTACATTATTGATGAGCAAGGTGTGCATATGGATCTAGATATGATCCAAGTCATTCAAGATTATTTTTGAATTCAGGCTTTTGTGATCCATATTGAACAATTAAGAAAAAACTTTCGGCAGTAATCACATAGGAGAAGTTTTATCGACACATTTCGAACCATTCAGTGTGGTTCATTGTCAGGAAAAGATGGAGAGGTAGATCTTAGAACCAGATTAAATAAAAAGCAATGTAGAGACCCTTAATAATGTTTACAATTATAATAAGCAACTAGTTTTTGAAAAATAATATTTTAATATATGACATCAATTACTAAGATCAAATTATAATAAGTAAAATCAAATATTAAGTTATGGTTCGATATATAGTTAAAGAATAATCTAAAAAGGGCAAAGTAAAACTTTAAACAAGGAGTTAAGGCCCTAAAAAATAATTAAAATTAATGGAGTCAAGACCGCAATAATAATTGTATTTCAAATAATGAATGAAATAATCAAAATAATAAAAGTTCCATGAATAAACAATGAAAATAAAATTAGGAAGACCGAAGCGATGGCAGGAATTTTTGAGCTTAGGGTTTCAGAAGACCGGTTTGGTGCCGCCGCCGCCCCCAAACAACTGCTGGATACTGGAACGGCTTCGAGCCCAGCCGCGGGAGCCTCAGAGCTCGTGGCTACCCTCAGGACTTGGCCTGGATCCTCTGATGGAAAGAAGCATAAGGATTCAAACCAAAGCAATCAGAACTGGAGGTTTCCCCCCCCCCACTTGTCTCGGATCGTTTTCCTCAGGACGGCCCTGGACACCCCTCTTCTTTGTCCGGGGTTATATTTTACAAAAAAACCGATCCACACAGTTACATGTTGATGCGCCCTCCTACGCGGGTGTTTTGCCCTGCGTCTGCGTCAATGGGAAACAGAGCCCTGTACCTCTGCCCCATTTTGATACACTGCGGGCCAGATCTACCGCGCTATGACAGTCTACAAATGGCTTGGTTGAAGATCAATTATGGGGCCGGATATTGGATCAGATTTACCTTTGGTCTGAGGCTCCTCTGTCCTCGGCGGGGACAGCGTTAAATACAGGGTATACTCAGAGCGGCCAGATTGATGAGGCCTGGAAGCTTTTATATGGAATACAGGAGGAATGTGTCAAACCCAAATTGATGACCGAGGCATCCCCCATAGCGGCATCCTCATCAGATCTACATTTCCAAATCTTTATAAAGCCCCCCTCTGGGAAATCAACCCCAATCTGGGTTCGAGCTTCAGACAAAGTCTCAAAACTGAAGAAAATCATCGCCAATCACATTGGCCTCCCGGAAGGATATCAACATCTGCTCTCAGAAGGCAGATCGATACAAGATCACTGGGCAATAGGCCACTACAACATTAAGCCAGGATCTAACATTATTGTCAACATGAGGCTTCGGGGAGGTGCAGCAGCCAGCGGATCACAGATTCTAGGCTCCTTTCGGGATGCAGTTAAGGGGAAGGGAAAAATGCCGGCCAAACCAAATCCACCACCAGAGCAACCAGGGCCACATATAGTAGATCAAAAGTTGGATTATTACGAGCTCAAAGTTACTATACCAGAGGTAAATGCACTACACTCTGAACTCTCAAAACATGCTATTATATGTAGATTTAATGGTTACTGGCCAAAATCCGATGCTTTACATCAATGGATATATTCTCGCTGGACACCAGAATGCGATATATACCTATGTTCAAAAGGGTTTTTCATTGTAAATTTCCACACAGAGGAAGAAAGGGATAGTATCATCAAGGAGGGGCCTTGGTTTTGGGGTAATGCAGGCCTCTTTGTTACCCCTTGGTTTGTTGGTTTTGACGCAAACTCTATGAAAATCTCAACAACACCTATTTGGGTGAGGCTTCACAACCTCCCATTACATTTTTGGCATCATGCGGTACTATTTGCGATTGGGGATTCCTTGGGGAAATTCCTAAAAATTGACGAAGACAGATATAGTAGAGGGATTTTCACCTTTGCCATAATTTGCGTCAAAGTGGACTTGAGTCAGGGGCTGTCAGATAAAATTTCATTAAACTATAACAACACGGAGTGGATACAACCCCTCGACTATGAAAACACTGCATTCAGATGCCGCAGCTGTCGGCAAACAGGACACCTCCAAAATTCTTGCCCACTGGCCAGAAAGAATCCAAAAGGAAACAAGAAACAACAAAAAAAGCCAAATGGGTGGCAGAATACAGAACCGCTGGAAGAAGAGAACATTCAGACAGAGCACACAGCAAACCAAGAGGAACCGGATATAAATATGGAACAGAACGGCACACAGGAAAAAAAAGCACCAGACCCACAAATGGAGGATCATTCTCAGCACCAGAAAATTCCACAGCTGGAAGTTAGTGGCAACAAAAGAACTCATGGATCTGAAGGATTAGAATCTGACAAAGAACCTCCAACGAACACACAAGTATACCAACAGGCCATCATTGTTCCCCCTTCTGACTCTCAGGGTTGGCGTAGGGTGGAGAAGAAGAAGGGCAGAAAAGTATAGGCTTGATGTAGTTGTAAACATAATTTTTTATTTTTATTAGTGGTTTTTGTCCTTTTCACGGACAGCTATTTGCATATGCGCTAAGCATCTACAAAATGTAATTTATTTCAATATGAATATAAATTACGACTTTTTCTACGGGGAAAAAAAAAAGAAAATAAAATTAAAACAAATTAAAAATAATGAAAATTAGTAAAACCCCTTGAATAACCAATAATACCAAAAGTAAAGTAGCTAAAAATAAATAACTAAATAACTAAATAAATAAAATAAGGATACTAAATAAATAAAATAAGATAAAATGTAACACACACACACACACATGTATAATACATAGTCAAAATAAGAGAAATAAAAACAAAAATAAATATAAACTCAATCAAGTTAAAATTATTAAGTTAAATTAAATTAGGAAGACAAGGTAGGGACCCAAAATATACTAATTTTCTAACCATCATCTCTATTAATATTATTAGGAATTCTTTTGATTTCTATGGCTTCCCTAAATTTTCAATGATGGAAATGACCAATCCTAGCAATGACCTGGGCCTCTCCATCTTGTCTTAACAATCAATCACACTGGATGGTTCGAAACATGTCGACAAAAATTCTCCTATGTGATTATTACCGATTTTTTTTCTTAATCATTCAAGATTAGTCAGCCCCAATGACTTTGGAAAAACTTAACATCTTCTTGGGCTTTGCTATTTTTACCAAATATTCATGTTGGAGTTCTCTTATATTGCTTGACTCTTAAGTAAAGTGCCCAAGGGGTAGAGATTTTTTTTTTTGGTTTGAGTCGCAAAATATGGCATTCAATGAAATAAAACACCTTCTTTTCTCTACATCATACCTCACCCTACCTGACTTGTCACATCCATTTTATATTGAAACTGATGCCTCTTACTATGATATTGGTGCAGTCCTCATTTAGCAAGGACATCCAATAGCCTATCAAAGTGAGACACTCTATGATACTATTTGAAGATACCCCACCTTTTATAAGGAGATATATTTCATCATGTAGGCCTACTGAAAATGGAAACATTATATTTTTGGATAAGGATATGATCATCCACACAGATCACATCCATGTTCAATTTATGCAGATAGAAGGGAAGTTACAGAAGGATCGCCATAAAAACTGGTCCACATACCTACAACAATTCCATTTTAACATTAAATACAATAAGGGTAGAACCAATCATGTCGCAGACTACCTAAGTTGACTCTCGATTGTGGCATTAACAACCATTCTCAATTCTTATGGGATCGAGACATCTAGATGGCCACATCTATACAATAGTGACTCAAAATTCACTACCACATACCATATGTTGATGGAAGGAAAGAAAGTTCTATACTTCTACCTCAATGATGCACTGTTGTTCTACCTATAAAACCTTTATGTTCCTTCAAGTAAGCATGCTAGGCTGATCTAATAAACACAATATAGTCGGGTAGCATGGAACTTTGGTGTGGAGAAGATAGTGGCAGTACAATAAAATGTAATTTTATTAGCCAAGACTTTGACAAGATGTTTGCATGTATATCAAGTCTTGCACTACATATGTTATTGCCAAACCAACCATTAAGAAGTAAGGCTTATACACCCATCTTCCTACTCCTAATTGGCATTGGGAATCCATCTCGATGGACTATATATCCAACCTTCCTTCTACCAAGCATGGTAATTACTGTGTTTGTGGTTGTTGGTATATTTTCTAAGAAGTCCATCCTAATTGCCTATAAGAAGAGTATTAAAGTAGAATCCATTGCCAAGCTCTTTTTCAAACAAGTGTGGGTACATTTTTGTATCTCGTAGAAAATCATATCAAATCAGGATAGAAAGTTCCGAAGTGTATTATGGTCAAGTCTTTGGTAATTTTTAGACACTAAGCTCACAAAATCAATTATCTTCCACCCCCATACTGATGGCGAGAAACAGGTTGTCATAGGATGATCATGCATGTTTTTCACATGTTCAAATACAAGAATCCATGCACATGAGATGAAAGTATCCCCTATGTTTAGCAAAACTAAACAAATCTATCCATGGATCAACTAACCACAACCCTTTTTAGATGGGCCTAGGATTTCAAACATTAGGTCCCACTGATGTTGCACTTCCCCTTGCAACTACACAGAAAAAATTTGCACACATTCAATATGAAGGTGACAAATCTAAAAATGTTATTGAACATATTCAACACATCTACTAGCAATTACATGATATTTTTCAGTAATTGAATACTAAGTATAAACAATCCCATGGTCAGTATCAGGTTCCACACAAGTTTTAAGTGGGAGACAGGGTTTGGTTGCATTTGTAGAAGGAATGTATTGTAGGGGCACATTGAAAGGTTTATCCACTCCGTTATGCACCTTACACCATCACCAAGATTGTGGGTGACAATAATTTTGAGCTATTTATCCCCCCCCCCCTTCCTTGGCCGACACCCATTATTTAATGTGGATTTCCTTCATCCATACTTTCCACAACTATTGGACATAACAAAAATTGTAGAGTGGCTGACACCGATAGAGCTCAACATATATTGCATTGAACATGACACAACTAATTAGATCATGGAAACACAAATTAAGAGCACTCACCAATATAGGATCCAACTGTATCAAGTTGTCAAAGAAGGCCAACTCCTGCACTAAGTGAGGGGCCAAGTTTAAGAGAAGTTTCCCCATCTCATGGAGAAATTAAACACAATGAATATAATTAATTTCTAAGGTTGTAGGGCTGATCCAAGTGGATATAGGTGTCCACCCACCTATTCCACTGACTCATAGCACAATTTTCCTTTTTTGGCTATTTTTAGGTCCTAAACTTCCTGGGCTGTTTTGAGGCCCTAAACAACATTTTTTGGGGAAAAATTATGACATCAATCATAAATTTCCATTGGCATTCAAAAAATGTACTCCTCGAATACACATTTCCAATGAGGTATCGTGCGTACCAAACAATGATCATATACAAAAGTTACGACCCTAAGAAGTTGATGTTCCAACTTACCCCATCGGGGCCCATTAGCCTTTGGAACTTCACTCCTCATTATAACATAATTTAACAAAGGCGCATTGTGATAACATCTCATATTAGAGATAACGTACCACCGTTTGAGCTAGTTTTCTTTCATTATGCATGTATATGGCTTTAGCATCTTCAATATATTATTTAAATCAAGTTTCATTGTATATCTATGTTTTGGTTATGAATATGTATTTCATTTTGTTCCCTTCATAATTTTAGATCAATTTTATTAATATTATGTTGGTTTAAAGATTCAAAGTGACCTTCATTAATGATGTTGTATAACAAAACCCTATTCCTTACAACCCATCAGGACGCAATATTTAGGAAATGAAATCATCTAACATGTTTATTCATTTTTCCGGTTTAAAAGGAACACAAAGTTTAACAATTTTTTTCTTGGCAATGAGGGTATGAGAGAGATATTTTAATAGACCTATGTATATGGGTATCGAGGATTTTATCTTAATTTAACTATGACATGGATATAATTGTTTATAATGAATAGGGAAGAAGAAGCTTGATATAGTCTAAGCATGTATTGAAAAAGTAAAATATGGTGTTTTTCAAAGGCAAATGAAAGAGGAAGCATAATAAATATTAACAAGTGAGAATTAGATAATAAATTGGGATAAATATACTAGGTGTACGAAAATATCACAAAACAAACTGGATATATTGGACATCTAGTGGAATTAACTGGTTGAGGTAGGGTTGGAGGGTAGCATGTATAATTTGAAAGGTGTATTTAGAGGGGGTTTAATGTATCAGTTTTGGAAGATAAAAAAGAAATTAGGGGCGTGTTTAATATCCCATGAACAAAGATGTTATGCCACAAGTTTACATAATCAACTCCCATGTTACAACATTTATAATTTAAATTAAGAAGTGTATAGTGGATCTCTCATGGAGAAATCACTACTATCACTACGAGATAGTAGTGATTTCTCCATGAGAGATCCACTATGAGTATAGCCATTGAGAAAAGGATCAAGATAGATTATATATTGTTACTAAAAGTGATTAAAGGTAAGGGGAAAATGTATAAACAAAACCAAATCAAGAGGTACAAGAAGAAAATTAGGAACTAAGTGAAGAAGAATAAGAAGATAGAGAAATAATTGTATGTCCAAAAGATTAGCTGTAGAGTTGGAAGAAATTGATTAGTTGTAGAGTTGGAGGAAATAGTTGGAAGAAATTTATTAGCATGTAGGAGAATTAATTTAAGGGTGTAACTAAAAGTTAGAAAGTTTATGAGAAAACTAAATTCTAACATCCAAATGTTCAACACAATGAATGGTTCATTGCTTCCTCATTGACATTCCTTTGTTGCAACAACCACTAAGGTACTGGAGTTTATAATGAAGTTAGAATTAAATAAAAAATTAAATAATTACACTTTTTAATTAATTATTTTAATAAAAATATATTATTATTATTTTTTATATTTTTAAAATAAAATAAAAAACATTATAATAACTAGATGAAAAATATACATAAATTTAATAAAATTGAGTATTTAATTTTGTATGAAAATCATTGCACATACATCTAAAGTATAATATTATAGAAAATTTAACTCGTTAATATTAGAGAAAATTTAACTGGTTAATATTAGAGAAAATTTAACTTGTTAATATTGTATTGATATTTTCATTAACAATATTAGTACAAACCACCCGGATGCGAGTGATTTAATGAGCCGTTAATGCCCATACGAGTGACGCCGGCATCGGGCATCATCGTGGAGCAAGTAGGTGATTTATGGCAGCGCATTAAATGCCATTAATGAGAAATTGGATGTACAACATGCGGAGTAAGTTCTTCAAGATGATGAGCATACGATTCATTTTAATTGCCCAGAGCTCGACATTCTCTCTGGCTCATTTTAGCAGAGACATTCCCGGTCAAATTGGTTCACAGGAGTTAGGTGCAGAGTTGAGCATTTGGAAGCCATCATGGCTCCATAGAAGCCCGCATCTGGCCAGCCTCAAGCATTTAATTACGGTTCCTCTGGCTCGCATCTGGTATGGTCAATGTTTTTTCTTTTGGTATATAATTGTAATAGGTCGTGTTACGGTGTCTGTTGAAGCTGCTTGGGCAGGGTGTGGGACTCATTCAGACAATTCTGGAATCTATTTAGGGGTTCTAAGTTCTATCTGTGCGGTGCTTTCCCTGGGAGCTCTCTACTCTGAGTACTGTTATCCTCTGTTTATTTCAAATTGGGGTGGGTCGTTCTTCTTCCTCCTACAACCCTTTTGTTCTCTCAGTTTATCAATCATTGATGCTATGGCCCGACGTCGAGGAATTTCCCGGAGGGGTAGTAGTTCAGGCACTCGTGGGGGTGTTAGAGGAAGGGGAGGTCCTGTTCCACGATGCATTTCCCCGCTAGCTTCTGTCTCGCCGGCCTCACCGTCATTCGACCACTCTGGTCCGTCCCTCTATAGTTCTTTCCACTCCTCCCGTTTCACATTTAAAAGCAAGCTAAACAAGCCTACTATCTCGGCTATTATCACAGTCATCTTCTCAGAGGAAGAAGATGACCTCTCTGGCTCTGATGAACAATCCATGGACAGGACTCTCTCTCAGAATTCTAAGGATTCTCAAGGAAGCATGGCAGAGGATATCCTCAATCTTCCAGAGGTGCAGCAGGCTGAAGATCATGAAGAGGACGCGCGTCTTCAGCAGACTCCTTCACACGAGGAGCTCATTCCTTGTGCACCGGCGCAGTTCTCAGGCACTCTTCTGTATCCGGTGATGCCTCCTGGTCACAGTATTATGGATGTCGAAGACAATGTGATGATTGAATGGGTCAGCTCTCCTAGCAAAGCCAATGATGCAGATGCAGAAGTACCACATCAGGTTGAAACAATCAACAGCGGAGAATGATGGAGCAGATCGGACGGTGGTGGAGGATTTCAGAAGGGCCTTTTTTGCTGAACTTTACGTCCCGAAAAGTCAGAAATGATGACGTATGTAGAGAGCCACGCGTCAACAGGAGATTATATCGGGCTCGCTCATACAGAATCTGCTTGCTGGTCGACGGCGGCCCGATATGCTAGCGGTTTCGGCTAAGTGGTTTTGTGTTGCCGTTGTTGTCCACGTCCGTATTTTTCTGTATAATTCTCCATCGTCTTCTAGTTTTTGGTTTTTGGTGGTGGTGTCTAGTTCTACAGAGTCTTGGGCTCTCGTGTTTTATCTATGTAAACAGACAGTCAAGAGTTGATGGCAGAAGCTTTTTTGATAGAGGGCTGGCTTTAGCCCCCTCAGAGGTTCCAACCTCTTTGTAAATATTTTCCTCTTTTATTTATACATAATAGAATAGTCTTTACTCAGAAAAAAAAAAAAAACAATATTAGAACAAACCAAAAAAATAAATGACTTGTTTCCCTATTTTTAATTTCTTAAAGGTTATGAATGATTTTTTCTCTTAAATATAAAATAAATATTAAACGAGAATTGAGATATAAAAACAAATATGTTAGATATTATTATTTGTTATTAAAAATGATTGAAAAAAATTGTTTAATTAAATTTTATTTTTATTATTAAAAAATGAAATAACAATTTTTAATATTTCTATTATTATTAGTTTGATAATAACTAATAATATATAAATAATATTTTTATATGACTTAGAAATTTAAATAGGTTAAAAATAAATATTATTTTTTTATAAACCTTTAACAACACAGTTTTATAAAAAATATTATTTAAAACATTATATAGAATATTTCATATATCAAACTAATAATATATAAATGTTTTTGTTAAATATTTTAATAAATAATATTTTTATATCACTTAAAAATTTAAATATGTTAAAAATAAATATTATTCATTTATAAACCTTTAACAAAACATTTTTATAAAAAATATTAATTAAAACATTATATAGAATATTTCATAACCTAAATTAAACGTGGGTGATAATCAAATATTTCATCTATCTCAATTGTCGTAAGTTTATATTTCAACAAATCTCTTATCTGAAGATCTGAACCATCTGAACCATTGGTGGGTGTTTTTAGGGGATTTTATTATTATTATTATTATTATTATTATAATATACTTTAATATCATGAAATTTAGAATGTTTTAGAGTTATGTTTATATTTAATATAATAAATATTTAAATGAGAAAATGTAGTTTTTATTGTGTTAATGCGTAAGTGGAGTTAATTTTTTTATTAAAAGATATAGCATATTTATTAAATACTAAAAATAATATATATTTTGTTAAATATTTTAATAAATAATATTTTTATATCACTTAAAAATTTAAATATGTTAAAAATAAATATTATTCATTTATAAACCTTTAACAAAACATTTTTATAAAAAATATTAATTAAAACATTATATAGAATATTTCATAACCTAAATTAAACGTGGGTGATAATCAAATATTTCATCTATCTCAATTGTCGTAAGTTTATATTTCAACAAATCTCTTATCTGAAGATCTGAACCATCTGAACCATTGGTGGGTGTTTTTAGGGGATTTTATTATTATTATTATTATTATTATAATAGACTTTAATATCATGAAATTTAGAATGTTTTAGATTTATGTTTATATTCAATATAATAAATATTTAAATGAGAAAATGTAGTTTTTATTGTGTTAATGGGTAAGTGGAGTTAATTTTTTTATTAAAAGATATAGCATATTTATTAAATACTAAAAATAATATATATTAAAAAATAATAGAATCAATTAATATAATAGTGTAAGTATTTATTGTAAATCATCTTCATTTCCTAAAGTAAATAAATGTATGTTATTCATATATATTTGGTCACTCTTTAAATACGAAGGAAATTTCTCTTTTTATTTATTTTTATTTTTTTAAACCTTTTTTTTTCCTCTTAGTTGAAATTAATTTTTAATGTAAATTATTAAAAGATCAATTAATGAAATAAAAACTCATGTGATATTATTTTTAGATTTAGAGTTGATTTTATGTTTTTTATTTTTTAATGGTACTAGTAATCAAGGTCGTAATGTCAATTAATTTGTAATTTTAACTAAAAAAATAAAATAAAATAAGATAAAAATTAGACAAACTTGAAACCCACTTAAAAACCAAAGAAAAAGAAAAAATGTATACAAATTTTAGATTCTGATTTTTAAGGTTTTTTGTAGTCGTAATATTTGGTCTTTAATGCCATGGTTGAAAAAAAAGTTGGAATTTTAGTGCTAAAAAAAATGTGATGCTATGTATCACTTTTGCATTTGGGGGTGTTTTTTCATGTCTTTTGTGGTCATGATATTTTAATTTTAATGACATCGTTGAAAAGTGTTAGAATTTTAATGTTAAAAAAATGTGATGTTATGTCATCACTTTTGCATTTGGGGGTGTTTTTTCATGTTTTTTGTGGTCATGATATTTGGTTTCTAATGCCATGGTTGAAAAATGTTAGAATTTTAACCCAAAAATGAAAAAGAATTATGTTGCACCATCGCTTTTCTAAACAATCATAAAAATTAATTTCTCATTAAGTTGATATCTTTGTTAAATATATGTTTTATATTATCATAGTTTTGAAACATGTCCAGGGGAATATAAAAGTGTGTGAACACTAAAAAGAATAATGGCAGTAGAGAATGGGTGTTATTATAAAGATTTAAAAAAAACGGTGAAATGTGTGTACATATAAAGATGTATATGTAAGGGATGCATGTTTCTTTTAATTAAATGCTTTGAAGTTATAGCAACATATAGAATTAAAGTAAACGTATTTTATTCAAGAAAATATGTTGAGAAAAAACAACATGAACTAAGATTTTAAGGAAAAACACCTAATATATTAACAAATGTATTGAAAGGAAACAAAAATGATGAGTCATAATGATTGACAATTCCTAAGGAAAATATCAATAAATGAAAGTAAAAATGTGTCAACTAACCATAATGAACAATCATATCAAGAATTTAATGTAAATAAACCCATTACAACAAGTGGAAATTTGTATTTAGGAGGTGTTACAACATTATTTAACACCAACATGTATCTAATGCCCATACGAATTTCATACTCATCACTTGCAACCACTGCTCACCCTAAAGAAACTTCAAAATGCATCATTTGCCATCTACACATTCTTCCCCTTTAAGAAAAGTGTGTGTACATGCTCCTTGCCTTCAAAACTGGTGTGCATCTTGGAAATTGTGAAAAAATAATAAATGTTAAAAATTATGTGCCCTTGAATGGGGTATATGAGGACTCTAGACATCGTGGACATCTACTTCAAGGCGAGGAGCCTCTATTGTGGCCACAAGAGGAAGGGGTACCAGAGAGGAGAACATGGATGGGTACATGGCCAACTATTGTCCGATGAAAGATCACAAGACTAGAGGCAATCTCCCTATCAAGGAAGTGACATAAGTTACTCTTCACATGATTCTCTTCACCATTACTCGAGTAGCAGGTTTGATAAGGCCCCACCCGGCTTCAAGAGCACAAGTGGATGTTGTAGTGAGATATATGGATTCAACAATGTTTAGCTAGAGAGTAGGGTTTCTCACCAACATGAGGGACCAGATGAAAAATGAAGAAAAATAAATTAGAACAAGTTTGGTTATCATAGCATTCTTGTTTAATTCTTCCTTGAAAGAGTGACCCTAATGCAACCATGAGTATCCACACCATTTCTAGGTCCATCTAAGCCATGTATGAGTTGATGCACTAATATTATGGCCACACTAGGAAGAGGATAATTGATACACTGGTTGAATGATCCAAATTGGATCATTATATTTTCTGTCATCCATCTTGATCCTTTAAGAGTGGAAAAAGAGGATGAATTAGCTTAGAGGACCTTTTTTACCCGCTAGATCTAATTTGGGAATTTGGGGTATAAAACCTTTTGGGAGCATTTTGAGGCAACAAATAATGTTTTTTGGGGGAAAAACTATGCTCCTTAAGAATATCAATTTTTTCTCTTATTATACACAATAAAAAATTTCCAACGATTCAAGAAACATCTCAATCAGAGTCATTATGCAAAAGTTATGCTACTTGGAAGTTGACCTTGTTTGTTTCAGCCATCATAATTCAAGAGAATGTCGCGTCAACTCCCAATATTCATGGAAATGGGATAGCTATGTGATCATGATGAATAAGACTCTCGAAGATTCCATATTGTATATCTAGTTAAGAGTTGATGGAGTCAAACCTAACCACTAACAGGCTATTGGGTTGTGTTGTAATTGACTCACTAGGAGGAAAGGGGGTTCCATTTTTTTCAAGTGCATTCGTTCCATAGATGAGCAGAGTAGCCTAAGGATAGAGAGAGAGAACACTAAAAGGATTTGTGCACTATAATAGCCCATAATCCACATACCTTACTTCTTTGTACCCACAACCATTTTCTATTCAGAGAAAGAGAGCAGAACAACCTCACCTTCCAACTAGGTTTTCTCCTGAAAGTGTTTCCCAGGTTATATATTGTGTCAATCATGGTTTGTGAGTTTTTATTTCATTGTTCTCTATTTTACTCATAATTATAATTTGGATTCATACACAATAAACAATAATTTATAGATCCATAAATCTAAAGAGAAATGAACCCTAATAGTGTAGGTTTCATATTTTTAAGTATAATTTTATCAGAGTTGTTGTGTCGAACTTTTCAATGGAATATCCATGAAAATTTACAGGTTTGAGGACTTCTTTGGTTGGTTTGAATAGAAGTACATAGTTATAGACTACTATACATATGATAGCACTGAATACCACTATGATGTGGACTCTTCCCCTGAGCTCACAATGGGGGGACATTGGTAGGTAAATTATATTTTGATTTTTTCATAGTTTCTAATATTTTTGTATTTTTATCATATATGATGAAATTGGTGGTACATTGTCACTAAAATTTTACATGTTTTGTTGACATATATGTGGCACCTACTCAACACCCTAGGCAATTTCCATTTTTTCATTGAGCAATAGACATGAGGGATGCATCTAAGGAGGAACTAGAGGAGGAGGAAAAATATGAGCTATGCTAGCTGATGCACAACATAGAAGGTTTAACTATGGGGGTACCGCCCATAGCCACTTATGATATTTTTCTTCACTTGCAATGGCACATTGTGGGGGTTTCTAGTCGACTGAGAATCCTCCTACTACGATATTACATGTTGTAATATGTTATCGATAACATGGAGATGATTAATATTTCTCACATTTAATTTATATAGGTTTCCTTTTAGATTTGTTAGGCATGTATGCCACTTATATGGGCTTATAGGCCTAGCCCTTAGAACCAAGTTTTGGACATTGTTCTAGTTTTGTGATGTTGGTGTAATAAAATTTGGTATTTATGTGTGTGTGTGTGTGTGTTTTGCATCAATTGATGGTGTTTAAAAACAACAAATAAGTAAAATTGCATATATCCTTTTTGCAGAGATAGAGTGTGGGGGATATCATTTTGTATAAATATTTGTAAATTTTTATTTTATATATATATAATTTTTCAATTTCTATAATTTATTATAACTCAATTTTAATTAAATAATTTTTATATAATTATATTTTTAAATTAGTAATTATATATATATATATATATATATATGATTAAAGAATATTTTGAATGGTGATAAAATGTCTCTTAAGTGATATTCTAATCTAAATAATAATATTTTTATCAGAAACGTATTTTTACTTTTGAAAACAAATTAATAAAATTAATATTTCTAATTAGAAAATAAATTTAAAATAGAAATAAAATTTATCACCTAACAATTTGTCATTCCACTTCATATATATATATAGATATACATATACATATATTAAAATAATAAAAAATAATAAAAATAATTAAAACTATTTTCTTAATTTCTTTAATAAATTTAATTAAATAATTTTTTTTATATAATTATATTTTTAAATTAATAAATATTTTATGTATGAATAAAGCACAAATATGCATTGGTAAGTGTGTAAATGAGAGGTACAAATTAACTCATGTATTTGAGAGCTAAGACCCATATAAGGAAAATCTAATGATAGTAGAAGAAAACCAGCTAGAAATTATAAATGCCATTCTAAAGATTTTAATGATCTTTAGAATTGTTTCGACTTGTAGCGGTAATTCGGTCAATCCATGAACAAGAATATGCACACCTTTAACCCATTATTAATCCAAGCTGTGGGGTTCACATGCATCAGTCTCCATTTCAAAGTATGCATTGATTTCTGAAAGGAACTATTCAATATCTAAGTTAAAAGAAATAACCCATTACAGTAAAGATTAATAACCCAGAATTATAACCGTGAAAACAGAAATAAGAGTCAATTCTTTTAAGAACTACCCAAACTGAACGACTATGCATTATATGAACAACTATGCATTATATGGATGCTTGGTATCCAAACCCTTATCGGGTAAGATATTGACTACAAGCCGTTCAAAGAAAAGAAGAACATGGTAATCATATTAGAAAAGTATAAACATACACTGAAGTATTCAAACCCTCTGATAGGTTATACATAATTTCATACAATCAAAACAACAGTATAAATATCAGGCTCAAGATTGGGCGCAAACATTCCCCATCATTTTAGTCTACCATAACCCTAAGATCTATGTATTTTCTGGACAACTCTAATACTTCGGCTATCGATCTAGCTAATACACTAATATAAATAAAAACCCAACAATCTACCAATCCTCCATTTAAACTGAGATTGCCTTGGGGAACTCACCCGACAACCGGAGAGGAACCAACCTATACACGAAGGCAGAAACCATGGTCAGGACGCAACTTTTCTCCAAAAGAATGACCTCTGAGTATTCATGCTTAAAACCCTCCATAGGGCATACCTACAGACGGTTAACATACTAATGTAAGCCTGAGAAGTAATCGAAAGAAGTATTAAGGAAGAAATACGAATGCAGACAAATGAGTTTACCTGATGATGAAGTTGTCGAACAACAAGCGTCCCTCTGCACTTGAAATCGACACTTTATTATATCAAGCTCTCATAAAAATAACAAGGAACCCTGTATGAGATACGCAGGCCTGCATATGTTACCTCTGGTTATAGAGAGAAACCATGACACATCCCTCCAACACTGAGAACCAGCTATCAACAAACCCACATGTGCAGGGGCCGAATAAAGGGTTCATGATTACGAACGTAAGTGCCAATCGATAGAAAAGAAACAATGAAACAAGATGGAAAGTAGGCCTATTTATGTGTTACCTGTGTGTATGATGAGGGTGTTTCTGCCATTCCACCTTCAGGGCACATGCAGTTGCAGAGCCATTTCTCACCACTTCTTCACAAACAAATGACCCCGACTTCGCCGAGAATGGCACTTTCCTACAATCTACAAACCCAAATCATTGAGACCGTAGATCTATTCAGATCCAACGATGGAATTTTTGCCAAATGCAAGGGTTCACGAGTATTCCGAATAGTTGGACGCAATACCATTAATGATGGACTGTAATGACAATGAAGTGAGGACTGTGGTGACAGGAAACAGCCTCAGGGCTCTCCCACCTTAATTGAGGGGAGCCTTCTAAGGGATGCTAGCGTGGGAGGCGTTAATACCAGTTACGTGGTAGCATTATTCCAATGTCTAAGTTAGCATAAAGTGCAAACTAAAGGGTAACAACCATAATGAACATTATGATATGCGCTGGGGATTTGACATATAGTCAATTCATATAGTTGATAAGGGATTTGAGTCCATAATGAACATTATGATATGCGCTGGGGATTTGACATATAGTCAATTCATATAGTTGATAAGGGATTTGAGTGCCACAATAATGGAAGAATAGTCTTTAAGATTTGAAGTAGAATGAAGAATGAGATGTGGGTATATAAGACAATGGAGAAAATTACATTCAAATTTTGTTAAAATTTTATTAGTTTTTTATTTTTAGAATTTTTTTTACTAATTTAATTATATTAATTGAAATGGAGGTTAAGTGATATGTAGTAGATAGTACCTTCCACTTAGTTTAAATATAGCTAAATTAGAGTATGGAATGTCGAGAAGTTGCAAGCTAATCAATTAAAGACTTCATAAAAAAAATAGATATAAAAGTGAAAATGTTGTGCTAAAGTGGTCCTGTATTTCTTTTGTAGTGTTCTATTCAAATTGATCTAGAGAAAATTAGTTTCAATTGAATGAGATTTCATTTCCAATGTTCATGGGCATTGTATATGATTGATATAGAGATGAATGAAATTGTGTTTGTGACAGTGAAGATAGGGGAATATGGTACAAATTTTTTCTTGTTATCTCTCAAATGATGTCCTGTTTCAAACATGACTTCTTTCTTTTACAAAGAAAAATGGAGTTATGATGATCAATACCTTTCCATACTTAGAAATTCCTATCAAGATTAGCTAAGCATCCTTTCTACTATGGCATGTTGGCCCTGATTAAGGAAAATATTTATCTTATGTTATATTAAATTGGTTCTAACATGCACAAGATTATGATCAATGATATGACATAAAATTGGCTCATGGCTATTGGTTGGGATTTAAAATTGTACCATTGGTAAGGAATAGAGAAAATGTGTATTACTCATCGATAATTTCCATAATGTCGATGTAGTAACATAAATGATACATTCAACCAATTGGAGAGGTTGTTTTCCAATGCAACCTTTTTATTATTTTCCAATGCAACCTTTTTATTATTTGTGATTGAAGAAATTTCATGAGGGGTTGAAGAGCCAGAGAAGCAAACAAACTATGAATCATCCATCTTGATGATTTCCTTGCTTCAAAATATATTAAAGGGTCTTTCCCAAGGGTTGCGAGAATGTGTCCCATATATTTCCATATCACTACAAGTGGCATGCTAAAACAAAAAGAGGAAATATTGCCCAACGACTACAAGAATGTGTTCCATATATGTCTACATCACTGCAAGTGGTATGCTGACACACAAAGAGGAAAAATTTCTTTTTGTATATGAATCTTGAGAAAATTATATTTATTTTCTCCATGGACAATGCACTTCCCATCCCCATATGTTCAGATACACTCAAGTAATGAAAGGAAAGTTGATCAAGTAATGAAAGGAAAGTTGATCAGTGTATCAAAACCTAATACCTGTAATATTTAATTTAGTTGAAATACAACTAAATTAAAAGAGATGACTTAAGGAAACATTAAAGATAACCCTTTTCATATTAGAAAATCTAGTTAAAATTTAAACACAATTATAATACTAACGTTAGTAATTCAACAACCATGATTCATAGCACATGATTCATAACACACAATTCAGAATGTTCTTGATTGATTGTAAGGTGGTGGATAACAATTAAATGCAAAATCCAACTAAAACTGGATATTGAGAGTGACAAATCAGTATTAAATTTGACTTGCAAAGGCATCTAACTTCATGTACTAGATAGATCAAGTGAGAAATTTTTGACTCTCAAGGAAAGTTAGATAAAAATTCATATACAACTCTGTGTGTCCCAAGAAAATCCTTTGCATTAGTCTTCATATTTTTGTTTGATTTCCTCATAAATTTGTTGCCTTTGATGAATAAGTTGTGTTTCATGACAAGATGATAAATTATATGACAACTAACAACACAATGCAAATGATATTGGTAGCTTTGCCATATTTATACCATATTTTATTTCTACCATGGTAATTATTTAATTATGATAAATATATGTATAAAACACCGTAACAAGCACTTCAAGGTAATAAACTTCCATCAGAGTCATTAAAGTTTACCTATTATTAGGTCATTCACCGAAAATGATTGAATCTTACCTACAAATGCATATAAACCTATTATTAGGTCATTCACCAAAAATGATTGAATCTTACCTACAAATGCATATAACTTCATGGACCAGATACATTAGCTGAGACTATTTTTGACTCTCAAGAAAAGTTGGATAAAATGTCACTTATGTTTATTCTTCCACATGTAACTCTGTGTGTCCCAAGGAAATCCTCACACTGCCCATGCTATTTTTGGTTCATTTCCTTAGAGATTTGTTTCCCTTGATGAATAAGTTGTGTGTCATGACAAGAAGATCAATTGTGACAAATAACAACACAATATGAATGATATTGCTAACTTTTCCATATTTATACCATATTTTGATTTTACCATAGTAATTATGATAAATGTATGTAGAAAACATCATAGCACAGGGTAATAAACTTCCATAAGCACTGCTAAAGTTTCCCTATTAATAGGTTATTCACCTAAGCACAAAATAATAATTGTTGTCGAGAACAGATAACATGGAAACCAAGCATGAAGAACAATGAAATGTAGTTTCCTCTGAGAAAATATGAACAATTCAAATTCTTACGAATTAAAAAACTCAAATATAGATGAAAATGCAAATTTAGTCCAAAAAAATCAAAACCATACCTTTGAGAAAAATGAACAACACAACTTAGGAGCCAAGTACCATCATGTAGCAACATAATCCTGTAAACCACAAAGTTGTATATTCAAACACATCTAACACATTACCTCAAGTAAAGCATTAAATTCAAACATGTCTAATATAAAATAAAATAAAATTATTGACAAAAAATTATTCTATTATGAACCATCAATAAAAAAATAAGTCTACAAAGCCATATAGTGCAGAAGGTTGTTGTAAGAGTGCCATTAAAGACAACTCCTACTAAGCCAAAGTAACAAATTTTGAGCCTACAGTCCACATTGAAAAAAAGGTTCTTTGGCTTAAGCACCTGATGAAACATATTTTCTAAAAAACAATATAGCTCCAACAATGAGAATAGAAGTGTTCGATATACAACACAAATTTTAACATTAAACATGCATTAACACGTGCTCAAATCTTATTTGAAAGGATATATATTTTGGTACACTAAATAAATGTTAAGGCCATGTAAACATGTATTCAATGATAAAAAGACATTATTTATCAAATATGAAAAATTGGAAATTCTACAGTAAAGTTAAACTAAACTTGTCTGCAAAACCCACAAGGCACGTAAAAGTTCATGAATTATGATACTGTAAACTTGTGCCACTATAGTCCTTGTACCATACAAAATATAATGTCAAAATCAATATATATTAACTGAAAATAAAATAATTTCACAATCTTGAAAGGATTCAACCTCCTTTCGATCTGCCATGTAGGCGTGGAAGGCGAATAAGGATTATTTCTTACAGGATAATGTAGGGAACTAAAATTCCAACCATTTATTACTACCATAAGAGACAATGGATTCGAATCAATTACTTGAAATGACTAAAATTTACCTTAACGTAATAGCATAAGGCCTCATCATATTGGTTTTAACATAATAGCAGAAGGCCTCATCATATTGGTTCCATGCAAAACTAGTACTGAAATTTACCTTAAAACAAGGAGGGCTGCGGTGCAGCTAGTCCCTGCCATATTCTTTTGTTAGTTGCAGTATTTAGCAAGCTTGTTCAGCGGTTTACGAACATGAAGGTGCTAGATTCTAGTATGAATAATAGCTTTACAATTTCATGCGCTCGGAAATAGCTTTACAATTTCATGCGCGTGTACCTGGACCAGTCATCTGTTATTAAACCGTTGAGAGCAGATTGGCCATGTAGCAGGCAAATCGGTGATATAGCTGGAGTAAGCACATATTTTCGCAAAGTTACTGGTCTTTGTAGCCGGAGTGAGGACGTATTTTCACAAAACGCCCGGTAACAAAGTATGGAAAGTTGCTTTTCCCACTGTGTGACGTATGCGGTGTTCGCCACGCTGCGATTTCAGGCATCAAATATGACACCACTACTCTCATGCGGCCGCGGACGCCATTTCAAATTAAATATTAATTGCCGTAGGCAAAAAGGGCTTGGATTCGATCCTGGAGGCAGCGGCATTTAGTATGCCCATGAATCTTTAGTGCCCCTGTATAGACGTAACTTTCGAACCCTTTATCGGTCTTACGCAGGGTGAATCCATGGGCCAATGCAAACCCGCTAACATGGGGGAAACACTTCTTGTCGGTCATGAGTGAGATTTCCTTCGCCGTTGGGAAATAACAAGGGTTCCGATCCCATTTTGCTGATGTTATGTGTATTTAACAATTAAGCTCAATGATGATGTCGTATTCATTCAAATACCTCTATCAGATTTAATGAAACCTGGGTACGTATTCCAATGCCTACCAGCTTGATTGAAATCAGAATTAAAACCGATGTTATGTGTATTTAACCATTAAGCTCAATAATGATGTCGTATTCATCCCTTTGCATGTATTGTGAACAGTTGTGAACATAGCTTTAAGGTTCGCGAGCAAGTGACATTTGCGTTGTATTGGTAAGTTCTGTGACGGCTGTAAGCACTTTTAGCAACACTATGTCAGTCTGGTCTCCGGTTCAAAAGCCAGCAACTAGTAGAACAATGGCTGAAGTTGTTGTTAGTGATATTTGTGTTATATTCGTAAATTCTGCCTCTGTGTCACGGCTTCTGGTACTGTGCTTCACTCTGTTCGCTGTTCGAACATCTTGTAGCTCAAGCTTTGAAGAAAGAAAGTGAAAAAGAAAAGGAGCAATGGCTATGCCCAGTTCAACGACTGCCGGTGGCGCACAAATGGTTCCGGCAACCCCTTCTTTTGCCAGAAAGTTTAACATTTTGAGGCGACCCGGATTTGGCAATTCTGGACAGCCTATTTCCCTCTTGGAAAATCATTACAGGGTTCGGTTTCAGAACAAGGAGTTGTTCCATGCCTCTGTGTCAGGGCTTCTGGTAACGTGCTACGACTAGCGGTGGTGCACAAATGGTTTCGGCAACCTCTTCTTTTGCCGGAAAGTTTAACATTTTGAGGCGACCCGGCTTTGGCAATTCTGGACAGCCTATTTCCCTCTTGGCAAATCATTACAGGGTTCGGTTTCAGAACAAGGAGTTGTTCCATTACGATGTATGTATCTTTCTCCTTTTCTTTTACCGTCTCTTTTTTATGCGAAAATTCATGTCAATGTCTCGAATGATCTTTTTGGCTTTAACCGCGTAGGTTACCATTGAGCCGAGGCCTCCTAAGGGTTTCCAATATAAGATTATGTATGAAGCATTCAAGAAGTACCCTGAGGTCCCTGCTTATGATGGGCAAAAGAGCCTCTATACAGCCAAGCCTCTCAGCGACAAGCAAGTGGAACTGGACATAGCTGACAAATCAAGGTCTCTGGGTTCTAAAAATGTTCATGTGATTGCTGCCGATGTGACCAAAGAAGAAGACTGTAAGAGATTCATAGACGAGACTATAAATATCTATGGTTGCTGTAAGATCCCTTTCTGAGCTTTAAAATGTTCTTGTAGTCCTCTGTGTATATTCTATGTTCTTTTGGTATAATAGAAATTCTTCAAATTAATGAAATATTTGTGGAAACCTGTACAGTAGTATTAAAATTGCATGTTTTATTATGAGTAATTGTACCAGTGAGAATTAGAGAGGTATAATGAGTTTGGAAATGGGAAAATTTGGAATCAAAAGCGAGCTTTATCATGAGATCAAATGAGCATTTGAGAGTTGTTCAGGCAGGTTAGGACTTACCACATGCTATTCAGGCAGGCCGCAACGATTCACTTGAAGTAACTGGCACAGTACTTAGCAGGGGAGCCTGATTGCTACTGATGTGACCAAAGAAGAAGACTGCAAGAGATTCATAGACGAGACTATAAATCTCTATGGTTGCTGTAAGATCCCTTTCTGAGCTTTAAAATGTTCTTGTAGTTCTCTGTGTATATTCTATGTTCTGTTGGTATAATAGAAATTCTTCAAATTAATTCAAATTAATGCAATAATTGTGGAAACCTGTACAGTAGTATTAAAATTGCATGTTTTATTATGAGTAATTGTACCAGTGAGAGTTAGAGAGGTATAATGAGTTTGGAAATGGGAAAATTTGGAATCAAAAGCGAGCTTTATCATGAGATCAAATGAGCATTTGAGAGTTGTTCAGGCGGGTTAGGACTTACCACATGCTATTCAGGCAGGTTGTAATGATTCACTTGAAGCAAATGGCACAATACTTAGCAGGGGAGCCTGTGTCGCTTCTGCAAGAAGCTTCTTGCAGGTCATGGATGTGGTGCTTCGTCCCTCAGCAACATCTTATGCGTATGAATTTGTTACTGAAACTACTGCTCTGCGTCTCGTTCTTCACCACCTGAAACAACTAGTTATGCATATCATCTCGTTCTTCACCACCTGAAACAACTGGTTATGCATATCATCTGGATATGCTTTTAGCTATGCTTATACAACATTTGTTTTGTCTACCCTCAGCAATAGCATCTGTTCTGTAGACACCACAGCAGCATGCAGAGTGACACATTGCAACAGTGATATCAACCGGTTCAGCCTCCTGATAGCTCAAATGCAATAAGAGCTAGCATTTTATATTGCCAGATTAATGCCAGATTAATGTTAGCATTAATCATCAGTTCTGAAAAATGAATGAGAAAGACCCGGACAAATACAACATAAGATATGATTTCAGCGCCTCTGCCTCGGGAAGAGGCCAAATAAGACCATAAACCACTATGATGTAAAAAAAATTGTTTATACTCGATAAACACACGCGTTCAAGCAGGTGAACTAATGTTAAGTACATCATTTCTGATTACTATAGTCCCTAGCCATTGCCAGATGGCAGGGACTAAAAAAGATTTGGGACAATTTTTTTACAACTCAAATGGATCTGGACCTAAATATCGGGTGGCAATCACAAGTAATGAATCAATCATCATAATAATATGAATTTTTCATGGATATTTAACAACTTGGGTTTAGAGTGGGTTGATCGGTGCCGTCACTGGATGCCAAACCCTCGCCACCCCTTCTTCGACAGGATCCGAAAAAGTCGCCACCTCTTCTTCGACAGGATCCGAAAAAGTCTCGGAGTTAACGGGGAAGGCTCAATGTCCACACTCTGGTTGATGCGAAAAGGGGTTGGTTACCCAAATTATATGCAGTTAATTTCAAATATCAAATATATGTGTGGGGAAGTGGGTGTTTTTTGACTGTGTGGGAACGTTATGTTTTGTGGATTTTTTGTTTTTACTTATTGTGAATTCCAACATTCGTGGCAATTTCTAACTGGCCTTAGTTTACTTGGTGGTGAGATGTCCTTTTCAGGTTGAAATTTGCAAATTTTTTTTTAATTGTGATCTGAATAGATTGAAATTTTGACATTTTATATATTTTGAATAATTCTTAAAAAATTAAATTAAATTCCATATTTAAAGGAATGGAATTGCAATTTTGATTCGCGTAGTCTAATGAAGTGGAAGAGTTGCCCAGAAAGTTATGGAAATTCCGGTCATACTTTGAGAAAATCGGGCAAGGATTTTTATAAATCCAAGTTATAATCGTTAAACTTCAAAATTTTAGGTGTCTTAGACATTTTTTATGGTGCTGAATCCATTTCCACCATAAAAAATATGATTCAAACACTGTTTAACTAATATTGTTTATATTAACATATATACACATGTTTAGCTAATATTGCACATATGGTTTAGTAGACCGTGACTCAAAGATGTGTATTGTTGAAGAGGATTCATAAATTCTTCAGCCATACAAATCTCATTCTTATCATAATTCAAAAGTGACATTGAATTACATATTGTCATCCCCTGCCCTAAATCATGTGACATGATCCTCAACTTACGAAGACCTTACTTTGATAGTTCTGAAAATAAATTTTGAAGGAGATATTTTCCTCGGTCAATCATGATCATATCAACAACAAAGCATCTATAGCATTGGGGAATAGAATGGCTTAACTACGCTCTTCTTTTGGTATAATATTTGATGATAAGGAGGGCCGGCCTGTCCATGACAAGACCTAATAAAGGTGCCAACTTATACATAGGAAACCTAAAGTTGTCTGATGCTTATTTTAGTGATGAATGAGTATTTATATACTTGTTTGGGGGTGCTTTTTGGTGGCTGGTCTAGAACAAAGTTGGACATAATTCCTGAAGAGGAGCATCAATAACACCAGCTAAACCATTGTGATATCCAAAACAATTGAGTGAGAAACTAGATAGCTCTCCCCAGTGTAAGAAATATTGTCAACAAGTAATATATTATAGAGAAATGTACTTCTGAGCCAAAATATAATGAGGAACTCCATGAAGAGATCATGCCTAAAAGAAAACATGCCAGAATTGATGATAAAAAGACATTAAATCCCTCCATCTCTAGTCATGATCAAAGGATATTGTATTTGGCACTTGAGAGCTATCACCAGGAGGATCTATGAGATCAATAGAGGTAGAATCACTCACTAAAAGGCCTTCTACATGGGCCAAATGAGAATCCAGATTATCTAAGAAAAACCTTTGGTTGTGAAGAATGCATTTAATGTCCTCCAATGTGGAGAATACATTGTACTTATCCACTTTCTTATATTTGAAAACTAGTCACAATAGGGTAGCCATTTGTTGATCTAAAGCCAAAAAATTCAGAATGTAAAGCTGCCTTTTCATGAATCTACCAGGACTAGGAACCCATTTTATATCTTCTCCCACCAACTTAGAATCTGAATGATAAGGGTAGTCCCCTGCCTTTTTACATTCCAACATAAATAACCTCTACCTATAAAGCAAGAATAAAGACAAGACACAAAACTGTGGAATCTCAACCTAAAGACTACTAAATTGTCACCCAATTGCCACACTATAAGAGAAAATTCTAGAAAATTCTCAAACTTACCACAACCCAAAAACGTGACACACTAGATTCCACAAAACCATAACAAACAATAAAACTCCCTTATGTATAGACATAACCCAAAGAGGTTGTTACCAAACCCTGAATGCATAATGTCACCAAAAAAAACCAAATTCAAGACAATTTGATGGTACTACAATTGAGCAAATTAACTAGGACTCAAAGCAACAAATGTTAAGTACTTTAGAATCTGAGAACAAGTAGAACCCAATATTGGCCAATTAATAAGAATCACCCCCATTGACTAAAATTCACCCATAAAAACATAGGAAAGCGTAAAAAATGAGTGGACCTACCAAAATAGTGACTCAAGACCAACAACTATAAATTTATGTTGATGAAAAACATTAACTTTCTCACCAGAGAAATAAGGAAGTTAAATCCACACTCCATAAGAGAGAAAATACAGAGATCACACTCTTGAATGTAGAAACTAGTATAAAACTTAAAATTCAATTGCAAAGAGCATAAAAGTGTACCCACCAATAGATCATTAGAGAAATTTTGAGGTATAAAATCGGCCTCCTAAGGAATACTATAAAAAAATAGTGGAAATAATCAAATAGGATTACATTACCTTATCAAATTTTGGAGGGAGAAAAGAAAAAACTACTTTTTCAACTTATATTTGTTAGAAACAATGGAAACCAGAACACTACTAAGAGTGGGAGCGGGGGGGTAGGTGAATCAATAGTGTGGCCAAATTATACGCTTTTCACAAATTTTACTTTTCAAACACCTTAGTAATCTATTCATGAGCTCCACAAAATAATCATATAAACATAAAAACACATGCACAAGAGCAAAAAATAAGCATAAGACACCAATTTTTATTGCAATCTTCAACTTGATTACATTATGGGCCCACAAGCTACCACTTATATGTTTATCAACTCTTACTGAAAAACACTTCAATCCTTGATCGTTTATCAGATGCCACTAAAAGGGATTTTGGCCCCTACTCGTTTACTAGTACCCACTAGAAGGGGCTCTTTCCCCTACTCGTTTACTAGCACCCACTAGAAGGGACACTTGCCCTTGAAGATTTTCTAGCACCCACTAGAAGGAGCTGTTACCCTTGGTCTGCAAGCTACTACTTGCTAGCCTTGATGATCCATCTTTCATCCATTTTCAAACTCAGATCAATAGGCCTTCCCTACTTTCAAGAATAATTGTCCACCTTAATCACCAACACCTTCACTTTCACCTTCACCTTCAGAAATTTCTGATTGTTGAACACATCATGCAACACCCCAGTAATCTCTAGTTGTTGAACTAATTACCATCACCCAAAACATACACCAACAACATCAACATATTCAACAATATCTGGTTGCTGAAACGCTCACCATTAACTTCAACAATTTATGGTTGCTGATTAAAACACCATGCCAACAACATCAACGCCTCCACATTTGTAGTCACTTGCTGCTTCTCACCATTGTTGTACTCACACAACACACCAATGCTTACACAATCAATCTACTGCTTAAATTATGATATGTCAGCTTGCTTGTTTAGGCTTGGTTTTATATATTTTTGCATTGTTATTTTTGGATTTGACTTTAGTCATCTTTATCTTGCATGAAGCAATATTTTTTTCCTTTGTTGTGTTCAATTTTATCTTTTAATTCTACTTTTTGATCTACAACTCAATTTGTGAGTTTCTCTGTTGTTTTGTTGCTTATTTTTACACTTTTGGTTATTAACAGGTTTTATTTGTGGTTTGTTAATTCTAATAGCTACTATATTTAGCTTAACTACTGGTGATGAGTTTTTACTGGTGCTGTTTCTGTTGCTGGTGTTGGTGCAAAGGTTGCTGGCTATGAGTAATTTTGTTCATAAAAGACATGCCCTAACCTAGTGGCATGAATAGTTCTATCATGTTGTTAGATCTTCGATGTTTATTTGTATGTTCTCTTTATCCAAAGGGTAGACATGCATGAAGGTTATGTGATTTGAGGAGGGGCGTTAGTCAATTTACTTTGGGGGCTCTTTTTCATTATAGATTTCAGGTCTAGGACATCGGGTTTAGTAATTAATTTTTATAGGTTATTGAATCTTCTATTTTTTGGGGCAGGTTCTGATTGGATGTGAATGTCCATTTACATATTTTCTGGGCAGTATATGGTTTATTCAGAGGTAGCATGTTCATTGTAGGTGGTTTTGGAGTGGTTAAGTGAAGACCACATTCACCACATATAGTTTGCTTGAGGGTTGACGACCTTTCTTCCATGTCATCAAAGTGGGATATTCTACACGATAACTCTCAGGATGAGTTGATTGAGGTCACCATCCTAGTAGAATAAAATGCTAAAGGATTTAATAAATCCCATATAGATATATTGTCAATGGATAAATATGTGGGGGCGGGTAATATAGGAGGCAATGTACAAGGTGGTGGTGTATTTGAATCTAGGGGCCATTCAATTTCATGCACGAAGACTTTGAGAAGGACAAAAACCATTAAGTCATAAAATAAAGTCCAAAATTTGATATTACAGGTGGACATCTTTTGGGATAAGGTAGAAGGATTGAAATAAATGGTGCTAATTGGCAGGTGGGAGTTTACCAAGATGACAGGATCAGATGAATATTTGGATTGAAAAGAGTTGGCTACCTCTTCTGAAATATAAAGCTAAGATTACTGTGTTATTTAATGTGTAGTTTTCATTTCACTTTCTCTGCACAGAGGATGCAACATGCATTGTGAACATCCCTTGAGTTAAAGGCAGGGGATTTCTTCCATTACAATGTTGGTATGTGGGCTTCAATCCTTTGAAGGATTTTCCTAAACACAATATTCTATGGGTAAAATTCCCTGATTTACCTTTGGAATTGTGGACTAAACAGGCTATTATGGCCATTGCAAATAAAATTGGTAAATAATATTATGTGAAGGGTGGGTGTTTCAGAAGCCTTCACAAAAGGATTGCATGGATACTTGTGGAGATGGATTATTCAAAAGGATTGCTGGCATATATTGATATTTTTAGGGGGACATTCTCTTTATGCCAATGTCTAGATTATTAGGGGATCCCCTTCAAATGACTCTACTGTCATGCGATTGGTCACCTCTTAGTTGAATGTCTTGGAAGGTATGATGCTAGTCGTTATTAGGGATCACATAAACATGGTTGGATCATGAACTTCTGTGATCATCCAAGGCTAGAAAACATTCATGTATCGGTGTGAATCGACCCTTTGAATTTTGATAAAAATAAGATCCCAATATCCCATGTTAATGATGCCATTTCTCCTTTTAAAGAATTTGTCCATAATAGGTTTGGTGAAATTTCCCCACATCAACCATATCATGTCAACATGTCATTAGAGATGATAAATTGGGTTCTCATCTGTCTTTGACTCCACATATTGACTAACATCTACAGTTGGAGATGATAGATTGAGTCACGTTTAATATTACATGTTATTCTATGGGTCGGGATAGGGAGGTTGATCCACATAACACACAGGGGGATTACTTTTAATCTCTAATTAAATTTGGGGCCCCATTTGACATATATTCATCTCCTATCTTTGAGGATGTGGAGTTGGAAAACTTGGCTCGAAATGAGTAGAGAGGATTGGTTCCTCTCACTGTTAAATATATATTTTTTTTAAAGGAAGTGTTTGTTAGTATTTCCTCTAAGAAAAATGTCATTACTAGGAAGAAGATAAGTACCAAGTATAAGAAACTCACTACTTAAAAATGTCACTACTAGGAAGAAGATAAGTACCGAGTATAAGAAACTCACTACTTGTTCCATTTCCCCTTCCGACCTTTTGTTGCCATTTCATGAATAATAGGAGGACAATATCTCCCCTGATCATGAGCTACCTCTTCCTATGAGTGGGTGTTTAAAGATGTTTATTTTAATGCTTGGGTCCTTAGAGGGAATGTACTTGCGATCAAACCCATAGAAGGATAATTATGTCATTCAATGTGTGGGGCTAGGGATCTATCCCAAAAACAAGGTCCATCTGAAGCATCATTCAATTACACAATCCTCCAATTGTTCTCTTCCAAGAGACCATGACCTCTTCCAAGAGACCATTACTGATAGGGAAAAGTCTTGTGATTTTTTACTAAAGATTTGTCCTCATTGGAAAGTATGTGCAACCAGTGCCGCTAGCCTCTCGAGAGGATTGGATGCTATGTGGGATCCTAATAATTTTAATCTTAGAGAATATAATTATGTTGCAAAGATCATATTAATGGTTTTCAGAAAGGTTGCTAGACTCATTCGCATATCCTTAGCATCTATGCTCACAATTAGCTAGTACCTGCCGCTTACTGGTAAAGTATATTTTCTCTGTTCGTTAAGAAATGTACTTCATGATTTAACAAGAAAGTTACATAAGAAAGTTACACCATATTGAATTCCATTTTTACCATCACTAGTATGTATGATATTTCACGATTCATACTTACTGGTCTTGGTCTTAGTTACTGAACTACGTTTGTAGATTTTAGAAATATTACAGAATTTGATGGTCAGAAGAGAGGTTGTTGAACTATGTTTGTAGATTTTAGAAATATTCTAGATTTTGAAGATGAGAAGAGAGGTAAATTGTTTGACCTGTTCGATTGTCAGATTTCAAAATATTCCAACATTAATTTCTAGTGCCATGTAGAGACCCCAAAAAAATTGTAATACACCATTTTTTTTTTCTTTTCCTAGTCTTTTTTTGTTATCCAGTGTAGGTTGTGTTCCACGCAATTTTCCCTTATTATTTAATGGTGCTATGCCTTCTTCCTCATGATCATTTTTCAGTGTTTGAAGTGTAGAGAATTTTGTCGTTTGTATATACTATGGATCAATTTAAAATGAAATGAATTAATGTCAAGTTATAAGAAAATTTCTGATTGAAACAAGCAGTGAGACATTAGTTAATGGGTGTCACTTCCTACACCATAATGACAAGGCCTAATTTGGTTGGCTTGGGTGGGGAGGTAGAAGAATAGGGATAGCTCGAAGAAAGTGAGCTTGACTTCTGTGTAACCAAAGGACCAAATAGGGACTGCACTAAGTGGCCAGAGTGGGAGGGGCTCATAAATTCTTGTTTAGCCCTTTATCTTCAAAGTGTTTGATCAATTAAAAGCCATAATACTTCCTCTGGTGGGTTGACCACTCTGTCTCAACACACAGATGTTTAGTGTTGTGGACTACCTGATGCTAGTCAGAGCCTTATGTCACATGGCTCAATTTGGGGCATGATTGAGTTAGATTAAAATTCAAAGTTTTTGAGAAGGTTCGAGTTTTGTTGAGGTTCCCAATTAGGTTTTCAGCCTATGTCGCATGGTTCAAGTTCAGCGATGCTTAAGTTAGATTTTAATTCAAACTTTAGAGAAGGAATAATTTAATGATGTGTATCCATGATTTTAATATATTTATTTATGAATTAACAATAAAAATAATTTATAATATTATTTTTCTTTTTTTCTAAATGAATTTATATATATATATATATATATATATATATATATATATATATATATATATATATATGAATGTTGTCCAATATGTGGAATGATTCAAGCTTAGCTCAAAAAATTGTTCAGAAAAACTTCAAATACATTTGATATTATAATACAAAAGATATGTTCAATATGATTTCATGTACTCTGAAGAAAATCTAGAAGTGAAACTCCATAACATTGATTTGATGATCATCCCACATTTCATATTTACAAAAATACCTTGGGGGACATTGCAAACCCTCTTTGGAGAGTTGATCTCCTTTCTGATTCAATTCCCTATAGATATGAGAAAATGAAGTTTTCTCAAAAGAATCCAACTCTATGTTGATTTCAACCAAAATATGAATTATAAAAGAGATATCTACCTCCTTCTTACTATCCCAATCTATTATTGACTTTGAATCTCTAATAATCCACACTGTTCGTATACCATATATCAACAAGCTAGTGAAGACCCACCAATTAAAAATTATATATAAGTAACTAATAGTAGCTATATTATACTAATATAGCCACCAACGAATTTATACTAGGCCAATTATTTTTGTAGATTGGCCTTAGGATTCTTAGTTTATATTCATAAATTGTTAACTTGTCAAAACAATAACACATAATAAAAATATGTTAAAATCCTTAAAAATATACAATTTTTAAGAAAGTGAATTTAGTAATATGTTTTAACACTTTTTGGCATCATCTTACCCATCGACAACAAACATGAATATGATAACAAAATGAGAGAAAAAGTTGATCAAAGCCCATCATAAGAAATGAGAAGGTGAAATATATCCTTTGATATGTGGATGTAGGAAACTATTTTACAATTTAGTATTTAAATTTAGAATTTAATGTTACCAATAATATCCCTTTTACATTTCATAGATTTTCTTGTTCCCATCTTTATAAATTATTGTCTATTTAATTCTACCAATAATTATGGAGAGTTCATTATTTAAGCATATAATATTATTGAAAATCCTTTTGAAACTAGTACTAGTATGATTTTATTGTATGCTTTATAAACATCTCAACAATTAAATCCATTATATAGATCCCTTAAGACCTCATGTAAAACACATGCAACAATATTGTATAAAACATTTCAATCTACCCCATCCAGATCTTTTACATAACCATGTCATGGACATAAATTCTTGATGTGACTTCATGTTAGCTAGGATGATGAAGAGACTAGGCAGTGACAAAACCAATCCATATTTTATATATAAAATATCATGGCCATTGAATATCCCTTTATCACATTTTATTAGTGGGTGTAATTTATTGCATTTTATTAGTTACTGCAAAATTACTATTTTGCTATAGGTAGTTATGGAAAAAATGACAATGACTTTAAATATGTTGTTTGGAAAGAAGTGTTTATATATTAGAAATATAGCTTAGTACCAATTTCCTCTCTTCTATATAATAGTAATTATAACCTTTGGGGTATGAAACTCTTACTAACAATTACAAATCACTTTAGTAAATTTTAGGCTCTATGCTATAGCTATGAACCCCAATTTTTTCCCTTCAATAATTGCCATTTACTGAAATACTATTTTATTTATGCATGGCATATACTAGGCTACGTTTAAAAATACTAGTTGTCATTGATGGTACAATATCAGTGTCACTTATATGTTGAATAAAAATGGATTTTATTGTCATTTTATCAAAATTTTTAATGTTGATGTGGTGTTGTTTTTATCTTGGATGTTTAATGCATATATAATGAGAATTTGTACATGTGAGTGGATTTTTAGACATTTAAAGGTCTACTTTTTTATCTTTATTTTGACATATAAGTGACATGTAATAGATTCATATTAAACATTTAATGGATGCTTACCATCTATTTTCACATCATGTTTACTGTGGTTATTCTTTTTTACTTTATTAACTTTTATTACATTAAATTTTCACCAGGGGTTATATTGTGGGATTTGAATGTAGGTGGAGGGAATAACATCCCATTGTGTCAAACACTCAGTCACTCCATAAGGAGACAATTTTGAATTTATTATTATTATTATTATTTACTATGGCGAATCAGTAATTTTGAATTATTATTATTACTATTATTATTATGGTGAATTGACCCGGTGGCTGCCACTTTAACACCAAGAGTATATCCAACAACCTGTAAGCCAGATATACCATGAATCCCATTATGTGCCACTTTAACACCAAGAGTGTATCCAACAACCTTTAAGCTAGATATACTATGAATCCCATTATTCCAACCACTCGATAGTCTAAGGAGACTTGAATTTATTATTATAATAATAAAAAATATTTTCAAGACCACGACATAGACAGACATAGAATTAGTGTATGAGACGTCCTTGTTTATGTGACAAGGGACCTACCTATGCCTAGTGATTTGACTTGTATAATTTATAAATATGTATAGTATTATGCTTCCTCTAAATTTGAACATATAACCTTTTAAAAAAAACATATACTAACTCTCTATATATATATATTATTTATTTTTTATTTTTTTACATAAAATTAAAAGATATTACAATTTGTAATAAAAATCCTAAAACAAAAATAAATATTTTATAAATTTATAATTTGATAATTAGGTACTATTAGTACCCACCATACTCAAACTCCAATTAGCTATATTTATTTTACTAGCCACTTTCTTAATAAATTCATATAGCTCTATTCAAGCCACTGCTTGAAATCTCCGTTCCCTGCACTCGTCCATGCTCCAGGATCGACCTACCAATTAAGAGCGTTAAAGAACTTGATTTTTGTACTGCGGTGAGCTCTAATTGGTAGTCTCTAGCACAAATGATGACACGAGGATTTGTTCCTAGGACCTCTTACCTTCTTATCCACATAAAGGTGGGTGCTAAGCTACATGTATCCAACACTCACTTCACATCCAGATTAGTAGCAAACCAGACATGGATGCTCAGGTTAAGAAGGGGAAATAATGTCAATTGACATTTAAGGCTTTAGCTTGCGTTTGACCATGCTAGGTTTATAATTATTTTCAATTAATTATTATCTATCGGGAAAAGCAAAGTTCAGAACTAGTTTTAATGTGATTGGTTCATAGGTACACATATCATGGTATTAATGTGATTTTGATTTCTATTATAGTTTATATAGCCATGGAATTTTATTTAATATAAGTTGCAAAGATATGTTAATTTTAGTTTATTTTAATTTTCGATTTAAAGCCATCAAATAACTCATTTTCCTGTTAGAAAACCTCATGTTACTGAGATGGAAGTGACTGCAATTAAAGATGCCAGTAGAAATTTTCTTTGCACTGCATTTCTCAGCTTTGGTATTCTTTTAATGAAGGTTTTGTTCATTTAATGTGATTATAAAAAAAACCACAGGTTTCCAGGACAATGTGACTGCAATTTAAGATACTTGTAGCAAGATCCTTTGCACTGTGTTTCCGATCTTTCGTTTTCTTTTAATGGAGATTTTTTTAAATTTACATGACTATGGAAGTATCAGGCGTAGAATTTGTCCTTAATTACTTGAACACTTGAAGAATCGAAGTAGAGGACTTTCGTTTTCTTTTAATGGGGATTTTGTTAAATTTACATGACTATGGAAGTATCAGGCGTAGAATTTGTCTTTAATTACATGAACACTTGAAGAATCGAAGTAGAGGACTTAATTTTCCAGTCAAAGGATTTTAGTTGGGATATTATCAAGACCCCATTTTGAAATTTCATATTCTGTTTCAAGTGGCTAGATATTGTTCCACATTTATTGGTAGGTTAGTCTTCAATTTATCATTTTTTTCAATTGGTTTGTTAAAGTGGTTTAATCTATTACTTGTTTTATTCAACCTAAGCGTAAAATTCAATCAATTTAGTACTAAATCACAAATCATAGATAAACATATAATATTTAGAAAAAAATTGAAAAGGGTTAGTGATATATTTTATTTATTTTAATATTTAAATTTTTTAAATGATTTTTATTTTTTATTTTCACGATATGAAATGTTTTAGGAACTAAGTATTTTGATTAGAAACTAAGTTTTTTGATATCCATATATAATTATTAGTGATTTAATTTATATAATCTTACTAGTTATAATTTAGTTGTTAAATTAATAGTAAAACAATTGTTTTTTTTTTCCTAAGTAATACTATTCTATTAATATGAAACAAAATAAAAATACAACGAGGCACCAGCCTTTGCGGTGCTGAACAGAGTTTTGTAAAAAAATATCACAAACCTAAACGCAACTGCCCTATTCGGGGTGGGAGGAACCAGTCCGTGAGAACATAAGAAAAGACCCACGCAGGGGTCTTGAGTTTTAACATCAAAAAGCTCGCACAGGGGACCTAGATTGAAAGCTAGCAAACCAAGCCAGAAGGAATGTTTACAAAACAAAACATAACAAAAAAAACCTCAGACAACAGCATATGAAACCTCCAGCTAGCGGCAAGGTGACACTTGGCAATCTAGTCATCAGTCAGGATGGACCCCCTGGAAGTCATCTGTAGTAGGTTCTTCAACAATTCAACACGCATACTCGTACCAATCCTTCTCCTCTGTTGACATGCCGCGCGATATGCCATGAACTGCTTGAGTGCTAGCAGAGCTACCCTCTGCTGCATGCTTGCCTGACGTGTCACCCTGGACGTCACCAATTGCCTTCGTGCCTCCTGCTCTGCCATCGGTGGCATGTTGGCTGCCAACCAGCTCCTCGCCATGCGGGGTGGCAGAATTCTCAACCATCTGCTGCTTTCCTGGATCTCGGGCATTCCTGTTCCACTGAGCGGCCCTTTGCTACTCGCCGCTATTTCTTGTCTGAGCTTCCTATGAGTTAATTTCCTCAGTGAAGGTTATGGTAATAGTGGCTGTGATGATAGGCCGAGGTAGAGAACTATGGAAGCAGAATTGATTCGTATGAGGAGAGGGATGAGGGGGAAGGGGAAAATTGGTAGTATGGGCGGCAGCATTCATTCTGCAGTCACCATGGATCTGAGACTGCCCTCTACCACTACGTGTGTCTGGGTATCTGCCGGAGAAGGTGCCATGGGAATGAGTATTGGATGGAGAAGAGGAGGGAGAAGCAGGTTCAGGGCTGGGCATAGCAGGGGGACGAATGCTTCCGCCATGACTGCCCCCTCTTCTGCTGCACATGCGGTGTCGAATGCGCGCCATGACTGTATTAATCTCAGAGCTAACAATTGGGGAAGCAGAGGAATTTCTGGGACTGGAATGGCTGTTCAGAGGGAAAACAAAGGGGTTCTGAGTATGATTCAACTTACAATGGGTCGTTTGGGAGAAATGATACCCATTTCCCACATCCATGCAGCTAAGCAACCAACATCGTTTGCCAGTGATGGTGCAAGAGCTCGGCTCCGCAGCCTGAGGAGGGAAAGAGTAGTTTATCAGGGGAGGGAAGAACGAATTATGGTCCATGGAGGCCATATCCTTATGCTCGCTGCAAATTTCTTGACTTGAGCACCATAGTAATGGTGCTTGCAAGTCACCAGGAATTTGCCATAAATTGGCTTAGGAGGGGACGCGGGTGGCCATGTGGCCAAGCCACCCGCCGTCCTTCAATCTAATCGCCATTAATGGCATCATGATCACCCGCATCTGGGTAATAGTAAAACAATTGTTATTATGAATTATTCATAAATATTAATTAACATGCCTTTACAATTTAATTTATTATTAAATCACAAATTATAGATCATCTCAACTCAATTTTTCTCTACAAAATAAAGAGACACCATTTGAGTGATAACAATAAAATTTTTGTTTCATATTCTCATGCCTTCAGTGCCACAAACACAATTGCATTCAAATCTATATCAATCATTCTCAATTCACACCAACTTTTTAAGAGAGAATTGCTTGTGCAAAACAAGTTTCTTGGAATTGACATTTCATTGAGTTGCAACTGAGTTTCTCCATACAATTTTGAACCAAAAACTACCAAAAAAAATAAAGTTATAAAGCTTCATTACAACCAATTAGGTAGGGTGCTCAACAAAAACAACATTTTAGCACAAAATTTTCACTTTCATTTCTATTATTTTTATGAAGGCTTTAATTGAGCATCTCACACCTTGTCAGGAATTCATACTTCAATTAGCTATATTTAAACTAAGCGGTAGGTACTAGCTACTATTAAGGAGCATAAACTAGTTATTTTCATAATAAGTGTGCTGAGAAGAAATTATTTTACATAGATTGTGAAAAGGAGGAAGAAAAGTAACAAGAAATGTCAAAATAAGAGGATATACACAAGGAACCAACCCCAAAGAAAGAAGAAATGAATGCGACCATATCTTGTAATGCATTAGTAGGAATTATCACTTGCCAAACTCTCAATATTAAAGGACATATCAAGAAGAAAAAGCTAATAGTGCTAATTGATTAAGGTAGCAACCATAATTTTATTCATTATAATATAACCAAGAAATTGAATTCATTCCTATATCCAGCATCCAACACCAGAGTTTCAAGTGATGGCTGCAAATGGAGGAACTATAAATTTCTCTAGAAAGTGCCATAATATCAAGCTAACCATGGAGGAATATCTATTGAATAGTCCAATGCTTTCCATTCCAATGGGTGGTGCTGGTGTTGTATTACGAGTCCAATGGTTACAATCTTTTGGGATGATAAATTTTAATTTTCAAGAACTTTTCTTGAATTTTTTTGGGAAGGAAAGGAAGTTAAATTAAGGGGTGTCACAGGGAAACCAAGAAATATGATCAGCTCTAATGGCATGACAAAGTTTCTAAATAAAGAATAATGAGGTGTAATTGCAAAATTATGCTCACCAGAGGTTCAAATATCAAAATCATCTATTTATCCAAATCTCCAAAAATTCTTAGAAAATAATTCCAAGGTATTTAAGACTCCCAAAGGCATATGCCATTCATTTGATTCCAAGAAGTGTTCCTCCAAACATCGGGCGTTACTGATATCCCTATGCCCAAAAGAGTGAAATTGAACATATGGTTGCAGAAATGCTAGACGCTAGTATAATTCAACCTAGTCAAAGTTCTTTCTTTGCTCCAGTAGTATTGGTGCACAAGAATTATGGATCATGGTGCATGTGTCCGATTATAGGGAGCTCAACAAGCTCACTATTAAAGATAAATTTCCCATTCTTGTCATTGATGAATTGTTGGATGAATTGCATGGAGCCATTTACTTCACCAAGTTGGATCTTCGTTTGAGATATCATCAAATTAGAATGAAGACTAAAGGCATTTCGAAAACAACATTTAGAACTCATGAGGGTCATTACGAATTTTTGGTCATGCCTTTTGGCCTTACCAATGCACCTTCCACATTTCAAGGTTTGATGAATTCCATTTCCAAACCCTTCCTTAGAAAATTTGTGTTAGTATTTTTTAATTATATACTAATCTACAACAAGTCTTGGAAGGATCATGTTCAACATGCTAATAGGGTGCTCAAACTATTAGAGGAGAAACAATTATATGAAAAAACCTCCAAATATTTCTTTGGAGTACAAGAGGTGGAATATATGGGTCATATTGTATCTCATGAGGGTGTTAAGGTAAACCCTAACAAAATTAACGCCATTAAGGAATGGAAAATCACAATAACCATGAAGCATCTTCAAGGATTTCTCGAGTTGACAGGGTAATATCACAAGTTTGTTAAGAATTACGGGAGAATAGAAACACCTCTAACAACATTACTGAAGAAAGATGCATTTTCTTGGACTCTATAAGCAATTAAGGTATTTGAATGTCTTAAAGAGGTAATGTGCCAAGCACTGGTCTTAGCTATGCCAGACTTCACAAAACCTTTATTGTGGAATGTGATGCCTCAGGAAATGGAATTGGTGTTATTTTAATGCAATAAGGAAGACCCATTGCTTTTGAAAGTTGTCCAATCAAAGGAAAATATCTACACAAACCTATTTATGAGAAGGAAATGTTGGAAATACTACACACACTAAAGCAATGATGACCTTACCTAATGGGAAGACACTTCAAGGTAAAACACATCATGATAGTCTTAAATACTTTTTGGAACAAATATTATCTTCAGAAGAGAAACAAAAATGGATCAAAAAGATGTTGGATTATGACTTTGAAATCACTTGCAAAAAAGGGAAGAAAAATGTTCTTTCATATGCACTCTCAAGAAAACATGAAAATGTGGAAGCATTGTTTTGTGCCATTTATATTATCTAACAAGATTGGATAACCGAAGCAAGGGATGAATGGAAGAATAACGAAGAAGTGTGGGCGCTCATTCAAAAGTTGTAGAAATATCCTAGTACATCTGATACATTTAACTAAAAAATTGATTCATTATGGTACAAATATCGCTTATATATTTGTAATAATTCCCAACTCAAACAAAATATTCTTTTGGAATTGCACACGTAACCCTTAGGATTTTTAAAAACTTACCACAAGGTCAAGAAGGATTTTTTTTGGGATGGCCTTGAATGTTATATTCAAAAGTTTGTGGTTGAATGTTTGGTTTTCCAACAAAATAAAGTTAAGGCAACTAAGACCCCGGGTCTATTACAACCTTTAGCCATTCCAAGTCAATTTTGGGAGGAGGTCTCAATGGATTTTATCACAGGTTTATCCAAGTTCAAAGGAAAGAGTGTCATCATGGTGGTAATTGATAGACTTACCAAGTATGCACACTTTTGTGAATTATCTCATCCATTTAGATCCAGTACAGTTGCTATTGCATTTATGGAAATAATTCAAAAGTTACATGGAAACCCAAAGATTATTATAAGCGATGGAGATCCCATTTTCACTTGAAATTTTTGGATGAAATTATTTTCTTATCTTGGTACTCAATTAGCTCATAGCTCATCTTATCATCCTAAATCTAATGGGAAAACTAAGATAGTGAACAAATGTTTGGAAATTATCTTTGTTTCTTTGTATTTGATAAAAAATGCAATGGGTCAAGCGATTACCTCTAGCTGAATGGCCGTATAACACTTCCTTCCATACTGCAGAAAAATTGACCCCATTTATGGAACTTTATGGATATCATCCACCTCCATCACATCATATTTAAGAGAAAATTGTAAGGTTCAAGTAGTGGAAGATCACATTGAGAATTAACAACAAGTTCTCCAACTCTTAAAGGATAACCTTACTTTGGTGCAGAATCAAATGAAAAGTAGATAGATAAACATCGCAGTGAAAGAAGTTTTGATGTAGGAAACTCATACAAAAAAAATGTCCCTTAAGCAAGCTAAGAATGATAATAAATTATTACCAAAGTTCGATGGTCCTTATAAGGTGTTGCAAAATATTGGTACTATGGAATACGAATTGCAACTTCCTGCATCTTCTTGAGTGCACCCAATTTTCCTTGTTTCATGCTTAAAGTAGGTTATAAGTGAAAAGCTCCCAGTTCAAAAAATATTTCTAGAAGTTGACGAGGAAAGAAAAATCATATTGGAACTTGAAGCAGTCATGGAAACAAAAACCCGAAAACTATGAAATCAATCAATTTCAGAGTATCTCATCAAGTGGAAGAACTTACCCACTGAAGATTCCACATGGGAGGATGATAGTTTTATACACAAGCATCCAAAACTACTCATGCATTGAGGACAACACATTTTGAAGGAGAGGGGCATGTTAGGTCCCTATAATGCTAGTGTAGCCCCTTATTGTTATTGTTTTTGTAGCTCCCTTATTGTTATTGTTGTGCCCATGTAGTCCCCATATTGCTATTATTGTGCCCCATAGAAACCCACTATTGTTATTGGTGTGCCCTTACATTATTATTGTTATGTAGGCTCTAATTATATTGTGACCCCTCAAACTCCTATATATAGGAAGGAGGTATTTTCATTTGTATTATCAAATAATTGTTCATTTATGTAATGTAAAGGAGGTTTCCCCCGCAAAGAGTATAATTTTTAAGTTGTTGATCTATTTATTTGTGAGATGGTTGCATAACACAATGCATAATTGCCTAACAAGAAGCCCCTGCCCCCCGATCTACTTCTTGTTTTAAAAATGCATGGGAGACACTTTAGTAAAGTATAAGAGTGTTGTCTTAACTCCACAATTAGGTTTTTTCAATACTCATAGTTTTAATAAGGTGAAGATGATAAAGTAGGATGGACAAAAGAATATAAAGAAATCTCTTAGGACCCCTTTGCTCATTATGGTATCATAGCCCTTATAGGCACTCATAGTTTGTTCGCCTTAGTCATAATCATTTTATTAAGTACAAAATAAATAAATATTTATAACATTTACAATGCCATGGTATATCTAACCCATGGTAAAATACAACAAAGAATACAAATATCCATGCATTGTTCTAAACAAATATAATCACATATTTTCCAAGGAGATAGATGTTACATAGCAAATTTGAAACATTTTCGACCATGCATATATAATTTTGACATGCATATTAATGAGAATGAGTAGACTATTACGTTCTCGTTATGCATATTTGCATCCTATCTTTTGTGAAATAGATTTTTATTATTTATATTTTATTGCAAATAATCCACATGGATTCCAATTAGGTATCCAAAGCTATTTTCAACTCATTTCTCATGTTCATTGGTCAAGTGAGAATTCCATGTGATTTTGGTAATAGTAGCTTAGTTAACATGTAGTATGCTGCAACCCATAGGGGGTAGCTTAATTGGCAGGTGCTGTGAAAATGAAGTGTTATGTACTAAGAAATTCAAGGTTCAAATCCCCCTGACTTACTTGTGTCTGCGAAAGGGGTATACGTAGGCACCTAGGGGTTATAGTGGTAGTGGTAAGAATTGACCACGTCTCACGTCAATAGAAAACTGGCCAAATTGTCAATTCCTCTAGTTAAAAAAAATAACCATGTAGTATGTTTCTTTTCTCACATCCTTGGTTCACTTAGTGTTAAATTATGCTACAAGTTACAATATGCCGTTTTGAAACATTTTATTGATAATGTTTCTCTTTTCCCATGCAATGAGGGGTCTCACTATTGACATGCATAACTTGCATACCTCTTTATTTGTTATACAATGCTTTGCAATAAAAATGACCAAAATATCTATCTCGTGGAATGACCGAGTAGTTGGCATAATAGGATGTTATCCCCTCCACCCAGTTTCAAATCTGACGAGGGACATCTTTGGCCCTTTGTGATAAGGATGAAGGAGTATGCTCCCCACCCTCATGGAGTCTTAACTCTTGCTAAGTCATAAATTACTAGTAAATTTGGCTTATGGGCTATTGGACATACTCTTGGTGTTACAGTGGAAGCCACTAGGTTTGATGTTAAACCTTGCCAAGATTACTTTAATAAATTATCGATTCACCATAGTAAAAATATAAAAAAAAAAATAAAATCATACTAAAATTTACAAATCAGTTATAAACCTAATAAGCCTAATAACCATAAAATGAAATTCACAAGTTCAAAGAAATGCATTACAAATTCTCATTAAAAAAACACATAATTACATTTGATGCCCTATCAAATTCTCTACCAATACAAGTCCACTAGCTAGTACCTGCTGCTTAGGCGCTTAAATATAGCTAATTGGAGTTTGAACTGCTGATAGGTTGTGAGCTGATCAATTAAAGTTTTCATTAAAAAAATAGAAATGAAAGTGAAAATGTTGTGCTAAAATGGTTTTTTTCATGAACAACCTACCTCATTGGCTATAATGAATCTTTATAGCTTTATTTCTTTGGCAATGTTCCAGTCAAATTAATATGGAGAAACTTAGTTTCAAGTGAATGAGATATCAATTCCAGGAAACTTGTTTTGCACAAACATTTATCTCCTACAATTTTCATGGGCATTGTACATGATTGATATAAAATTTAATGAAATTGTGTTTGTGGCGGTGAAGGCAGGGAATATGGAACAAATCTATAATTTGTGATGTAGTATTAAATTAAATTGTAAAGACAAGTTAACTAATATTTATGAATAATACATAATAAGAGAGGTTTTACAATTAATTTAACAACTAAATTATAGCTAGAAAAGTTATATAACTTAAATCACTAGTAATTACTATTAATTTAACAACTAAATTAAAACTAGAAAAGATATATAACTTAAATCACTAGTAACTATAGATAGCTATCAAAACACTTAGTTTATAATCAAAATAGAGTCCTAAAACATTTCATATCGTATTCCTTAATTTTTTTTTTAAATATTAAAATAAATAAAATATATCATTAGTCATTTTCAAATATTTTCTAAATACTATATGTTTGTCTATAATAATTAAAAAAAATTTAAATATTAAAATAATATATATATATATATATATATATATATATATATATATATATATCACTTTGAATAAAACCAAGAATAAAGTTGCAGTAGATTAAATAACTTTATCAAAATTCACACTTTACATGGTAACTGAGACCAATCTTTTGTGTTTGGTTCGAGGAAATAAGGTAAATACCTTTAATAAACTAATTGAAACACATGAGAAATTCAAGACTAACCTTGAAGTTGTATCTAGAACTTCAAAGTGTGGTCCCTCACTGTTGCATATTGCTAGAATTAGTTTGGATTCCATACCCCAATATTTGCACCATAGAATTTGAAGCCCCTAAAACAAAAACAAGGGCCCTAGTGCATTGCATTGGATTTGTCGTCAGGCAAATGCCCATGTTTGTTGGAATTTCAAGTCATTTGACCTATGTGAATAGATACACTGAGACATACAATGAGACATTAATCACAGACACACAAAAGGAGTTAAAAAACAAAACTTCTTGAATTCAATTTCTTGAATTCTTGATATACACACAATTATAAAAACTATACGTAAATAAAACGATATCAACAAAGTTAAGAAAGAAATTCTCACGAGATACTAAAAATTAGTAACTAGATATCAATAAAAATTTCTTAATAAAATTAGGAAATAAATGCTCACAAGATTCTAAATATTAATTGTTTTTTTACAAATTTAATTATATTCATTGAAAAAAACTATGATTAATGAAATTGGAATTAAAAATAGGGAAAAAAAACCATAAAATAAGAAAAAAAATATAAATGAAATAAAAAATTAATAAAATTAAAAATTAAAATACAATATACACATAGTACCTGCTAGCGAGTGATTGTGTATAGTAAGCTAGCTAGTAACTAAATTAGCTAGTACTAAAATATTAGACTTCGAATATTTTTTACTATGAATATTAGTATAAATTAGAGGTTTTTTCTTATTTTTATTTTTTAAACCATTTTTAATTATGAAAATTTAATTTTAAACGGCATAAAATTAGTCATCCGCAAATAAAAAAATGATAATTAAAATTTTAAAAACTAAAAAAATATTTTCTAATTTCTAAAAAAATAATTTTAATACTTGATTTTTCAAAGGCTTTAATAAACTTTGGAAATAGTTTCTAAAAAATTGTAAATTGATGATGATGATGATGGTTAACATCAGTTGAGACCAAATAATGGTCTATCGGACCTAAAGAAACAAATTATCTATTTTGATTTAAGATTTTATTCCTATGCTCAAAAAGCTTGGAGAGAAGCCTCCCGAGCTCACTATAATTTTGACATTGTAAAAGGCTAGGAAGGTCAGTATTGTAACAAAGATTGTGAAACTGAGATCTAATGTGGTTATACGCGGGGCACTCTAAGAGGAAGTGGTTTTCATCCTCGATGTTCCTATTCTTACATATATGGCAGATCCTTTCCGTCCATGGCATTTTAGGATTTGCCCAACGACTTGTTTCACTATGGAGCTCATGAGAATTCGTTCTAAGCTTTGCTATATTAATTTTCTTCTTTGAGCTAGTTAAAATAGAGAGATAATTTTGATCTTCTAGGGTGGGGTAGATGACCTTCTTATAATAACTTAATTTTCTTTTAGCCGCTAAGTCTTTCTCACACCACATTTTTTCTTTGAACTTAGAAGTAACAATATCTTTAATGTTATTTATGTTTTTCAATGCATCATTTTCGTTGATCTCCCAATAGTTTAACCAGTCCCTTGTGTCTTTATGCCACCCTCGATTGAGCCTTAGGTGGTTTTGGCTAGAATTTAAAGCTAGCTTAGGAAGTCTATGATTGTTTATGTTACTGATTTTGTGCTTGTACAACAGAAACCTAAGCATAGCTAGGCTCTCAATAGGGGAAAGACCTGCTTCTATAAGGAGAATAGGATAGGGTGTATTACTTTTAATTTTTAGGTTATAAGTTATAAAACGCTTCTGGATTTTCTCAATCTTTCTCCATGATTCTCTGGAGATGCTGCAACCCCAAACCTCACAGCCATATAAGATAACAGGAGTGACTAAAGTTTCAAAGAGGAACTTCTTTTTATCCCACATTACAAGGTTTGCAATTTTACAATTATTTTCAAGACCATAGTAAGCTTTCCACCCCCCATTAATCCTTTTCTCAATGCTATGGTTCCAGTTGAGCTTGTGATGAATATCAATTCCTAGGTACTTGTAAGAATACACTTCCTCCTAGTTATTATTGTCATACATAAAATTATCGTAAGTGTCCTTCTTGGATTTGATAATCATAACTTTTGTTTTGTCAGTGTTAACAGTCATACCCATGGTAGAGCAGAAATCCTTAAGAAGCCTGAGTTGCTTATTAAGATCAGATGGGCACCTTGCCAAAAGAACAATATCGTCAGCATAAAGAAGAAGGATGATGACTATCCCAGTTAAGATCATGCCATCACATCCTGCTTCCTCTAAATAGCCTTCGAGCTTATCGATGTAAATGCCAAATAGGGTAGGGGAGAGGGGGAAACCTTGTTTAACTCCGATGTTACACTTAATAACTTTCGACCACCCTTCATTGCTCTTTAGCTTGGCAATTACATTCTCGTATAACCTTATAGCGGCAGCTCTCAACTCGAGAGGAACCTTTAGCTCTTCTAATCTATTCCAAAGGTTGGATCTAGGAACCGTATCGAAAGCCTTTCTAAAGTCCACAAAGCAACAAAATAAATTGGATTTATCATTACGACATTCCTCCGCAATGATCCTAAGCGTAACAAGGTGGTCTGTTGTTGAGTGATGCCTTCTGAAACCTGCTTGGCCTTTAGCCCGCTTACCTTCACTTTCAAGCCACATGCTTAACTTTTTTTCCAAAATACTACCATATAACTTGGCTAAGAGAGGGCTGATCATAATTGTTCGATAATTAGAGGGGTTATTTGTATCCCCACTTTTAAAAATAGGGATAATGAGGCTCTCAGTCCAAGGTTTAGGGAACCCTTGCTTGACTGCTTGATTGAAAAGCTTGTGGATGTGGGGGATGAGGACAGGACCTCCAATTTTTAAGATTTTCGCTTGGTAGCCTTCAATGTCCTTAGCTTTCCCATTAGTGAGGCGATTAACCCCAAACTTAATGTATTCTAAAGAGAAAACTTCTTTCATTGTGAGAAGGGTTTCCAAATTATCCGTGACAATTGGAGATTCATAAAGCTTTTTAAGATAGGAATTCCAATCACAAAGAGCAATTTTATTATTATCCTTAGTCTTCCTAGTTAGAATCTGCCTCCAAAATTTCTTAGGAGCTACCTTAGAGAGGTGTAAGAGATTCTCCTGTCTTTGACGAATGTACTGCCTCTTTTTCCTTTTAGTTAGGGCTTTGTATATTTTTATCTTGTCCATTTTAAGAGATTCATCAACAACTTCCTTAATTGCTCTCCTTGCACTTTTACAATCTTTGTCATACCATGGATTGGTTTTTCTATTTATTTTATTATTTGAAACTTCAATTGAGAACTTGTTAATAGAATATGAGAGGGTTGTAGTAAAATTATGATAGAGGTCTTCTATGTTGTCTATATTAGATAAAGGAAGCAAATTAGTTTTTAATTCATTTAGAAAGAGATATTTTTTATTTCTATCAAATATTAAGTTCTTTTGGCTATAAGTATTATTTTCTATGGGAACTCTATGCATGACAAAATTGAGAGTTATAAGTAAAGGCCTATGATCAGAGTCAGGTTCATGGTCGTTTAAGATGTCAAAATTTATTATTTCGTTGTATAATGGGAGATCGGAAATAACATAGTCTACCATGCTGCTACCAAGCCCATGGATGCAAGTCATCTTTCTAGAATTGGGCCACTTCTTTAGACCGTTGCAAATTATGAGATCCTGAGCACTACAGAGCTTGACTAGCTCCGACCCAAACAAATTTTCCCCGAGATCCCCAGAGTTCCTTTTGTACCTGCTAGCCAGAGTAGAGTCTTCATCTAACCAAAGAGGATTAGGGTTGGAATGATTGCTTAGAATAATAGCTTGGTTGTTTGAAGTTCGAGCATTAAAGTCACCTATTAAAAGGATATTACCGTCATTCCTTATGCTAGAAATATCATTCTCTAAACCATTGTAAGGGTTAGTTTTATCTAGATTCTTCTTCTTATAGAAGTTAGAATTAATGGGGGGAAAAATGTAGGACTTTTTATTATTAATGTCTTTGATCTCTATCCAACTATATTGGTTGTGAGGGTCGTTTTTATAAATCCTAGCATGGGGGGAGATGTTCTTCTTAATGTAACAAGCTATTCCCCCAATGCCTCTACGGGAGGATCGCTTGTTCCAGGTAGACCATAGCGTAAAGCCATCTATGTTAGGGACCTTAGATTCTTCGTGCTCCCAAGTTTCAACAAGCAAAATAATATCAACATCATTTGAAATCCAACTTAGCTTGGGGCCTTTGTTCCATGGGAAGCCCCGACAATTCCAAGAAAGGATCCGGAGCATGTTTAATTGCTATTGATTACTATCTTTTTGGTTTCTATCTCGAATAAAGGCTTTTCTATTTCTGATTATTGCCCATTTTCCTTCCTTTCTAGCTTCTTTTACCTTTTGAACCTCCTTTCTTAATTCTGCTTGGTCTTCTGGAATGAGATATTCATTTATGAATATTCCCGTTCCTTTTAGACTTGAGGTTTTACTAAGTATGTCGTGCTTATGATCAGTGGAGCTCACCTTTATGCGGATTAGTCTTCCTTTATTCTCGGTTAATTTCCCCAACCTTGTTGCTTCTGTGAGACACAATGTTTCAATTTGTAATCTATTATGTAGTTTTTTCTGGGCTAAGGCTAAAGTATCCTCATCTACTTCCTCTTTTAAACCGAATATTATAAGGTTTAAGGCCCTTTTGTTACGTTCGTGGTCTAATTCTATTAATTTTTCATTTCATCTTTAATTGGTTTGATATCTAACTTATCTACCACATTATTTAGGGTGAGGCGACTATTAACTTTTTCTTCTAGTTCTTTAATCATGTCTTTCATTTTAAGACGCATCTCCTTGCTGGGATGGTTGGTTAGTATCTTGGTTATGTTTTTCTATAACTTGCAGTCTAGTCTCCATTGCCTCCATTTTATTCTCTAGTAGCTCTATTTTATTTTCTATTTGTTTTTGGATCGTGTCTTCAAGAGATGCAAATTTATTTTCCAGCATGGCTTCTAACTCTTTTTGTAGCTTGGCTTCTCTTTCTTCTCTACGTTTCTCTAAAGACTCTATATACTCATAAAGGCCTTGTAGAGTAACTGTGCTAGGTCTCCCCTTGGTAATCTTTGGTAACTGTGGTGAAATATTCATACTTTAAATTATATGAGCAAATATGTATTAGAAAAAGAAAAAGATAAGGAATGTGTGCACCTGATATCAGAAAACTTGACTGCAGATCGCCCGTCTGCCCTTGGTAATCTTTGGTAACTGACTGCAGATCGCCCGTGCCCACCGCAACCAACAGACTCTTTCACCGAGCCTCAGAACACTTTCACCGAAGAATATATAGAGTATGTTTTTAACTCTTTCACCGAGCCTCAGAACTCTTTCACCGAAGAATATATGTGAAGAATATATAGAGTAAGAATATATGCCAAGAATATATAGAGTATGTTTTTAACTTTTTCACCGAGCCTCAGAACACTTTCACCGAAGAATATATGCGAAGAATATATAGAGTAAGAATATATAGAGTATGTTTTTAACTCTTTCACCGAGCCTCAGAACACTTTCACCGAAGAATATATAGAGTACGTGTTTAACTTTTTCACCGAGCCTCAGAACACTTTCACCGAAGAATATATGCGAAGAATATATAGAGTAAGAATATATGCCAAGAATATATAGAGTATGTTTTTAACTCTTTCACCGAGCCTCAGAACTCTTTCACCGAAGTATATATAGAGTACATGTTTAACTTTTTCACCGAGCCTCAGAACACTTTCACCGAAGAATATATAGAGTAAGAAAATATGCCAAGAATATATGCCAAGATTAATTAAGAGAAATCATTTTGACCCAAAGTAATTACAATATACTTTTCCTTCGACACATATAAAAATATAGTGGTGAATATATGTCAATGGTATTCATCATTGCAAATGTTATCATTACAATTACAATTTTATTTAGTTTATGAATTTTGATTTTAATACACTATTTCATTGCAAACTTAGATTTATTAAATATTTAGAAGATCAAATCATTTTAAGTGTAAACTTGTTTTCGAGTGCAAAACTTAGAAAGGTTAGAATTTTGGGAGATTTAATTTTTCAATAACTTAATAGATTTAGTGCTAAGATAGATTTCGGTTAGTTTTGATCATGGACAATAACACAAAATTTGTAGACGATCATCATTATGTATATGTGTATTTTTAAAATCAATTAGATCATTTTGAAATTTACGCCTTTCATTAGTTGACTGAAAATATAGAGAGTATTATTGAGAAGGATAAATAAATATTTATTTTATTTAGTTTTTATTATAGTTACACAATTTGTAAATGATAAATATTATGTATTTATCCATGTGTCATTGTGATTCCTTAGGTGTCAATATAGAAGTAGTCATTTTGCTACGAGTGAGTTGTATTAGCTATCTAGATCCACTATTATAGGATCCAGAAGAGTTATGCATTCCTATATATGTAACCATTGTGATCAATAAAAAACAGTGTGTGATTTGTGTGTAATTATCTCCTCTCTCTATCTTTTCTAACATGAGAAGGGTTGTGATCATGGAATATTGAGCAATACTAATCCTCTGCATATATATTAATTTAATAGAGTAATTGAACTATTTTTTGTGCGAGTAATTCTTTTGTTCCTGTGTGTTGATTTGTTTTCGATCAGAACTAGTTTTAATTTTATTTGGAGGTGACGAATCTGGTAATTTGAGGAAAATAAAGGGGGCAGTTCTTGCTTTGATCTGCGGCTGAGTGGTCCTTGTGGAGAGGTTTGTGTAAAGGGAAAACATCATTTGTTGGTTATTACAAGTGAGGAAGGCGTTTAAAAGAAAGAGATGGCAATATCCAACCATTTCCAAGGAAATGTAATTCCCTACACAACTGCAAACACTGCAAGATTTGACAGAATCATGATGAAGGGATTTGTTGTTCTGCTGCTTCTGTTGCAATGTTATTGCGTTCATAATAAACAAAGGTATAATTCATGGGAGGCTCTATTCATTCGTTGTCAGATCATGATCTGAGGTCAAATGTGTGAGATGTTGAATATGAAACCTGATAGTACGCTAACAATTCTAGTGAGCATCGCAATAACTCATCACCTATTTTGTTTTAATCTAAGAATCCTACCTGTGGCGCTACTGCTGGTCTCGCTTCTCTGCATGGAAGATTCTCTTCATATTCCAGTTAATGCTCTACCTCTGATAAACTTTCTCCGCATAGTTATTGTCATAATAAGTGTGCTGATAAAAAAATATTTTACATAGATTGACGCCACTGCATTTGAGACCCACCATAATTATCTAGTTACTACATTGAAAAGACAATCACCTAGAGTATATGAAAATGATTGAAGCCTAAAAAGGTTGTTGGTTTTCAAGACATCATCAATTGTAGCATCATTATTGCATTGTTTTTTGGGTTGGTAATTTTCAACATCAATTATTTCAGGCATTTTTGTATGGTTTTTTGGTGAATGTTTCTATTATTTCAGGCATTTTTGTATGGTTTTTTGGTGAATGTTTCTATTGCAATTCCTTGCTTAGAATCCAATTGTTTTTCTTTTGCAAAATGGGATATATGGAAGAAAAATGAAAAACTGTATTTTGAATGAAATATTACTAGAAAGACGGTACAATGCAAGAACTAAGCAAGTCGATGTTATTTCTCCCACATATTTCCAAAATACGTCTGCAAAAAACAAAGGAAGCTACCTATGAGCTTCTATCTATGAAATTATTAATAAATGACATACAATGAAAGTAATAGCGAGTTCTGAAGAATTAATTTTCTAAACTAAGATTAGTTAATGTTTATAGTAACCTGACCTTTTTATATGCAAGTTTAAAAAAAAGCAACTCGCAATAAACATGTTTGAACAACATGAAATGCAGCAAATATGACATTTTAGTGCTATCCATGTGCATGAATGCTATTTGCATACAATTTATTTGATTTCACGTTATTTTTTACCTAGTTTTTTTTATAATGTACACTATGAAAATGAGATTTAAACTAACACTCATTCATATGTAAATTGAATCTCAATAAATATTAATAAACATTATTGTTTAATTAATATTTCTAAATATAAACATATATATTAATAAATTGCATATTAATAATCATATTATATTTTATATATATATAAAGGTATATAATCGATTTCATTGTATTATAGACTTTAAACTCAATGTAAAAACAAACCTAAATGTGTCACATTTTTTGATATGGAATTCATATTCATGTATAATATAAGTATATTAAATAAGACTCACATTGAATTTACATTGGGAATATTATATTGTGAATATACTATTAAACTAACCTGACATTTTAACATGGGGCAATATATAACAAATATAAAAAAGCTCTGCTGCACATGAATTAAAAAAATACTCATTTATTATATAATTCATTGTAAATAAATCTTAATTCAAAAAATACTCCTTTATTATATAAGTCAATGTAAATAAATCTTATACAATACACTATTGTTAAATAACTTCAGTATGTCATAAAACTATTCACTCACGGCCATAATTCTTATATTACGAAATTATGAGAGAAAACCATGTTGAGCGGTGAGGGGAATAATGACATGAAATCAACAGAGGATCGACATTCTAGCGGGGTCGGTTATCTGGGGAAGAAACCATATCTTCGACGCTTTCTTTCTACATTTTCCTGCTCAAAATTGAGAGAATCTGGAGGTTTTTCATCAGTTGCGTATATCGATACTAAATTTCTCTGTTTATGCTTATAGATTTGGTTACTTTCTATCTATGGGATTTGAAAACGTGACCATCTAATTAGCCAATGCTGCATTGCCGCTTAACAAGGAGTTCAAGTCCACTGTAGTGAAGGTTTTACAACGACGAAAGTCACGTGCTTAATTTGTTGGGTGTATGTATGTTTTTGGACACTAATTAATTGATTGTTTACCCATTAAAAATTAGGGAAACCCAGTTGTTTCTTATCTGTTATATGTATGTATCTATTTTGCATGCAGTAGGCAAAGGGAAATTAAAATAAAATAAAATTCATAATATTAAAAACCATTGTGATGACGCTGAATATAGCTGTCCTACAGATGGAAAATGGTTCTCATCGTGGAAAATTCTACCCACATGCTGGATTACCTTTGCTATTTGTATATGAGTAATCCCAGTACTTTGTTTTATTGGCTCCAGGTAGTAAGTAGCTTCTCACTTCCAATAGAAAAATCTCCATAGCTGAAGCAACATCAATACGTTTTTTGAAGCAGAGGTATACATCTTTGAAGTGATATTTATTCTATTCTTTGGTGATTATTTTTAAAGAGTTGATGGAAACCATAACTTTACAACTTATAAGTTGCCTTAGCTACATTAGATTTACAGAATGAATCATAAATCTGAGAATCATCAGTGCATGCATAACCTCATTGTTCTTGGAAGTTGGAAGTGTTTGACATTGTTATCTACTATTCTAGAGAATAGTGATTGCACATATGGTTTAATAGACCGTGACTTAAAGATGTGTAATGTTGAAGGGGATTCATAAATTATTCAGACAAGAAAATCTAATTCTCGTCAAAGCTCAAAAGTGACATTGAATTACATGCTGTCATCCCCTGCCCTAAATCATATGACAGGATCCTCAACTTATGAAGACCTTACTTTGATAGTTCTGAAAATAAATTTTGAAGGAGATATTGTCCTCGCTCAATCATGATCACATCAACAATCATGATCATATCAACAAAAAAATAATCTACAACACTGGGGAATAGAATGGCTTAACTGTGCTCTTCTTTTGGTATAATATTTGATGATAAAGAGGGCCGTCCTGTCCATGAGAAGACCTAATAAAGGGGCCAACCTATACATACGAAACCGAGAGACGACTCATGTTTATTTTAGTGATGAACGTATAATACCTGTTTGGGGGTGCTTTTTGGTGGCTGGTCTAGAACAAAGTTGGAAATAATTCCGGAAGAAGACAAAGTCTATTTGGTAGGATTTGTTATGGGTTGTACTGGGAGTTCTCTAGGTCTCATTCTTTCTTTCAAATCAACAGATTTATGAGACCTTGTAGCAGCATTTGTAATGGCTGGGCTGGAGTTGAGGTTCCATTTTAAATATGTAGAAGTAGAAGTATGTATATGACATCAATGCTATGGATTTGTTGGAGTTCAAAATTGAAGTACCTTTGGGTCCTTTCCTCGCAACAAACCTTTCCAGGGATGTCATAAGCATTGAATGAGCATTTGTGTTAGCTCCCAAACCCATACCTCACATACTTGAAGAAGGATTTAAGTATGGGGGATTTACGCAGTGCATTATATTAGATATCATTTTTGGGATTCAACTGCGTTAAGTAAGTCATTCAAACGTATGACCATTTCCATGAGAGGTAGTCGTAACTGACTAATTTCTCATGATTTTTGAATAGTTCACTTAGCACTCATTGCATCGGGTGATGCTCACAGGGGTGAAGAAGTGGGATTGAAACTAGTGAAATGTGGAGAACGAGTCAAAGCAAGGATAGGGATGCCTAGCATTGACAACCCTTTGATATGGTCAAGGGTACTTGACTTATAAATACTTACTTTGATTGGTTTTTACATTGGATAGAAAATATAACCACGGATACTGGACACCATAACGAAAATAACCAGGATACCAAAAGACTAACAATATGTTCAAAATTGAGGAATTTTAAGTCGACATATGAGAAAATAAAAACAAACCTAGAAAATATATCTTATTGGAAAAAATCAATCGGACAATTCTGAAATGGAAAATTCAAAAAATAAAACATTCAGCCATTGAAAGATTTAAAAATCAGAATCTTGACTTCAAGAGATTGAATGGCACTGTCAATGGGGGATGTGCATCCAACGCAGGCACCATTGAACACGAAACCCTACCACAATGTTTTTCTTCCTCTGTCTCTCTGCGTAGAGGTAGATTTCACATTTTCACCAAACCCTTGAATCTGCCAAACAAGAATGGTGATTTGGAGGTTATATATGTTTTTAGGTAATTCATTCAAAATATAGAAACCTATCCAAATGTTGGTAATGATCTTATCGAGGTGCAGGCCAGCTAAATCCATAATCTTCAGAGGCAGGATAATGTTTATGGAAAATTTGGAAAAATTCCTATATGTCCCTACAGGTAACAAATGTTTGAAAATGTCTCTGTTGGAAAGTCACTACCTACTTCAACTCTCCAATATTCCAATAGCGCACAACTTCAAGGTAAGTATGGCAAAGGTTGACTTACAATGTACCATTGCTACACTAGTTCGAGTTGAGGTTTGGCACTCAAGACTTCACCATGTGGTGTGAATCAACGCTCATGTTTGGTTAGAGCATGAGTCTCTCACTAGTTGCAGAAGGTCACATGCATGTTATTAGTAGTCCTTGCCATAGGCAGCAAGGACTAGTGCAATCATTTTGTGTGAAATTTGAGCCATATGTAGACTACTAATTTATTTAACCAAAATTTTTGTAATGTATCTTTTTGGTGAGCCTATTGAACATTGAAGCATTCATTGTTAACCAATCAACAAATATGAGGTCTTATTTGGCCTTTTTTCAAGGCGAAGATGTTCATAAATTAGGTTTCAAAGGAATTTCAATTTCAGAATTCCTATCAATATAGACTAATGCTAGTGTTGTTATAGCATTAATTAGCTAAAATTAAATGCCTCAGTGCTTAGGTGGTTCTTTGGTGGAGGGAAATCCATTACTTCAAACCTTTGGGACACATGCCTTCACTGAGTCAATTCACAATCTTCCAAACCCTAGTACACACGCCTTCCTATCTATTCTACTACTACGTGGCTTCCTATTTTGCTTCACATGCTTCTTTCATTGCTTCAGAAAATCCTATATCGCAGTTTTCTAGGAGTCAACTTTCATTGGAGTTTTGTGGATTTCACAAACAAGTCGAACGTTGAATGCTTATGATCACTGAAGCCCGAAGCCCGAGTCCATCATGTTGTTGTTCACATTGAATAAAAAATAGTACCACTCTTGGTCATAAATTGTTTGTTAGAAATTTGTTTTGCAAGCATGTGAGTAACCAATATAAATTAGTGGGTTGTTTTTGAAAGCATATCAAGTTCTAGTAAAGCATATTAGTAGGTTGTTTACTACTATGGTTTACTACTATTTTGCAATAATACTCCAGTTTACTACCAGCACTTAAAACACTTGAATCGTCAGGGGATGTGTTGCATTCTCTAGTGTTCTGTATTGTTTCTTAGTTTCATAGTTTCAGGTGGCGGTGTTGGATTGAAATTTACCTAGCCCTGTTCTGTTCTTGAAGTAAGAAAAGACTTTGAATATATAAGGGAATATGTAGTAAGAGCTGAAATATAGTTTTGAGGTAGTCAAATAGTGATAGGTTTATTTATTATAAGTTTTCCTAAGCAAAGAGAAGAGAGTCTTAGTCCTTCTACAAGCCCTAATTCTATCGGTTTCAGGTAGCGTTGATTGAAAACATATGTCTAAGAAAAAACATGTGTAAGAGTCACTTAATTTACCTTACCTCACCCTTGTTTGAGTTGTTCAGGTTGCATTTGATAGAGAATTCCATATGGTTCATTTGAAAAGGACCAACGACCCTCATTTTGTTTTGTTCTATTTGATTTCCATTGTAGAGAAACCCTCATTCTGTTTTGTTATATTTGACATCCACTATAGAGAACTTGGTTGTGAAAGCAAAAGGAGGGTAGATTTATAGTACTATCTTGGTCTGACATTGATTGATCCAATGCCCAGATTCAAACCAGGTTCATCTCCATTAGTAATCTAGTTAAGACACAGATAACCATTCTTCTTCTCTCATGAGCAAATTAGTAGAGCCACTTTGGGAGGGAAATAACCAACCATATTTAGATTATAATCACATATACAAGAATAGACTTTAGATATACTGATAAATGAATAGATGAGTGAATCCCTTTCCAAACATAGCCCTGGGGAAACACCAGTCCCACCAGGCCAACCAGTTCCAAATCGCGAACAAATATTCCACTGTGAATAGGCCTATCCTTTCAATAATGTTAAAGTTCCTAGCCTTAACAGCGAGGCCCAACCAATGAATCCCATCCCGCGAATAATAGAAAAACTTCAATAAATGCCAATTTTGATTTCAAAAAATCCATTTGAGTACTCGTGATGATTTATCCATCTCGTGTTCGATTAAATATTTGTTGGTTGGGACAATCCTCTTGCACCATACACTACATGGGGCCTAAAATAAATAGTTGCCAAAAATTGAATCCAGTTTCACATTCATTGGAAATTCATTCTTTTCTCGTGGAGGTACTCAGAAAGAGGCATAGGCGAACTAAGGACCTAGTCACTTCGCTATGTGCTAGATCCATGAGAATTTTTGGTGCTGGTTGGGCTGGTAAAGCTAGTAGAGTCTTACCCTTCCTTATCCCTCCCTTCCAAGTGAGAAAGATGAAATGGGCTCTATTATGACTAAGCAGAACAAAGAACAAATGATGGACTCTACCAGGAGTAAAAATAAGACAAGCGACACTTGTAAGTGACACTTGTAATCCATGCAAGTGTGTTAGCGTGTTGCAATATCAACTACAATTAAAACTTAATTCGAGAGTTTTGAACATCGTTTAATTCCACTAACCATTATAATTTTTATTTTTGGCCAGGTGTCTATCTTAAGAACTCAGTGTAAGTGTAAGGTTAATTTTAAGAACATGTACCTCTCCTCTACTAATGAGGATGGAAGCACCGACATATATCAGATTAATTTTTTTTACTAGGATTCAACCCATAGTTCTTCCAAGTCATGGTTTATATAGCTACCTACACGAGAGAGAAGATATTTGAACACACCTAAGGAATTACTATGATCTAGTAGGTTTGTTGCTTACACTTCAGGCTTAGGACTTCATTTCTATCAAATTTTCCGCCATAATAGGATTTTTTGTTGACATTTACATAGGAACCATTGTCCTGGCACATATAGGATAGGGTTCACAGTAAAATAACGAATCGATTCCCTTAAGTATCAGTCAAGGTGAAGGTAAAGCCTCGTATCAAAGTGCCAAGGTGAAGGATGCAACTTCCTATTTTGCTTCACAGTAGTCCCGAGGTGAGGATGGGTAATATTGGCTCATGTTTTTCAAATAAAATTAGATTTGTTGGATTTCCCAAATTTCAGAAAAGGTTGAAGATTTCCCGAAGTGCAAGGTAGCATTAAGTTCGTAAATAATAGTTTTCCATTGGATTTTGAGTTTGGATTTAGGTTTGTATGTGAACTAGGAAGTGTCACCATTAAAGTTCGGGTTCAAATTCAAATATTGACAAATTGATTACTCACCCAAATAATTTAAGAATTAATTTAATGATAAATTTGATATGTAATCAGAAAAAACAAACCACCTCAAGAATGAAATTTTCACTCTTTTGAATCCCGATCAAAATTTTCTACAACTAATCTTAAATGGATTTTTTGAAATCAAAATTGGAATTTATAGAATTTTTTCTATTATTCACCTTTATGGATAATAAAACTTCTCCTTTTGGTGGAAGGTCCATAATTCTTGTGGGTGATCTTTGGAAACTTCCTCTAGTTAAGGATAAACCCTTGTATGCAGGAAGAACAACATGAAAAGTGTTTTGGCAAAGTTTCCACATTGTTGTGACTTTGGATAAAATTTACAGATATCAAGGGGATGATCCCAGGAAGGCATATTTACGTAATATTTTAACCAATATTAGAAATGAAAATCCTTGTTCACAAAATTGAGATCTTCATATGACATGTGATGATAGTTTCTTGGATCATCAAGAAAACGTTTTATTTGATTCTTCAGTTCACTTGTTGGTAATAAATGATCTTGTTAATTTGCACAATCGGAAAATGTTGAAATCATTAAATTGTCTAATTGCAAGATGTGTTGGAGAATGTTGTAGGAGATATGAGATTATTGACATTAATCATGATGTCTTGGAGTGCGAGGTGTTTTTGCATCCCGATGAGAATGTCATGCTTAGGTGTAATTTGTGTTGGAAATACTGGGGGGGGTTGAATCAGTATTTCTTTTTAATTGTTCCTTTTTTTCACCAAAACATTTATATATCGAACAAAAAAATAGATAGCTAGAATAAATGCTTTTATTAACACAAACAGTGTAATGAAATAGATACAATATATAAATGGTTGCAATCAATTTCCAAGCACCAACTTGGACTTTAGAGAGGCTCCAACCTTCAGAGCACCAACTCTGTTTTGCCAAGGCAATAGTTCTGCACTCAGGAGCACCAAGTCCCAAGGATTCCAATCCTTTCAGTTCTGAGGCTCCAACCCTAACCTAGTATAAACTGTTTTGCTGTAGTTCTCTGCTCCCAAGCTTTCTGAGCTTCTGCTTCACTCATGTTCTCCTACTTCTCCTACCTCTCTTGCCTCTCTTGCCTCTTCCTGAACTTCAGCTTCTTCTTGCTCTGATTATACTAACACGCACGCTCAGTTCCTTGTTTTTCCTATTTTTTTGTATTCCTGATGCCTCTAACTGTTCGTTTTCGCTTTCCACGGGCTCTTCAGCTTCCTTAATGCTTGCTTCAACTTCCTCTGCACTTGCTTGCCTCTTTGGCTTCCCGAGTCACTTTGGCTTCCTCTATGCTAGCTTGTTCTTCAGTTCCCCGACTCTTCATGTCGCTTTGGCTTCCTCTGTCTCTTCGAGTTCACCAACACTCTAGGGACACGCAAATTCATAAGAGAGGACCAAAATACATAGAGAAAAACATGTTGCGTATCAAAACTCTAACAATGCTCCTTTTACAATAATAATAGCATACACAGGACTTTATTATTTACGGAGAGATTTCATTGGAGAGATAGTATCAACAAGGAGGCCCCCACATGCCACGTCACCATCGCAATCGCAATCGGCATCGTTCAGGCCTACTGAACTATCAGAACCGTTATTTATGCATTTTGGCCTTCAAAAACCCCAAGCAATACATTTTTGAAATACATAGGAATATACAAGAAAACCTGACCAAAACTCTAAAGGGCGGACTTCAAAAACATTATACCCGCATCTATAACTACATCAGGTCCGTTCCTCCATAACGTTATCGCAATCGGCAATCGCGGCTTCCGAAGGTCCTTTATACGTCGAGCCCATGACATTGCTGATGGCCGATGGCCGATTCTTTTGCGGATGCGATATGATAATAAGCCAAATTGTAATGTTGCATCGGGTCCACAACATATATCGCAATCGGCGCTTTCAGGGGTGACACCCCTTTGTATTATTGCGATGGGTGGATGCGATATAACATTAAACCATTGCATAATGTTGTAGCGGGTCCACAACATATCACAGTTGTATGATATATATATATATATAATTCACATGCTTTAACGTGGTGAGGCTTAAGGCCCGCATATATGAAATACACTTAAAACCATGCTTCGACACCCTTGGTGGACTTCACCTGTTTATACACCCGAACATATATGTTTTGCTGGGTCTGCATGTATATATCACTGTCGAGGGTTTTGGGTAGTAGTGCCTCTGATAGTGTATATAGCATATATGTATATGTTTGCACCTCCGACAGTGTATATAGCATATATGTATATGTTTGTGCCTCCGATAGTGTATATAGCATATATACATGTTTTCCACCTCCTATAACTCTTTCAATAGTCCTTCTTTGGGTTCCATTGCTCCTGATACTCCTGATATGCCTCTGATAGCTCTGTTTTGCTCCTCCGATGGCTCTGTTTGCTCCTTCGATCGCTTTGTTTTCTCCTCTCTGTTTTGCTTCTCCGATAGCTTTGTTTGCTCCTCTCTGTTTTGTTCCTCCGATAGCTCTGTTTTCTCCCTCTGGATCCTCGAATATTGCCATATTAACATCAATGAAAATCTATGTCAAAAATCTCCCCCTTTGTTATTGATGGCAATATTATTCTTCTCTCCCCCTTTGACATCAATGGCAAAGGAATGCATACGCACTCCCCCTGTCGAACTGCTCCCCCTGTCGAACTGTTCCCACTGTCCTGCACCATCTTTATCAATGAACTTGAGTGATTCTAAAGAGATAACCCCCATCTTTTGACAAAGATGTTCAAATGCTTCTCGAGGAAGAGGTTTTGTGAAAATATCAGCTATCTGCTCCTTAGTATTGATATATTCCAAGATAATGTTTTGTTCAACTACTTGTTCATGAAGGAAATGATACTTGATTGATATATGTTTGACCTTTGAGTGCATCACTGGATTTTTGTTGAGACTGACAGCACTTGTGTTATCACAATAGATGGTAATTGGTTGATCTGTACCTATGTTGACATCTTTTAGAGCTTCCTTCATCCATAGTATTTGAGTACAACAGTTTTCTATAGCTATATACTCGGTTTCGGCTGTGGATAATGATATAGATGTCTGTTTTTTGTTGAGCCAAGATACTAAATAGTCTCCCAGGCAGAATGCATCTCCACTAGTACTTTTTTGATCATCTACACTTCTGGCCCAATCAGCATCAGTGTATGCAGTAACAGTCAGTGTTGAGCTCTTATGGTACCAAAGACCAAAATCAGGAGTTCTTTTCAGATATCTGAGAATTATTTTTACAACTAACAAATGGGATTTTTTAGGAGCAAATTGGAATCTTCCCACCATTCCTACTGCCTGAATTATGTCGGGTCTCGTAGCCGTTAAGTACAGAAGGGCCCCAATTATTGACCTACAATGAGTTGCATCTACTAGAGGGGAGTCATCGTTTTTGCTCAATTTGCAATTTGTGGTCATAGGTGTGCTCATGGGTGCACAGTCTTCCATTCCATATCTTTTAAGCATGTCTTTAATATATTTGGCTTTAGATATAAACAATCCTGCTTTGGTTTGAGATACTTGTAGTCCAAGGAAGTGAGATAAATCTACTATCATCGACATCTCGAACTCTTTTAACATGTTTTGAGAAAATTCAAGGCTCATCTCATCATTATTGCTAGCAAAAATCAGATCATCAACATAAACAACTGTGACTAGTAACTTACCTTCATCCATCTTTATGTAGAGGTTACTTCCTGCCACTCCTTTCTTGAAGCCTTGTTGTTGTAGATAGTGATCCAATCTTGCTTACCAAGCTTTGGGAGCTTGTTTCAACCCATACACTGCCTTTTTCAACTTACAGACTAAGTCTTTTCCTTCTGTTAGATCAAACCCTTCTAGTTGCTCCATGTAGACTTCTTCCTTGAGTTCCCATTCAGAAATGCTAATTTTATATCCATTGGATAGATTTTGAATCCTTTTGAGCAAGCAAATGCCAAGAACATCTTGATAGCTTCCATATGAGCTACTGGTGCAAATTTTTCTTCAAATTCAATTCCTTCAATTTGCAAATAGCCTTTGCAAACAAGCCTTGCCTTGTTTTTGATGATTTGTCCATCTTCATTCATTTTGTTTTTGAATACCTACTTGGTTCCTACAATGTTTTTATCCTTTGGATGAGGTACTAGCTCCCATGTCTCATTCTTCTCAATTTGGGACATTTCTTCTTCCATGGCTTTTACCCAATGAGGATCCTTGCTTGAGTATATGTTTCTGGTTTTATCATGGATAGAAGAGAAATATCATTTTTCTTTGGTGTATTCATCATCCTTCTTCGGGTTTGCATCCCTTCATCTCTATTGCCAATAATATGCTCTTCTAGATGATATTTCTAGAGAAACTTCATCTTTGAAGGGGTATGAGGTGGTTCTTTTTCCTCTTCTTCTTCTTCTTGATCTATTTCTTCTTTTTCTGGTTCTTCTTCTTCAATGAAAGGATCAACTTCGTGTTCTTGAATTTCTTCTTCTGGAAGGTCTTCATCAATCTTTACATCAATGCTTTCCACTATTTTCCTTAGTTGATTATTGTAGCACTTGTAGGCTTTGCTCCATGTAGAGTATCCAAGGAAGATCCCTTCATCAACATGAGAATCAAATTTTCCTGATGATCCATCATTTATTTTTATGATTTTTATGAAGCACTTGCTTCCAAAGATCTTGAAGTACTTTACTGAAGCAGGTCTTCCTTTCCATCGTTCGTAAGGAGTTTTTCACTATTTTGTCTTAATTGAGTTCGATTCAAGGTATAGGCAGATGTATCAATTGCTTCACTCCAGTATTTTGGATGCAAATCTATTGCTAATAACATTGTTCTTGCCATTTCTTGAACTTTTCGGTTTCTTATTTCAACTACCCCATTCTGCTGGGGTGTTTTGGCAACAGAGAATTCTCTTTTAATTCCATGTATTTTACATAATTCATTAAATTCTTTTGATGTGAATTCTCCCCCTCTATTTGTTCTGAAGCACTTAATCTTTGTGTCCTTTTCATTTTCTACAAGAGCTTTAAGATTCTTAAAACACTCAAATGCTTCAGATTTATATTTTATAAAATATATCCACATCATTCTAGTATAGTCATCAACAAATAAAACAAAGTACCTTTCTCCTTGGAGTGCCTGATTTCTAGTTGGTCCACATAAATCAGCATGGATGATCTCCAAAGGCTTTGATGTAGAGAACTCCTTGGTCTTGTGGCTGGTTCTGGTTTGTTTTCCATGTTGACATGGACCACATACTCCTTGATTTGGTTTGAATAGCTTTGGGATGTCTCGTACAGATTTAATCTTGTTGATATTGATCAAGTTCTCAAAGCTTGTATGTCCAAGTCGCTTGTGCCACAACCAACTTTCATCTGTTTGACTTAAGTATAATTTATCTTCTTGAATCTTATTCAGAATGTAAATGTTGTCTGGTGTTCTAATGCCTTTTTCCACAAGTTCCCTTGAGGAATCCTTATTTCACAGTCTTTGGTGCTAAAGACAACATTATGTCCTTGATCACAGATCTGGCTAACGCTCAGGAGGTTGTGTTTGAGCCCATTTACTAGCAGAGCATTTTGGGCTTTTCCTTTTCCATTGATAAGAGTAACAGTTCCCTTTCCAGCAATTCTAGCAGATCCACTTCCAAAGGATACATTTCCTTCCTTTTTGCTCAATGGAACAAACTTCATTTTGTCCCCTGTCATGTGTCTGGAGCACCCGCTATCCACAAACCAATGATTTTCATTATTTTGAGCATATAGAGCCAGGCCACATTTCTCCATGTTGGGATTATCACTACTTGATTTTCCTCTTTTGAGTGGGAAATTCTGTTCATAGTGTCCATTATTGTAGCATAATGAGCAAATCAGATCAAATTTGGTCAAGCGATCAAACGAATTGAAGGTTTTGATTTGTCCCTGCCTTTTGGGGCCATATGGTTTGATTATTTCATCCTTTAGCTTTGGTGTTTCACTCTTGCGAGCCATGCAATGTCTGGCTTGATGACCAAAGTTTTTACAATGAAAACAATGTCCAAGAAAGATAGTTTTGTACCTGTTGTAGTAGCCACAGTTTGAGTCAACTTCCTTCCTTGGAATTACTCTCGCTTCATTCTTTGGATTTGAGATGGGCCTTTGATGGAACACTAGTTTGTATCTGTTGTAATATCCATGATTTGAATCCACATTCTTCTTTGGAGTTATTTTCTCTTCATTCTTTGGATCTGGGATGCGCCTTTGAGACGTACTTTTTCTTCTTTTGGGTTGCTAGAAAGTGCATCGACATAGCTTTTCGCACTATTCTTAGTGCTTGAAGACTCTCCTTTAAAACCTATTCCAGACTTGTCATGTTGAGGTTTTTGAATTTTTAGGATAGTCTCAAGTATTTGAGAGTTTTTCCAACCCTTTTTAACTTGCTCCAATTCCTTCCTCAGAGATACTATTTCGGCTTCACGTTCTTTGCAAGTCTCTTCTTTTTCTTTTAGCTTTGTTTCCAAGAGATCTTCTCTTCTTCTTGTTTCCTCATTTTCTACCTTGAGAGAAATGATTTTATTCCGTAATTTCTCATTTTCTTCAATGACACTTATTAACAATTCATCTACATTTCCTTCTAGCCCTGAGTCATCATCATTTGTGAATGCCATGAATAATGTTTCTTGGCTTTCATCATGGTCACTTTCCTCATCTGATTTCTTTTTGATGACTACAAATTCATCCTCATCAGACTCATCTTGCTTAGAGAAGAATTTCTTCTTATTGATCCATTTCTTTTTGTATACCATTCTTTTAGAATTTCCTTCATCATCACTATCATGTTTATGAGGACATTTTGCAGCATAATGACCTATTTTTCCACATTTGAAATAGATAAGAGGGTACTTACATTTTAGCTTAGATACTTTCTTCAACTTTCTTACAAATTGAGCCAATTTGGATTCCACATTGGAGTCATCATTATAGTCATTCCTTTCTTTCCCCTTCTTTGATTTTGAAGCCTTGAATGCTGCATCTTTGGAGCTTGGGCCACCTTTTCTCATCTCATAGGCAGTGACGATTCCATGGAGTTCATCCATATTGAGAGTAGCTATATCCTTTGATTCTTCTATGGCACTTATTTTGGAGTGAAATGTGTCTGGAAGAGATCTTAAAACCTTTTGAGCAATGGTACCTTCTTCAATCTTTTCATCCAATCCTTTAAGAGAGTTGACCACTTCAGCTACTCGGAGAAAGTATGATGCAATATCTTCTTCATCTTCCATTTTCAGACTTTCAAATTGCCTTCTATGAGTTTGAAGCTTTGCCTTATTGACTTTTGAGTCCCCATCATATAAGCCAATTAGCTTATGCCACATTTCTTTGGCAGAGTTACAATTCATGACTTTTGTAAACTCAGAATTAGTGATTCCACTAGTGATGGAGTTCAAGGCTTTTGCATTTGCAATGTAGGCTTTCCTCTCATCTTGATCTGTTGGATGAGTGGGAGGAATTAGGTACTCATTTAGAATGAAATTCCAGACTTCAGGTCCAAGGGACATTAAGTAGTAGGTTATTCTCTTTTTCTAGAAACCAAAATTGGTGCCGTCGAATAGAGGAGGTTTTCCTAACGCTTCGTGATTTCTCATCATGACTACAAACCATTTTTCAAGCTATTAGGCTAATATGAAGAAGCCCACTCTGATACCAATTGTTGGAAATACTGAGAGGGGGGGTGAATCAGTATTTCTTTTTAATTGTTCATTTTTTTCACCAAAACACTTATATATGGAACACAGAAATAGATAGTTGGAATAAATTCTTTTATTAACACAAATAGTGTAATGAAATAGATACAATGTATAAATGGTTGCAATCAGTTGCCAAGCACCAACTTGGACTTTAGTGAGGCTCCAACCTCCAGAGCACCAAATCTGTTTTGCTAAGGCAATAGTTCTACATTTAGGAGCACCAACTCCTAAGGATTCCAATCCTTTCAGTTCTAAGGCTCCAACCCCGTGGGCTCCAACCCTAACCTAGTATAAGCTATTTTGTTGTAGTTCTCTGCTCCCAAGCCTGCTGAGTTGCTGCTTCACTCATGTTATCCTGCTTCTCCTGCCTCTCTTGCCTTTGCCTGAACTTCAGCTTCCTCTCGCTCTGATTATACACACATGCATGCTTAGTTCCTTGTTTTTCCTGTTTTTTTGTATTCCTGATGCCTCTGACTATTCGTTTACACTTTCCACTGGCTCTTCGGCTTCCTCAACGATCGCTTTAGCTTCCTCTATGCTTGCTTACCTTTTCGGCTTCCCAAGTTGCTTTGGCTTCCTCTGTCTCTTCGATTTCACCAACACTCTAGGGACACGTAAATTCATAAGAGAGGACCGAAATACACAGAGAAAAACATGTTGCATATTAAAACTCTAACAACGCTCCTTTTACAATAATAATAGCATACACAGGACTTTATTGTTTATGGAGAGATTTCATTGGAGAGATTGTACCAACAAGGAGGCCCCCACATGCCATGTTACCGTCGCAATCGAAATCGGCATCGTTCAGGCCTATTGAACTATCGGAACTGTTATTTATGCATTTTTCCCTTCAAAAACCTCGGGCAATACATTTTTGAAATGCACAGGAATATATAAGAAAACCTGACCAAAACTCTAAAGGGCAGACTTCAAAAACATTATACTCGCATCTATAACTACATTGGGTCAGTTCCTCCATAACGTTATCGCAATTGACAATTGCGGCTTCCAGAGGTCATTTATATGTCGAGTCCATGACATTGCCAATGGTCGACGACCGATTCTTCTGCGGATGCGATATGATAATAAGCCAAATTGTAATGTTGCATCGAGTCCAAAACATATATTGCAATTGACGCTTTCACAGGTGACACCCCTTTGTATTATTGCAATGGGCAGATGCAATATAACATTAAACCATTGCATAATGTTGCAGCAGGTCCGCAACATATCACAGTTGTATGATATATATATATATATATATATCGCAATTCGCATGTTTTAACGTGGCGAGGCTTAAGGTCCGCATATATGAAATACACTTAAAACCATGCTTCGACACCCTTGGCGGACTTCATCTATTTATACACACGAACATATATGTTTCGTCGGGTCTGCACATATATATCGTTGTCGGGGGTTTCGGGTAGTAGTGCCTTCGATAGTGTATATAGCATATATGTATATGTTTGCACCTTTGATAGTGTATATAGCATATATACATGTTTTCCACCTCCTTTAACTCTTCCACCTCCTATAACTCTTCCAATAGTCCTTCTTTGGGTTCCATTTCTCCTGATACTCCTGATATGCCTCCGATAGCTCTGTTTTGCTCCTCCGATGGCTCTGTTTGCTCCTTTGATAGCTCTGTTTGCTCCTCTCTGTTTTGCTTCTTCGATAGCTCTATTTGCTCCTCTCTATTTTGATCCTTCGATAGCTTTGTTTGCTCCCTCTAGCTCCTTGAATATTGCCATATTGACATCAATGGGTTGGTTAACGGTTCTCTTGTATATATAGAAGATATAATTTATTCACCTAGCACACACCCACCACAACTTCCTTAGTTTGCTACAGTTATTGTTAAGAAGTACACTGGTGCTCCATTTGGCAAGGATTGTCTAAATGTGATGCCCATAACACCTATTGTTAGAGGGAACCTTAGACAAATGCCTTTAAAAATGGCATGGGCCTTGACTATACACAAGTCACAAGGGATGACTTTGCAACAAGCCACTGTGGATATTGGAGATAGAGAGAGGCAGGGTTTGATATTTATAGCTACATCAAGAGTGAGATCCATTGATGGTTTGTAAATTTCATTACCTTTTTCTTATCAGCGTTATACAAAGATGACAAATAGTGCTTATGTTACAGTTAGGAAAAAAAAGGAGGAGCGATTAAAATCTATAAAATTTAGAGGTTTTTATCTTCAACTGAGCTTAGTGGTTTGACATAATGGTTGGAAATGGTATTGATGGTTTTTATCTTCAATTAAGTTTAGTGGTAGAAATGTTGATCAGGATTCAGAAGAGTGGAAAATTTCATTTTTCACGTAGTTTGTTTGATTGCCTCTCTGACTACATATCAAATTTATCATTAAATTAATTCTTAAAGTGTTTGGGAGAGTAATAAATTTGTTAATATTTGAATTTGAACTTAAACTTTAATGGTGACAATTCCTAGTTCACCTACAAACCTAAATCAAAATTAAAAATCTGATGGAAAAATATTATTTGTGAACTTAACGCTACCTTGGAGTTTGGGAAAAAAATAAATGTAAATGAGTCAAACACTAGCTAGTACCCTATTATAGTGAAAAAAGTTAGAACTGATTTTTTTTTGTAAAATAGGATATAATGTATGGGGGTTTTAGGCCATTTTTTGAAAGTGCTCAGATCTTGGTTTTGACTCACGAGATTGGTGAGGTTTTAAATTAGAAGCACAATGACACATTTCGAAGCCAAATAGGTGAAAAAAATTGTTGTGGTAGTTTCTTCCTAAAACAACCCTATAAATGAGACCATAGTGATGTTGTAGAGGTAATGAAAAGTGATAGGACCCACTTTTTAACACTTGGACGTGGTGTAGGGATTTCTTTTGAAGCTATGGGTAACTTCCACCATAAAAAGTTTAAAAAATATGTATTTGTAGTTTTTTTTTTTTTTAAATCAACTGTTTTGTTTTTTGCGAAGAGTAAAAGAAGTGAATCAGCTAGGGAAGAAAACAATGCATACTCTGACACCTCCAACTTTTCATTCTAGCTACTAGGGGTAGTGATTTATTCTTCCACATTGTTGATTTATTCCTTATTTTATCAAAAACATTTCTCTCAATACTTTGTAATACATCTTCCATCTACTAGAGGAAATCCCTAATAAATCATATGCAAAATATCTTCTTTTAAGTTCCAACATTGTCACAATTTTTCTTTTTAATCCTATAAAAAAATGATTTTTCTATGTTAATGGTAGATGGTATGTCCTATGGGTCTCTTAAATATTTCAATGGGAATTTTTATTGCTTCAAATTCATTTAGACTATCATATCCTTGAAATAGTACACTAGCTTCAAATTGTAAATGAGAAATAGGGCCAGAATTATGTCATATTATTAATCCTTCCAAATGTTGTGATGATGGGTCATGAGAGATGATTTTTATAAGGGTGTTAATTTTAATAACCCAAACTACTAGCAATTTATTAACTATCAAATCACTTATCTCAGTTAAAATGACCATGCGATGGAGTTGGAATTAACTAACTAGCCATGCATAAGTGGGAAATCCAGAACATACTAGAGCAGGTCACGATAGGAAACCAAGTGAATCTACCGGACAACAACTCCTGCACGCCTATGCCTAGAGCTCCACCCCTGCACACTTGCTCCACCTCCACAAGCCACAATGCCTTTCTTAACGCCACCAACTACACATCCATCCTACACGGAGCACGCTCCACCTTTGCTGCCGCGAGTTCTAGACGATGCTTTGTTCACACCACCAACAAAAAAACCCTCCTTGCTTGAGTCTTTCAACAACCCTATCCCCTAGCATCGCATTCAACTTATTGTTAGAACCACCCTGACCGGTCGAGGCTACCCTCCGCATGGACTGGCATCGATAATTAGTTCCATGGTGAGTGCCCACGAAGACGCCCCCAATACAATACCTACAACATTATTCACAACCTCTCGATAAGCCGTGAACCAAAGTGAGTCAGATGCCAACCCTAAATTATCCAACAAGAGCCTTCCCCTTAGAGCTGACAACCACCACATGCTAGCCAAGAAGGAGGCATGCTCACCCACAATTAAGTTCCATCCCATCCAAACTGACGATCCTTCCTCACCTCTCACAAAGGAAGAAACTGGGAACAAAGGCGCATGAAATTGTTTTTGACACCAGAGGACAGACACTCGAGAGGTGAACCCAATCCAATTGAAAGCCAAAGAAAGCTCCACCAAACCTCCCTGCAACCTTTGAGACCAATCATTGCTCACCCAATTTTTTGTCTTAGAATTCCAGGATAAAACCACAGAGAGAGGAGTAACCAAAATATTTCCAACAGACAAAATATCTAGGCACCATACCAAACGCAAAAAGCACTTGGAAAAAAATATCGAGTAGCACAAGTATGGACACTAATACCAACCATTTTTCCATGCAAATTTCCCTCAATCTGCTGACAGAATCTAGGAGCTAGGCACCATTAGAAAAACGTGAAGCTTTTGCTATCCGTTCACAGTGGAGGAAGCGACAACATCATTTTCTCCACCAATCCCAAACTACCCAAGGGTCGAACAAACTAGATAGACTAACACTAAATAGAGCAAAATCTTCTAGCCTCCACACTACCACCACAATACAACATTCCATAGCCTCAATGTTCACCATTAATCATATTGCCTTACCAACACACATTCTCGTGGAGGATGAGTGAAGTCTCGCACACTGCATCGATCCTCTCACCTTACACCTTATGTAATGGGAGGATAGGAAATCTATCCTCCTTCCCATCTGTCGTATGTTAAGTTTCATTGCACACATGTGAGGCATGTCTTGAAGTTCATAACCCCCATCGGGGAAAGTGTCCTCATAAATTAATTATCAATTATTTTTAAATTTTATTATTATAATTATTATTCCAAATTGACTATTCCATAATTAATATTTTCTTTTCTAAAAAACAATTTCCATTACATTTCGGGGTTTTATTAACCATGGAAACTCGTTGATTTAAAAAAGAAAAGAAGCAACGTTGCATATTACATTGATTTTTCCCTTGCTGCTTTTCTTCATATTTTTCCTTTGCTGATTTTTATTATTGAATAGACTTGGTTCAATCATTTTCCTCAATAAACCTTACCTATATTATATATTTTCACAATGCAATTTTAAATCATGCTACAATATAAAAAATAAAATTGAAGTCAACACTATAATAAATAAGATTTTCTCTTTTGTCTTCAAAGTTTTAATCATAACTTAAAAATATCCTAGACATTGCAATTATTTTATTTTTTATTTTTTATTTTTTATTTTTTTTTAATTTTATTTTATATATTAGATATTTTATTACATATGATTTTTTTTCCACACGAATGATGCAGGATATTTCATATTAATTTGATTTTTTCGACATAGAAATTTTACCATAGATTATTTATTTGTCGTTGAATTAGGATGAGTATAAATCTAACGTTAAATAAATATTTTGTTACAAAAATTAGCTTTAAAAAAATTATTTATTTTATTTGTATCATATATATACATTTATTATATAAAGATACTAGACATTTTAATTTCTCCTCCTTATTTGGTCCAAGGTTATCTAGTTCATTAATTACTTATGTTACTAGCCTTTGTCGTATTCAAATGTGTTTCATTATTAAATTTATGAATTTATTGAAGCATTCAATAATTGCTATCAATTACTTTTTGCATAAGAGGGGGCTAATAAGCAGCAACATTGCATATTGCACTTGTTGGTGATGACATTCACAATACATTATTTTATTAGTTGTTTTATTTTTATGATGAAATTTTCATGTATTTATTGTTTTTAGTTTAATTAAGTTATATTTAAACTAAGCTTCAATTTAAGGTGGTTTATTGTTAAAAACATATTTTAATAAACTTGATTATAAAAAAATTATATATATTAATAAAAAATAAAACACACAAACATATAGTAAACATATATATTAAAGTGTATATATGTTAATATAAACAATAATAGTTAATCATATTTATTTATGTTTCCTGATGACATTCAACAATACAATATTTTATTAGTTGCTTTATTTTTGTGTTTATTGTTTTCTAGTTTAATTTAGCTATATTTAAACTAGCAAAGGGATTATCTACTATGTAGCCTTTGTTATAATTCAAATATGCTCATTTTAATTTAGCAATTTAGATGACATAAATAATTATTTTCACATATTTCTTTTATAAAATGTAATTTAATTAATATATAATTGTGATAGCTTGAGATTGTAAATTTTAAATTTCGAAGAAAAATAAGTTTTTGAAATGTAATTTTTATTTATTTAATATAAAAAATTAATACATGATATAAATAAAATTATAAAAACTTTACATTTCAATAAATATCATTTCTCTAGTTATTATACAAATTTGAAATTAAAATAAATTTAAATTAATATATATTATAAATCACCTACCTATGTTCATACTCTCATATTTAAATATATTTTTATTGCTATAATTTATTATGTTTACATGATTATTCCTATGATATAGGTATTTATTAAATAATAATAATAATAATAATAATAATATATTTTTGAATAGAAATATTTAATTATTTAAAAGAAATTAAATGTTTATAATTTTTTTTTTTTAAAGAAACGATTATGCATCCTATTAAAAAAATTGGTTTGAAGACCAATACATTTTATAGATTTTTCCATGATATGCACATTGTTCAGGCCATCTGATCCAAATTTTCAAAATTTGTATATCTATGTTGTCCTCTGTTCTATAACTAACGATATACTAAACTGATAAAAAACCCCTCCATAAACCAGAAATCTACATAACATGGATAAAATCTAAAAGAAAGGAAATACACAATATCTAAAACATGGTTCCCATGTGCTTCTTCTTCTTCTTTTGTCTCCCCGCCCTGAGAGGGATTGCCTTCCTATGTGCCTAGTGGGGCATTTCTTTCAACATCGAGACTGCTGATGAGTTTTTTTGGAGCCCTACTAATACAAATATAATATGGACAGGTTTCATATGAAATGAGTTACAATTTTTTCGGAACGTGGTATTGGTAAGCCATGGTAGGGTATTGTAACAAAGCTTAAATATAGATTAAGGATATCCATGATAAAGTGGGGTGAATCCCATGGTTATATTAAATAAAATTATATTTTAATTAATTATTATGATCTTTTTAATTTTTAGCAACTTGAGATGTATGATGATGTAAATTATTTGATGTTTATTATGGATTAACACTTATCAATATTTACTATCCATTTAAATTATATAGCGGGACTATGATACAGGAGCATTCAGGCCTAGTTAGCAATGTGATAGCATGGTCACATGTTGTGACTAACAAGGGGTTGAAAGATAATAGTTTAATTAATTTTATTTGTTTAAATATATGAGAGTGTTTATTTATTGTTAAATATGAGGAAAGGGTATATGTGGCTGATTGATCCTCCCTGTGTGGAGATGAAGCCAAACAATTAGATTTATTTGGCTAGAATAGAATATGAGGAATTTTAAAAGCTTGATTTAGCGTTGGTTTAGAAAAGAGTGGGTTTGAAGAGACTTTTTAGGAGAGAGTGAGAGATTTTTGGTTCTGAACCAGAATTGGTTCCTGAATCTACTTTTATATAAATTGTGATATTTTTGTATAGTTCAGAGGTTGGATAGGTTAGCTAGAGGTGAGCGAGAGACTAGCTAGAGGTTAGCTAGGATGGAGAGAGTGAGGATTTTAGGATAGGAACATGGGTTTTTATTATTTCAATAAATGATCCAGAGGGCTGAGATCTTGTACCTTTATTGTGTTGAATAAATAATTCTATGTGATTGAATGTGTCATTTCTCTTGGAATCCTTTGTTTGTCTCTGTATTGTTGCTTGCAGATCAATTGAAGCAGTCTGCTCTGTGTATACGCCTTAAGTTATGAATTTCAACATCAAAGTATAACTGGGGTCCTTAATATTAATAATATTGAGTGAGGTCACATTAATGCCACTCAACAATCCAAAGATAACAAAATGAATGGTTATTTAAGTGTCAGAATGTGCAGGCAGAGCTAACTCGGGTGAAAGGCGAAACCCATTATTTATGAAGAAGTGCAGGAAAAGAGTGTCGGAACATTGACTGTGGGAATAATTGGATCGATGCACAGTAGCCGTTGATCTCATAGATCAATGGACCAGAACTGATCGAGGAAAGCGGAGCACTTTATCGCATCGGCGGAAGTTGTATGGATGGACCATGCCCTAACCCTTTGCCAATTCCGATTGTGATATTGCGATGAAGTGTGGGCCGTTGGATCTTATAATTGATCAACGACGGAGATATAATCACTGATCGCAATGCGGAGGCATCGAGTGACAGTGTTAATGGAACGACAATATGTGACATAGCGATATGCCGATAGCAATAAGCAGAGATCGGAGCTCGGAGCAATCGCTGGTCGACGATCGGAGAAGGCAGAGCGTTGTGGAAAGGGATGGAGAGCCGGACCTGACGAATTTATAGTGTGGGCCTAATATATTTGAGTTCCAACTTATGCTTTAGGCCGCGGGTTTTTCGTTGTTTCTGTGTATTTCCTTTATATTGGATAATATTGATGGCCGGGGTTTTCTAAAGGGAAAGTGGGAGAATAACGCTTCCGATAGTGTAAGGACTTCCGATACTAAGTGGCCCCAACGTTAAAGCTTAATATCTTTCTAATGCTTTCGATAGAAATGTGTGGACATAACACCAAAGTCCAGGTCTGATATTTGTTTGTATATGGAGAGGTATTGCCTTTGTAGCAGTTTTCCGCTATCATTTGGTATCAGAGTAGGTTAATGCTCTGAAAAGATTGTTTTGGGGAACTGAATTTTAATTTCAGCAGATGTAAAATTTCCCTGAAGTGAGTTTGATGAAGATGAGGATCAAACTACAAATGACACTGAGATTAGAATGGAGAAGCAGTGAATGTTTGAGGAAGGTCTGGTAAGAATGTTTAATTTGATAATTTTGCAAAGATGTATTTGAATGTCTAAAGAATAACAGGAGATTGAAATTTCAAAGGAGGAAGTGTTTTCCTTTTAGGAAAAGTTGATTGCATGATTGATTTGATTGAGGGAAAAGGTTTAGAAGTTAAAGCTAAATAGAATAGTGGTTTGCTATAGCATTGAATTCATTTAATTGGTTTGAAGAATCTTCTGAAAACTGAGAATTATTGAGGAATGTTTAAAGTATTGTTGAAGGCAATGATATTGATGATTGAAAGAATAGAGATTGGGTTTAATAGGATTGAAGGAAGAATCACTACAAGGAATGATTTTTGGGACTTGTAGAAGCAAAACAAGATTTTCTTACAAACAGGTTATCAGAAGGAATTGATAGTATCTGTCATAAATTGGTAAATATAATTGAAACTCAGATCTAATATTAATTGGTCTTGAAAACTGAAGAGTCCAATACGAAAAATAGAATGGGAAATAGTTGTTGGTGTATGGAGTCCTATTGAATTGAAAGTCTAAATGAAATAGTGAACAGGCGAGTCCTTTGACCGATGGAATGGGAATTAGTTTTTAAGACATCTTTGAAGGAAAAATTGCAGGTTTGAAAGATACTTTGATGTGTCTTGAGATAAGATTGTGCAGGTAAGTGGAAGCAGTGGATTTTCTGAAAGGTGGAATGAGTGGTACCAACATCATAGCATATGAGCTATGTAAAGAAGATTGAGCAAGAAGAATTCTCAGATGAGTAAAGGTGACAATGCCCAATAGTAAACGAATTTTCTAAATGAAGAAGAAGTGAGAAATTGAAGATGCAGAGCCTAAAGCAAGGGGTATTCAAGAGGAAATGAGGACAACTTCCAACTAAGGTTGGGTAGAAGTTGTTGAGGCAGCTCCACAATTGTGATTGTGGATAGGAGAGAACAATTCCAGCAAGAGAAGTGTTGGGTAGAATTGTTAGACAGTGAAAGGTTCAAGGAAAGAACCAATAGGTGCCAAAAGGCTAAACTCAGGAAATTTTGGTGAGGCATGAGGGAGACTTGTTACACGTGAAATGGAAAAAGTTAGTTGCAACTCACTAGTGAACAAGGAAAGTTCAATAGAGGAAGGAAAGGAATTGACTATTGATAGTTATGACCAGGGTACAAAAGAAAGTCACAGACATAGGGAAAAGAATGCTGAAGCAGTTGGACTCAAAGGAATGAGTAAAGAAGAAAGGGACATAGAGTTGGCTGGGATAAAGGCAAAACTCAGTCATTTGGAGAAGCTGGTATTGAAAGGAATTAAAGAAAAATGGAAACACGGATTTTATGTGGGAAGAAGAGTTAAATGGCTTGTCAGGGAATTATTTGCTGAGAAATTAATACTTCGAACAGTTGAGAATGAAGGGATAGAATACATCAGTGAACCAGAGAAAGGATCTCTCCTTGGGGAAGGAGACAGTGATGACAGTAGGGAAGAACTGATCTATGCAGATCAGAATGAAAGGAATGTGCTGGTGGCATCCTCACAGACAAGAGGATCTCATACTTTTAGGATTAATGATTTCCATGAATGTAAAATTGCAGGTATGCAGCCTAAAGAATTTGAACCTGTGTAAGAAAAGGTGAAAGGAGAAAAGGCAAGACAAGCAAGAAAGGAGATGCATAAGGACTTTCAAGACTTCAATTGGTGGAGGAAATTAAAAGGTATGGCTGAATGGTTGTGTCTTATTTTAGTGAAAATTTATTGGATCATATTTGAAGGAATTTTATCATGGATAGAAGACCAATGGGAAATGGAAACGGGGAAGGAAACAAATGCATTGTAGGTTTGTGAAGTGAAGAGAAGGAAAGATGACACCGAGAACTTAGCTGAAGAAGGTAAGCCAAGGAAAGCTTTGAAAGATCAAAGTCTTATCAGAGAAGAGGAAGAGGCATTATTTTCTTATTTGGACAAACTGAGTATTGGAAGAAATTGTGTAGAATAGGAAGGTATTCTACAAACTTATGATGAAGTTGCCAAGCATAGTCAAGAAGTTGCAGTCCCAGAAGTTTTCTTTGATGAGGAAGAAATCAAAGATGTTGAGGAAGAATTTCTCAATAATTTAGTGAACTATCAGAATAGTTCAGAGGAGCTTGAGGAGATGATCATTGAGGCTTCAAATGAAGAGCCTTGAATTTTTGAAACTGACATGTTGTGTATGTTTTAAGGTTTGACAGGTGATGAATGATGATTGGACAATGTGCTTATGCATGTTGATGAAGAAGTGAGATTACTGGAAGAAATGGCTGAACTAGAAAGATATTTTGAACATGTATTTAATAATTTTGGGAATGATGGTATCGACAGGGAAATTGTCATGACTAAAGGTGCTGAAGATAAACAAATGAAAGTTTGTGATGATAGCTAGAATGAAGTATTTTTAGTAGAAAAGAAAAATGAAGATATTATGGAAACTGTGGAGGAATGCATGATGATGTTGATAGATGCAGAAGTTCAGGAATTCTCTGATTTTAAAGTGAATTATTTTAATGAATCTGTAAACTATGAAGAAGCTTTAGAAAACTAGAATTTTGTTTCTGTTGTAGGAGAAGATAAAATAACATCATTTTGTTGCAATGATATAAGCATAGAGGATGAAAAGATACTTAATAATGATATGCTCCAAGAAATCCTAGCTATTAAATTGTTGAATGACAATCTTGGGTTAGAACAAGAAATATTGTGTAATGCTGAGGAAAGTATGGAAATGGAAATTGATGACAATCTCATAACTTTTGCAGAAGGACACTATAAAGAGTTGATGACAGAATCACCTGTGAAGATGGAAAACCATAGCTATTTTGAATCTGACAATTGTGGTGGAAATTTTGTTTATTACAGGAAAGAGGAGTCATATACAAATGCCATGCTCATTGAATATGAAGGAATTGACATTTTGCTGGAAACGTTATTAGATAAATCTGATAACATAGAGGTAAACATTATCTTTAATGATATGGGAAGGGGAGCTATATAATACAAACAATAGTTTGTAAATGGTAGAGGCAAGGAAGATTTGGACAAAAATCTTATAATTTATAAGGCAAAGGAGAATGTACAACAGACAGAAATCAGTGGAGTTCAGTTAAAGACAAATGGTAAGAAGGAACTTAAGAAATTGTGGAAGATGAAATCAAATGAGAAGAGGGACAACAAGAAGGAGACATTGATCACAGGAATTTGTATCAGCAAGAATAGAGGACAACAAAAAATTAAGATTTGGAAATTTGGAGGAACAGAAGTGACAACGACAAAAGAATTAAATCAACAGCATAATGAAAGTGATGATCAGTTACAAAGTAAAGTTTGGGATACTGGATGGACAACAGAAGAAACACACAACCAGGAGGTCATGGAAACTTTCAACTTTGGGAGTCTGATGTAGGAGCATTTAGGCATAGTCATCAATGTGATAGCATGGTCACATGTTGTGACTAACAAGGGGTTGGAAGATAATAGTTTAATTAATTTTATTTGTTTAAATATATGAGAGTGTTTATTTATTGTTAAATATGAGGAAAGGGTATATGTGGCTGATTGATCCTCCCTGTGTGGAGATCAGGCCAAACAATTAGATTTATTTGGCTAGAATAGAATATGAGGAATTTTAAAAGCTTGATTTAGCATTGGTTTAGAAAAGAGTGGGGTTGAAGAGACTTTTTAGGAGAGAGTGAGAGATTTTTGGTTCTGAACTAGAATTGGTTCATGAATCTACTTTTATATAAACTGTGATTTTTTTGTATAGTTCAGAGGTTGGATAGGTTAGCTAGAGGTGAGCGAGAGACTAGCCAGAGGTTAGCTAGGTTGGAGAGAGCGAGGATTTCAGGATAGGAACAAGGGTTTTTTCTTATTTTGATAATTGAGCCAGAGGGCTGAGATCTTGTATCTTTATTATGTTGAATAAATAATTCTGTGTGATTGAATGTGTCATTTCTCTTGGAATCCTTCGTTTGTCTCTGTATTGTTGCCTGCGGATCAATTGAAGCAGTCTGCTCTGTGTATACACCTTAAGTTATGAATTGCAACATCGAAGTATAATTGGGGTCCTTAATATTAATAATACTGAGTGAGGCCACATTAATTCCACTCAACAATCCAAAGATAATGAAATGAATGGTTATTTAAGTGTCAGAATGTGCGGGTAGAGTTAACTCGGGTGAAAGGCGAAACCCAATATTTATGAAGAAGTGCAGGAAAAGAGTGTCGTAACATTGACTGTGGGAATAATCAGATCGATGCATAGTAGCCGTTGATCTCATAGATCAACGGACCAGAACTGATCGAGGAAAGCGGAGCACTTTATTGCATCGGCGGAAGTTGTATGGATGGACCATGCCCTAACCCTTCTCCAATTCCGATTGTGATATTGCGATGGAGTGTGAGCTGTTGGATCTTATAATTTATCAATGACAGAGATCTAATCGCTGATCGCAAATTGGAGGCGTCGAGTGACAGTGTTAATGGAATGGCGATATGCGACATACCAATATGCTGATAGCGATAAGCGGAGATCAGAGCTCGGAACGATCACTGGTCGGTGATCAGAGAAGGCAGAGTGCTGTGGAAAGGGATGGAGAGCTGGACCTGACGAAGTTATAGTGTGGGCCTAATATATTTGAGTTCTGACTTATGCTTTAGGCCGCCGGTTTCTCGTTGTTTCTGTGTATTTCCTTTATATTGGATAATATTGATGGTCGGGGTTTTCTAAAGGGAAAGTGGGAGACTAATGTTTCCGATAGTGTAAGGACCCCCGATACTAAGTGGCCTTGACGTTAAAGCTTAATAGCATATATAATGATTGTGATAGAAATGTGTGGACATAACACCAAAGTCCGGGTCCGATATTTGTTTCTATATGGAGGGGTATTGCCTTTGTGGTTGTTTTCCGCTATCAGACTAGTTAATTATTTTTAATTTTGAAGGAAAAATCATCAATAAAATACTGTTATTATTATTATTAATGCAAAAATATATTTCATATATTTTAGCTTAGTTATTATTTTTTTTAATTGTTTTTTTCCATATTTATATTTTATGAATATTTTGTTTGTTATTTAATTTTAATTATTAAAAACTATTATATATTATTTTACTTAAAATAGATTACTTCATTCTTTAAATCTTCAATGAAGTTTTCAACATATGGGTTAAATTTTTTAAATATAATATTAACCAAAAATTAATTAATTAATCACTTTATAAATTTACATTAATATTTTTCAAAATAATCTATGAAAAAACATGAAAAAAACACATTCTCGTAACATTTTTTTCATTAAAAATAAACAGATAACCTATTTTTTTTTTCTAAACACACACACACACACACACACACACACAACACACACACACACACACACACACACACACACACACACACACACACACACACACACACACATATATATATATATATATATATATATATATATATATATATATATATATATATATATATATATATATATATATATATATATATATATATATATATATATATATATATATAAACCTCCCTATAATCTTTGAGACCAATCACTGTTCACCCAATTATGAGTCTTAGAATTCTAGGATAAAACCACAGAGAGTGGAGTAACCAAAATATTTCCAATAGACAAAATATCGAGGCACCATACCGAACCCATAAAACACTGGGAAAAAACTATTGAGTAACGCAGGTATGGATGCTAAGACTGACCATATTTCCATGCAAATTTCCCTCAATCTGCTGACAAAATCTAGGATCTAGGCACCATCAGAAAAACTTATCCCTTCATGGTGGAGGAAGCCATAAATTTGTTTTCTCCACCAATCCCAAACTACCCAAGGGTAGAAAAACCCAGATAGACTAACACTACGTAGACCAAAATCTTCCATCCTCCACACTACCAATGCAATATAACATTCCATAACCTCAATGTTCACCATTAACCATCTTGCCTTACCAACACACATTCTCGCAGAGGATGAATGAATTCTCACACAATGCACTGATCCTCTCACCTTACACCTTATGTAATGGGAGGATAGGAAATCTATCCTTCCCATCTGTCGTATGTTAACTTTCATTACACAAGTGTCCGGAATGTCTCGAAGTTCATCTCAAAGTTCATCGCTCCCATCGGGAAAGTGTCCTCATAAATTAATTATTAATTAGTTTTAAATTTATTATTATTATTATTCCAAATTTACTTTACCATAATTAATATTTTATTTTCTAAAAAAAAAATTGCCGTTATGTTTCGGGGTTTTTGATTTAAAAGACAAAAGAAGCAACGTTGCATATTACATTGATTTTTATTATTAAATAGACTTGGTTCAATCATTTTCCTCAATAAACCTTACCTGTATTATATAGTTTCACAATGCAATTTTAAATCATGATACAATATACAAACTAAAATTGAAGTCAACACTAATAAATAATATTTTCTCTTTTGTCTTCACAGTTTTAATCATAACATAAAAATATAAAGTAATTTTTTTTTTTGTAGGAATCTTTTGCTCTCACACTTAAGCCTTTGTGTAACTATTTTATTTAATATCCTAGACATTGAAATTTTTTTATATTAGATATTTTATTACATATGAATTTTTTTCCACACGAATAAGAAGATGCAGGATATTTCATATTAATTTGATTTTTTCAAAATAGAAAATTTACCATAGCTTATTTATTTGTCGTTGAATTAGGACGAGTATAAATTTAAAGTTTAAAATATATTTTGTTACAATAATTAGCTTTAAAAAATTATTTGTTTTATTTGTATCAGATATATACATTTATTATATAAAGATACTAGACATTGTAATTTCTCCTCCTTATTTGGTCCAAGGATATATAGTTCATTAATTGTTTAGAAAATCTTCGGCAAAATCACATAACCAATCTTTTGTCGACACGTTTCGAACCAACCAGTGTGGTTCATCGTTAGGACAAGTTGTCCTGACGATGAACCACACTGGTTGGTTCGAAACGCGTTGACAAAAGATTGGTTATGTGATTTTGCCGAAGATTTTCTAAACAATGTTATGGATCACAGAAGTCTAAATTCCTTAATAGTTCATTAATTACTGATGTTACTACCCTTGGTCATATTCAAATGCATTTCATTATTAAATTTATGAATTTGTTGAAGCATACAGTAATTGCTATCGATTACTTTTTGAATAAGAGGGGGATACTAGGCATCAACATTGCATATTGTACTTGTTGGCGATGACATTCAACAATACATTATTTTATTAGTTGTTTTATTTTTGTGATGAAATTTTCATGTATTTATTGTTTTTTAGTTTAATTAATTTGTATTTAAACTAAGCTTCAATTTAAGGTGACTTATTATTAAAAAGATATTTTAATAAATTTGATTATAAAAAATTATATATATTAATAAAATATAAAACACAGAGACATATAATAAACATAGATATCAAAGTGTATATATGTTAATATAAACAATAATAGTTAATCATATTTATTTATTTTTCGTGATGACATTCAACAATACAATATTTTATTAGTTGTTTTATTATCTACTATGTAGCCTTTGCTATAATTCAAATATGTTCATTTTAATTTAGTAATTTAGATGATAGAAATAATTATTTTCATGTATTTCTTTTATAAAATGTACTTTAATTTATATATAATTGTGATAGCTTGAGAATGTAAATTTTTAATTTGGAAGAAAAATAAGTTTTTGAAATGTAATTTTTAATTATTTAACATAAAAAATTAATACATGATATAAAAAAAATTATAAAAACTTTATATTTCAATAAATTTGATTTTCCTAGTTATTGTATAAATTTGAAATTAAAATAAATTTAAATTAGTATATATTATAAATCACCTACTTATGGTTCATACTCTTAGTTTTAAATATATTTTTATTGATATAATTTATTATGTTTACATGATTATTCATATGTTATAGGTGTTTATTGAATGGTGATGGTGATGATGATGATGATGATGATGATGATGATGATGATGATGATGATATATTTTTGATGATATGAAATATTATTTAATTATTTAAAAGAAATTAAATGTTTATAATTTTATTATTATTTTTTTTGGTAAAAGAAACGATTATGCATTCTATTAAGGAAATTGGTTTGAAGATGAGTACCTTTTATACATTTTTCCATGATATGCACATTGTTCAGACTATCTGATCCAAAATTTCAAAATTTGTCTATCCTCTATTCTATAACTAACAATACTAAACTGATGAATTCCATAAATTCTCTAAAAAAAACCCTTCCAGAAATTAGAAATCTACATAACATGGATAAAATCTAAAAGAAAGGAAATATGCAATCTCCAAAACATGGTTCCTATGTGCTTCTTCTTCTGTCTCCCCGCTCTCAGAGGGATTGCCTTCCTATGTGCCTAGCCGAGCATTGCTTTCACCATCGAGGCTTTGGACGAGTCATTTTGGAGTGACCCAAATTCCATTCGTTTCACACTACCAATAAAAATATCATATGGACAGGTTTCATATGAAATGAGTTACAATTTAATATCTTATGGACAGTTTTCATATGAAAGGAGTTACAATTTTTTAGGCCCATGGTAATGGTAAGCAATGGTATTGACCCATAGTATTGTAACAAAGCTTATATATAGATTAAGAATCTCCATGATAAAGTGGGGTGAATCCCCATGGTTATATTAAATAATATTTATATTTTAATTAATTATTACCATCTTTTAATTTTTAGCAACTTGAGATGTATAATGATGTAAATATTTTGATGCTTATTATGGATGGACGCTTATCAACATTTACTGTCCATTTAAATTATATAGCGGACTAGTAAATTATTTTTAATTTTGAAGAAAAAATCATCAATAAAATATTTATTATTATTATTATTATTATTATTAGTATTATTATTAGTATTATTATTATTATTATCATTAATGCAAATTTATATTTCATATATTTTTCTTATCCATTTTATATTTTATAAATATTTTGTTTGTTATATATATATATATATATATATATATATATATATATATATATTATATATATATATATATATATATATATATATATATATATATATATATATATATATATATATATATATATATATATATATATATATATATATATATATATATATATATTACTTCATTCTTAAATTAAGTTTTCGACATATGGGTTAAATTTTTGAAATATAATATTAACAAAAAATTAATTAATTAATCACTTTATAAATTTACATTACTTTTTTTCAAAATAATCTATAAAAAAACATGAAAAAGAACACACTCTACTAAATTTTTTTCATTAAAAATAAACAAATAACCTATTTTCTTTTTAAAAACAAAAATTATATATATATAAAAGCCTCCCAACCTTTGAGACCAATCGTTGCTTACCCAATTATAGGTCTTAGAATTCCAGGGTAAAACCACAGAGAGAGGACTAACCAAAATATTTCCAATAGAAAAAATATCCAGGCACCATACTGAGCAGAGAAAACACTGGGAAAAAACTATTGAGTAGCAAAGGTATGGACACTAATACCAACTATATTTCCATGCAAATTTCCTTCAATCTACTGGTAGACTCTAGGAGCTGGGAACCATCAGAAAAACTTGAAGATTTTGCTATCTGTTCATGGTGGTGAAATCATCTACATTGTTTTCTCCACCAATCCTAAACTACCCAAGGGTCGAATAACCCAGATAGACTAACACTACTTAGACCAAAATATTCTAGCCTCCACACTACCAAAGCAATATAACATTCAATATCCTCAATGTTCACCATTAACCATCTTGCCTTACCAACACAGATTCCACCAATCCCAAATTACCCAAGGGTCAAATAACCTAGATAGACTAACACTACTTAGACCAAAATCTTCTAGCCTCCACACTACCAATGCAATATAACATTCAATATCCTTAATGTTCACCATTAACCATCTTGCCCTACCAGCACAGATTCCCGCTGAGGATGAATGAAGTCCAGCACACTCACCGATCCTCTCACGTTACACCTTATGTAATGGGAGGATAGGAAATCTATCCTCCTTCCCAACACAGATTCCCGTCGAGGATGAATGAAGTCTCGCACACTGCACTGATCCTCTCACCTTACACCTTATGTAATGGGAGGATAGGAAATCTATCCTCCTTCCCATCTGTCGTATGTTAACTTTCATTGCACATGCGTCGGGCATGTCCAGAAGTTCGTCACTCCCATCGGGGAAAGTGTTCTCGTAAATTAATTATTAATTATTTTTAAATTTTATTATTATTATTATTCCAAATTTACTTTTCCATAATTAATATTTTCTTTTCTAAAAAAATAATTTCCATTACGTTTCGGGGTTTTATTAACCATGGAAACTGGTTGATTTAAAAAACGGAAAAAGCTACATTGCATATTACATTGATTTTTCCCTTGCTGGTTTCTTCATATTTTTCCTTTACTGATTTTTATTATTGAATAGACTTGGTTCAATCATTTTCCTCAATAAACCTTACATATATTATATATTATCAAAATGAAATTTTAAATCATGATACAATATAAAAAATAAAATTGAAATCAACACTATAATAAATAAGATTTTTTCTTTTGTCTTCACAGTTTTAATCATAACTTAAAAATATAAAGTAAAAAAAATAATTTTTAGGAATATTTTCCTCTCACACATAAGCCCTTGAGTAACTATTTTATTTCAATATCCTAGACATTGCAATTTTTTTATATTAGATATTTTATTACACATGAATTTCTTTCCACACAAAACCATGTAGGATATTTCATATTAATTTGATTTTTTAGACATAGAAATTTTACCATAGATTATTTATTTGTCGTTGAATTAGGATGAGTATAAATTTAAAGTTAAATAAATATTTTGTTACAATAATTAGCTTTAAAAGAATTATTTATTTTATTTGTATTATATATATACATTTATTATATTAAGATACTAGACATTGTAATTTCTCCTCCTTATTTGGTCCAAGGTTATCTAGTTAATTAATTACTTATGTTACTACCCTTGGTCATATTCAAATGTGTTTCATTATTAAATTTATGAATTTGTTGAAGCGTTCAATAATTGCTATCAATTACTTTTTGCATAAGAGGAGGATACTAAGCAGCAACATTGCATATAGCACTTGTTGGTGACGACATTCAACAATCCATTATTTTATTAGTTGTTTTATTTTTGTGATGAAATTTTCATGTCTTTATTGTTTTTTAGTTCAATTAAGTTATATTTAAACTAAGCTTCAATTTAAGGTGACTTATTATTGAAAACATATTTTAATAAATTTGATTATAAAAAAACTATATATATTAATTAAAAATAAAACACACAGGCATAAAATAAACATATATATATATATATATATATATATATATATATATATATATATATATATATATATATATATATATATATATAGTGTATATATGTTAATATAAACAATAATAGTTAGCCATATTTATTTATTTTTTGTGATGACATTCAAAAATACAATATTTTGTTAGTTGTTTATTTTTGTGTTTATTGTTTTCTATTTTAATTAAGCTATTTTTTTCCACTGGAAAAATCGTAATCTTTCATTGATTTAGAAAAATTACATATTGTAGATGCATTTTGCATATGCTGTAAGTTCTTCCACCACACATGTGGGTAGCTGTATGTTCTATTTTGTCTATTCAAAAAGCAAAAATCATCTCGCAGGATGTTCTTTGTTGTCATATATACATATTGCCATGCAGGGCTATCAGTTATAATATTTATCATCTATGTACAAAATTGTTCAAAAAAATATCTGTTCATATCTATTTCTCATGGGCTGGCTGCCCTATGATACTGTGCATCGATGTATGGGCAATGGTAGTACTGATATGCATTCGTTCCTCACTGCTCCTGTATCATCCACTCTCCTCTGGGAAGTGCCGTGGCCTCCTTGGATAGTTGGTCGGCACTGTTGTTGTGTTCCCTATAGATATGATGACAAGTGATGTCATTAAATTGTTCCTTCAGTAATTTAATATCATCCAATATGTTGCTGAGTGTGTGTGTGTGGCAAGCAGTATTATTATTGAACCAATCAATGACAATCTTTGAATCCCCATATATGTTTATGTGCGTGCAATTGTGACCCAATGCAAAATGTAGTAGATGACGGAGGGTGATAATCTCAGCAAAGTTGTTAGTGCCAGCTCCCAAACCCAGTTTTGCTTTATAGAAATGCTGTTCATTTATGAAGAGAAGAAATCCCCCTCCACATCCCTGCTGTTGGGCTGCGCCATCGAAAAAAGCCCATGGGCTGTTATGATCGATTTGTGGAGGGTCGCGAGGTCTTCGAACCTTTGGCTGTGGTGGCTCAGGAGTTTCATTAAAGGCTGAAATGATTTTGGCAATTAGATGCGGCCAGTGCACCGATTTATCCTCGAAAATCAATCGGTTCCGGGCAAGCCAGAGGTACCAACAGGTAATGATGGGCAAGCTTTGCAGCTTGGAGTTTTTGTGTTGATAGAACCAAGACTCCTAGGTTAGATTAATGTCTTCACCCTCCCATTTGCAGGTATGATGTACAGAAGAGGATATTGAGTGCCATATATGCGCCATAGCAGAGCATTGAAGGAATAAATGTGTGCTCGATTCGGATGACTGTTTGCACAGGATGCACCAAGTCGGTCCATAGACCGCTCGTTGCATGAGATATTCCCAGTGGGAACAACACCCTTTAAAATACACCAAAAGAATAGCTTCTGCCTGGGGGGGCAGTGAGTTTCCAAATGGAGTTCCACCAAAATGATATTGAATTCGGAACCTTGTGTGATATCAGAGATAGATAGCCGGATTTTGGGGTGTATATACTGTGCTCCGAATGATGCAATATAAGTTCGTCATGTCCCTGCTTGATCCTAATGTGCGATTCAGATAAAGCACTGATATATGTCAGCCATTCTTGATGCCAGGGTGGTGGAATATTGATCTGAGATACAATTTTCCAGCGCTGTTCGAAAATGGTGGTGTGTTGCGGATCAGCAATATCCGCTATAAACTTGATCCCTTGTGAATGTAGGTGCTGCATGAGAGCTTCAGGCAGTATATGCCTTCCTCCGCTTCCATTCCAAGGATCCAGTCCGATCCTGGCCTGTGTGCCATCATTGATTTTCCATACCAAGTTATCTATGATAAGTGGCATAGAATGAAGAAGCACTTTCCATACTGATGATATGCCAACTTTAGGCCAGGTCGGAAGGCGAATCCAATCCATTATTTGGAGGGGCCATATATATTTGTGATATGCAATGTGGGTCCATAGGTTGTCTCCAGTGAGTAAAGTCCATCCCATCTTTGCTGCCAGGGCCTGTGCGAAAGAAGGGAGATCTTTGAGCTCCCATCCACCCCATTTCTTTGGGATGGCAATCTTCTTCCATCCAACCCATGCAAATATGCGTTTCTCCTTATTCCCATTCCATAAGTACCTATTGCAAGTTTGCTGTAGTCTGGCAAGGATGCTGCGCGGGATCCAGGCTAAAGCCATCCAAAAGACCGGGGTAGCCTCCAGGACAGCTTTTATTAGAACAAGTCTACCAGCTCTTGAGAGGTATCAGTGGCTCCAGATATTGAGCCTCTTCTCCAATTTAGCAACTAGCTAGATCCAGTCCGCTATTTTTGGGCTGATAGGCTTGATCCAGTACCCCAAATATTTAAGGCCCTGATCTAGGGGGTGGATGCTGTAAGGAAATAGCTGAAGGGCCAGATGAGATTCATGGATAGTGGTTCTGGATAGGATAATGGATGATTTCGAATGGTTGGACAGCATCCCAGTGGCGGCTGAGAAGAGAGTGATGATATTCGAGAAAGAACGGGAGTCTCGGGTGCTACCATCAAGGAAGATCATAACGTCATCCACAAAAAGAAGGTGGGTGAGGAAACAGTCCTCCGATATCTTGAGGCCACATATATCTCCATTTCTCTTGGCTGAGGCAATAAGGCGACTAAGGCCATCCATGACAATGAGGAAAAGTAGGGGAGACAGAGGACACCCCTGTCTAAGACCACGTTCAGAGTGAAAATACTGGGATGCAGATCCATTAATCAGAACACTGAAGGTGGGAGTGGTAATGCAAGCCATAATCCAAGTGATAAATCTGTGAGAGAACCCCAGGTGAATAAGGAGCATTTTAAGATAGAGCCAACCGACCCGGTCAAAAGCTTTAGCTAAGTCAATTTTTAAGGCGATGGCTTTGTGATGTTTGGTCCAGATAGTGTGAAAAGCCTCTTGAGCAGCCCCAATGGCTTCATGAATCTGACGATGTTCCAGGAAGGCAAATTGTTGGGGGGCGATATGACGAGATAGAATAGGACGAATACGGTTTGCAATGATTTTAGAGATGATCTTGTAGAGTACATTGCAGAGGGAGATGGGGCGATATTCATCAAAGGAGGAAGGAGAATCGGATTTAGGGATCAAAGCTATGAAAGTGGAGTTGATAGCATTATACAGGGATCCAGTCATTCTACATTCCTCTACTACCCGAAGTAGATCATGGCTGATTGTCTCATAAAATGCAATGTAAAATTCGATGGTCCATCCACCTGGCCCCGGGCTGCGCTCCTTCTTAAACCATTTAATGGTGGATTCTAGTTCCTCAGGAGTCACAGGATCAAATAAGTTCTCCGCTGCTTCTTCATTTACAAACCTGGGAAAATGGCCAGCTATGTTGATAATATCTGCAATGGTGGAGCCCGGGGGTTGCTTGTAGAGATTCCAGAAATGGGATGATCCCAACTGTGAGAGCTTGTTGAAAGTATCTGCCACTCCACCATCTGGAATAGGGAGATTCCATATAGTATTACTAACCTTCCTGCCTTTGGCATAATTGTGAAAGAAACGAGTATTGTCATCTCCAGCCTTTAGCCAGATTGCTCTACTGCGTAATCGAATTGATTCTTCCCTCTCCCTAAGGATTTTTTGCTTCTAATTTTCCAGATCCACTAAGTGTGCTTTATCTTCCGCCGTTGTATAGCCCAAACCTCTTTCATCTGTGAGAGAGGTTAGCTCAGCTTCTATGAGCATAAGAGCTGAGTTCTCCTTCCGGTATTTTTCTCTGGCCCATTAGATAGAGAGATGCTTGAGCTGCGATAGATTCATGTAGAAGCCTTTAGCCAGAGAGTCAGCTCTATCAATCGGATTGAGGGGCCAGAAGTCCTTAACGAGTTTGATGTAGGAGGGATCCTGTAGCCAGCCATGATTGAACTTGAAAGGTGCTTTTGGTTTTTTATTAGGGCCATTGATTTCCAGATAGATAGGATGGTGGTATGATATGCCTCCAGATCCTACCCATTGCTTGTAGTGATGAAGCTGTTGAAGCAGAGTTCCTTTCATCATAAATCTATCAAGTTTTCGAGCCAGAGCAGCTTCACCAATTCTTCTGTTCCGCCATGTGGGGAGAGGTTTATTCATGGGTACATCGCTCAGGTTATGACGATCCAAAAGGTCAATCATGAAAGCAGTGATAGGGTCAATTTCGGCCGAGGCTCCCCATGATTCACCATAACCCAATGAAAAATTTAGATCCCCCCCTATGATTGAATTCTCTGCTGAGAGAATGGATAGGCCCAGAAGGTGATTCCAAAATGATTCACGTTGGTGGCAAGGTCCGTAAATGTTGATAACCCTGAGATTGATGCCCAGATCCGCAGAGAAGAGGTCAAGCCCCAAAAAGCCAGGTCCCCCCCAAGTACCTTGGGCCCTAATAGATGCAGGATTATATCCGATCGCTAAGCCTCCCGATCTACCCGAGGAGTCCATAGCCGAGAATTGCCAACCAGGGATGATGGATGATAGAGAGGCCGATATGGAGTCCGCAGGGCCTAGGGTTTCCTGGAGAAGTATAATGTCGACAGGAGATGATTCAATCAATCTTTTGAGGGCTAGTTTCTTGGAGGCACTAGCCAAGCCTCTGCAGTTGAAGGAGAGGCACTTCATGGAGGAAGATGGCCAGGGGTGTTCTTTGCTCTAAGTACCCCAACAATAGTAGATTGTCGCCCAGTGGCCACCTCCGCCCCCGCTCTCCTGATGGCCTTTGTGAGATCTGATTTTCTCCCTCGAGTAGGCATAGGGGTCAACCCAGGTGATGAGATGCCCAGGACGACGATTTTAAGATGAGATCCCTGAGAGTGAGTACGAGGGTGCAGATAATATGAGTGTTTAGAGCCCCAGGATGATGAGGGAGAAGATGCAGGCGACTGGAGCATTTGAGGGGATGGAACGGAAGGGGCAATAACCGGGGAGGAGGACATCGTGCATAATGCAGCAGACAATGAGGGAGTGAAAGATGAGGAGGTCGAAGAGAAAATAGACAAAGGAGGGTAGAGAGATGTACCCGGGTGGGCTGTAGATGCAGAGGCTGCCTGAGATTTGGTGACCGGAGCTGATGCACGGCATTGAGAAGCGCCCGGAGCCTGTATAGGAGAGCATGTGGGAATGCTCGTGACCGGAGTGATTTGTGCAGCGGGAGAAATGGACCTTGGAGTAATGGTGGTGGTCTCAAGTGCAAAAGCAGTTCTCTTGTTGAGAGGACAATCCTTGAAAATATGCCCTAACCTATGGCAGTGGCGGCATCTGAACGGTACACCTTCATAATCAAGAATCTGAACTCGAGTGAATCTGCCCCATTGTAGAGTGATCTTTTCCTCCAGACCGTCACGAGTGTCTAGGTGTACCAGGATCCGAGCAAGCGTTCTATTCCTTGATTCCACGAAAGTGCGATCGTGGTCGAGATATGTTCCCAGGGCATTTTCAATGCGGATGAAAACTTATTCGTTCCAGTATTGGAGGGGGAGCCCAGGTAGACGAACCCACAATGGTCCTGCCCCAATCTGTTCTCACTCGGGGTCGAATAGAGGGCTCCACCGCTTGAGCAGCACCGGCGCCATCTCTATGTGCCAGTATCTGGCCAAGACAAGATCCTTGTAGTTTTCCTTGGCAAAATGAAGAGCAAACCAGCCACGGAGGAGTACTTGAACTTTAGGGAGTTCTTTCAGAACCCCACCCCAGATCTCTTTCACCCACAGAGTGAGCCGGGTCGCAGAGTATGCTCACCCTCGGACATGTCCCACAAGGATAATATTCGCCATATTAGTTGCCTCTCCTATGGCTGTGGTCTCTCCGAACCGAATAGTGATGTCCTTGGATGTGGCTTTGACACACTTTGTTCTTTTCTTACCCGAACGCGGCGCAGAAGGATGATTTACCAAGGGGTCCGGGGAGCAGTCTAAAGGATTCGACCTGGAAGTGCTGACTCTGACAGCGGGGGTTTCAAAGCAACCCGAGGGGGAATGGAGGAGCGTAGAGGGTCCGACCGCCGATGATAGAGGCAATCCCGAAGAGGAGGGAGCCGGGAGAGAGGTGGACAGGGGACGCAAATCAAAGGGAGGCGACGGGGGGATAACAGATGATAGGAAGCGGAGGGTCCCCGGTGATAGATGGGGTAGATCCAGACCAGTGGGCTCAAGGGGAGCGGCTCCTTCAGGTAAACAAGAGGGGGGGGGGGGGGGACTGGGATAGTAACCACCGGGGATGGATGCGGCTCAGATTGCAGAGAGAGGCCAGGGCCTGCAGACGACGAAACGAAAGAAGGGCGATCGAATATTACCTGTGAGGAAAGTGGGTCTTCGGTAAAGTCAATCTCCTCCTCCGTTTCCATTACATCACCGACAGTAACCGGATCCATGTTGATAACGACAGATGGAGCCTGGAAATTCAGGCCAGGTAAATAGGTCGAAACAGATGCTCGATGAGGTCTTTAGGCGATAGAGGTAGGGTTCAGAGAGTCCTAACTGAAACCCTCGCGGTTAGCTGCAGTGCGCGCCGATTCCATCGCTCTTTCCTCCCCCCTTGTCATCTTTTCTTAATTAAGCTATATTTAAACTAAGCATAGGTATTATCTACTATGTAGCCTTGTTATAATTAAAATATGTTTATTTTAATTTAGTAATTTAAATGATAGAAATAATTATTTTCACGTATTTCTTTTATAAAATGTAATTTAATTTATGTATAATTGTGATAGCTTGAGATTGTAAATTTTAAATTTCGAAGAAAAATAAGTTTTGAAATGTAATTTTTAATTATTTAATATAAAAAATTTAATACATGATATAAAATAAAATTATAAAAACTTTACATTTCAATAAATTTGATTTCTCTAGTTACTATATAAATTTGAAATTAAAATAAATTTAAATTAGTATATGTTATAAATCACCTACCTGTCATTCATACTTTCAGTTTTAAATATATTTTTATTGATATAATTTATTATGTTTAGATGATTATTCACATGATATAGGTGTTTATTAAATAATAATAATAATAATAATAATTATTGTTGAATTGAGGCTTCTGTGATCCATATCAATTTACGAGAGATTCTATGTGATATTCTATGTGATTTACGCTGAAGAATCTCTCATAAATTATTATTATTATTATATATTTTTGAATAGAAATATTTAATTATTTGAAAGAAATTAAATGATTATAATTTATTAATTTTTTTTTAAAGAAACGATTATGCATTCTATTAAGAAAATTGGTTTGAAGACTAGTATCTTTTATAGATTTTTCCATGATATGCACATTGTTCAGACCATCTGATCTAAAATTTCAAAATTTGTTTATCTATGTTATCCTCTATTCTATAACTAACAACATTAAATTGATGAATTCCATAGATTCTCCAAGAAAACCCCTCCAGAAACTAGAAATCTATATAACACGGATAAAATCTAAAAGAAAGGAAATACACAATCTCTAAAACATGGTTCCCATGTGCTCCTTCTTTTGTCTCCCCGCCCTCAGAGGGATTTCCTTCCTATGCACCTAGCGGGGCATTTCTTTCACCATCGTGGCCGCGTACAAGTTTTCTTGGAGCGACGATTCCATTTGCTTGGCGTTACTAATAAAATATCATATGGACAGGTTTCATATGAAATGAGTTATAATTTCTTTCACCATCGTGGCCGCGTACGAGTTTTCTTGGAGCTACAATTCCATTTTCTTGGCGTTACTAATAAAAAATATCATATGGACAGATTTCATATGAAATGAGTTACAATTGTTTCTTCAGGTGGTATTGGTAAGCCATGATATTGACCCATGGTATTGTAACAAAGATTATATATAGATTAAGAATCTCCATGATAAAGTGGGGTGAATCCCCATGGTTATATTAAATAAAATTATATTTTAATTAACTATTATGATCTTTTTAATTTTTAGCAACTTGACATGTATGCTGATGTAAATGTTTTGATGCTTATTATGGATTGCTTAAATTTTTGAAATATAATATTAACTAAAAATTAATTAATTAATCACTTTATAAATTTACATTAATTTTTTTTCAAAATAATCTATGAAAAAACATGAAAGAAAAGAAGGTTCTCCTAACATTTTTTTCATTAAAAATAAACAAATAACCTATTTTCTTTCTAAGCACATACACACACACACACACAAACCTCCATGTCCTAAAATTCCACACACACACATATAAACCTCCGTGTCCTACAATTCCAAGATAAAACCGTAGAGAGATGAGTTACCAAAATATTTCCAACAGAAAAAATATCTAGGCACCAAAAAATATCCAGGGACCATACTAAACACAAAAAAAAACTCGGAAAAAACTATGGAGTAACAAAGGTATTGACACTAAGACCGACCATATTTCCATGCAAATTTCTCTCAATCTGCTCATAGAATCTAAGAGCTAGGCACCATCAGACAAACTTGAATCTTTTTCTATCAGTTCATGGTGGAGGAAGCAACGACGTCCATATTTCCATGCAAATTTCTCTCAATATGCTCACAGAATCTAGGAGCTAGGCATCATCACACAAAATTGAATCTTTTTCTATCAGTTCATGGTGGAGGAAGGAACGACGTCATTTTCTCCACCAATCCCAAACTACCCAAGAGTCAAACAACCCAGATAGACTAACACTACGTAGACCAAAATCTTCCAGCCTCCACACTACCAACACAATATAACATTCCATAACGTGAATGTTCACCATTAACCATCTTACCTTACCAACACACATTCCCACGGAGAATGAATGAAGTCTCACACACTACACCGATCCTCTCACCTTACACCTTATGTAATGGGAGGATAAGAAATCTATCCTCCTTCCCATCTTCGTATTTTAGCTTTCATTACACACACTTCTGGCATGTCTTGAAGTTTGTCAGACCCATCGGGGAAAATGTCCTTGTAAATTAATTATCAATTATTTTTAAATTTTATTATTATTATTATTATTCCAAATTTACTTTTCCATGATTAATATTTTATTTTCTTAAAGAACAATTTCCATTACGTTTCAGGGTTTTATTAACCATGGAAACTTGTTGATTTAGAAAACAAAAGAAGCAACGTTGCATATTACATTGATTTTTCCCTTGCTGTTTTTCTTAGTATTTTTCCTTTGTTGATTTTTATTATTGAATAGAATTGGTTCAATCATTTTCCTCAATAAACCTTACTTACATTATATATTTTCACAATGCAATTTTAAATCATGATGCAATATAAAAAATAAAATTGAAGTCAACACTATAATAAATAAGAATTTCTCATTTGTCTTCATAGTTTTAATCATAACTTAAAAATATAAGTAAGAAAATAATTTTTAGGAGGCTTTTTCTCTCACACTTAAGCCTTTGTGTAACTATTTTATTTTAATATCATAGGCATTGCAATTTTTTTATATTAGATATTTTATTACAAATGATTTTTTTTCCACACGAATAAGACGATGCAGGATATTTCATATTAATTTGGTTTTTTCCACATAGAATTTTTACCATAGATTATTTATTTGTTGTTGAATTAGGATGAGCATAAATTTAAAGTTAAATAAATATTTTGTTACAATAGTTAACATTAAAAAAATTATTTATTTTATTTGTATCATATATATACATTTATTATATAAAGATACTAGACATTGTAATTTCTCCTTGTTATTTAGTCCAAGGTTATCTAGTTCATTAATTATTTATGTTACTACCCTTGGTTGTATTCAAATGTGTTTCATTATTAAATTTAAGAATTTGTTGAAGCATTCAATAATTGCTATTGATTACTTTTTTCTTAAGAGGTGGATACTAAGAATCAACATTGCATATTGCACTTGTTGGTGATGACATTCAACACTACATTATTTTATTGGTTGTTTCATTTTTGTGATGAAATTTTCATGTATTTATTGTTTTTTAGTTTAATTAAGTTATATTTAAACTAAGATTCAATTTAAGGTGACTTATTATTAAGAACATATTTTAATAAATTTCATTATAAAAAAGTTATATATATTAATAAAAAGTAAAACACACAGGCATATAATAAACATATATATTAAAGTGTATGTACGTTAATATAAACAATAATAGTTAATCATTTTTATTTATTTTTTCGTGATAACATTCAACAATACAATATTTTATTAGTTGTTTTATTTTTGTGTTTATCGTTTTCTAATTAAGCTATATTTTAACTAAGCCAAGGTATTATCTACTATATAGCCTTTGTTATAATTCAAATATGTTCATTTAATTTAGTAATTTAAATGATATAAATAATTATTTTCATGTATTTCTTTTATAAAATGTAATTTAATTTATATATAATTGAGATAGCTCGAGATTGTAAATTTTAAATTTCAAAGAAAAATAAGTTTTGAAATGTAATTTTTAATTATTTAATATAAAAAATTAATACATGATATAAAATAAAATTATAAAAACTTTACATTTCAACAAATTTGATTTCTCTTGTTATTGTATAAATTTGAAATTAAAATAAATTTAAATTAGTATATGTTATAGATCACCTACCTATGGTTCATACTCTCAGTTTTGAATATATTTTTATTGCTATAATTTATTATGTTTACATGATTATTCACATGATATAGGTGTAATAATAATAATAATAATAATAATAATAATAATAATAATAATAATAATAATAATAATAATAATAATAATAATAATAATAATAATAATAATAATAATAATAATAATAATAATAATAATAATAATAATAATAATAATAATAATAATAATAATAATAATATTATTAATTATTATTATTATTATTATTAATAATATTATTATTATTATTATTATTATTTTTGAATAAAAATATTTAATTATTTAAAAGAAATTAAATGATTATAATTTTATTAATTTTTTTTTGTAAAAGAAACGATTATGCATTCTATTAAGAAAATTGGTTTGAAGACCAGTATCTTTTATAGATTTTTCCATGATATGCACATTATTCAGACCATCTGATCCAAAATATCAAAATTTGTTTATCTATATTGTCCTCTGTTCTATAAATAACAATATTAAACTGATGAATTCCATAGATTCTCCAAAAAAACCCCTCCAAAACTAGAAATCTATATAACATGGATAAAATCTAAAAGAAAGGAAATACACAATCTCCAAAACATGGTTCCCATGTGCTTCTTCTTCTATCTCCCCGCCCTCAGAGGGATTTCCTTCCTATGGGCCTAGTGGGGCATTGCTTTCACCATTGAGGCTGTGAATGAGTCTTCTTGGAGCAACCCAAATTCCATTCGCTTCGTGCTACTAATAAAAACATCACGGATAGGTTTCATATGAAATGAGTTACAAATTTTTTGGCACGTGGTATTGGTAAGCCATGGTATTGACCCACAGTATTGTAACAAAGCTTATATATAGATTAAGAATCTCCATGATAAAGTGGGGTGAATCCCCATGGTTATATTAAATAAAATTATATTTTAATTAATTACTATGATCTTTTTAATTTTTAGCAATTTGAGATGTATGATGATGTAAATGTTTTGATGCTTATTATGGATTGGCGCTTATCAACATTTACTGTCCATTTAAATTATATAGCTGGACTAATTAATTATTTTTAATTTTGAAGAAAAAATCATCGATAAAATATTGTTATTATTATTATTATTATTTTTTGATCAGGTAAGAGTAGGACCTTCTACTAATCTAACCAATAGTACATAATTTACATGTAGCCACACCCACTCTGTGAAAGTTCAACAGACAACAGGGCAGGAAAAACCGAACCCTGCACCCAAAACCATGAGAAGCCTGAACAAGATGACTTGAGAGATCCAACCAAACACTTTGGGAAAAATGAAGTAATCGACCCTCTGGTCGTACTAACATGCATCAAAAGAACCGAGGCCCATAGAACCGAACCCCACAAAATTACCACAAATGACCCTCCGAGGGTCCACAAGAATGCCAACAATAAACCACATTTAAGACTTTCTTACGGACTTAATGAAAACTTAAGGCCTAACTTTTTAAACTTTTTCGGGTCTGAAACACCAGACCAACTAACACGAACAAAGCTCCACCATTGATCACCCGACTTAGATCTGACGGTCTTCGTAGATATCGAGCAGACAAGTTGCAACGGGGTTAACCACCCGATGAGGGCAGTTTTCTCTCACCTCCACTCTGCAACGTGTCGCACGAAGAGTGGAATCGGGGCCCAAACTCAAAAAACCAGAAACCACTTGGATCCCGCCCGATATACCACTCGTGGTTTTTGGATCGCTCATCTCGCGAAAAAGAATGTGCGCTCTTTTCTCCATGCGGAAAAGCATGCACGCTCTTTTTGCCAGGCGGAGACCGTTAATCCATTCCGACAGGTAGTTCTTGAGCCTTCCATAATCTCTGTCAAACACCAGCTAAGAAATATAAAAATGGACCACCAGATCTGTGGAACTTCCCAAGCCAGTCCTTTTGCCATCCAACCGAAAGAAAATAGAGCTTTGGATTGCAGCCAAAACCAAAAATGGCATACAGTATTAGGGATCTTCATCCCCCACCTGTCTTCTGAACCCCTTCGATCCAACCTGTTAATCCATAGCTCCATATCTATGCTCGCCTGACAGAGACAATCCTCCCACAGTTTGCTTGGAGATAAAAATTCCCAAGCATGCTGAGAAATCTTGTCCCTATTGGTGACTCCTTTGTTCGCCAAACGATCCGCTAACATGTTAGCCTTCCTTTTCACATGGACAAATCTAACCATTTTTAGGATTTTCAGGTGGGAGTAGATACAGTGAAAGACCTGCAAAAGCTTCCAATGCTTCGACACTTTATTTGGAGAAGTTCCATTGCATATTTTCCTGGCCACTCTAATGATCAGTTCCGAATCTGCTTCAATGATAACATTATGTGAATTTGAATCCACCAAGATTTCCAAGCATTGCTCTAATGCCATAAGCTCTGCCATGTTATTAGTAGCCTTCCCCAGGTGGCCATGGAATATCTTCTTTATTTTCCCTTGATCATCTCTTATGGCACCCCCAAAGCCAGCTAATCCTGGGTTGCCCTTAGATGCTCCATCGATATTAACCTTTAAGAAACCAAAAGGAGGAGGCTTCCACATGTTAACTTTTGTATTTATTTGGCTCACTCTCTTTATTATTCCCTATGGGCTTATGGACTGGAGACCCAACTGGAGTATAATACTCATCTCTTGGAGTAGGCGAGGGTCCTTAGGAGGTGTCCTCAACAAGCCTCTCACTGTATCTTTAAGCTGCCTTAGAATTTGGTCAATTATGTGTTGGGGCTTGTTTGTTTTGCTTTTGAAGATCCAACTATTGCACTCTTTCCAAACATTCTAGATGACAAAGCCTAGAACTAGAATCCAGGCTTTATTAAGAATATCATTCCCTGAGAAGTTCTTCCTCTAGTTCTTCAAAGTGTTGGATATACTGAGTTTGTCCCTATCAGTTTGTCTAAAGATCGAGGCCACCTAGTCCCACACATTGGATGTGAAAGGATAGAGGTTGAGAAGGTGTTCTATCATCTCCTCGTCTGAGCCACAGAGGTAACATTTGGAAGGACCAATGAAACCTTTCTTTAGGAGATTCTCCCAAGTTAAAATCTTCCTTTGATGCACCAGCCAGATGAATAACTTTATTTTCATCGAGTGGGGGCTCTGCCATAGTTTCTTCCAGACTTGATCAGGATTCAGATAGTTAACTCCTGTAACTTCCTGTTTAGCCTCTTTGAGGTTAAAGTTACCTTTGGTGTTCTTCCCCCATCTTAATTGGTCAGGTGAGGAGGAAACCAAAATCCTTCTATGCTCTAGATCCTGGGTGAGAGCATCTGCCTGGGCCTTCAGAGGACTCTCATCACTGTATCCTAGATTTTTCCAATTCCTCCATTTTCCATTATTCCTTTCCTGGTCCTAGAAGTATTTGACCAAAAGTAACCCTTTGTTACCTATGTCACTCTTGAGAGCTTCTAATTCATCCTTGTAAAGGTTGGGTTCCTGTTGCCAGTTTTCCTCCCAAAATCGAGCTAGGTTCCCTGCTCGGATCTCCCAGAAACAATGTTGCTGAACAATACTTTTATTTTCCCAGGCAAGGTTCCAAATGTGGAAGCCATTGATTTGTCCTGATATTCTAATGTGATCCTTCTCCTACCAATACTTGGCATATTTTTGTTTCCAAAGCTTAGCCCAGGGAGTAGTCGACTCCTTGATCCATCTACACCAAATTTTGGCTCCCGAAACTTTGCTGAGGGTCTCAGGATCATGAAGCCCCAAGCCACCATGGCTTTTGGGCTTGCAAAGCTTGTCCCAGGCTACTAATTCCAACTTCTTTTTCACTTCCCCTCTGCCCCACAGAAAGTCCCTTTGTATGCTTCTTATCTGCTGCTTAATGCCTTGAGGAGCAGGAAGAGCTGAAAACATGAAGATGGGAATGGCCTGCAAGATTGCCTGTGTGAGCACAAGGCGCCCTACCAAATTTAGTGACTTGCATGTCCATTTTTTGACCTTGTCCTGAAGTTTATTTAATATTGGCTCCCACACTTTCTTGCTTAGAGGTTTGTCAGTAAGAGGTATGCCAAGATATTTGGAAGGAAGATGTTCCCTTTGAAACCCAAGAATTCTGGTAATGTTTTTCTGAATAACAATATTAGTGTTAAAGAAAAATACTTTGGACTTGTTGAGGCTTACCTCTGTGCCTACTACCATAGCAAAGTAATTTAAGATGTTTTTGATTGCTTTAGCTTCCCTGACTGTGGGTGTTGGTACCATTTCATTGCCATCATTTTCTTCTAGAAACACCATCATTTGTCTATCTTTTTCTTCCATAAACCCTCATATCCATCGAAATTGATTAATCAATAGCATTATAGTTGTTAGTTTACATTAAATTTAATTTGTGAATTTCTATGTTAAAAATTAGGAATTTTCAACAAAAAGATTACAAGATGTCATGACTTCCTGTAAATGGTTAGTGATGTGACACGTGGCATGACATGCAAGTCAAAGAAATGGATAGGAATGTGATCTGGAATGTACATGCATGGTGAAAAATCGATTCAACAACAAATCTAACGCTCCTGGATATGCGTTCAATGCTGGTCAAACCAAGCCTTTTTGGTCACAAAGGCAACAAAAAGCCATGGTTTCCCAAACTGATTTCGTTTTGCTTCTGGAAATTGGTTTAGATTAGAAAGAACAAAAATCACTCTTTTGTAAAAGCAGAAACATCTGCTTAATGTATGTACATTCAATTTAGATAGGAGACAAGCAGATAAAGACTACGTATTGTATTGTTTCAAAAATGATTATTATTATCTCTGTGTATTGTTTCAGAACGTTGCTTTTGTATGTGATTTCAATCTTCAGAACTTAATTACAGTCACCGTTTTACTCCAATAGTGCTTATGCGTTAACATTCTCGTTGCTTGAGGTTTCTTCAGTGTGCCAGTGAAACGTGGACGGGCCCTACGTGGAATTGGTATAGTGTTAATTTCATTTCCATAGCATTTTGAATTTGAATAGTGTGCGTAGTGTTTAATGTTATTTCCATGTCTGTGAGTTTATCGATTTAATTAGAAATTCTTGCAAATGATATTCATGGTGATAACTTGAAGATCGGATTGTTAGATCATTGAACAATATCTTGTAAAAGATTTGATCGATCATTAGATTTCAAAGCATCTCCATAGACTCTGTTTCCATGCATTTAAAATTCAGTGTGCTTTTGATTTTCATGAATGCTTAGTGTGTTAGCTAGAAAGAGATTTTGTGCATAACATCCTTGTAAGAGGGTTGAAAGCTCAGTCTAGCAATACGCTGTATCTTTAGGACAGTTAGATAAACTATATGATTTGAGTGCTAAAGTGTGAGAGGAAACATATTTTAACCTCTTGTAAAGGAGTACTGTAGCCTGTCACAGTAAACACTTAGTTAGGTAGACGAGATCCTTTTAGGTCTATAGAATTTAGACACGTGCCTCTAAGTTTACCTACCTCGGTTGATAATAAATCTAGTCTAATCTAGCACCCTAGATTGGCCACTACATTTTGGCGCTGTTGCCGGGGAGGCGCAACTAGAGGATTTCTGAAAACAAAATAAAAAAATAAATAAACAAAAACAAGCAAAAATATAGATTTAATTTTAATTCATTATTTTAGAAGTCATGTTTACTTATGCCTAGATCTAGAGATAATAAAGGTAGATTCATAAAAACCCCCCATCCAAAAACTAACCTACCACTAGGAGCATACCCTTTAGAAAAAGTTGAACACACAACATCAGTTGAGGAAGTCACCATACAAACATTAGAGGATAAACTGAAATCAGGGCAAAGACTTACGCTCATCGAGAGACAAATTCTATTAGCACACAAATCACAGAAGAAACATTTCCCTGAATACTCTATAAAAGGAGAAAGTAGCACAGTAACTCAACAATATTTCCTTGAACTTCTCTTTGAAACAAGTGACACTGAACAAGAAATTAAATCAATAGAGGAACCTATCAAAAAGGCTGAAGAAGGACATGGATCAAAAAGAGGACCACCAAATCAAGGTCAAGAGGAAGAGTCAACCTTTAAATTTCCTATCCAAGAACCAGAAGAGGATGACAAAATAAAAATGAAAAACATACCTCCATCTGTGCTACCAAAATTTTATGGCATGGCTTTAGAAGACCCAGATTCATTCTTGTTTGAGTTTGACATTGTATGTCGAACATATGGTTACACAGATGATGCCCATAGGCTTAGACTCTTCCCAGCAACATTAAAAGCATCAACATTAATATGGTTCATGGGGTTTGGTGAACATGCGATAACTGATTGGGATGGCATGAGAAGAATATTCCTAAAGAAATACCAATCTTATTGTAGATCGAAATATTCCAAAGATGATATCTTTAGGATGAACCAACAAGAGTATGAAAATTTAGAAGACTACTTAGAGCGGTTTGTTTACAATTTACAAAAATCAAAACACAGAACCATGCCTCTTGATATCATTCGAACAATATTTTTGAAGGGCATTCGAGAGGAATACTTAGATGATCTTAATTTGATGGGCAAAGGTGATATTTCCACTTTAAATTTTGAAGAAATTGTTGAGTTATGTGAAAATTATTCTAGGAACAAAGCCAAAATTGGAAAAAGAACCACATCATCCAAAGCCACAAAATCTGCTTTAGCAAGTGTCACAAGAGCTGAAATAGGAAACCTGTTAGAGGAATTCAAAACAAATCTACTGATTACCTTAGGAACTCAAATTGACACTCTCAAAGCTAAGAAAAGACAAGAAGAGGAAGATCAAATGATGGCTATCTTTTGTCCAAAATGCCGGAAGAAACATGCCTTAAAAGACTGCCCATTAGAAAACATTCAAGTTTGTGCCTTTTGTACTGAAAATCATGATATATTTCATTGCTCTAAAGTCAAGGTTTTGCAGAATTGTAATGTGGCAGCTAACACAGATATGGAAAATGTGTATTTCATGGGCTCAAAGAGACCATGGCAGCCGAAACCTCCACCCCAAGGTATGTTCCCAAACCAGAATTTGCAATTTCCTGCACATGATCAGATGTATGCTCAGAATTTGTGGAATGTACCCATGCCATGGCAGCACCAGAATTACCCACAACAACAATGGAGACCATCTCAGCAATACTCTCAATAATATCAACCATATCCTCAACCATACCAATCATATTCACAGCCATATCAACAATATCATCAGCCATATTGCCATATCCTCAAGCATATCAGCAATATCCTCAGCAACAAGTTGTTTACCCACATCAACCCCAACCCATTCAACAAGCATTACCTGCTCCTCCACCAATAAATCCACCACAATTAGAACTTCCATATAACCCACAACCTCCTAGACCTACTCAAATCCCTGCTCAACTTGTACCAAATCCAAATAACAGAGCAGAGAGACCAGCTTACAATGTAGATGAGGGACCCTCATATCCCACATTACCCTTGCAAAATATCAATTTGAGGTTTGGAAAGATACTTCATAAAGAATCTCCAACAGCTAATAAACAAGAAGAAAACGAAGAAAATGAAAGTGAAACTCCAATTCAAAGGAAACAAAATGATGACATCAAAAATAAACAAATGCAACCATTGCATCCACCACCTTTTCCAAACAGATTGGTCCAAACAAAAATTCCCATGTCTATACCACAATTTGATGTTTTAGATGAGCTAAAGAATGTCTATATAAAAATTCCACTACTACAAGCCATAAAAGACATTCCCATATATACTAAAGCCATCAAATAAATGTGCCTTAAAAAGCCTACTAGGAAAAGAGTTGATCCACAAACCATTCATGTTATTGGACATTTAGCTGGCCTTATGACAAACACCATTTCAATGGAAAAGTATGTTGATCCTGGTATTCCCAAAGTCACTACAATCATTAACAACATACATATTCCAAACACCTTAATTGACCTTGGGGCCGTAATAAATGTGATGACTCTTGAAACCATGAAAACACTCCAGCTCACAAATTTGCAGCACACAACAATTGTTCTAGAACTCGCTGATAGGTCTAAAGTGATTCCTGAAGGGATTTTGGAGGACATAATTGTTTCATTGGACTCTTGGGAGTATCCAGTGGAATTTTTAGTTCTTCAGCCAAAATCCAATTTAGGAAGACACCCTATCATCCTTGGTAGACCATGGTTAGCAACTGCTGATGCATTCATAGGATGTCGATCGGGTAATATGATCATTTTATGAGGAACTGAAAGAAAACAACTCACTCTTTACCCATCAGCACAATCACCAGTAGTAGCACACAATTTATGGCTTGAAGATAAATACAATGACAAGGAAGAAGTTCAATCTATTTTCAGCATCAACCAAATCTATGATTTTCAAGAACATAATAATGATGATCTGGTAGAATTGTTCCTTTCTCAACCTGATGTTTCCGAAGATTTGAGAAATGACCAATATCATGCTGTAGATGAACTGTTGGCACAAAATTTTCAGGAAACATGCACCATTCATTCCTTGCAAACAACATTTCAAAACATTTTTTCTATCCAATCTATCACAAACACACAGAGCAAGACCATAGAGATTAGTCCAGGAAAAACTTTGAATATTGGCACTCACCTAGACTCATTTCAGGAGGAAAAATTGATTCAATTATTGAGAAAATACCAGAAAGCATTTGCTTGGGACTACACCGATATGCATGGAATTCACCCTGAAACAAGCACTCACCATATTTATATGGATAGTAATATCAAACCAGTGAGGCAACTGCAGAGACGAATGAATTCCATGCTTCAGGATATTGTTAGAGAGGAATTACAAAAACTGTTGAAAGTCAATTTTATCTATCCTATCTCTGACAGTCAGTGGGTATCCCCATTGGTAGTAGTGGCCAAGAAAAATGGTAAGTGGTGGATTTGTGTTGATTACAGACAATTGAAGAAAGCAACCCTCAAAGATTATTTCCCATTACCATTTATTGACCAAGTGCTAGACACATTAGCTGGTAAATCATCATTCTCTTTTCTTGATGGTTTCAGTGGCTACAACCAGATCAGGATAGCCTTAGAGGACCAGGACAAAACCACTTTTACTTGTCCTTGGGGCACTTATGCTTATAATGTTTTACCATTTGGATTTTGCAATGCTCCAGCTACATTTCAGAGAGCTCTATTAGCTATTTTTGCTGATTTAGTTCATGATTGTGTTGAAGTTTACATGGATGATTTTTCAATGTATGGTAATTCATTTGAGCATGCATTAGAGAATCTTGAAAAAGTTTTGAAGAGATGTATTGAAGCTAATCTGTCCCTGAGCAATGAAAAGTGCTTTATGATGTTAAATGAGGGGATAGTATTAGGCCACTATATTTCTTTTCAAGGCATTAAAGTTGATCCATCAAAAATCCAGATCATTGTCAATTTGCCAATTCCGAAGACTCAAAAAGAGGTAAGAAGTTTCCTTGGGTATGCAAGCTATTAAAGAAGGTTTATTGAACATTTTAGTAAAATAGCTTCACCTCTGTTTAAACTTCTAGCAAAAGATACACCTTTCAACTGGAATGAGAATTGTCAGCAAGCATTTGAAACACTCAAAGAAAAGTTATCAACGACACCAGTCTTAAAAGGACCTAACTGGAACCTACCATTTCACATCTTTACAGATGCATCTGATACTGTAGTAGGTGCCTCACTAGGCCAAAAAGAGGAGTCTTTTCATTATGCAATCTATTTCATTAGTAGAAATCTAACACCTGCAGAACTAAACTACACAGTCACTGAAAAAGAAATGCTTGCAATCATACATGCTGTGAATAAATTCCAACATTATATAACTGGTTATGAGGTTTTTGTACATACTGACCATTCTGCCATTAAGTATTTAATGAATAAACCAGTAACTAATGGCAGAGTTACCAGATGGTTGTTATTATTACACGAATTTAATATCACAGTGTTAGATAGACCAAGTAAAGAGAATCAGGTGGCAGATTTTCGTTCTAGACTGCAAAATCCAGGTGAGGTTGTTCTGGTTGAAGATTCTTTTCCAGATGAAAATTTATTTGCAATTTCAATAGTGAATCCTTGGTATGCTGACTTGGCCAACTATTTGTCCATAGGAAGAACACTTCCATATTTTACTCTAAAGGAAAAGAAGAGGCTAATCAAACAAAGTGCTCGATACTCATGGGTTAATGGAGATTTATTTTACACTGGTTATGATATGATTATTAGACGATGTGTAAGAAATGATGAAATAATTGATATTTTAAAATCTTTCCATGATGAACCGTGTGGTGGGCATTTTGCAGCTAAAAGAACAACATTCAAGATTCTTAGTCTTGGATACTACTGGCCATCTATTTTTAAGGATTCCAAGAAGTATGTGAAGAGTTGTGATAGCTGTCAAAGAATGGGTAGGCCAACAACTACAGATGAAAGGCCACTTCAGCTTCAAGTACACTTAGAGCCATTTGAAAAATGGGCTGTAGACTTCATAGGACCCATCAATCCAACTTCTAAAGGTAAAAAGTACATCTTAGTATGTACTGATTACGTAAAAAAATGGGCTGAAGCCAGAGCACTAGTCCGAGCAACTGAACAAACAGTGGTAAAATTCCTTTTTGAAGAAATTTTTGTAAGATATGGAGTACCAAGGGAGATAGTGACTGATCAAGGTACTCCATTTACTTCAAAGCTAGTTAAAGACATCACAGAAAAATATCAAATCAAGCACAAAAAAGTACACCTTACCATCCATAGGCCAATGGCCAGGTGGAATCCACAAATAAAACTTTGGAAGGAATTATCACTAAGACCGTAGCAATGAAAAGAAAGAATTGGGAAGAGAAGCTCAAAGATGCACTCGGGCTTATAGAATCACGTGGAAGAACACTACAGGATTTACACCACATCAGTTGGTGTATGGAAAAGAGGTAATGCTTCCTATTGAATTTCAAATACACACTTATAAGATGGCTACAAATTTAGGAATTGATCTTAATGAAGCCCAACAAGAAAGAATTCAGCACTTGAACCAGCTGGATGAAATGAGGCAACAAGCAGAGGAGACAACACTCCTAATGTAGAAACAAAGGAAGCAGTGGCATGATGCACACATCAAGAAGAAACAGTTTAAAGAAGGAGACTGGGCTTTACTCTTTGACTCTAAATTTAGAGATCATAAAGCCAAATCTACCACACATTGGATGGGCCCATACGAAATAGTTCAAGTTTATGAAAATGGACCAGTCAAGCTTATTACCATTGATGGAGAAGGCCACCCCTTTATTGTCAATGGCCATCGGTTGAAACTTTACCATATGCCCATCAGCAAGGAAGATTTTCTTCAAACTGTATCTTAGCAAAGGGAGGTTGAGATATTGCAACCTTCAGCTGTGATATCTCTACCTTAGTTCATTTCATTTCAATTTAAAAAAAGAATTAAAAAAAAAATATAAAAAGAAAAAATTAAAAAAAATATAAAAAAATAATAATGGTTTAGATGTGAAAACCAGACTCTAGCACACTTTAACCCAAAATTCTTACTTGAAAACCAATTCTTTGGCTGATAAGAATTCCTTGTTTTATTTATTTCATGTTTGATTCATAGATTCAATAATGACTTGAGGAAAAGTCAAAGCGTTAGTGGGGGAGAAGCATGAACACATTTTTGTTTTCCTTATCTCATCTCCTCATTGTAAATTCTCAAAGAGTTTGTTTTAGCACTTCATATTTCAATAAAGAAGTTGTTTTTGTCTTTGTTCTAATCAGAGGTACCTATTCAAAGTGTAAATGCAGTGGGACCTATTCAGAAGATTATGTTACCAACACTAATATTAGAGGGACCTGTTCAACAAACATCAAAGGGACCTATTAAATACTGCTATCTCAAGCTACTTCAGCAAAGCTTCAACAAGGTTTCAACAGAATTTCAAAGGTTTCCTATCACCGAGGCTCCATCAACACCAAAGATCAAGAAAGATGCACACACATAGTTCTTTTCCAGATTTCAAAGAAGCTGCACAAACATTCTCCAGATCTCAGAGGGACCTGTTGTATCCAAATTCATCTAAGAAGGGACCTGTTATGGACAATGAAGATTAGTCATATCTGAACAATAAAGATCAGTCCTACCTATGCATGCCAACTCAACTCTTGATCAACCAATAAAGTGTAATGTATTGTTGTAATTTTTATTTTTAACATTTAAATTCTTGGATTATTTTAGTGTTAAATGTGATGACTATGATTTCTCATGATCAATTTCAAAAACACCCCTATACCCATCACCCTTGTCATATTCCTAACTACTATCATTTCCCACTCACTCTAGCCTATCACCATACTCCTCCTACGATTTTTAAATCTTCTCCTACACCACCCTTCAAACCTTGTTATTAACTCCTTATTCTTGAATCGGCCATCCAACCTTATTATCGGTCCAACATTCTCCTAATCGGCCAAGTACCAATGAGCAAGGGACATGTGGTGAATCATTGGAGAGCCAAGTGTTCAACAATTTCATTCATTGTTTTTTTGAATCGGCCAAGTTATAACATGATCGTTCGACCAAAGTCGACTCATGCAAACAACTATCCGTTATCATCACTCCAACACTCCATATATGCTTACGACGTTCTCATGATGGTACCTATACAACCCAATACAGCTACTCCTCTGTCTTTGTAATATGAATACGATTTGTCATTATCATTATAGTGAATTGGGTCAAGTCGGTTGTTAAAAGTTCCATTTCATTCTCAGTTTGTAAAAAGGGCGTTCCATATTAGTAATTTAAACGCTGTGATTTCAAAGAAGGCCGAGAACAGCAGGTGCTATGAAGGGAGAGCATATTAATTGGGCTCACAGGTTTCCACCTCCGCCATAATCCAAGGACATTCATCCGGTCGCAGCCTAAGCCATTGAAGAAGCTGACCCCGAGAATAGAGGGCGCTACCAGGTCAGTTGAGTGGAGCGAAAAACAGAGGTAACAAATCAAGAGACCCTTGTTAAATTATTGAGCATAAACGAGGAGGGTTAGAATAGGAGTTTCTTTGTCAAAATGACTAATAGAGCAGAGCCTAATACATTTGATAGTTCCCAGTATCATGATGACTATATTACACTTTTAAGGGAAAAGCAATGGCTACCCTTCTTGGAGAAGTTTAATGGGAACAATGAAGAAGTAACTAAGCAGTTTGCCTTTACATTAAATGGAGAGAAAGCATTGATAGACAACTTCTCTTTTAGGATTTTAGAAGACACCATAGCACAATCCTTGGGGATCAGCTCGGAAGGAGAAAAATATTTCAAAACAAAACAATTCAAGGAAAAATCATGAACCCAATTCATGTCTAGGTCGAGGGTTTCATCTGTTAACTGGAAAAAGGGTGTCCCTAGGAGCTGGCTGATGCACCCATGGGATGAAATGGTGTATATTATTCAGAAATTTGTTACGTGTGAGGGTCGTTACAACATAGTCTATTTATATCACATCAAACTCCTGTTGCACCTAAAAGGGCAATGCACCATCAGTTTACCTTACTTCCTTTTACAGAGCTTGACTAAGATGTCAAAAACTATTCAAAAGCAAAAGGGTAATGAAGATAAAAGTTTATGTCATTTTGGGTTAATTAAAATTCTAATTGAATTTGAAGTGCAGAGGAGGGGAAAAACATGGAAGGAATTTCTGGTTGCCAATCAAATCAAAGATGGAGAAGATGAACAGGAACAGCAGAAGCACTCAGGATTTATGCTTGACATTGATGAGGAAATCCCTATGTGCAAGACAAGCAATGTCCCTCCACCCAACAGTAGTATAAGGACGAGAAAGATGAGGCAAGAAGCTGCCCAGAAAATTGAACAAGAGAAGGTTTTCACTACATATACACGAAGATCAAGGAGAAGACAAAAGACCCAGACACAAGAAGATCAACCAAAGTCAAATGCACATGCACCGATGGACATTGAGAGCAGTGCTCATTCATAGCCTGGACCGGAAGTCGAAATAGAAGTTGAGAGAAACAAAAGACAACGGAAAGAGTCACCACCTGCAAACAAGAAACAAAGGAGGTTAGAAAAGCAAATTGAAAAGTTAAAAGAAGAACTGATGGAGGCCAACATGCTAGAGAAGGTCATCAAGAAAGAGAATGAAATGTTGAGAGCTCAGAGCAAGGAGACTCAGTAGAAAAATGAGAAGCTGAAGGAGCAAATCAAAGAACTTGAGGCTGAACAAACTGACATTTGCAAGTGGGCAACCAAATGGTATACTCAAAAGAAAGTTGTCAAAGAGGAATACAAGAATTTGAAACATAAGCTCCACATTCAAAAGGATTCCCAAGCTCAAGAGAATATAGATGCATTGTTACAAGCAGCAGAGGCACACACATGAATAGAGTATAAAAGTACATCAGGATTAGCATGAGGACATGCTAAATCATTGAGCTTGGGGGAGATGTAGGTACCATTTCATTGTCATCCTTTTCTTCTAGAAACACCATCATTTGTCTATCTTTTTCTTCCATAAACCCTCATATCCATCGAAATTGATTAATCAATAGCATTATAGTTGTTAGTTTACATTAAAGTTAATTTGTGAATTTTTATGTTAAAAATTAGGAATTTTCAACAAAAAGATTACAGGATGTCATGACTTCCTGTAAATGGTTTATGATGTGACACGTGGAATGACAGGAAAGTCAAAGAAATGGATAGGAACGTGATCTGGAATGTACATGCATGGTGAAAAATCGATTCAACAACAAATCTAATGCTCCTGGATATGCATTCAATGCTAGTCAAACCCAGCCTTTTTGGTCACAAAGGCATCAAAAAGCCATGGTTTCCCAAACTGATTTCATTTTGCTTTTGGAAATCGGTTTAGATTAGAAAGAACAAAAATCACTCTTTTGTAAAAGCAGAAACATCTACTTAATGTATGTACATTCGATTTAGATAGGAGACAAGCAGATAAAGACTGCGTATTGTATTGTTTCAAAAGCGATTATTATTATCTCTGTGTATTGTTCTAAAACGCTGCTCTTTTATGTGATTTCAATCTTCAGAACTTAATTACAGTCACCGTTTTACTCCAACAGTGCTTATCCGTTAATATTCTCGTTGCTTGAGGTTTCTTTAGTGTGCCAGTGAAACGTGGATGGGCCCTACGTGGAATTGGTATACTGTTAATTTCATTTCCATAGCGTTTTGAATTTGAATAGTGTGCATAGTGCTTAATGTTATTTCCATGTTTGTGAGTTTATCGATTTAATTAGAAATTCTTGCAAATGATATTCATGGTGATAACTTGAATATCTGATTGTTAGATCATTGAACAATATCTTGTAAAAGATTTGATCGATCATTAGATTTCAAAGCATCTCCGTAGACTCTGTTTCCACGCATTTAAAATTTAGTGTGCTTTTGATTTTCATGAATGCTTAGTGTGTTAGCTAGAAAGAGATTTTGTGCATAACATCCTTGTAAGAGGGTTGAAAGCTCAATCTAGCAATACGCTGTATCTTTAGGACAGTTAGATAAACTAGATGATCTGAGTGCTAAAGTGTGAGAGGAAACATATTTTAACCTCATGTAAAGGAGTACTGTAGCCTGTCACAGTAAACACTTAGTTAGGTAGATGAGATCCTTTTAGGTCTATAGACTTTAGACACGTGCCTCTAAGTTTACCTACCTCGGTTGATAATAAATCTAGTCTAATCTAGCACCCTAGATTGGCCACTACAGTGGGTATGCCCTGCAACATTGTATCATCCACAAATTGTTGATGTGTGTTTGCCGCTCATCCAAGGTGAATTTGATGCCCTGAATTCATCCTTCAACATTTGCCATTTTGATCTCTCTACCTATCCCTTCCATCATGAGAACAAAGAGGAACGGTGAGTGCGGATCTCCCTATCTGAGTCCTCTAGAGGGTGTGAAGGTTCTTGATGGAGCTCCATTAAGTAGTATGGAAAAACTGGTTGTGGTGACTAGTCCCATAACCCATCTTATCCAATTTTGGTCAAAGCCATATGCTCTTAGAATTGCTCTTATGTAAGACCAACTTAGCTTATCATAGGCTTTAGCTAGGTCCAACTGAATGATCATACCAGCCTGTTTGTTGCTTTTGAGAGAGTGTACCACCTCATGAGCTTGGATGATATTGTTGAGGATTTATCTTCCTTCCACATAGCTTGTTTGCTCCTCCGAGATTAGAGATGGTAGAAGGGGCTTAAGTCTATTGGCTATCACTTTGGAAATAATTTTATACACCACATTACATAAGGCTATAGGATGAAAACCATCAGGAGTCATAGAATTTTCCTGTTTTGGGATCAAAGCTATGAAGGAAGCATTAAGAGCCTTCAGAACCTTTTTGGATTTTCTTGAGTCTTCCACAGCCTCGAGGATATCCTGTTTGACTGTTTCCCAGTAAGATTTGAAGAAGTCTACATTGAATCCATCCAAGCCTGGTGATTTTCCATTTTCCATTACATTAATCACTTCACTGACCTCCTCTTTCGACATTGGCTTGTTAAGATTGTGGTTTTCCTCTCTGGTGACCAGCTGAGGGATATACTGGGTGAAATGGTCAATGAACCTGGATCTATCCTCCAGTGGTTCCTTTGCAATATTGAGGAAGTTTTGTACAAGGACCGATTCCATATCATTGTGAGAGACAAGCTCAATCCCTTGAGAATATTTGATCTTTGTGATTCTATTGTGTGCCATGTGAGCCATAGTGGATTTATGAAAGAATTATGTATTTCTTTCTCCCTCTCTAATCCATTGTATCCTTGATTTCTGCCTGCAGCAAATTTCCTCTTGCAAGCATCGATCTTCCCATTCTTCCTGCAAAGAGTTAGTTAACTTTTGCTGCTCTTCGGTGAAGCCATCTATGACGTTGATCTGATTGATCTCCTAGAGCTTTTTCTTAGCTTCTCTTCTGGCTTTGAAGATATCGCCAAATTCCTTTTTGTTCCAAACATTAAGTCTGGATTTGATATGTTTAAGTTTTTGTTGGAGCATGAACATTTTAGTGCCTTGAATGTTCAAATCCTCTCTCCACCATTTATCAATATTGTTGGTGAATTTAGGGTGAGAGAGCCAGGCATTTTCAAACTTGAAAGGTCTGTTTATTAGTGTGCCCATAAAGGTGGCTTCCAGTTGTATAGGCCAGTGATCCAAACCTCGAAAGGGCAGAATGGAAGCTGTCATGGAAGGGCCTGTGAGAAGGAGGTCCTCTGAAATAATAAATCTATCAATTTTGGAAGCAACTTGAGAAGCCCCTCCCCTCTTGTTGTTCCATGTGAAGGTCCCATTTATTGTTTCAATGTCCACTAGCCCCATGTTCATAAGGAAGCTGTAGAAGTCCATGGAGTATTTGCCTAACTGTCTAATACCTCCTTTTTTCTCTGAAAGAGATCTTATCATGTTGAAATCTCCTGCAATGATCCAGGGCATATTGGGATGCCTTGCTCTTAGATCCTCCAGTGCGATGAGAAGCTTGAGTTTGTCTGCTTGATTTTGAGGTCCATAAATGTTTGTAATCATGTATATCTCCCTATCACCTACAGGTTGACCTACCACCGAAAGATAGTTCCTCGATGCTTCATCATCTAGGATTCCAAATTTCTATGGATCCCATAGCGTGAGAATCCCCTCCGCCGAGTTATTTTCCTTAACCTCTAGATACTCATACTTGATTAAACACTTAGTATGAATTTCTCTTATCTTATCATTGAACATTTTGTCTCCTGAATAAAAATCATATCTTGTTTTTCTTCTTTCATTCTGGTACTAAGATTTCTTTATTTCCTTCTATTTCCTATGCCCCTAATATTCCAGGTTGTGATCTTCATTAAGAAAGATTAGTAAAGGAGTAGTTGGTGAGATCTTTCATCTTACCTGAGTTGATCAATAGTTTTCCACATTCGTTCAGCAGCTCATTCTATTTCTTTCTTCCTCTTTTCCTACCTGAGTTCTTTGGAGATTATGCTTGTATGTTCTCCATCATTTTGACCCCACTGTTCTCCTGGCTTTCATGATTTATTTTGACTCCAGCTCCCTTCGATTGTGATCTCCATAGAGAGAGCTGTTGTACTCTGTCATAATCCTCTTTTGGTAGGGATTCCACTCCTATGTTCTTCCCTTGTTCCAGAAATCTATCTAGATCTAGGTTTTCCCTATTTAGAATCTCCTGTAGTTCATGGTCCTCCTTTCTCGCTTCACTTGGAATCATCTCATAGTCCCTATTGATCTCCATACAACTTGGTAGATCATCCTTTTGCTGTTTGTTTACTGTGATATCCTCCATGTTAGCTACCTTTTCCTGTTCCTCAATTATGTTCTCCATGTCCTGGACTGTGTCCTTGTTCCTCTCTTCTTCCTCTAGGATCTTGAAACTATTGTGTCTTGTATGTCTATCCTCATTTAACTTCTTATGTGGACGTTTACCCCCTTTCCCTTTGCCCCCAACCCTGGTGATACCCTCTTGATCTCTATCCACAATAGTTTTCCCATTACCTTCCATATTGATTGTTGGGCAGTCCCTGAATAGATGCCCATGTTCATGGAATTTGTGGCACCTAAATGGGATATTCTCATAGTCCACAATCTACACCCATTCTTCATCATAATCACTTCTAAAATTATTTCTTCCGGAAGGGCCCCAGATAAGTCCATTTCCACACATATTCAGGCGAAGGATGTGTATTTTCCTTTCAGAGTTGCCTTTGAAATCTTTAGAAAATGCCCCAGCTTGTTACCTATTGTTTTCAGAGATTTTGGTAGCCAGTAATCCAGAGGAAGGGAGTATAGTCTGATCCATACTGGTACCAATGTGAAAGTCTCCCGTTCTGAAAAAAAGTTCATCATCCATGGCTGCATGCAGAGTCCTGCTGCAACATAGAAATAAGGCCCCCTTTCGAACACTCTATCTTTGTCCTCCAGGGTTGTGAACACCACAGTGAAGAAGCCCTTAGAACTCAAATGTATTTGTTTTCCCCCCTTTGGCTTCCAAGGGCTCCTAATCCAAACGTGTAATGCCCTCTCCATCGGCCATAACCCCATGAATTTACATATGATTGCATGTTCCTTCATATGATCCCTACGCGCTTGTATTGTTGGATCACTCAATATGACCCGGGGAATAATGCTCGACTTGGGTTTGCAGACCCCATTAGGCTTTGTGGAAGTAGGTTTTTCATTGCTACTTCCATTCTCCTTTTCCTTACTTTTTTCCCGTTGATCGCCTTCCTGATCCTGAAGTCTGTTTCTTCCCAATGTTCCCTTGCTTCTTGCCTTTGATACCTTCTCCAGAGGTTTTTCAAAATGCTTCTTTGCCGCATCCTTGCTTCCCTCTGTAACTACCTCACTGTAGGAGGGAGTAGCACTCCCCCCTGCACGTCTCGCCATGGTACCCTAAGTCAAAACCATATCTCCAAATCCAACCCTAGCTCATATGAATGAGTGAGTGACTCCTAAGTAATAAATATAGGGCCCTTGCTTTCCGAATGAGGGCCTAATAGCTACAGTGAAAGGGGGACTTATGTTTAGAAGTGTACGCCGGGAAAGTCATTCCAAAGTCTCTTGCTTGACAAAGTTTGCCATATTGACTCGTATCACTTCGGTAACTAGAGATAGAAGAAAGAGAAAACACAGGTACGGTAAGTGAGAACCTTACTTTATTTCATAGGCTTCTACTTGAAGAAAGAGCCAGATATGGATCAAAGGTAGATAGATTATGGATTCCGTGTTTTTTGAACCGAAAAACTTCACTGTATAATGCCCACGTAGTTCGTCGGTGAAACCAACGATTATTTTCGCCTCATATGTCACACTCTTATCAAGTTGTAGTCTCCCCATTATTATTATTATTATTATTATTATTAATGCAAAGATATATTTCATATATTTTATCTTAATTTTGTTTCTTTCCCATATTTATATTTTATGAATATTTTGTTTGTTATTTAATTTTAAAAATAATATATATATATATATATAAAATATAGATTACTTCATTCTTAACTTTTTTTTTTGTGAAGTTTTCAACATATGGATTAAATTTTTGAAATATAATATAAACCAAAAATTAATTGATTAATCACTTTATAAATTTACATTAATTTTTTTTCAAAATAATCTATGAAAAAACATGAAAAAAACACATTTTCCTAACATTTTTTTTCATTAAAAATAAACAAATAACCTATTTTCTATATATATATATATATATATATATATAGATAAATGAAATTATAAAATTAAAAGTCACATGACATAGAGTAGATGATTACAGAGTGTTCTTGTGATGTGAATGTCATTGGTTCAAAATTTTGTGGGAAAAAATCTAGCCATAGTAAGAGTTGGCTTGACCAAGGTTGGGTGCGATCCCCCAATTATTTTAACAACTTATATTCCCCTGGGTCGTGGCTACTCAAACAATAAATTAAGTGTACTAATTATCTCAAAACTCACATAACCTAGTAAACAAAAAATATTTGATACATCTATATATATATATATATATATATATATATATATATATATATAAACTTGTAAATAAAACTCACCCACACTATTACCTTCCCTCCTCTTAACTATTTTTGAAATCACTCATCATCCTCCTGCAGCCTATGGATAAGCCCATCCATGAGATACATCTCCCTCCCTCTCGCAACTAGGAGCCCACTCCTCCCCTCTCTCCATTCATTAACAAATAATTAAAAAATATTTAAATAAAATTTAAATTCAAACCCTTTCTATAAATTGTAGCAACCAATAAACCATAGTTAATTAAAAACTTAACCTTCACTGTAATTGTTTTGTATTTAATGTAATTATGGCTTAAAAAAAACTTTTGTAGTTATAGCATATGAAAGTCACAAATTTTTTATAAAAAGGAACTCTTTAACCTTAACTATAATTGTTTTGTATTTAATGTAATTTTGACCTAAAAAAAACTTTTCTAGTTACAGCATATGAAAGTCACAATTTTTTTATAAAAAGGAATGTTTGTAAGGATATATAAGGACATAAACACACAATCTCATTAATTAGATTATCTGGCTAATTGAATATTATTTAATTTTAAGATCACATCTAAGCAAGACACCAGATTGATATACGGACCTTTTATTTGTGAAATAAAGAAATAACAAAATCATATTATAAAAAGTCAAAATAATTACCTACAAATACAAAAGACTTAATGTAATATAGCATCTTCATATAAAAAAATGGTGTAAAATAGGTTTTGAATAAGGATGACTTAATTTTGTAGATTAACTTACAGAACAACATACTTGTATCAGCGAGAAACACTACATGCATGTTGTCAAAATATTATAAAGAAATCTGACATTTTCTAGTAAATAGGTAGACTGCTTCAGAAAGATGAAATTCCTATACACTAAGTAAACCCATGCTTACCATTTGAAATTTGGAAAATTGACTTTATTGGTCCATTCTTACAATGAGAAAAAATAAATTAAAAAAACACATTATTATCATGGTCGAAAATAAATTTAAAAATGGGTAAAAGTAGTGCCAGTGGAATTATGCCCAAAGGAAGTAGTTGCCAAGTTAATATATGAGAACATACTTACCAAATTTTGGTGCCCCATCACCATTAGAAGTGACACAATTTGCGAATGAACACAATCAGAGTGTTGTCGAATAAATTTTTAATTGACCACAGAAAAATATTGATCATCCACAAGCAAATGGTGTAGTCAAGGCATTTGAAAAAACTTTACAGAGGATTGACAAAAATATGTTGAATTATCTGCAATGACTGGGTTGACAAGGTACCAATAATGCTCTAGGCATATAGGACAACATGCAAACACGCGGCTAGATAAATAACATTTAAACTAGTATATGGCTGGGAAGTTGTAGTTACATTGCACTTGTGGACAAATGCTGCCAAAATATCCTTCGTCCTTGGATATGATATTGAAAGACCTAAGGAGAAAATATTCTATCAATTGAATGAATTTGAAGAAGATAAACTAATTGCAAAAAATCATGGACACAACATCAATCTTGGTATGGACGATATGTGAAAAATAAATATAAAAAGAAAGGGGACTTGTTTCTTCTTTACGATAGTAGAATAAAAAGAAAACCACGAAAACTAGAAACTACGTCGTTGGGTTTGTACATTATTGAAGAAATATGACAATCGTACATAGTACAACTAATAACATTACAAGGGCACCTATTTGATAAAATGGTAAATGGTTCCCAACTAAAAATTACTACAATTGATACATGTGAGAAGGTCTAAGGGCGTAAAACTCTTCCATGGCACCATTAGATCTACACTCAATTGAAAACCACTCTTGTGGCAATCCAGAATTTCTTGTATTACCACAAAAGTATTTATTAAACTCACATAAAAAATAATTACCAATAAATTCAATTACGAGAAACTATATTAAAACTACTAGAATGAAGCTTACCATTACCATAACCATAACACACACTCCGATGGATTGCAATGAGCAAACCATTACTTAGGGCAGGAATTCAATAAAAACTAAAAGGAAAGATTAAAAAAGAAACAAATTAATTACATGATCAAATCCAAGAAAGTTGATTAGTCAAATCAAATTAATGATGACTTGAGTGAAGGCTTGATGGAGAATTGAATCTGACTAGAAAAATCAATATAACAATCAAGAAAATGTCTAGCTAGAGAAAATCAACAAAAATGATGAAATTGGCTCGATTGATCGATCACTTGCCCCAATCAACCAATGGGAAAATGGAACTTGTATGAAAAATTTGCATGAGATTTCATTAAATACTCTCATGATTCGAAAAACATGCCAAAATAAATTACTTCTTGCATGAAATAATTGTATTCTTGTCGCTTCAACCTATAAATAAAGAAGATACCTTTTATTCAACATTAGTATTCTATCACTGCAAGTGATTTTTTGAACCAATTTTTGAATTTTCATATGGCCGACCTATCTTTATATCAAGGGCTAAAAGTTTCTTTATTAAAACTCAAGATATTATAAAGATCTTAGGAATGACATGATCGGTGCATGAAGATGAAACAATAATAATATCAATATTGAAGCAGAGATTTCATGAAAATGGTGCGACAAAATTTGAGAGGCGACTTCTCAACATATGCCAAGAAAAAATAAAGGGAATCCCATGGAAGAGATAATGGAAGATATTTACAAAATGGGTTCAGAAAAATGAATAGAAAGCATAATTGTTAGGTAAATATTGAATCAAACATCACTAGTCGACCCTTGAGTCTTTATTTCAGTGGATGGAAAAGGGTCAACAATGAATATTATGAACATGAGGGATGAGAAACAAAGTAAACTATTAAACAAGAATTGTAACCTCAAAATGGTAACTATAGCCAAAAACCTCTCAAGAAACATGAAAAAATAACCCGGAAACGAAAAGTCTGTATGCTGGACTAACACCTTTTTTTTTTATCAGGGTAAATTTTCAACATTTTTTAAAAATGGCAGTAAAGATAATTTTTTTAAAATTTTAAATATGAAAAAACACCTTGAAAATGAAAAGTGTTGATACTAAAATAATGCCTTTTTTTTCAGGGTAAATTTTCAACATTTTTTAGCAATAGCGTTAAAGATAAAATATCATGACTCCGAAAAACTTGAAAATTTCAACAATTCTTTGGCATGCATTAAAGATAAAATATCATGTTTCTAAAAAGCCTTAAAATTCCAACAATTTTCAGCCACGAAGATAAATATAAAATACTTATAACATTTTTTCAACAATAGCATTAAAGATAAAATATCATGACTCAAACAAACCTTAAAATTTTGACATTTTTTTGATCATGGAATTAAAACCAAATACCATGATTACAAAAAAACTTAATTTATCAATATATTTCAACCATGGCATTATAGCAAAAATATATGACTAAAAAAAACTTAAAAAATGAACACATGTGTGAAAGAGTCACATGAATGAAGCTTTGACTTGCGAGCCAAGTCTCCCTTTCTCGTTCTTGTGAGTGTTGAAGCTTTTTCATATATTTGTTTCTCTTCTGCAAATGCTTCTTGGCAACTTTAAGAGATTGTTCAATAACTTGAAAGAGATGTTTGTCATTGGAAATTTTAATGTTAGAGTATTTGGTAGTGATATTGATAGGCTTCCTTTTCTCTTTGGTTGTTGGAATGGATGTTGTAGTTCTGCTATTGTTTAAGTAGTCATAACATCTTTGTTACCTAGATTGTTTGCAGTTGTTGTGTTGATTATAGACACTTCATTTTCTTTCTCTTGCTGGTGCTTAGTCGAAGTACCAATAGACTTTTGATTGTAGCCTATGATAATTTCATCAGGTTGAGTCCTCTTAGAAGAATTATCTTAGGAGCTATTTTCTGAATTATTCTGAATATCTAATTGATTTAATTCCAACTGATTGTCTTTTGACTGAGTGTGCTTTGACTATTTTGTTCCTGACTAGTATCACTTAACCTATTTTGTGTCGAGTTGTTCTCTTCATGACTGCTCTTCTTCTGACTGCTCTTTATCTAACCGCTCTTTATCACAGTTTTCCTTGTTAGATTTTTCTTCTTCAAAGTGTTCCTTACCAGACTGCTGATGGTCCAATTGGTTGCATTCTTCTAGGACCTGGGTTGGAGAGTGGGCAGGAGAATAAAATATTAGGTCGATCTTTGTGATTGTAGCATATTGTTCTATTTGATTCTGCAACTAGTCTATAGTACCATTAAGTTGACACGATTGTGAAGAATAACCATTATCATGCTTAAATTTTTGAAGTACTTCATCCATTTTGTGTTGGATTACTTCAAAGAGAATGCTTTTGGCATTCTCTAAGGCATCATGGATTTGCATTTTGATAGATGATTCTCTAATCTTGTGAGGTTTCTTTGCTATTTTTTCTTCAGGCTATAATTGCTTAATCACCTCTTTTAAATGATGTTGTTGCTCAAGATTATTCAATTTAATTTTTTTAAGCACCTTTTTCCATTGCGATGACTTGGCTTTAGATAGAGTGGAATTGGGGTTGATGGGTTCTTTACAGAAAAACTTGTGGGAGGACTCAGGCAAGGGTGCTAATAGATCAACTTTGAAGGGTTGTAGGTACATAATGACTTGGAGTTCCTCTTTGACCTCAACATCATTTAAGGGAGTGCTAATGTCATGGGAGGGTCCAAATACTATGGTTGGGGTAATGTAGTTGGTTTTTGATTGAAGATGTAATTCATTTAGTATTTGGTCGATAGTGGGCTAATAGGGGATTTCTTGGGGATCAACCTAGGGTGACTTTTTGTACCATACTTTGGTATAATCTAGACAAAGTTGAATATGAGAATGGGGAGAAGGGATCGATGGATGTGATGGGGCACCCTCCACTTATTAGAAATATTTTTAATATTCAATTACCAATTCCTAAAAATTTCACTGGGTTCTAGGGATTAGGGTTTCCTCGGCTAGCTACTAGAAAAGATTATGAAATTGTTCATAAGTGGTGTGTCTTTCCTTGTGAAGCTTGCTTCCCTAACTGGTTCCAAATTAACAAAGAGGGAAATCGAATAACCTTACCAAAATTTTGATAGTTGACACAGGCAATTGGCTTTAATGAGATCAACTACATGGCTGACCTAGTTGTATTGAATTCCATATTTCACTATTTCTCCAATGGCTTCAAGTGTTGTAAGCTTGATGTCTGAGGTTTGACCTGTTGTGGTAAGACACATAGAAACAATTGTGCATACCCATCTAGCCAATGGGTCTTGGACTTGGCCGATAACTAGACCATGGGAATTCTTCCAAGAGGCGCCTCTAGCGAGCTTCATGAGAAATTAACTTACATATGTAGTGGTCGACACCTTGATTCCTTTTGAAGGAAGCCTAGTTAACAAATGAATGATAGAGCCAGAAATAGAATATGGTTGGTCTAGCCAAATATTTCCATTGTGGTACCTACTGACTAGGTACTTTGTTGCTTCCTCTTTAATCTCCTGAAGATCTGCAACTAGAGGGGTGTCAAGAATGTCACAAATTTTGGATTTCTCTGAGTGGTTTTTTCAAGAATTCCACTAGATTCCTATATTGGCCCACTTAATATATGATTCAAAGTGTTTCTCCCATGCAGGCTCATCAATCTTTGCCTACCTGATATTGTGCATGTGAATCTCTAGCTCTAATTTAACGAAGAAGTCAAATCGGGCTTTGGTTCGAGGCTTCATTATAATTTCTTCTTTATATGTTCTAACATTCCTCTTCGCCATAGAGAATTGTATCAAAATTATTCTATGTGAAGGCAATCTAAGAGCTCTGTGTTTGAAATTATAGGACTGGGAATATCTAGTATGTTCTCCAAGTCATAGGGGATGTCATTGGGAATTTCCACAAGATTTTTAACAACCCTGAGCGCTCTTTAATTTTTATAGATGTGGCATTAAATGAACCATCATTGTCACTTGATTTCCTTCCTTTAGAATGTCTCTTAATCTTTTGATGGATTTTCTGATGGTCATCTCACTCGTGCATGCCATTGGTCCACCACCTTTCTCGCAGAGTGGGTAGTAATTGTGGAATATCTTGAAATGACTTTTGGTAATTATATGACGATGGTGGAATGTAAGAAGTGTACAATGTGTTAGAGGGAGATGGAAATAATTAATTACTCTAACTTGTAGGTCCCTCTTTTTGTCTTTTACGCAAAGCTTTGTCAGAGTCACATATAAGATATTTTGTGCAGCAAGATTTTCTGAACTGCTTCCCGCTAAGTAGACGTTGTTTTATTCTATATTTTCTGATTTATGAAATCATACTCTGTGTGTAGGTTCTATCGAATGTTGTTCCATAAGTAAACTTCTCCCTTGGCATTCTGTATCTTGATCGTCTTTGTATTGTCCTTGTTTGGAACTTTTTCTCTCTTAAAAGGTTGCGTATGTCGGCTCCTCGCTCCATAATGATACTCGGTCTAGTTGCCAAATTTATTCCTGGAATTGGTTTTTATTGATATGCCAACTATTATGTTGGTTATATTTGTAACTACTTTTTGTTGATTTTATTAATTTAATTTTTAATAGAAATAAATTAAAAGTATGTAATACATTAATAATTTTTCTTTTTATTATTAAGAAATAAATATTTTACATGTTATTTGGTTATATTTATTATTAATAGATTTACAACTAACCTAATATAATTATTTTTAATAAACACATTTTTTTTAAACGAGCACCATTAACAAGACACTTGAAAAGGTGACGCTGTAGTGTCTTTAGTTGGATTTATCCCAATGGTCGGATATCTTCAATAAAAAATGGATCAAGCCACGCGATTTCAAATTTCTTTGGTTTTCCTTTAACTCGAATGTCATATAGTAAGACTAAATCACTGAATTGAAGGTGTTTAGCTTAAAGATTCTAGTCTTGCCATTCTTTTTGATGGTCTTTGTTAACCTTTCATGATAAAATGCAAACATTTTGTTTTCCTCTAATTGATGTAACTATGTGATGCATTGTGCTTGTAACTTTGGGTTATACTTTAGTATAGTTTACACAACTTGTGCATTTTCTAAGTAGTGGAATGACATGACTGCTTCCTATCCATAGAAAAGCTTAAATGGTGTCAATCCCTTTGACTTCTTGTACACTATATGATATGCCCATAAAATTTCTAGAATTTTATCGTCCCAATCATTTTTGTCTATGTTGATTTTTTATGTTGATTTTTATTGAACGATTCAACTGCACTGTTTGCTTGAGGGTGATATGTTGTAGTCTTTTTATGTTCTATCATAAAGTTCTTTGTTAATGCTTTGATTATGCCATTACCAAAATGTGTTCCCCTATTGCTGATGAGAACCAAGGAGTAGCCAAAATGTATCACTATATTTTCTTATATTAATCTAGCTGCTACTTCTTTAGTACATGATACTATAGGTTCTACTTCTATTGATTTTTTTACATATTTGACTGTAGTTACGATGTATTTTGCACCTATTTTTTAGCTTCTTTCAGAAACAGGCCAATGAAGTTGATAACCTATATTTCAAATGGTAATGATGGAACTATGGAATGATGTGGAATTTGATTATTTGGTAGAGGTTGACCCATTCTTTGACATTTATCACATATTTTCACCCATTGTTGATAGGAAAAGAATACTATCGGTCATAAGAGATAGCTTGCATTATTTTTTGAGCAGATGTCTCTCCTTGATAATAGCCTTTAGATCGCCTTTGTGGGCATCATCAATAATCATTTCCATTTCATGTTCCAGGATGCATCTTCAAAGTACTTCATCAATTCCTAGTTTATGCAGTTGACCATTTATCAATGTACATGGTTCCGCTTTGATTGCTAATATATTTTTCTTTTTTCTTTGATAGTCCTTCTGGTGATTTACCTATATGTAAAAATTTCGCTATCTCAGCAAGTTCAGTAGGAATAACTTCAATCCTAAATATATGTGTGTTAGGTAGATCATCTTCAATGTTTGATGACTCCTCTTGTGATTCTAGTCGAGATAGATGATCAAGTCCAACATTTCTTTTACTAGATCAGACAACAACTTCAAATTCGAACTCCTGAAATAAGAGTAGCCATCGAATTTTTTTTCCTTAATGAAATGGTTTATTTACAAGATATTTTAATGCTTGGTTATTCGTGTAAAATATGAAGGGATTTTCTAAAAGGTATTGCCGAAATTTATGCAGGGGGAATATCATAGCTAAAGCTTCACATTCTGTCACTGAATAATTTCATTTCGCTTTATTAAGATTTTTACTGGCATAAGCATTTGGATGGTCTATTAATTCATTGTCATGCTGTGTTGAGACTGCCCTGACTGCAACATTTGAGGCATCAACATGATCATGATATTATTTAGACCAGTCTGGAAACTTGAGGATTAGTGCCTCGACCAATTTGTTTTTTGAATTGAGACTTCTGTGATCCATATCAAATTTTTGAAGAATTCTTCGGCAAAAATCACATGGAGAAATTTTTGTCGACGCGTTTCGAACCAATTTGTTTTTTAATAGTTGGAATGATTCATCACATTCATCAGAACAAATAAAAGGGACATCTTTCTTTAAAAGTTCATCGATTGGGAATGTTATGTCAAAGTAATGCTTGATAAATATTTTATAGGATCCTGTATGTCGTAAGAATATTGTAATTTTATTTTGATTCAATGGAGGTTTCAAATAAAAAATTACCTTGATTTTTCCATATCAACTTTAATTCCATCCTTTGAAACAATATGGCCCAACGATATTCCAATTGGCGTTGCAAAGAAACTTTTTTTGTTTTTTTTGTTTTTGTTTTTAGGGATAACTGTATCTATTTTCATCTTAAAAGCATTAGTATTAGACATTGAATACACTATTTTAATAAGGTGTAGAATGTCCAACCATCAAAATAAACAACCATGGTTTTATAAATATATTCCTAAAATGATTTAACAATGATTCTCAAAAATACTGCAGGTGTGTTTTTTTAATCTAAATGACATCACTCTATATGCAAAATATCCAAAGTCAATAACAAGTCTTTTTTTCTCGATCTTCTTTTGCTATGGATACTTGTTTGTATCCTAAGAAACTATATGTAAAAGAGTAAAATTCATGACTAGTGGCTTCATTGATAATATCGTTGGCGAAGGCGATCAAGAATTGATGAGTGATTGTTAGTTTTTTCAATCCTCGGTAGTCAAAAAAAATATGTAATCTTGTTAGATCACGCTTCTTTGGTTGAACAACCATAGGGATTTCCCATTCTGATGTTTCTATGGAGTATATAATACTGGTGACAAGCATTCTATCTATTTCTTTCTTCACAATAGTTTTATACTTATGCACTAATTTGTATGGTCTCTTCTTATTGGTTTAGTTCCAAGAATAAGGTTGATCTTCATTTCTCCCATTTCCTCGACTAACCCTTTTAAGTCTTTATAGTCTTGAGAAAATATGTCTTGATACTCTTTGAGTAAGCTGACAAATTCTACATTTTATTTCTCCGATCAATAATCACCAAGTCGAGATATTTTTGGTTGATCATCATTTGATATGCCTATTTCCCATATTTTGATTTCTGCATCCATCTAGTTGGGTGCTTTCGATTCATCAATTGGTTTTTCCTCGACTTTTACTTCTTGGTAGGCTGGTCAATAGTCTAACTAATATGATTTCTCTATATATTATTTAGTGACTTTGTATACTGATTAGATTTTTTTGTGATTTTCAAGATGATGCTTATTCAAAAATAATTTTTGGCTGTCTATGGGTGTTTCTTCCATTTGTCAGTGACTAGCCAGATTTTGGTATGTGGTGTGAGCTATGTAGTTACAAGTTACTTAACCATTAAGTAAAGTCTGATGATCAACTGGTTTTTCTCTGATAAATTCTTTAATTTTTTGGTCGAAGTCTTTTAAATATGCCTCCTCTGATTTGAATTCAAAGTCCTTAATGAAGTTTTCTTTTAGTTATTTCCATTGAAGTGATTGGCCCCTTGCTTCCTCTAACTTATACCATTTATTTGGTAAATCATATAAGGTATTTGGGAACATATGCGACCAAACATGTTCATCTTTATAGCCAATTCTTCACCATTCTGATTCACAATTTTTGATATGTTCAACTTGAATAACACTAAAAGTGGTTATATTTTATTGCGTAGATAACTTTTTCCCTCCAAATTGTTCAATAAAATAAGTTGTCGCAGTCATCCATGCCTAGAGTTAGGACGAATGGGTAGCCCACCATCTCATTGCCTACCAAGTAAAAGTTTTAACTAAGCTTTGCATTCATCCCCGTTCACTAATACATTTTTTTACTTGCTCTATGTGATTGTTAGGGGAGACTCTTTCATTAAAACAAATATTTTTACTAGAGTCATTTTTTAGATCTATTAGATGTAAAGATGGTGTCTCTCAACAATTATTTTCTCATATAATTGGTACCGCTTTAATAGAATAACACGATCAAATATTTGATGTTGGAATAGCTTGGATTGTCCAACACTCTTTTGCCTTTGATTCATAGTTTTCAATCTTCCATTCATATAGTTCAACGTATGAATTTTGTCCAATTGATAGAGGTGACCCAGTTAGAATTTCACTAGAAGCATTTGGTTCGACATTGTCACGTTCATCATGTAGAACTTGGTAGAGTTTCCTTATTTCAACTTCTTCATTAGAGGCTTCTACCCATGGTTTACCTTCTTGAGGGTCTAAGGGAATGATAATATTTTTATTGTTTCCTTTTAGTTTGATTATGTCTTTTTCTAATGATATCGTCGCCTTCATTCTTCATCCCCAGCGTTAGTCAATTAATGCTGGGTAGGAACGAATTCCATCGACTAGGTTGATTACATCAAAATCGACTATCGTTAGAATTCCCATTATAGATGTCTGGACATGTCATAATGTGCTAATTGGTTCAATAAATATTTGAACGACCAACTTAAGATAGTTAAATGTTTTGTGCAAGTTTGGTCATCCCATATTTATCGAGGTTTCCCCATGAAGAATATCTACTTGCAATCCTAAATCAACAAAAACTTGTTTAACCATAAACCCATTTATTTCCAGGTCCACCTGTGGATCATGATCTTCTATCTGATTCCCTTACGATAATTTCTAATTTTATTTCCTATTTTTTTGTTTTCTTTGTAGTTTTTTAACATGTTTAACAAGTCTACTAGACGAGAAATAAAGTGTTCTTCTTTTAAAAGTTCAAAAAATTCTTCTAAGAGTAGATATTTAGAGAGACGTTTTCCTTCATTTTCTTTCATAAAAAAATTGACGACCTATTTCATTGAATCATTCTAATCCTGCAAATTAGGATATTTCATCATATTTTTGATTGGAAGAATTACTTGGTGGTCTTAGTTGGTATTTTTCCTTGCACCATACCTTGTGACTACATGAAGGTTTTCATTATTTAGAATCTCATGTTTCAGAATAATTTGTAGTAAATTGACATATCCTTTTTTTTAGGACCTTTTATATGATTTTAGGGCAGTCTTCTAATGAATGGTCACCCGAACCACACATATTACAAAATCATAGATCAATCTTATGTTTTAAGGGGAATTTAGTCACAATATGTCCCTCTTGCCAACAAGTATAACAATAATATATTCCTATTCCTTGGCCATAACCATGAACTCTGCTATTATAACTGCCTCAATATCCTCCATAGCCTCCTCGACCTCGCCATCTTCTATTGAATGGGGATGATTATGGGATTTTTTCAGTAGCTTGAGTATGGTAAACAACATGGTAGTTAGGTTTAGTTTTCCCATTTAGTGGACACTCATGGGTGGAATGTACATTGTCTTCACAGATTGCACACCACTTTGGCTTGGAATTTTGTAAATTATAATGGCATTCTTTAGTAGAATGACTAGAAGCAGTTTGAAAAATATCACAATATACCTCAGTTTGTATTCTTCTAACATCTTGATCGAAATAGTCTAAAATCTTTCGTATGGCCTTCCATATGAAAATTGGTACACCATACGTGAGTCTTTTGAAGTGACAACTGCATCAAAAGGTTTTTTATCTATTCTAATTGATCTTCAATCTTATTGCTGGTTAGTACTATAATAGATTGATCATATCATCTTTTCCAATTTGCTGTGCTAATTTAAGGGATTCCTGACATGTTTTGACTTCATGCATTCATAACAGTCCATGAATTTTCTGAAGTAAGTCAACCACATACCATTGTACTAGAAGATTCTCGTCGATAGTATACAGGATATGGATTAATAAGTCTTTGAACCATTTGCCATACTCTCGTACAGATTGATTTGGCCTCTACTTGATTTCCTTTATTTTTTGTGCTGCCAAATGCTTAATGTCTTGTGCCTTGAAGAATGTGATGAAACTAGTCTTGATATTGTCTTTGGTTTTATTTTTCTTTCCAGTTAGGTTCATGAATATGTTAGAGCGTGTTTCATTAAAGCTATAACAAACTATGCCTTTGTTTATCTTCATCGTTTATGTCATTTGTGGTCCAAAATTTTTCACAGACAAATAAGTGACTTTTTAGGTCTTCATCGCCCTCATAGATGGGTATGTGATTTAGGCCTATGTTTCTCATATAAGGTGGCGTCAGACTAAATTGGTTGCTTTGGTTATATTCCTTGTCAGAGCTTCTATCTTTATTTTATTCACTATGGATGGTGTCTTGATATAATGATTTGTTGGTCTGACAAGCCCTATATATGTATTATGTGAACCGACTTACTTGTAGTCGTGACCCTTCATCAGCAAATTTTGAATTTTTTGTTTCTTCAATGGATACAAGTTGTCACAAGGGGGATATGATCATGAGATTAGTCATTTGGAGGAGTAGTTTTTCTAATCCATTGTTATTATTTGATTTATCTTGGATAACATTTGCATTTTCTTGATGATTTGTTTGTTGGAATTCAGTCTGCCTAACTGTAGGTATTTCAAAATAAATTCTCTAATGCTCGGACTTGACATAGATCCAATCGGAGTGTTTCTTATTTCTGGACCAGATTCATCAACTTCCATATTGTCTACCTGTTCACAAGGGGTTATCAGTACATCTTCGTTCTCCATTGGTGCGGGTGGTGCTACACCTCTCAACTCTTTTGAGGAGTCATGTGAATCTTTTCTCTCACACTCCCAATTATTCATTCTTTTCCTCTAGTACTCTTTTTCTCTAGTTTTCTTCCATCATTGTTGTATTTTACCCCTTACTATTTTTTGTATGTTAGTCGATTGTTTGTATTGTTGATCATGACTTGGTCTATTATTTTCTTGTTGTTGTTTCCTTACAAATGACTTCCTTCCTTCCATCCTTATCAGTTATAAATACTTCTCAAACTTTATCTTTTTTTTTTTTCATTGTCTTTCTTTATTTCTCACGATCCATTACCCCCTCATGTCGACCCGATTAGTGTCAGTTCGCAATGGAGTACTCTTCAGCCATACGTTTTTGCTTAAAAAGTAATCCCACACTTCTTTCGTATCCTTGTAGATGTTGTCAAGAAATTTTTTCCAATTTGTTTGTTTCTTCATGCAATCGGTGTTGGAAGATGACCCTAATGGTGGTCGAGATTTGATGATGTGGCCTGCACCATTGTCCAGAAGGAATTTGTGTAGTAAGGTTGGAATTGTCCAGAAGAAACTGTCATGTAAATCGTTGTAAACCATAATTTTTATATGTTCAATAGAATTACGTTCTTCTATATCTTGTTCTTTGCAATAGTCTTCCAAAATGGAATGAAGCTACTCGTGTAAGTTTGTTCGACCACCGTTCGATAGTTTCAGTAAAAATTGTGCGCCTATTTCATTTTGAGTTTTTTTCATGGGTGATGTTGTTAGCAAACTTTTTGATCTCTACTAGAGCACCTTCTATAAAGTTCTCATGTGCTTCTATGAAGAAATTAGTTCTTGATTCCACAAGCCACAAGCGATTCCTTCGTGCGTAGTTATTTAAATAATTATTAATATTTTCTACCCACCATAATCGTATCTTGTCTAAGGTTAATATTGATTCTTGCATCATATATGAATCTTGTTCTCATTACCGACAATGGAACCGATGTTGTAATCTAGCAAATAACATGTATTTTTACCAATAGATAGACTTCAAGAAATTATACAATAAGCATAAAGAGATACAAGACACATTAATGGAGTGATAAACAAGCCACACAAAGATATATTCTTATTATGTATCAAAATCAACGATTAAAGTGCTATACAGAAAAATATATATAGGCTAGAAAAACAATTATGTAGGTCTAACTGTCCAAATTTTTATGCTTTTTAACCACCATTAGTTAACCTTACATCACAATACAGACTACTGATTTGATTGGTGGTAGTTGGCCCTTTTTCTAATTGACTATTCGGCCAAGCCAAATAGCTCCTCCAACACTGGGCTCGTGATAGTACGTTGCAACTATAACATACAAACACGATTCCAACTCAGAACTTGATACTAGTAGCTCTGTCCATTTTCCATACAACAACAACCTCACTTTGTCATACTCACAAAATATCAAATTTCTCTTTGCATTTCTCTCTATTGTTGGGAAAATATTGAACCGATTCTCTCAATAATTCACTCCACTAGTAGTTTTGTATTCCAAATATTCATGTTTATATAAGTAGTTGCTTGTTTGTATTATAATTCAGGGATTTAAAATGAATAGGTGGTCCACATTCATTTTACATTCTTTTCAAAGTTGGAATTAATATTTGCATAAATAAATGCTTAAAAATAAATTAATAGTCTTTCAAATTAATAGTATTCCAAATGTATGCTTGTATTCCAAATGCCTCCTATTCAATGTAGGGTTTCAAATTATCTTCAAACACCTAGTCTCAATATTAGGTTATGTATGTCAAACATTGTTGAGCTGTATTTGCTTCATCATCTTTTGGATGGAAACCTTCTCAAACTACCATACATCCTCTCCATATCTTGAGTTCATACTTGGAAATAAACATACTTTGTTTTGAAAACATATAATCTCTATTTTAAACAACATACTCTTCCACCTTTGCATCCAAATTACACAACCAACCTGCATATCAGTCACAATATTATAGTATTTCAAATGCCATGTGTTGTATCTATGATTCATGAAGGTGAGAAATCCCATAGATTTCTACTCATAGTTAATTTCCATCTCAAAGAAGACATAAACTCTAAAAATGATTGTATTTGTTTTTCATAATCCAATTTTAACTAAATATTTACCATGAGTAATAGGATTTTCACTAGAAAATCCTTATTTTCTGATGTAAGGCCAAGTTTCAATCGACTATAAGGACAATGCCATCCTGCTCCAAGATGTGAATCAACTTTCTAGTCATATTTGCACATAACTGGTAACTACTTGAGATTGTACCTCTTAACCACTTCAAGCACTTCCCTCATCTACCATTGTGCTGAAAGAATGTCATCTCTCCTTACTACTACTTAGACCAGCTATGAGACTATTACATATTGAATCTAAAAAGTCAAAGGTTTCATCTATTCCCAACCCCAGGTTAAACCAATCAATGGAAATCTCGATGTTACCGATATTGATAAAGTTAGAATGCATTAGGGGACTTTTCTTACATCTACAATAGGAGATGGATATTTTGAGCATTAGAAGAAATCAAGGTTTTATATGATACTAGTACTACTACTCATTTTTTTTCATCTATCTGTTCTTCTATATTCCATTATGAACCCAATCCAAATACGTGAACCTAAAAATATCTAATTATAAAAAATATTATAGTTATTCTAATGAGTAATGTCTCAAACAAAAGGGAGTAAAATCTCAGACAATTGTTACATAGCTAAAGAAATAAGAAGGGGATGATCCATCTATGTATATATATACCATTAAGATCTCATACTTAAGATATTATTTTTCTCTCAAATTCTGTCCAATTTACTTTGTAATTTGGCCAAGCCCTTTTTTTTGCACCTCCTCCGATCTGATCACAAATACATCCTATGTCTCTCCAACACATGTTTCATATCCCATAGGAGATTTAGTATTGACAACTACAGAAATATATCCTTGGGATGCACCTTAGACTGCTTGAGAATGCTGGTATATTCTTAGATAAATGTCCCTTTGAGTAGTTTCCAAGGCATAACCACAAAAATTTTCTTTTGTGATATGTCTAACATAGGCTTGCAACACAACCTTAGAATGATGAGGGAACTTATTTTTTCATAATCAAATTCATGAAATTAGGATTTCCAAATGCCTCTCTAGAGGAATGATATGCCCTAGTGGACAAATGTTGACATCACTACGCAATTAATGGTAACTTAACAGTGATACTCACCTTGTATTATGCATGAATGATATATCAATAAGTTACTACCTTAGTATTTGAGCATGATGTCATGTAGACAATATTAATGGAGCTTCGTTTATTGCAGATGTTTTCATAGTTGCAGGGCCTATAACTTTATTATTTGCATGGATCCACAAACATCCCCAAATAGGTGCAGACTAAGCAATATTCTATTTGCCTGATTTTGTGCATCAATTGGTAATAGAGGCACCCATAACACGATCTTTCTCCATCTATGTCCTCATTTTCTGCTTGCAAATTAGGAAATAATTTGACCATACCTTTTACCTATGATTCAAGCTACCTCATAATGAAATAGGTATGAATGGAGCAACAGATCACCATCTCAAGCCTTCTATCCTCAAAACCCATGTTCTCGATCTGCATCATAGTATCTAGAAGTATGATAAAGATTAAAAATTGGATCCAGAACTAAAATCAGTTAGCTAGAATTAAACTGTGTCACCAAGAATATTTCATCTGACACAGGAACTCAATACCTTTTCCACCAATCCTTCAACTTCCTCACCAACACCTTTGACATCGATTCTAACTTTGACAACAAAATGCCCTTAAATGCTAAAACTATAATATTATTAAAATCTTCTACAAACTTGAGTGCTATTAAGGGAATAACCACCAATTTAGTCCATTATTCAACCCATGGCATATGTTACATTCAAAATTTAGGTAAAATTTCAAAAAATTCTTATTACTAATGTTTGCAAAAGTGTTTTTTCAAACTATGCCTTGAATGATCAATGATATGAAAGTTATGACTTCACTTTAGAAATTCATTTTGAGCTTTAAAAGTTTTGTGCATGGAAAGAGTTCAAAACAATTTTGAGGTGTGGGCAAGGGGTGGGCAAGGTGTACAATTCCATAATCAAGAATTATTGAAAAATTAAGCCCCTTTTCACCATTACTCAATGTGGGAGGCCCCAAATTGGTAATTAGGGAAAAGATATATAATTTGAATGAAATCATGTGAGGAGAAGCTGTGATTTGAGAATCAAACCCAATCTATACATGAATATGCGCTATGAGAAATTTAGTGGAAATGAGTCCTATTTTTGAAATCATGTCAATTAATATTGAACTCTAAATAATTTTCAAAGGAAAGCCTACTTATTTATAGGATTAAAAAATATTAAATAAATGGACATTTTTTTTGTGATAATGGAGGTCAATTTTAAAATCATGCCAATTAACAAATCAAGACCCCTTCTTAAAAACGTTTTATGGGGAAGGCCTAATTTGGGCACGGGGAACTACCATTAAATCAAGCCAAGATAGAATAAGCCTTGGAGTAGGAAGAACCTAATTGAAAAATTAGGATTCAAGGGAGGTCCATCTTGAGGTTCAAAAGAAGGTGAAAGGAAAAAAAACACTTGAACAAAAACTAAAATTTAAAAGAGTCAAATAGTGGTGAACATATTTTGGAGAATTCCTCATGGGGTATAAAAAAACTGGCCATTAAGTGTATTGTTAAGACACTCCTTGTGTGAAGGTCACAAGTTCAAAACCCTATGAGTCTAGCTAATAAAAAAATAAAATCAAAGATTTCAAAGATTGATAGGAGGGCCAAATTTCAAAATAAGGATAGTGTTCAACAAAGGGAGATAAGTATGGGCTAATTTGAGGATAAATACTAATTGAAAAATTGATACCCCTTTTAAATAGCTCACAAGTTTGAATAAGCATTTGAACATTAGAAAATGGGAAGAAGTTTGATAATCGAAATGAAGAGAAGGGATTGATATGATTATTGAGAGACAAATTCAAACAACAAGGATTGAATTGAATTTGAGATTATAAATAATAATAGAGGCCTTGATTTGGAAATCAAGGCTAATTTTGGAATCAAAGGAAGAACTTAGAAAGAAGGTAAGAATATGTCCAATTAAAAAATCAAGGAATGAAGTGGAGTTTGAAAGGTAACTTAAAATATTGAAAGTTGAGATCTAGAAAAAATTGCATTCAAAAGAAAAAGGTAACTTAAAAAAAGAAAAGAAAATAATTCAAACTAAAATAAACTTAGAGAGAAGAAGAAAACTCAAAACTAGAAGAAAATAAAAGTTAGAAAGGGGCTAAATTTTAGGAGAAACACTACAAAACACTACAAAAGAAAGTTAATATAGAAAATGAGAAAGACTTTGAATTTTGCAGCAACTAGTTGGAGATTATAGTGATTACGAGAAATTAATAAAGAGCCATAAAAGCAAATTGTAGTTGTGAAAATGGAAGATGAAGAAGACATTAAATAAAATGATAAATAAATTACAGATTTAAAGGAATAATAAAATCAGAGAATTAGCTACATAATTAGTAATGTTTCATCTCCCATCATCTGTTTATACTTTGTATTTAAAATAGAAATGATTTTGATTCTAGATTGAAGGATTAATCTCAAATTTGGTCATGGACCAATGATCTACTAGTAGAAGCTTTGCTCATTATATTTCTCAAGTATTCCTCAAAGAAGGAATTTATTATGTGAATTATCTCTACACAAATATTTGATACCAACCAACATCATGTGGAATCAAAACCATTATATTGGAGATATAAATTGATGAGAATTCTAATATGTCATTGAAACAAGCTCAAAAGCTCTCATGAAATGGAGCTATATAAAAAAAGGGAGGTAACTTGAACCTTATGAGTATATCTTGAGGTTGGCTCCATCATTGTGGTATTGAAAGACCATATGAGGAGGATGTTCAATTTTCAAATCAAAACAATGATGATGAGAGTCGAATAAGAGGCTATATGATAATTTATTAGTTTCTACAATTATTTAGAACTGGTAAATCTAATGACATGCCAGCAAAGATGGTAAGAATTAGATGATAATCTTAAAGCACGAGAACTTCACTCACGATTGAAGCTTCATACAACACTATATCAACACAAAATCTACGTATAATTAATTAGAAATATGATATTAGAGTGGATTGGATTAAGAGCCAAACATTCCTTTTATTATACCCAAATACCAAATTCTACAATACAGTTAGTTGTAGACAAGGAGAAAGAGAGACACAGATAGAAAATGATAGAAATTCTAGTTGGATTCCACGTTGATGTGACAAACACATAGTTAGTCTCGCATGATTTTAGAAAATTTTGCACATACCAACATGCATAATTGATCTCCTCATATTCAAAATGATTATACAAGGGACACGTAAGAGATTAAGTTGGGAGGTGATGACAAGGTTTATTATTTCCCTCCTCAATTTCACATTAAACCACCTTTTCACTTAAAATTAGTATGGTTGGATTATGTGTGAAGGAATGAGTCTTTTAATATTAAAGTAATGAAATATATGTTGTAGGATTTTTTAGATGGATAATATGTATTTTGCAAGTTCAAACTAGACACCCTTTTACTTTCATGTTATAAGAGAGGTAACAAAATTTGTTGATAACAATTACTTGAAGTTTTTCATTGGAAAAATCCATTGAAGAATCTTTCATTGAACCATTCAAATGGTAACAACAATCAATATAGATGTTTTTTGTAGTTGCACAATCGAGGAAGACTATAAACACTGCTATGCGATTTTCTATTAGCAGCAACATAATATGATTTTGTAAATATTTAGATTTACCATACTATTGTATTAAACTATTTTTTCCATGTCATCTCTATGAGTTTTTGTCATATCATCACAAGATCATTCAACCTAGTTGGCATGAATGTAGAGAAAATAATTCTTGTAGTTAATTAAAATTATATGGCAGTTGTTGGTTGATAGTTTGCTTTTGAACACAAATATGGTTGCTTTCCTTCATGCAAGGAATGAAACACTAAAAGTTAGAAAATTAGTTGCATAACATTTGGTAGTTTTTGTACAAAATATAGAAGAAGAGAATAAAAAAGTCTTGAACTTTTTACGACATTTTATCCATAATTTTAAAACTCGGACTCAGATTCAGAACCAGCAAAGGGTCAACTTTGAATCGGACTCCGACTCGGTATAGAATCGACCTATTTGATTTCAATGACTCAATATTTGTAAAAAATACATTAAATACTTTTTATTTATTTATGAAAAAACATATTTTTGAAGATTTTCCTTCATGTTTCCAAACTCAAAGCATTAGAATATAGAGAGAAGGAAACATATGATTAAAGTATGTTCATGAATATATCTATTATATAAAAATGACACCCAATGCACTATCCAATACATGTAATATATAGAGATCAGAATTAAAACACATAACCAAGGAGGCTCTAAATGACCTCTACAACAAAACATTACTAGTCAATATTGTTACACAAGCCAATATCATGTGGCTTAGACATTGAATTGGAATCATATGGGGAAACCCATGGCTCCTCCTCTTCATCAAGATCTCCAACTACAATTGTAGAAGTAGTAGCACAAGAAATAGGTGTACGCTGTGATAAAAGAGCTATGTGCCTTCTTCATGGCCGAGTAGACGAAGTGCCTATAGTTGGAGGACTTGGGGATGGTACTAGTGGATCTGCATTTAACTAAACGGTTTGTAATGCATCCATATATAAATCAAAATAAACACCAATATCCTCATCAGGGTCAAACTCTGCTGGTTGACTCTCCACTACCCAATCTGAGGATGGATGAATATATTCCAATGCGATGAGATCTGTATCATGTATTTTTTTCAACAGTTGGTTGTGTCTTAGACATAGGTTGTATTGGATGTAAAATAGATCATTTAACCATTTTGGTTCTAAATGGTTTCTCTTCTTCGTGTGAATCCTCTTAAAGACAAACCAATTACGCTCACACCCAGAAGCACTGCAAGTTTGACTCAAAATACGAATTGTAAACTTCTACAATTGAGGAAAATGGATACCAAAAGCCTCTCACCACTGTGATACAAAAATTTTTTTTTTTAATGTGTTAGATCAATAAAAAATATCTAACTTTAAAATTATAAACAATTTAACAAAATAAGAATTTGAAAATTGAAATAGTTTACCTAGCTCATCCGCTTCCCTTGTAGTCATTGCTAGGTTCTTTCCAAAGGTACCTATGTCTCTACTGAAAGAAGCGATCTATCGGTGTATCTCCAGCTGCTCACTCTCATTAGGGACCATGCAATCAAGGCACTCAATCAATCCATTTCTAACCTCCCCAGTCAAATCTTCTCCCTCCAAAGCTTTATAATGATACCTTGGGTTCAAAAAAAACCCAACTGCATGTATAGTGTGATGGAGTTGATTGTTCCATTTTTGGTCAATGATTTCCCAAATGGTCCCATACTTAGCCACTCTATCCTTGTATGCTACCTTTATTTTCTCCTTTTCCTAATCCATGGCCTCATAAATGAAACCCATAGCCAATCTTTCCCCATCCACCAATTGCAACACCTTAACTAGTGGCTAAACAACCTTCACAATATCCATTGCTTCTTTTCAAAATATTTCTTCATTAACCTTCTTTCTTACATATTTTCCATCATGTTTGCAAGTCCATTGACATCCATTGCATTCATCGCTGGAAACCATCCTTTGCAAATTTCTATGTTGGGAAAGCATAGATTGCAATGTCAAAAAACGAGTCGCAAATCTAGCGATGGTAGGCCTAACAAGATCCTTACCCCCTATGTTTTTCCTCATATGGTTCCAAATCCATGAGTGGTTATAGATATGCTTTTTTACTCTTTCGGCATACTTTATAGTGTTCTTGATCCAACCTATTTTACCAATATCCTCAAGCATGAGGTCTATGAACTATGCAGCACATGGGTTCCAAAAGATGGTTTTGTGTTTTTCCTCTAACATTTTACCAACATGAACATAGTTAGAGGCATTATCTATGATTATCTGAAAAACATTATCCAACCCCACCTATTCAAAAACCTCATCCAAAACATGAAACAACACATGTGCATATTTCACCTTATCAGATGCATCAACTAATTTTAGAAACATGGTTCCCAGTGGGAAATATTCTAAACTTCCTATTCTTGATAAGGAAATTGGGACAAAGACACATTTTATCAGAAATATTTATGTGGTACATTAGATAAAGTATCTGCGTGGCCTAATCAATAGTTCAAGTCACACACTATAAGAAAAATTATGATGGTACAATTCCTTTCATCAATCCATCCATCTCACATGATGGTACATCCTGTTTTCACCCATGAGATTTTGAAATCTTTCAAATATTCCTCAATGGACATAACCTCTTTTTTCAAAAGGGATCCCCTTAATTTATGCATAGTAGGGCCTTTGAAGACCTTTCCAACAGAAAATATGGCATCAAAGATAGGCTCATAAGATGGTGAATGAGCAACATTAAAGGGAATATTAGAAATATACCACCATCTAGCTATGTAATCACAGGTAATTTCTCTCAATTCTTTCTTCCAATGGTTATCTAAAGTAAGATGGATTTGACCTTTATTAGCTTGAGGACCATGTGCACTATGAGAGGGAGAGGAGGTTTTGAAATAACTTTTGATATCACCCTTCTTTTTAATTTTACTCTTACCCTTTTCTTGAATAAACTCCAAATAGGGAGGAACATAGCAAAATGGGTTGGATGCATTAGTGCAACGGATAAACGAATAGCCCTCATAATAAAAATTAGGGTTGGCAGCCATCATATGTTTTAGACTCCTCTTCCTCCCTATTTAAGTCTCTATTTATTTTTTCTGTGCTTTTTCTTCCTCAAACTTCTCAAATGTTTCTAGCAACTCCTTCCTAATTTCCTCAATCTATTCGACTCTACTGGTTCAGTAACAAACTAACCGTCGAATCGGTTTTCTGACCGAACCATCCTGTACAGGGGCCTGGCTCGGTTTGCCAGGTCGAATCTGATTCAGACCAGTCTTGGTTTAAAACTATGATTTTATCTCTGAATACAAAGTAAATACTAGTTCTAAATTCTAGTATGAGTAGCTGAGCATGTGCCTATTTGACCGCAACAAATTGCAGAGCAAGGGAACTTTACAGTGATGGTAAGTTTTTAATTTTAATTTTAATTTTTTTAATTTAATTTTATTTCGTCACCTTTTCATATGATTAGTTTCTCCAACATATTTTCATTGTAACAATTTTTTGTTTCATGTGTTTATGTTTATCGAGTGATATTTCTTAGCAATATTGTGTAGTTTTAGATAAGTTAATATTTGTTGTAGTAATTAGTTTTTCTCTTAATTATTGTTGTTGCAATTTATTTTCTATTTTCACTTTAACATAGCTTTACTATAGTTGTAATTGTCCTTAATTTACTATATTTAATTCTAGTAGTATCATTGTGCTTCATTTGTTGAATCTATTTATCAGTCACTCTAATCTTATTTCATGCAATTAGTTAGTTTCTATTTGAATTGTTGTAATTAATTTATGTAGCAATAGATAATTAGTTTACATTATAATTTAGTTGTTAAGTTAAATGGATCACTTGTTATTGGTTTTTAGTTAACCAATATAGACCATAATATGCCATCTAATTTTCATCAATTTTGTATATAAAATATGTCCATAATGTATGACTTGTAAGTAGATAAGACTTAAAAATTTAGACTCCATAATTTCATATGAAATGAACAACATTTTTAAAGCTTACAATCCTGAATTGGAATTTAAAGCAAGGATTTTCTTCTACATTGTTTAAGCCTATCACTTAAGAAAATATTATTTTTTACTATTTTTGAAGCTACAAAATAAATCTATTTCTTGACCAATTTGTTAACCTTCCTTTATTAGAAATCCATATATGAAAATTTGACTGGTACAAAATTAAAACATTCCAATTAAGCATAATGGAAAATAATGATATTATCTATATACATATTATTTTTATTTCTTCTTGACAGAATAAAATAAATCAACCTACCTTAAAAATCAAAATGGAAAAGTAAATACCAAAGGAATTTCCATCTCAAAGAGAAGGAAAAGTAACATATCGTCTCTCAAAATAATCTTTTAGAGGATGTGAAAACAAGTAATTCTTATAAAATACCATTGAATATGTTTCGCTTTCCAAATGGTCATATATAACGAAAGATTGAATCCAGCCAGAAAGAGTGTGGAAGTCGCTATACCAATGGATTAAGAAAACCAAGAAGTGTAAGAGTAAATACATTGATGAATCCAAAATTTGTTTTGGGTATGCTTCAACCCTTTGGGAAGTGAGAATTAATTATGCTTATTTCTTTTCTGCATATTTTCACCTATTCAAAATTTACCGTGCTTATTCCATGTTAAATTATTAACACCTATGTCAATATTATAGGATAAATATTGGTTAAAGTTATTAAGGAAAAAATATGAAGAATACAGTTAGTTTCACTAATCTTTAGTAATTTTTGATAATATTTTTTTTTCTTTCACAAATATAGATTTAAATATTAAATTTTGACCCTAAATATAATTGTGTGATATTCATATAATTTGTTATTTATAAAATATAGATAAAATCATTTAAATAATTGCATTTATTTTAATTATAATATAAAATAAAATAATAAAGTGTATTGATTTCAATAATAATGCAATGCATTGAATTAAAAAATAATACAACTAAAATTGATCTTATACATTGATTTAAATATTCCAAATCAAATTTAATATTCATATTCGACTTGCAAAATAGGATTTTAGTTATAAGCCGAAGGTTATCACTTACCTTGCTTGGGTGTGTTTTCTTTGTTAATATTTATAAATGAAAACCTAGCTTGCTTGTGTATGTTTTCTTTGTTAATATTTGTAGATGAAACCATGGTTATTATTTTCTATGTTATTTTACTTGCAATAAATATATATATATGAACAATACATGCAGTTGAGAAAGAGATATGACCTTTATATCAGAAAAAGCTAATATGTGTTATTATAATAATTTATATATTATTTATTATATATATCTTATTACACTCTTATTATTCACCACTTTCATTATATACTATTGTTACATAGTTATTATTCTTCAAATGATAGGCTAATATGTGTGATTATAATAATTTATATATTAATAAGATAGGCTAATACGTGTGATTATAAGCACTTTCATTATATATTATTGTTATATAGTTATTATTCTTTTATGTATCCTTTAAAGTTCTTTTTTCCTTAATATTCTTTATATTATAAACGATATTCATTGGATTTCGTAGATTCAAATTCATATAAAACATACACATATGCATAATGGCGTTTATTTAAAATCTCGTAATGCTCTTTATGTTATAAATGATATTCATTGGATTTCAAAGCTTCAAATTCATATAAAGCACATGCTTAATGGCGTTTATTTAAAATCTTCACATGCTCATTTGTTATTGGAACTAACATAATTTTATTATAACTTTGTATTTATTAAACATTAAGAATGATCAAATCAATTTACATATTAAGAATGATTAGATTAAATCTATTGAGGTGTAGAATTTACATATTAAGAATGATTAAATCTATTGAGGTGTAGATTTTGTATTTGAAAAAAAATATACTTTAAGAAATTTAATCCTTCTTAATATTTGATGAATAGTTTATGCTTTAATATATTTCATACTAATGATATATTTTAATTATCAAAATGTGTTTTTTCTAAATTATTTTTTTTAATATATTTTATTAATTGAATCTCTTAAAATACTTCATATTACTGATATATGATCAAATCTATTGAGACACAAATTTTGTGTCAATTTTGCATTTAAAAAAAATGTACTTCAAAAAATTTAATCTTTCATATTTTAAAATATTTCATACAAATAATATATGTTCAAATCTATTGAAGTGTAAATTTTGTACAAATAATATATGATCAAATCTATTGACGCATAAATTTTCTGTAAATTTTACATTTAAAAAATGTACTTCAAGAAATTTAATCCCTTTAATATTTGATGAATAATTTATGCTTTAAAATATCTAATAAGAATGATATGTTTTAATTATAAAAAAAATGTGTTTTTTCTTTTAAATCATTTTTTTTATAATTTATTAATGTAGTACTTTAAAATATTGCATACGAATGATATATTTTAACTATAAAATGCGTTTGTTTTTAAATTATATTTCTTTATATAATTTATTTTCCTTTATTTGTTTTTAAATAATCTTTTTTATATCATTTTTTTTCCTTTTAAATATATTAGGATTACTTTTAATATTAAAAATTTTAAATCTATTATGATTACTTTTAATATTAAAACTTTAATTTTTGTATGTTAGGTTTAATTTTGTGTAGGTTACAATTAAAGATAGAAAACATCTATTCCAAATCTATTATGATTACTTTTAATATTAAACCTTAAAACTATTATGATTACTTTTAATACTAAAACTTTAATTTTGTGTAGGTTACAATTAAAGATAGAAAACATCATAAATGGTTACCATTAAAGATATAAAACATCTTTTTTATGTGTAGGTTAAAATTAAAGATAGAAAACATCTTTTTATCCTTGTCACTGATAAGATATCACAAATATCGATATTGCCAATTATAGGGACTTTTTATTGACAGATTAACCAATAGAATAGAGGAACATAGCCCGAGTCAGGTAAAAATGATACCCTTGCACATGTTCGTACCTATTGTTCTATTGAAAATTGTGGAGACGTGATCCAAAATTGAAAAAGGTAATATAGAAGATGTGTGAAGTTGCCTATGTTACTTAGTGCAATGGATCGATAAGATTTCAAATAACATAAACACTTAAACAATTATAAAAACACAATCAAACACATCAACGAAACCAAAATTGATAAAGGAGTTCACCAGAATTCCTGGCTACATCTCCTGGTCCTTTAGCTTCCAGTGCTGACCTCTTTATTATGTCTTCAAATAGTTGTTATAGGTGTGAGCTCAAAAACAGAGTCTCAACCATGAAAATGGATCTCACCACTATGTTCAGCTCGAATCCTCGAGTCGAAACAAGTATACACTCAACCGTACTTGGTCACTTTGACCTCCAAACCCCCTGGAACGGTTCACAACACACCGTCTCTCAAATTTTCTGTGTTATGGTGTTTATATAACACGTACAGTTACAAATTTCAATAAACATGGAACAATATGTTTATAATAGAAACAAACTATAAACGAAAGGACCGACAGGCGCGGGGTGGACCTCGACCGTCTGGCCTTTCCCCAATGCTGATCTCGAGAACAGACCATATGATGGCTATTGTGTCCCGCGCATCAACAAATCTGGACGTTCTGCACCGTTGATCTGTCCTGTGGGATCCAACAGCTGTCGTGCTATCTCGCACTCTAATTAGCATGTTTACTAATTCTCTGAAGGAACGCGAGAAAGTGGTTTTCGGGAGGCTACGTGTTGAGTGTTGATTGGAATCGCGTGCTCTTGGTCGAAAACTACTTCCTTCCTTAAAGGCACATGATAAACCATTTACCGCTCTCCTATCGAAACTCAAATAGTTTAGCTTCTTTTTCATAACTTTATCACATCCATTTTCTAGGATAACCTGCCTGCATGTTTTGATGCGATATGCATCAATCTCCTTTTATTGGACGATCTCCATTCTTGATCACTGATACCCATCACTTATGGTATGAAAAAATCGTAGACAGCCACATCACCTTCTCTGCTAATGTCATCAAGAACCTATGACTCTTTCCTGGGTTGCCACATGTCCTGCTGACGCAAGCATTGACTTTGACCTGAATCTTTAATTGGTTCTATTTCCCTTATTCGAACTCGGATTTGCATGTAGTTTGCACTGTTGGCTTCGTATTCACGACCACTTCAACATTATTCCATTTTCACCTGTATTTGAAGACTTTTGATCTCGAGGCTATGCTGAATCCATTTTGGATCACTCCTCCCCACTGGAAGCTTTTGGTCCACCAAAAGTTGGTTTTAGCTATCGAGTAAGTTAGGATAAAGTTCCTTCACTTTTCCAATCTCTATCCATTGTGATTTACTTGGATTTGTACCTTTGAGTCCAACTTGAATATACTCAATGTTTCCCCTTTGCGAAGTTATTATCCTCCTGTATAGAACTGTGTCCACCTGTAACTCATTGAGATACTTGGGCAACAGATCCTAAATGGAAGGTAGCTGTCCTTGCTCTTTGGGATCTTCAATCAATGAAGGTTCATAAAACCTGAAGTTTTCAACATTAATGACTGAATAGATTTGCATATAAGCTGGTATATCAAGGCGAAAAGCATTTTCACCAATTTTATCAAGTATTTTGAAATGACCATATCTAATTGGTTTCAAATTTTTACCTTCCCCTTACAATATTTATTTGTTGATGTACAACCAGACTTGATCACCAACTTGAAAACTATGCTCAACTCGATGCTTGTCATGTCACACCTTATACTTTGGTTGGCTTCTTTCCAGCTGTTCGTGTACTACCTGGTGAATTTCTTGGATTTGTTCAAAGAACTTGGTTGCTTTGTCCACATCGTTATGTCCATCAATGGATATGTCTTCACCAAAGATAAAATCCAAGGGAGACTTTTGTATAGAACCAAAACAAGTCTCAAAAGGATATCTCTGAGTAGAAGAATTTTTTTCGTGGTTCTAAGCATGCTGCACATAACACAAATGATCATCCCAAAGTTTGGGATGCTTGCTGCAATATCCTCGAAGCAACTGTATCACTGTCTTGTTGACCACTTTTGACCAACCTTCTATTTGTGGATGAAATGTTGTGCTCTTCTTTAACTTTGTGTCCATTAACTCCCATAGACTTGACAAAAATTTCCCAACAAATCGAGAATCTCGATTAGATACAATAGAAGTGGGTAACCCCCAATGAACTCATACCTTTTGAAAGAAGAACTTTGCAGTTTGTTCAACTGTGGCCTATTTATTACATGGTAACAAAATACACATTTTACTGAACCTATCCACAACTACATACAAATAATCATGACCTTTTCGAGACTTTGGCAATCCCCCAACAAAATCCATGGAAACACTTTCCCAAGGATGAAAAGGAATTGGAAGTGGAGTATAGAAGCCTAATTTTCTATTACTTGGCTTGCTTGTAGCACACATAGTACATCCTTTGATATATCTAGAAACTGTCTCATTCATTCGTGGCCAATAACAGAACTTTTGCAATTGTGCAACTATTTTACTTACACCAAAATGACTTGATATGAAAGAAGTATGTGCTTCTCGAATTATGTTAACTCTTTCAGTTTGTGGAATGCATAACTTTCCCAAATGATATAAGAGTTTGTCCTTTATATAATAATCCAATTCTTCTACCTGCTTTCCATGACTTAAAGTTGCATATACATCCTTAAAATCTGCATCTTGAGCATATTGTTCAATGTAACTTTCATGAATTACTGAATTATGCTTAAGTATTGTGGATGCATTTATAATTGGTCTTGATAACATGTTTGCAACCTTATTATGTATGCCCTTCTTATATCTAATAACAAGATGAAATTGTTGTAGAAAACCCATCCACCTGTAATGTCTTGATTGTTGCAATTTAGTTTGTGAGTGTAAATATTGAAGTGGTTGATGATCTGTGTGTATGATTGTTTCTTTACCCATTATGTAATGTTTCCACTTTTTAACACTCTGAACTAATGCATACAATTCTTTATCATATGTAGGATAGTTAACTACTGCTGATGTAAATGTCTCAGAATGAAAGCATATAGGCTTCATGTGCTGCATCAACACTACCCCCATGGCATAGTCACCTGCATCTGTCTCGATCTCAAATGGATGTTGAAGATCTGGCAGTGCTAGTATTGGTGCTGTACTGATGATTTCTTTCAATGTGTCGAAGGCTTTCTGCTGTTTTTGATGGCGTGGGTGCAGGCATTAGGGATAACCTCCCTAATTTAGCAGAAAGCTCTACTATGTCAGCCTCAACTCCCTTTTCTCCTTCTTCAGGCATATCAGTCATTAAACTGATATCTTCATTTGTTTTTTAAAAACCCACTAATCTAGCTTAATTAACAAGCAGTGGCGTTATTCCCTTTGAGCCGTAATTCTAAAAGAATTACGCCAAAAATACTTTAGGAGGTTTTATAAGAGGGATTACACACCCAACACTATCGGCGGCCTTATTATGGGAGGACTTATGCAATATACCATCGGTGATTTATTATTGTTCCTTTCACTTTTTCCCCGACGCGATATCGCATCGGCGATTGCTATCGACGGACCCTATGGTGCAAGGCCTCTGAAAAGCCATGGACCCGACAAACCTTTGAACTCCACTTCTATAATGAATTCGGGTCCGATCTATATCGGCGGTTCCCCTTTTCGGCAGTTCGCTAACGTAATGGGTCTTGTGGACTCGATATGCATTAAACTCCAGTCTATTGTATTTCAGCTCTGGATTTCGGAGCTCGCCCACTTGGTCGTGTTACGGTTCCTTTTGGACCCGAAATCGTTATAGGCTGCACTTTATATGACACTTTAGCTCCGGAATATCAGAGCTTTCACAATGTTAAGGCCCTCTCTCCCTTCCGACGCAATATTTGGTTCGGACCCAATAGGGGTTAGAACCAATATAAATAATATTTCATGTTCGCTACAGTGTCCCGGCTAAGGGAAATTGCATGAGTCCTCAGTGTAAATAGGATTATACACGGGACTTTAAAGGATGAAATTAAAGAGCCTATGGCACAACAATGAAAGGGAAACACCCATAAGGACTAATCAAACATCATGCAACAATTATAAGGCTATCCATCCACCTTCGACACACTTAAATCAGATAGACCGAGAGAAAAGTTTCAATAATAATGCTTGGCACTCGCTCCTCTCTTCTCTTCTGAGAGTCTCGCTTGCCTCTTTATTTATAATTAAAGGATAGGCCCCCTTGGTCCTTATCCGTTACAAAATCATGCTTTACAAGAATGATTTAAAGCATGAAATCTTTACAACAGTTTATCCATCTGTGATAATATTAACATGTTTTATTTCTAGAATTTATCCTATCTTTAACAAAAAAAACACAGAAATTGCAGGCTAAAGGACCCCACTCCCTTGCCTGTAGATTTTTTTTGGATTTTTGGAATAAGTTGGAAGACTTTTTCCCTCTGAGTCACATGCTCCCGCATGTGACTCCTGAGGACAAAATTCTTCATGGTCTCCTGTCCATGAGCTCATCTACAGATTTGTCCAGTTTCTATAGAACATCTTCTGTAACCCAAGTAGCTTCAGCGATTGGCTGTCCCTTCCATTTTACCAGATACTGGAAATACTCTCGTCCTCTTGTATTCTTATGCACTCCCTTGTCCAGAATTCTTTCTGGCTGTAAATTATTTGCTGTGGGTAACTGTTTTACCCAGTCAATCTCTGGAGTCTCTTGATCCTATGCTGTATCATCTGCAGCATCATTTTCATATTTGTACAAGTCTGCAACATTAAAAATTTGAGATATTCCCACATCAGGTGGTAATTCAATCTCATAAGCATTTGCAGAGAATTTCCTCAGTATTCTGCATGGTCCAATTTTCTTGGATTTTAACTTATTATACTTTCCCTTTGGAAATATCTCTTTTTTGAGATGTGCTAAAACCAGATCCCCAACTTTAAAGTTTACTTCTCTTCTCCTTATATCTGCTCTGGTTTTATACCTGATGTTGCTATCCTGTAGCTGTTGTTTCACCTATTCATGTATCACCTACATCCTTGAAGCAAAGTCTTCGCCTTCTGCACTTATCATTTCTTCTTCTCCCAAATTCTTTAATTCAAATATTCCCCTTGGATGCATTCCATAAATAATATGGAATGGGATCTGTCCTGTGCTCCTGTTCGGTGAGTCATTATATGCATACTCAACTTGTAGTAACACTTGATCCCATTGCTTTGGATGTTCTGCAGTAAGTCTCCTCAGAAGATTTCCTAAACTTCTGTTCACAACTTCAGTCTGTCCATCAGTTTGTGGATGATAGGCAGAACTGAAATTTAATTTAGTTCCCAGCTTCTTCCATAGTGTTCTCCAGAAATGTCCAACGAACTTTGAATCCCTATCTGAAACAATGCTTTTGGGCAATCCATGCAATCTTACAATTTCTTTAAAAAACAAGTTAGAAATGTGAGAAGCATCACTAGTTTTATAACATGGAATAAAGTGTGCCATTTTTGAAAATCTATCCACTACAACAAAGATTGAATCATAACATATTTGAGTCTTTGGTAATCCCAGCACAAAATCCATACTTACCATATCCCAAGGCCTATCTGGAATTGGCAATGGAATATACAACCCTGTGTTCTGGCTCCTTCCTTTTGCATACTGGCAGACTTTACAACTTCTTACATACTTCTCTACTTCAGATTTCATTTTCGGCCAGAAATAAAATCTGTTGAACTGTTCAAAAGTATTCTCTGCCCCAAAATGTCTTGCAAGTCCTCCACTATGCTTCTCTTTGATTAAATTTTCTCTCATTGAACAGGTTGGTATGCACAACTCGTTTTTCTTAAATAACAGTCCATCCTGTAGGAAATAATCCAACCACTTGCTCCTATCCGCCAAAACATAATTTTTTAGAAGCCTCAAATGCCTCTTTAAAATCTGAATCAGTCTCATATAATTCCTTAAGAAAATCGAAACCCAACACTTGGATTTGAATTTCTTGCAACAATACATTTTTTCTACTTAAGGCATCTGCAACTTTGTTGGACTGCCCAATTATATGCTTCAACACAAAATGAAAGCTGTGAAGATATTCTACCCATTTAGCATGTCTCTGGCTGAGCTTTGGCTGCTGCATTATAAACTGCAATGCATGGTTATCTGTATAAAGAATAAATTCTTTTGACATTAAATAATGCCTCCATTTCTTTAATGCTTGCACAAATGCGTAAAACTCCTTAGCATAAGAAGAATACTTCCTTTTTGCATCATTTGTTTTTTCACTGAAATAAGCTATCAGTCTATCTTCTTGGCCTAAAACTCCTCCAATTGCTTTTGCACTGGCATCACACTTAACTTGAAAAGTTTTGTTAAAATCAGGAAGAACTAAAACAGGATTTTCAGTTATTTTCTTCTTTAATAGCTGAAAATTTCTCTTTGCTTCAGAAGTCCATTTAAATGGCTGTTTATCCTTCTTTATGGTCTCAATAATAGGTGCATTAATCTTACTAAAATTCTTAATGAATTTTCTGTAAAAACTGGAAAGACCATGAAAACTCCTTACCTCAAAAACATTTTTGGGTGAAGGCCACTCCATAATTGCTTTGATCTTCTCTAGATCCATATTCAACCCTTCAGCTGAAATAACAAATAACAAATCCCAAGTACACCAGCTCCTCTTTCATGAATGAACACTTCTTCAAATTCAGCAATAGTTTTTCTTGCAGTAGCTTCTGTAAGACATAATTTAAATGCCTCAAGTGCTCCTCCTTGGACCTGCTATAAACTAATATATTGTCCAGATATACAATTACAAATTTACCAATGAATTCTTTAAGAACTTCATTCATAAGCCTCATGAATGTACTTGGTGCATTTGATAACCCAAAAGGCATCACTCTCCATTCATATAATCCTTCATTGGTCTTAAAAGTGGATTTCCACTCATCCCCTTCTCTTATCCTTATCTGATGATACCCACTTTTAAGATCTAGTTTTGAAAAATATTTTGCTCTTGGCAAACAATCCATTAAATCTTCAATTCTGGGTAACAGAAATCTGTACCTGATTGTAATTTTATTGATAGCTCTCGAATCTGTACACATTCTCCAACCTCCATCTTTTTTTGGGCTCAGTACTGTTGGCACTGCGCAAGGACTCAGGCTTTCTCTAATCAGTCCCTTGTCAAGCAATTCTTGCACCTGTTTCTTAACCTCTTCATTTTCTGCAGGACTCATTCTATATGTCTCTTTGTTAGGTAAGCTTGCTCCAGGAATTAAATCTATATGATGATTGATTCTTCGAAGTGGCGGTAATTCATTAGGAAAATCATCAACAATAATATCAAAATAATTCTCCAGCATTTCTTGAATTTCAACGGGTAAATCAGAAGCTTTAGTAGAAGTCATTATTACCTTGGGCTTGCAAATTACAACAAAATTTACCTCGTTTTCTTCAATCTGCTTCAGGTATTCCTTTCCTCCAAGTAACAAAGTTTTTGGATCAGTCTTTTGTCCCGGTACATCTTCTTCTTGCGGAGGCAACAATGTATGATTGACACCATCCTTTCCAAACTTGTAGGTGTTTCTTTTCCCATCATGTATGGATCGTTTGTCATATTGCCAAGGTCTTCTAAGCAATATGTGACACACATCCATTAGCATCACATCACAAACAATTTTATCTTTGTACTTGCCCACTTAAAATTCCACTTCACACTGTTCTCTTACCAGCAGTTGATGTCCCTTTTGCAACCATGACACTTTATAAGGTGTTGGATGCTTCATTGTCTTCAGCTTCAATTTCTCCACTACTTCTGTAGAGACCAAATTATCAGTGCTGCCACTATCAATGATCATCTGGCAACATTTCCCTTGGACTTTACACACTGTCCTGAATAAAGTCTTCCTTTCTGGTGGTTCAGCCACCTCCTTTCTTGGCTTAAGTATAACTTTGTTAACTACCAGATATTCTCCTCTTTCTAGTGTATTTTCTTCTTCTGCTACTACTGTCATTGGTACTTCTCCCTCAGCTGGAGCAACAATTGCATTCCTCTGCTTTGTTTTTGCATTCTCTGGGCACTCATAAGATCTATGTCCCATCTTGTTACATCTGTAACATCTTATTTCTCTGCCTCTTCCTCTGCGTCCTCTTCCTCTAGAAAAACTCCCTCTGCCTCTTGCATCACCTCCTGTGGATGCATGCTGGGTTGAGCTACTTCTAGCTCCATCTTTAGGTGTTGTAGACCTTCCTCTACCACCTTGACTTCCTTTTCCTATGAAAGTCCCTCTCCCTCTGGCAGACTGCTTCCTCATGAGTTTTTCTTCAACTTTCAGTGCTATCTGATAAGCTTCCTCTACTGTTTTAGGAGACAGCAGACTTATCGCATCCTGAATGTCCATCCTGAGGCCATTCATATATATGGCCACCTTCTCATCTGTATCTTGGGCTTCTCCAGCTCTTATGCTCACTTTATAGAACTCTTCTGTATATTCTTTTACTATTAAAGCTCTCTGTTTAAGATTTTGCATTTGTCTAAACAATGTTCGATGATAATTACTTGGCAAAAACTTACCTCTTAACTTTGTTACCATTCTGCTCCAACTCTTGATTGGTTTCTTACCAAGTTTCTTCCTTTCCGCCTGCACACCATCCCACCAGAGCGCTGCATGGCCTTTTAACTTGGTGATAGCAAACTTCATTTTCTTCTCATCTTCTGTTTCTTCATAATCGAAGAATTTCTCCATGCTATTAATCTAGTCGATCAATTCCTCTGGATTCAGTCCTCCTTGATATACTGGTACCTCGGTCTTTGGCCTAGCTGTGGATTTCAATATTGACTGAAAGAACCTCATCTCAGGCGTAACCTGTACAACTTCCTCCTCTGTCGCTTCATCCTTGGGTTCACTGACATCTCCATCATCTATGTTTCTATCTGAAGTTAACGCATCTAATCTAGTTCGTAGCTCTTCTACTATTTCCATTAATTCAACATTCGTAACAGGCCATCCTCTTCCACCACATCCTCGTCCTCTTCCAACTCTAAAAGCCATCCTTCTCCCACTCCTGAGATTCAATTCAATGTCAGTTGATGGCTCTGATACCACTAATGATGGCGTGGGTGCAGGCGTTAGGGATAACCTCCCTAATCTAGCAGAAAGCTCTACTATGTTAGTCTCAACTCCCTTTTCTCCTTCTTCAGGCGTATCAATCATTAAACTGATATCTTCATTTGTTTCTTTAAAAACCCACTAATCTAGCTTAATTAACAAACAGTGGCGTTATTCCCTTTGAGCCGTAATTCTAAAAGAATTACGCCAAAAATACTATAGGAGGTTTTATAAGAGGGATTACACACCCAACACTATCGGCGGCCTTATTATGGGAGGACTTATGCAATATACCATCGGTGATTTATTATTGTTCCTTTCACTTTTTCCCCGACGCGATATCACATCGGCGATTGCTATCAGCGGACCCTATGGTGCAAGGCCTCCGAAAAGCCGCGGACCCAACAAACCTTTGAACTCCACTTCTATAATGAATTCGGGTCCGATTTATATCGGCGGTTCCCCTTTTCGGCAGTTCGCTAACGTAATGGGTCTTGTGGAACCGATATGCATTAAACTCCAGTCTATTGTATTTCGGCTCCAGATTTCGGAGCTCGCCCACTTGGTCGTGTTACGGTTCCTTTCGGACTCGAAATCGTTATAGGCTCCACTTTATATGACACTTCGGCTCTGGAATATCAGAGCTTTCGCAATGTTAAGGCCCTCTCTCCCTTCCGACGCAATATTTGGTTCAGACCTGATAAGGGTTAGAACCAATATAAATAATATTTCTCGTTTGCTATAGTGTCCCGGCTAAGGGAAATTGCATGGGTCCTCAGTGTAAACAGGATTATACACGAGACTTTAAAGGATGAAATTAAAGAGCCTGTGGCGCAGCAATGAAAGGGAAACGCCCATAAGGATTAATCAAACATCATGCAGCAATTATAAGGCTATCCATCCACCTTCGACACACAGTAAATAAACACATAAACGCATACATAGTTCAATTAACAGAAGGCTTATTAAATCATATAGACCGAGAGAAAAGTTTCAATAATAATGCTTGGCACTCGCTCCTCTCTTCCCTTCTGAGAGTCTCGCTTGCCTCTTTATTTATAATTAAAGGATAGGCCCTCTCGGTCCTTATCCATTACAAAATCATGCTTTACAAGAATGATTTAAAGCGTGAAAGCTTTACAACCGTTTATCCATCTGTGATAATATTAGCATGTTTTATTTCTAGAATTTATCCTATCTTTACCAAAAAAACATGGAAATTGCAGGCTAAAGGATCCCACTCCCTTGCCTGTAGATTTTTTTTTGATTTTTGGAATAAGTTGGAAGACTTTTTCCCTCTGAGTCACATGCTCCCGCATCAGTTTTCCTCCCCACTAAAACACTTGTTTCACACTTGTCAAAGCATGTAAAGGAGCTGCACTCAACGAAAAAGTTAGCAATAAACTTTCTCCAATATTGTGCTGCCACTAAGAAACTTCTAACTTTTGTAACAATATTTGGCTTAGGCTAGTTTATAATGACTTCGACCTTAGAGGGATCTATCTTCAATTCACCACCCCCTACAATATAACCCAAATAATTCAAAGATGTTCTGCCAAATTCACATTTTGACAGTTTTACATAGAGATTTTCTCTTTTTAAAACATCTAAAATCTGTTTTACATGCTTTACATGTTCATCCCATGTCCTACTAAGAAAAAGAATATAATCTAAATAGACTATTACAAAATCATCAATAAATGGTCTAAAAACATCATTCATGACTTGCATAAACGTAGCAGGAGCATTAGTTAAGCCAAAAGGCATAACCAAGCATTCATAAATTCCTTGCTTCGTCTTGAAAGCAGTTTTCCATACATCCTGTTTTGCAACTATGATCTAATGGTAGCCACTTCACAAGTCTAATTTAGAGAAGTAAACTGCATCTTTTAATTGATCTAATAAATCATCAATACGAGGAAGAGGATAATGATTCTTTTTTCTGATTTTATTTAGTACTCTAAAATCAATGAACATTCTCCACAAACCGTCTTTCTTTCGCACCAACACAATAGGTGATCCGTACGATGATGTGCTTGGTATAATAAATCCTTTATCGAGAAACTCCTATACCTGCTTCTTTATCTCTGCATTCTCTAGAGTTGATAACTTGAATTTATGATTCTCTTCATCTATCCTGAATTTATGAAAGCGAAGTTATCTTTGAGTTTATGAGCCCTTACAATATATTCAATTCCATCCTTAGTTAGTTGATACTTATTTTTAGCTCGATATAAGATAGCTTTTCTATTGTACACATATGGACTTCCTAATACAATTCCACATATGTCCAATGGGACTATGTCTAACGCAACCTCATCTACAAATGTTGATCCAATAGCAAAACAAAGTTTACATTGTTTCGTGACTTGTAGCTTTGTTTTATCACACACCCAACCTAATGAATATGGCTTTTTATGAGGTTTTGCTTCTAGAACTAACTTCTTTACAATTGCTTCAGAAATCAAATTAACTTGTGAACCACTATCAAATAAAGTATCAATTTTAGTATGCTTGGAAATAAGTCTAATATGAAATAGCTCATTTCTTTTCCTCTCATAACTTTCATTATCAACAGAATGCGAAGAATTACTTGTAGATGCTTCAGAATCTTTACCTTTTATACCTGTATTTGTAGATGATCCAAATGCCTCCTATTCAATGTAGGGTTTCAAATTATCTTCAAACACCTAGTCTCAATATTAGGTTATGTATGTCAAACATTGTTGAGCTGTATTTGCTTCATCATCTTTTGGATGGAAACCTTCTCAAACTACCATACATCCTCTCCATATCTTGAGTTCATACTTGGAAATAAACATACTTTGTTTTGAAAACATATAATCTCTATTTTAAACAACATACTCTTCCACATTTGCATCCAAATTACACAACCAACTTGCATATCAGTCACAATATTATAGTATTTCAAATGCCATGTGTTGTATCTATAATTCATGAAGGTGAGAAATCCCATAGATTTCTACTCATAGTTAATTTCCATCTCAAAGAAGACATAAACTCTAAAAATGATTGTATTTGTTTTTCATAATCCAATTTTAACTAAATATTTACCATGAGTAATAGGATTTTCACTAGAAAATCCTTATTTTCTGATGTAAGGCCAAGTTTCAATCGACTATAAGGACAATGCCATCCTGCTCCAAGATGTGAATCAACTTTCTAGTCATATTTGCACATAACTGGTAACTACTTGAGACTGTACCTCTTAACCACTTCACGCACTTCCCTCATCTACCATTGTGCTCAAAGAATGTCATCTCTCCTTACTACTACTTAGACCAGCTATGAGACTATTACATATTGAATCTAAAAAGTCAAAGGTTTCATCTATTCCCAACCCCAGGTTAAACCAATCAATGGAAATCTCAATGTTACCGATATTGATAAAGTTAGAATGCATTAGGGGACTTTTCTTACATCTACAATAGGAGATGGATATTTTGAGCATTAGAAGAAATCAAGGTTTTATATGATACTAGTACTACTACTCATTTTTTTCATCTATATGTTCTTCTATATTCCATTATAAACCCAATCCAAATATGTGAACCTAAAAATATCTAATTATAAAAAATATTATAGTTATTCTAATGAGTAATGTCTCAAACAAAAGGGAGTAAAATCTCAGACAATTGTTACATAGCTAAAGAAATAAGAAGGGGATGATCCATCTATGTATATATATACCATTAAGATCTCATACTTAAGATATTATTTTTCTCTCAAATTCTGTCCAATTTACTTTTTAATTTGGGCCACGTCCTTTTTTTTGCACCTCCTCCGATCTGATCACAAATACATCCTATGTCTCTCCAACACATGTTTCATATCCCATAGGAGATTTAGTATTGACAACTACAGAAATACATCCTTGGGATGCACCTTAGACTGCTTGAGAATGCTTGTATATTCTTAGATAAATGTCCCTTTGAGTAGTTTCCAAGGCATAACCACAAAAATTTTCTTTTGTGATATGTCTAACATAGGCATGCAACACAACCTTGGAATGATGAGGGAACTTATTTTTTCATAAACAAATTCATGAAATTAGGATTTCCAAATGCCTCTCTAGAAGAATGATATGCCCTAGTGGACAAATTTTGACATCACTACGCAATTAATGGTAACTTAACAGTGATACTTACCTTGTATTATGCATGAATGATATATCAATAAGTTACTACCTTAGTCTTTGAGCATGATGTCATGTAGAAAATATTAATGGAGCTTCTTTTATTGCATATGTTTTCATAGTTGCAGGGCCTATAACTTTATTATTTGCATGGATCCACAAACATCCCCAAATAGGTGCAGACTAAGCAATATTCTATTTGCCTGATTTTGTGCATCAATTGGTAATAGAGGCACCCATAACACGATCTTTCTCCATCTATGTCCTCATTTTCTGCTTGCAAATTAGGAAATAGTTTGACCATACCTTTTACCTATGATTCAAGCTACCTCATAATGAAATAGGTATGAATGGAGCAACAGATCACCATCTCAAGCCTTCTATCCTCAAAACCCATGTTCTCGATCTGCATCATAGTATCTAGAAGTATAATAAAGATTAAAAATTGGATCCAGAACTAAAATCGGTTAGCTAGAATTAAACTGTGTCACCAAGAATATTTCATCTGACACAGGAACTCAATACATTTTCCACCAATCCTTCAACTTCCTCACCAACACCTTTGACATCGATGCTAACTTTGACAACAAAATGCCCTTAAATGCTAAAACTATAATATTATTAAAATCTTCTACAAACTTGAGTGCTATTAAGGGAATAACCACCAATTTAGTCCATTATTCAACCCATGGCATATGTTACATTCAAAATTTAGGTAAAATTTCAAAAAATGCTTATTACTAATGTTCGCAAAAGTGTTTTTTCAAACTATGCCTTGAATGATCAATGATATGAAAGACTTCACTTTAGAAATTCATTTTGAGCTTTAAAAGTTTTGTGCATGGAAAGTGTTCAAAACAAGTTTGAGGTGTGGGCAAGGTGTACAATTCCATAATCAAGAATTATTGAAAAATTAAGCCCCTTTTTACCATTACTCAATGTGGGAGGCCCCAAATTGGTAATTAGGGAAAAGATATATAATTTGAATGAAATCATGTGAGGAGAAGCTGTGATTTGAGAATCAAACCCAATCTATACATGAATATGCGCTATGAGAAATTTAATGGAAATGAGTCCTATTTTTGAAATCATGTCAATTAATATTGAACTCTAAATAATTTTCAAAGGAAAGCCTACTTATTTATAGGATTAAAAAATATTAAATAAATGGACAATTTTTTTTGTGATAATGGAGGTCAATTTTAAAATCAAGCCAATTAACAAATCAAGACCCCTTCTTAAAAACGTTTTATGGGGAAGGCCTAATTTGGGCACGGGGAACTACCATTAAATCAAGCCAAGATAGAATAAGCCTTGGAGTAGGAAGAACCTGATTGAAAAATTAGGATTCAAGGGAGGTCCATCTTGAGGTTCAAAAGAAGGTGAAAGGAAAAAAACACTTGAACAAAAACTAAAATTTAAAAGAGTCAAATAGTGGTGAACATATTTTGGAGAATTCCTCACGGGGTATAAAAAAACTGGCCATTAAGTGTATTGTTAAGACACTCCTTGTGTGAAGGTCACAAGTTCAAAACCCTATGAGCCTAGCTAATAAAAAAAATAAAATCAAAGACTTCAAAGATTGATAGGAGGGCCAAATTTCAAAATAAGGATAGTGTTCAACAAAGGGAGATAAGTATGGGCTAATTTGAGGATAAATACTAATTGAAAAATTGATACCCCTTTTATATAGCTCACAAGTTTGAATAAGGATTTGAACATTAGAAAATGGGAAGAAGTTTGATAATCAAAATGAAGAGAAGGGATTGATATGATTATTGAGAGACAAATTCAAACAACAAGGATTGAACTGAATTTGAAATTATAAATAATAATAGAGGCCTTGATTTGGAAATCAAGGCTAATTTTGGAATCAAAGGAAGAACTTAGAAAGAAGGTAAGAATATGTCCAATTAAAAAATCAAGGAATGAAGTGGAGTTTGAAAGGTAACTTAAAATATTGAAAGTTGAGATCTAGAAAAAATTGCATTCAAAAGAAAAAGGTAACTTAAAAAAAGAAAAGAAAATAATTCAAACTAAAATAAACTTAGAGAGAAGAAGAAAACTCAAAACTAGAAGAAAATAAAAGTTAGAAAGGGGCTAAATTTTAGGAGAAACACTACAAAACACTACAAAAGAAAGTTAATATAGAAAATGAGAAAGACTTTGAATTTTGCAGCAACTAGTTGGAGATTATAGTGATTACGAGAAATTAATAAAGAGCCATAAAAACAAATTGTAGTTGTGAAAATGGAAGATGAAGAAGACATTAAATAAAATGATAAATAAATTACAGATTTAAAAGAATAATAAAATCAGAGAATTGGCTACATAATTAGTAATGTTTCATCTCCCATCATCTGTTTATACTTTGTATTTAAAATAGAAATGGTTTTGATTCTAGATTGAAGGATTAATCTCAAATTTGGTCATGGACCAATGATCTACTAGTAGAAGCTTTGCTCGTTATATTTCTCAAGTATTCCTCAAAGAAGGAATTTATTATGTGAATTATCTCTACACAAATATTTGATACCAACCAACATCATGTGGAATCAAAACCATTATATTGGAGATATAAATTGATGAGAATTCTAATATGTCATTGAAACAAGCTCAAAAGCTCTCATGAAATGGAGCTATATAAAAAAAGGGAGCTAACTTGAACCTTATGAGTATATCTTGAGGTTGGCTCCATCATTGTGGTTTTGAAAGACCATATGAGGAGGATGTTCAATTTTCAAATCAAAACAATGATGATGAGAGTCGAATAAGAGGCTATATGATAATTTATTAGTTTCTACAATTATTTAGAACTGGTAAATCTAATGACATGCCAGCAAAGATGGTAAGAATGAGATGATAATCTTAAAGCATGAGAACTTCACTCACTATTGAAGCTTCATACAACACTATATCACCACAAAATCTATGTATAATTAATTAGAAATATGATATTAGAGTGGATTGTATTAAGAGCCAAACATTCCTTTTATTATACCCAAATACCAAATTCTACAAGAGAGTTAGTTGTAGACAAGGAGAAAGAGAGACACAGATAGAAAATGATAGAAATTCTAGTTGGATTCCACGTTGATGTGACAAACACATAGTTAGTCTCACATGATTTTAGAAAATTTTGCACATACCGACATGCATAATTGATCTCCTCATATTCAAAATGATTATACAAGGGACACGTAAGAGATTAAGTTGGGAGGTGATGACAAGGTTTGTTATTTCCCTCCTCAATTTCACATTAAACCACCTTTTCACTTAAAATTAGTATGGTTGGATTATGTGTGAAGGAATGAGTCTTTTAATATTAAAGTAATGAAATATATGTTGTAGGATTTTTTAGATGGATAATATGTATTTTGCAAGTTCAAACTAGACACCCTTTTACTTTCATGTTATAAGAGAGGTAACAAAATTTGTTGATAACAATTACTTGAAGTTTTTCATTGGAAAAATCCATTGAAGAATCTTTCATCAACATTGAACCATTCAAATGGTAACAACAATCAATATAGATGTTTTTTGTAGTTGCACAATCGAAGAAGACTAGAAACACTGCTATGCAATTTTCTATCAGCAGCAACATAATATGATTTTGTAAATATTTAGATTTACCATACTATTGTATTAAACTATTTTTTCCATGTCATCTCTATGAGTTTTTGTCATATCATCACAATATCATTCAACCTAGTTGGCATGAATGTAGAGCAAATAATTCTTGTAGTTAATTAAAATTATATGGTAGTTGTTGGTTGATAGTTTGCTTTTGAACACAAATATGGTTGCTTTCCTTCATGCAAGGAATGAAACACTAAAAGTTAGAAAATTAGTTGCATAACATTTGGTAGTTTTTGTACAAAATATAGAAGAAGAGAATAAAAAAGTCTTGAACTTTTTACGACATTTTATCCATAATTTTAAAACTCGGACTCAGATTCAAAACCAGCAAAGGGTCAACTTTGAATCGGACTCCGACTCGGTATCGAATCGACCTATTTGATTTCAATGACTCAATGTTTGTAAAAAATACATTAAATACTTTTTATTTATTAATGAAAAAACATATTTTTGACGATTTTCCTTCATGTTTCCAAACTCAAAGCATTAGAATATAGAGAGAAGGAAACATATGATTAAAGTATGTTCATGAATATATCTATTATATAAAAATGACACCCAATGCACTATCCAATACATGTAATATATAGAGATCAGAATAAAAACACATAACCAAGGAGGCTCTAAATGACCTCTATAACAAAACATTACTAGTCACTATTGTTACACAAGCCAATATCATGTGGCTAAGACTTTGAATTGGAATCATATGGGGAAACCCATGGCTCCTCCTCTTCATCAAGATCTCCAACTACAATTGTAGAAGTAGTAGCACAAGAAATAGGTGTACGTTGTGATAAAAGAGCTATGTGCCTTCTTCATGGCCGAGTAGACGAAGTGCCTATAGTTGGAGGACTTGGGGATGGTACTAGTGGATCTGCATTTAACTAAACAGTTTGTAATGCATCCATATATAAATCAAAATAAACACCAATATCCTCATCAGGGTCAAACTCTGCTGGTTGACTCTCCACTACCCAATCTGAGGATGGATGAATATATTCCAATGCGATGGGATCTGTATCATGTATTTTTTTCAACAATTGGTTGTGTCTTAGACATAGGTTGTATTGGATGTAAAATAGATCATTTAACCATTTTGGTTCTAAATGGTTTCTCTTCTTCGTGTGAATCCTCTTAAAGACAGACCAATTACGCTCACACCCAGAAGCACTGCAAGTTTGACTCAAAATACGAATTGTAAACTTCTACAATTGAGGAAAATGGATACCAAAAGCCTCTCACCACTGTGATACAAAAAAAATATTTTTTTAATGTGTTAGATCAATAAAAAATATCTAACTTTAAAATTATAAACAATTTAACAAAATAAGAATTTGAAAATTGAAATAGTTTACCTAGCTCATCCGCTTCCCTTGTAGTCATTGCTAGGTTCTTTCCAAAGGTACCTATGTCTCTACTGAAAGAAGCGATCTATCGGTGTATCTCCAGCTGCTCACTCTCATTAGGGACCATGCAATCAAGGCACTCAATCAATCCATTTCTAACCTCCCCAGTCAAATCTTCTCCCTCCAAAGCTTTATAATGATACCTTGGGTTCAAAAAAAACCCAACTGCATGTATAGTGTGATGGAGTTGATTGTTCCATCTTTGGTCAATGATTTCCCAAATGGTCCCATACTTAGCCACTGTATCCTTGTATGCTACCTTTATTTTCTCCTTTTCCTAATCCATAGCCTCATAAATGAAACCCATAGCCAATCTTTCCCCATCCACCAATTGCAACACCTTAACTAGTGGCTAAACAACCTTCACAATATCCATTGCTTCTTTCCAAAATATTTCTTCATTAACCTTCTTTCTTACATATTTTCCATCATGTTTGCAAGTCCATTGACATCCATTGCATTCATCGCTGGAAACCATCATTTGCAGCTTTCTATGTTGGGAAAGCATAGATTGCAATGTCAAAAAACGAGTTGAAAATCTAGCGATGGTAGGCCTAACAAGATCCTTACCCCCTATGTTTTTCCTCATATGGTTCCAAATCCATGAGTGGTTATAGATATACTTTTTTACTCTTTCGGCATACTTTATAGTGTTCTTGATCCAATCTATTTTACCAATATCCTCAAGCATGAGGTCTATGAACTATGCAACACATGGGTTCCAAAAGATGGTTTTGTGTTTTTCCTCTAACATTTTACCAACATGAACATAGTTAGAGGCATTATCTATGATTATCTGAAAAACATTATCCAACCCCACCTATTCAAAAACCTCATCCAAAACATGAAACAACACATGTGCATATTTCACCTTATCAGATGCATCAACTGATTTTAGAAACATGGTTCCCAGTGGGAAATATTCTAAACTTCCTATTCCTGATAAGGAAATTGGGACAAAGACACATTTTATCAGAAATATTTATGTGGTACATTAGATAAAGTATCTGCATGGCCTAATCAATAGTTCAAGTCACACACTATAAGAAAAATTATGATGGTACAATTCCTTTCATCAATCCATCCATCTCACATGATGGTACATCCTGTTTTCACCCATGAGATTTTGAAATCTTTCAAATATTCCTCAATGGACATAACCTCTTTTTTCAAAAGGGATCCCCTTAATTCATGCATAGTAGGGCCTTTGAAGACCTTTCCAACAGAAAATATGGCATCAAAGATAGGCTCATAAGATGGTGAATGAGCAACATTAAAGGGAATATTAGAAATATACCACCATCTAGCTATGTAATCACAGGTAATTTCTCTCAATTCTTTCTTCCAATGGTTATCTAAAGTAAGATGGATTTGACCTTTATTAGCTTGAGGACCATGTGCACTATGGGAGGGAGAGGAGGTTTTGAAATAACTTTTGATATCACCCTTCTTTTCAATTTTACTCTTACCCTTTTCTTGAATAAACTCCAAATAGGGAGGAACATAGAAAAATGGGTTGGATGCATTAGTGCAAGGGATAAACGAATAGCCCTCATAATAAAAATTAGGGTTGGCAGCCATCATGTGTTTTAGACTCGTCTTCCTCCCTATTTAAGTCTCTATTTATTTTTTCCTGGCTTTTTCTTCCTCAAACTTCTCAAATGTTTCTAGCAACTCCTTCCTAATTTCCTCAATCTATTCTACTGGCACTTCACATGGGACTATTTGTCCCCTAATACCATCCACGTGTTGTTTCAACCTATGAATTCCTCCTCCGCCTCTCTTAATTTTTTTATGACAAAATTTGCAATACATTTTATTATCAATAATCTCAACATATGCCCAAGTAACATCTTTCATTCTAGGAGCCATTTTCTAATATTTGGAATTGGGAATGAGAGGAAAAAAGTCCAAAAATGAAAAGAAAAAAATAACCCTTCATTGTTCATTTCTTCTAGAAAAATTATACTTTTCAATTTGTAGATTTGAAAAAAAAAAACAAGGGAAGATTTGAGAAGTGAAAAAAAATACCTTTAGACTCCTCAATGTTACTCCGAAAACCAACTCCTCAATACTGCTCCGTTGATTTCCCAAGAACCTCCTCACTACTGCTCCAAAAACCAACTCCAACTCTTCACAAACTCCTCATACATGCTCACACAAATGCAATGAGACAACTGTGAGGAAATGCGAGGCTGTTGGGTCACTTTTATAGGCTTAGGAGAGGGGTAGAGGAATTAGGAAAAAAAACAAAAAAAATCAGTTTCATTTCTTCCTTGCCACCCTTTTTTCCCACAGACCAACCCAATCGGTTTAATATGGGCTCAGCCAAGCCGACTGGTCCATTACCAAACCAACCGAGTTAGTGTTCGACTCTACTGGTTCAGTAACAAACTAACCGTCGAATCGTTTTCTGACCGAACCATCCTGTACAGGGGCCTGGCTCGGTTTGCCAGGTCGAATCTGATTCAGATCAGTCTTGGTTTAAAACTATGATTTTATCTCTGAATACAAATTAAATACTAGTTCTAAATTCTAGTATGAGTAGCTGAGCATGTGCCTATTTGACCACAACAAATTGCAGAGCAAGGGCACTTTACAGTGATGGTAAGTTTTTAATTTTAATTTTAATTTTTTTAATTTAATTTTATTTCGTCACCTTTTCATATGATTAGTTTCTCCAACATATTTTCATTGTAACAATTTTTTGTTTCATGTGTTTATGTTTATCCAGTGATATTTCTTAGCAATATTGTGTAGTTTTAGATAAGTTAATATTTGTTGTAGTAATTAGTTTTTCTCTTAATTATTGTTGTTGCAATTTATTTTCTATTTTCACTTTAACATAGCTTTACTATAGTTGTAATTGTCCTTAATTTACTATATTTAATTCTAGTAGTATCATTGTGCTTCATTTGTTGAATCTATTTATCAGTCGCTCTAATCTTATTTCATGCAATTAGTTAGTTTCTATTTGAATTGTTGTAATTAATTTATGTAGCAATAGATAATTAGTTTACATTATAATTTAGTTGTTAAGTTAAATGGATCACTTGTTATTGGCTTTTAGTTAACCAATATAGACCATAATATGCCATCTAATTTTCATCAATTTTGTATATAAAATATGTCCATAATGTATGACTTGTAAGTAGATAAGACTTAAAAATTTAGACTCCATAATTTCATATGAAATGAACAACATTTTTAAAGCTTACAATCCTGAATTGGAATTTAAAGCAAGGATTTTCTTCTACATTGTTTAAGCCTATCACTTAAGAAAATATTATTTTTTACTATTTTTGAAGCTACAAAATAAATCTATTTCTTGACAATTTGTTAACCTTCCTTTAATAGAAATCCATATATGAAAATTTGACTAGTACAAAATTAAAACATTCCAATTAAGCATAATGGAAGATAATGATGTTATCTATATACATATTATTTTTATTTCTTCTTGAGAGAATAAAATAAATCAATCTACCTTAAAAATCAAGATGGAAAAGTAAATACAAAAGGAATTTCCATCTCAAAGAGAAGGAAAAGTAACATATCGTCTCTCAAAATAATCTTTTAGAGGATGTGAAAGCAAGTAATTCTTATAAAATACCATTGAATATGTTCCGCTTTCCAAATGGTCATATATAACGAAAGATTGAATCCAGCCCGAAAGAGTGTGGAAGTTGCTATACCAATGGATTAAGCAAAACCAAGAAGTGTAATAGTAAATACATTGATGAATCCAAAATTTGTTTTGGGTATGCCTCAACCCTTTGGGAAGTGAGAATTAATTATGCTTATTTCTTTTCTGCATATTTTCACCTATTCAAAATTTACCGTGCTTATTCCATGTTAAATTATTAACACCTATATCAATATTAAAGGATAAATATTCCTTAAAGTTATTAAGGAAAAAATATGAAGAATACAGTTAGTTTCACTAATCTTTAGTAATTTTTGATAATATTTTTTTTCTTTCACAAATATAGATTTAAATATTAAATTTTGACCCTGTGTGATATTCATATAATTTTTTATTTATAAAATATAAATAAAATCATTTAAATAATTGCATTTATTTTAATTATAATATAAAATAAAATAATAAAGTGTATTGATTTCAATAATAATGCAATGCATTGAATTAAAAAATAATACAACTAAAATTGATCTTATACATTGATTTAAATATTCCAAATCAAATTTAATATTCATATTCGACTTGCAAAATAGGATTTTAGTTATAAGCCGAAGGTTATGACTTACCTTGCTTGGGTGTGTTTTCTTTTATTAATATTTATAAATGAAAACCTAGCTTGCTTGTGTATGTTTTCTTTGTTAATATTTGTAGATGAAACCATGGTTATTATTTTCTATGTTATTTTACTTGCAATAAATATATATATATGAACAAGACATGCAGTTGAGAAAGATATATGACCTTTATATCAGAAAAAGCTAATGTGTGTTATTATAATAATTTATATATTATTTATTATATATATCTTATTACACTCTTATTATTCACCACTTTCATTATATACTATTGCTACATAGTTATTATTCTTCAAATATGTGTGATTATTATAATTTATATATTAATAATATAGGCTAATACGTGTGATTATAATAATTTATATATTATTTATTATATGTATCTTATTACACTGTTATTATTAGCACTTTCATTATATATTATTGTTATGTATCCTTTAAAGTTCTTTTTTCCTTAATATTCTTTATATTATAAACGATATTCATTGGATTTCGTAGATTCAAATTCATATAAAACATACACATATGCATAATGGCGTTTATTTAAAATCTCGTAATGCTCTTTATGTTATAAATGATATTCATTGGATTTCAAAGCTTCAAATTCATATAAAACACATGCTTAATGGCGTTTATTTAAAATCTTCACATGCTCATTTGTTATTGGAACTAACATAATTTTATTATAACTTTGTATTTATTAAACATTAAGAATGATCAAATCAATTTACATATTAAGAATGATTAGATTAAATCTATTGTGGTGTAGAATTTACATATTAAGAATGATTAAATCTATTGAGGTGTAGATTTTGTATTTGAAAAAAATATACTTTAAGAAATTTAATCCTTCTTAATATTTGATGAATAGTTTATGCTTTAATATATTTCATACTAATGATATATTTTAATTATCAAAATGTATTTTTTCTAAATTATTTTTTTTAATATATTTTATCAATTGAATCTTTTAAAATACTTCATATTACTGATATATGATCAAATCTATTGAGACACAAATTTTGTGTCAATTTTGCATTTAAAAAAATGTACTTCAAAAAATTTAATCTTTCATATTTTAAAATATTTCATACAAATAATATATGTTCAAATCTATTGAAGTGTAAATTTTGTACAAATAATATATGATCAAATCTATTGAGGTGTAAATTTTCTGTAAATTTTACATTTAAAAAATGTACTTCAAGAAATTTAATCCCTTTAATATTTGATGAATAATTTATGCTTTAAAATATTTAATAAGAATGATATGTTTTAATTATAAAAAAATGCGTTTTTTTTTTAAATCATTTTTTTTTATAATTTATTAATGTAGTCCTTTAAAATATTGCATACGAATGATATATTTTAACTATAAAATGCGTTTGTTTTTAAATTATATTTCTTTATATAATTTATTTTCCTTTATTTGTTTTTAAATAATCTTTTTTATATCATTTTTTTTCCTTTTAAATATATTAGGATTACTTTTAATATTAAAGCTTTTAAATCTATTATGATTACTTTTAATATTAAAACTTATAAAACTTTAATTTTTGTATGTTAGATTTAATTTTGTGTAGGTTACAATTAAAGATAGAAAACATCTATTCCAAATCTATTATAATTACTTTTAATATTAAACTTTAAAACTATTATGATTACCTTTAATATTAAAACTTTAATTTTGTGTAGGTTATAATTAAAGATAGAAAACATCATAAATGGTTACCATTAAAGATAGAAAACATCTTTTTATGTGTAGGTTAAAATTAAAGATAGAAAACATCTTTTTATCCTTGTCACTGATAAGATATCACAAATATCGATATTGCCAATTATAGGGACTTTTTATTGACAGATTAACCAATAGAATAGAGGAACATAGCTCGAGTCAGGTAAAAATGATACCCTTGCACTTGTTTGTACCTATTGTTCTATTGAAAATTGTGGAGACGTGATCCAAAATTGAAAAAGGTAATACAAGAGATGTGTGAAGTTGCCTATGTTACTTAGTGCAATGGATCAATAAGATTTCAAATAACATAAACACTTAAACAATTATAAAAAAACAATCAAACACATCAACACAACCAAAATTGATAAAGGAGTTCACCAGAATTCCTGGCTACATCTCTTGGTCCTTTAGCTTCCACTGCTGACCTCTTTATTATGTCTTCAAATAGTTGTTATAGGTGTGAGCTCAAAAACAGAGTCTCAACCATGAAAATGGATCTCGCCACTATGTTCAGCTCGAATCCTCGAGTCGAAACAAGTATACACTTGACCGTACTTGGTCACTCTGACCTCCAAACCCCCTGGAATGGTTCACAACACACCCTCTCTCAAATTTTCTGTGTTATGGTGTTTATATAACACGTACAGTTACAAATTTCAATAAACATGGAACAATATGTTCATAATAGAAACAAACTATAAACGAAAGGACCGACAGGTGTGGGGTGGACCTCGACCGTCTGGCCTTTCCCCAATGCTGATCTCGATAATAGACCATATGATGGCTATTGTGTCCCGCGCATCAACAGATCTGGATGTTCTGCACCGTTGATCTGTCCTGTGGGATCCAACAGCTATCGTGCCATCTCGCACTCCAATTAGCATGTTTACTAATTCTCTGAAGGAACGCGAGAAAGTGGTTTTCGGGAGGCTACGTGTTGAGTGTTGAGTGGAATTGCGTGCTCTTGGTCAAAAACTGCTTCCTTCCTTAAAGGCACATGATAAACCATTTACCGCTCTCCTATCGAAACTCAAATAGTTTAGCTTCTTTTTCATAACTTTATCACATCCATTTTCCAGGATAACCTGACTGCATGTTTTGATGCGATATGCATCAATCTCCTTTTATTGGACGATCTCCATTCTTGATCACTAATCCCCATCACTTATGGTATGAACCAATCGTAGACAGCCACATCACCTTCTCCGCTAATGTCATCAAGAACCTATGACTCTTTCCTGGGTTGCCACATGTCCTGCTGATGCAGGCATTGACTTTGACCTGAATCTTTAATTGGTTCTATTTCCCTTATCCAAACTCGGATTTGCATGTAGTTTGCACCGTTGGCTTCGTATTCACGAGCACTTCAACATTATTCCATTTTCACCTGTATTTGAAGACTTTTGATCTGGAGGCTATGCTGAATCCATTTTGGATCACTCCTCCCCACTGGAAGCTTTTGGTCCACCAAAAGTTGGTTTTAGCTATTGAGTAAGTTAGGATAAAGTTCCTTCACTTTTCCAATCTCTATCCATTGTGATTTACTTGGATTTTTACCTTTGAGTCCAACTCGAATATACTCAACATTTCCCCTTTGCGAAGTTATTATCCTCCTGTATAGAACTGTGTCCACCTGTAACTCATTAAGATACTTGGGCAACAGATCCTAAATGGAAGGTAGCTGTCCTTGCTCTTTGGGATCTTCAATCAATGAAGGTTCATAAAACCTCAAGTTTTCAACATTAATGACTGAATAGATTTGCATATAAGCTGGTAGATCAAGGCGAAAAGAATTTTCACCAATTTTATCAAGTATTTTGAAATGACCATATCTAATCGGTTTCAACTTTTTACCTTCCCCTTACAGTATTTATTTGTTGATGTACAACCAGACTTGATCACCAACTTGAAAACTATGCTCAACTCGATGCTTGTCATGTCACACCTTATACTTTGGTTGGCTTCTTTCCAGCTATTCGTGTACTACCTGGTGAATTTCTTGGATTTGTTCAAAGAACTTGGTTGCTTTGTCCACATCGTTATGTCCATCAATGGATATGTCTTCACCAAAGATAAAATCCAAGGGAGACTTTGGTATAAAACTAAAACAAGTCTCAAAAGGAGATCTCTGAGTAGAAGAATTTTTTTCGTGGTTCTAAGCATGCTGCACATAACGCAAATGTTCATCCCAAAGTTTGGGATGCTTGCTGCAATATCCTCGAAGCAACTGTATCACTATCTTGTTGACCACTTCTGACCAACCTTCTATTTGTGGATGAAATGTTGTGCTCTTCTTTAACTTTGTGTCCATTAACTCCCATAGACTTGACCAAAATTTCCCAACAAATCGAGAATCTCGATTAGATACAATAGAAGTGGGTAACCCCCAATGAACTCATACCTTTTGAAAGAAGAACTTTGCAGTTTGTTCAGCTGTGACCTATTTATTACATGGTATCAAAATACACATTTTACTGAACCTATCCACAACTACATACAAATAATCATGACCTTTTCTAGACTTTGGCAATCCCCCAACAAAATCCATGGAAACACTTTCCCAAGGATGAGAAGGAATTGGAAGTGGAGTATACAAGCCTAATTTTCTATTACTTGGCTTGCTTGTAGCACACATAGTACATCCTTTGATATATCTAGAAACTGTCTCATTCATTCGTGGCCAATAACAGAACCTTTGCAATTGTGCAACTATTTTACTTACACCAAAATGACTTGATATGAGAGAAGTATGTGCTTCTCGAATTATGTTAACTCTTTCAGTTTGTGGAATGCATAACTTTCCCAAATGATATAAGAGTTTGTCCTTTATATAATAATCCAATTCTTCTACCTGCTTTCCATGACTTAAAGTTGCATATACATCCTTAAAATCTGTATCTTGAGCATATTTTTCAATGTAACTTTCATGAATTACTGAATTATGCTTAAGTATTGTGGATGCATTTATAATTGGTCTTGATAACATGTTTGCAACCTTATTATGTATGCCCTTCTTATATCTAATAACAAGATGAAATTGTTGTAGAAAACCCATCCACCTGTAATGTCTTGATTGTTGCAATTTAGTTTGTGAGTGTAAATATTGAAGTGGCTGATGATCTGTGTGTATGATTATTTCTTTACCCATTATGTAATGTTTCCACTTTTTAACACTCTGAACTAATGCATACAATTCTTTATCATATGTAGGATAGTTAACTACTGCTGATGTAAATGTCTCAGAATGAAAGCATATAGGCTTCCTGTGCTGCATCAACACTACCCCCATGGCATAGTCACCTGCATCTGTCTCGATCTCAAATGGATGTTGAAGATCTGGCAGTGCTAGTACTGGTGCTGTACTGATCATTTCTTTCAATGTGTCGAAGGCTTTCTGCTGTTTTTGATGGCGTGGGTGCAGGCGTTAGGGATAACCTCCCTAATCTAGCAGCAAGCTCTACTATTTCAGCCTCAACTCCCTTTTCTCCTTTTTCAGGCGTATCAGTCATTAAACTGATATCTTCATTTGTTTTTTAAAAACCCACTAATCTAGCTTAATTAACAAACAGTGGCGTTATTCCCTTTGAGCCGTAATTCTAAAAGAATTACGCCAAAAATACTATAGGAGGTTTTATAAGAGGGATTACACACCCAACACTATCGGCGGCCTTATTATGGGAGGACTTATGCAATATACCATCGGCGCTTTATTATTGTTCCTTTCACTTTTTCCCCGACGCGATATCGCCTCGGCGATTGCTATCGGCGGACCCTATGGTGCAAGGCCTCCGAAAAGTCGTGGACCCGACAAACCTTTGAACTCCACTTCTATAATGAATTCGGGTCCGATCTATATCAGCGGTTCCCCTTTTCGGCAGTTTGCTAACGTAATGGGTCTTGTGGACTCGATATGCATTAAACTCCAGTCTATTGTATTTCAGCTCCGGATTTCGGAGCTCGCCCACTTGGTCGTGTTACGGTTCCTTTCGGACCCGAAATCGTTATAGGCTGCACTTTATATGACACTTTAGCTCCGGAATATCGGAGCTTTCGCAATGTTAAGGCCCTCTCTCCCTTCCGACGCGATATTTGGTTCGGACCCAATAAGGGTTAGAACCAATATAAATAATATTTCACGTCCGCTACAGTGTCCCGCCTAAGGGAAATTGCATGAGTCCTCAGTGTAAACAGGATTATACACGGGACTTTAAAGGATGAAATTAAAGAGCCTGTGGTGCAGCAATGAAAGGGAAGCACCCATAAGGACTAATCAAACATCATGCAACAATTATAAGGCTATCCATCCACCTTCGACACACAGTAAATAAACACATAAATGCATACACAGTTCAATTAACAGAAGGCTTATTAAATCAGATAGACCGAGAGAAAAGTTTCAATAATAATGCTTGGCACTCGCTCCTCTCTTCTCTTCTGAGAGTCTCACTTGCCTCTTTATTTATAATTAAAGGATAGGCCCTCTCGGTCCTTATCCGTTACAAAAGCATGCTTTACAAGAATTATTTAAAGCATGAAATCTTTACAACAGTTTATCCATCTCTGATAATATTAACATGTTTTATTTCTAGAATTTATCCTATCTTTGACAAAAAAAACACGGAAATTGCAGGCTAAAGGACCCCACTCCCTTGCCTGTAGATTTTTTTTGGATTTTTGGAATAAGTTGGAAGACTTTTTCCCTCTGAGTCACATGCTCCTGCATCAGACTCCTGAGGACAAAATTCTTCATGGGCTCCTGTCCATGAGCTCGTCTACAGATTTGTCCATTTTCTATAGAACATCTTCTGTAACCCAAGTAGCTTCAGCGATTGGCTATCCTTTCCATTTTACCAGATACTGGAAATACTCTCATCCTCTTGTCTTCTTATGCACTCTCTTGTCCAGAATTCTTTCTGGCTGCAAATTCTTTGCTGTGGGTAACTGTTTTACCCAGTCAATCTCTGGAGTCTCTTGATCCTGTGCTGTATCATCTGCAGCTTCATTTTCATATTTGTACAAGTCTGCAACATTAAAAATTGGAGATATTCCCACATCAGGTGGTAATTCAATCTCATAAGCATTTGCAGAGAATTTCCTCAGTATTCTGCATGGTCCAATTTTCGTGGATTTTAACTTATTATACTTTCCCTTTGGAAATCTCCCTTTTTTGAGATGTGCTAAAACCAGATCCCCAAATTTAAAGTTTACTTCTCTTCTCCTTATATCTGCTCTGGTTTTATACCTGATGTTGCTATCTTGTAGCTGCTGTTTCACCTATTCATGTATCGCCTACATCCTTGAAGCAGAGTCTTCGCCTTCTGCACTTATCATTTCTTCTTTTCCCAAATTCCTTAATTCAGATATTCCCCTTGGATGCATTCCATAAACAATATGGAATGGGGTTTGTCCTATGCTCCTGTTAGGTGAGTCATTATATGCATACTCAACTTGTGGTAACACTTGATCCCATTGCTTTGGATGTTCTGCAGTAAGGCTCCTCAGAAGATTTCCTAAACTTCTGTTCACAACTTCAGTTTGTCCATCAGTTTGTGGATGACAGGCAGAACTGAAATTTAATTTAGTTCCCAGCTTCTTCCATAGTGTTCTCCAGAAATGTCCAACGAACTTTGAATTCCTGTCTGAAACAATGCTTTTGGGCAATCCATGCAATCTTACAATTTCTTTAAAAAACAAGTTAGAAATGTGAGAAGCATCACTAGTTTTATAACATGGAATAAAGTGTGCCATTTTTGAAAATCTGTCCACTACAACAAAGATTGAATCATAACATCTTTGAGTCTTTGGTAATCCCAGCACAAAATCCATACTTACCATATCCCAAGGCCTATCTGGAATTGGCAATGGAATATACAACCCTGTGTTCTGGCTCCTTCCTTTTGCATACTGGCAGACTTTACAACTTCTTACATACTTCTCTACTTCAAATTTCATTTTCGGCCAGAAATAAAATTTGTTGAACTGTTCAAAAGTCTTCTCTGCCCCAAAATGTCCTGCAAGTCCTCCACTATGCTTCTCTTTGATTAAATTTTCTCTCATTGAACAGGTTGGTATGCACAACTCGTTTTTCTTAAATAACAGTCCATCCTGTAGGAAATAATCTAACCACTTGCTCCTATTCGCCAAAACAGGATTTTTTAGAAGCCTCAAATGCCTCTTTAAAATCTGAATCAGTCTCATATAATTCCTTAAGAAAATCAAAACCCAACACTTGGATTTGACTTTCTTGCAACAATACATTTTTTCTACTTAAGGCATCTGCAACTTTGTTGGACTGCCCAATTATATGCTTCAACACAAAATGAAAGCTGTGAAGATGTTCTACCCATTTAGCATGTCTCTGGCTGAGCTTTGGCTGCTGCATTATAAACTGCAATGCATGGTTATCTGTATAAAGAATAAATTCTTTTGACATTAAATAATGCCTCCATTTCTTTAATGCTTGCACAAATGTGTATTACTCCTTAGCATAAGAAGAATAATTCCTTTTTGCATCATATAGTTTTTCACTGAAATAAGCTATCGGTCTATCTTCTTGGCCTAAAACTCCTCCAATTGCTTCTGCGCTGGCATCACACTTAACTTGAAAAGTTTTGTTAAAATCAGGAAGAACTAAAACAGGCTTTTCAGAAGTCCATTTAAATGGTTGTTTATCCTTCTTTATGGTCTCAATAATAGGTGCATTAATCTTACTAAAATTCTTAATGAATTTTTTGTAAAAACTGGCAATACCATGAAAACTCATTACCTCAAAAACATTTTTGGGTGAAGGCCACTCCATAATTGCTTTGATCTTCTCTAGATCCATCTTCAACCCTTCAGCTGAAATAACAAATCCCAAGTACACCAACTCCTCTTTCATGAATGAACACTTCTTTAAATTCAGCAATAGTTTTTCTTGCTATAGCTTCTGTAAGACATAATTTAAATGCCTCAAGTGCTCCTCCTTGGACCTGCTATAAACTAATATATCGTCCAGATATACTATTACAAATTTACCAATGAATTCTTTAAGAACTTCATTCATAAGCCTCATGAATGTACTTGGTGCATTTGATAACCCAAAAGGCATCACTCTCCATTCATATAATCCTTCATTGGTCTTAAAAGCAGATTTCCACTCATCCCCTTCTCTTATCCTTATCTGATGATACCCACTTTTAAGATCTAGTTTTGAAAAATATTTTGCTCTAGGCAAACAATCCATTAAATCTTCAATTCTAGGTAACAGAAATCTGTACCTGATTGTAATTTTATTGATAGCTCTCGAATCTGTACACATTCTCCAGCCTCCATCTTTTTTTGGGCTCAGTACTGTTGGCACTGCGCAAGGACTCAGGCTTTCTCTAATCAGTCCCTTGTTAAGCAATTCTTGCACCTATTTCTTAACCTATTCATTTTCCGCAGGCGTCATTCTATATGTTGCTTTGTTAGGTAAGCTTGCTCCAGGAATTAAATATATATGATGACTGATGCTTCGAAGTGGTGGTAATTCATTAGGAAAATCATCAACAATAATATCAAAATAATTCTCCAGCATTTCTTGAATTTCAACGGCTAAATCAGAAGCCTTAGTAGAAGTCATTATTACCTCGGGCTTGCAAATTACAACAAAATTTACCTCGTTTTCTTCAATCTGCTTCAGGTATTCCTTTCCTCCAAGTAACAGAGTTTTTGGATCAGTCTTTGTCCCGGTGCATCTTCTTCTTGCGGAGGCAACAATGTATGATTGACACCATCCTTTCCAAACTTGTAGGTGTTTCTTTCCCATCATGTATGGATCCTTTGTCATATTGCCAAGGTCTTCTAAGCAATATGTGACACACATCCATTGGCATCACATCACAAACAATTTTATCTTTGTACTTGCCCACTTGAAATTCCACTTCACACTGTTCTCTTACCAACAGTTGATGTCCCTTTTGCAACCATGACACTTTATAAGGTGTTGGATGCTTCATTGTCTTCAGCTTCAATTTCTCCACTACTTCTGTAGAGACCAAATTATCAGTGCTGCCACTATCAATGATCATCTGGCAACATTTCCCTTGGACTTTGCACACTTTCCTGAATAAAGTCTTCCTTTCTGGCGGTTCAGCCACCTCCTTTCCTGGCTTAAGTAGAACTTTGTTAACTACCAGATATTCTCCTCTTTCTGGTGTATTTTCTTCTTCTACTACTACTTTCACTGGTACTTCTCCCTCAGCTGGAGCAACAATTGCATTCCTCTGCTTTGTTTCTGCATTCTCTGGGCACTCATAAGATCTATGTCCCAGCTTGTTACATCTGTAACATCTTATTTCTCTGCCTCTTCCTCTGCCTCCTCTTCCTCTAGAAAAACTCCCTCTGCCTCTTGCATCACCTCCTGTGGATGCATGCTGGGTTGAGCTACTGCTAGCTCCATATTTAGGTGTTATAGACCTTCCTCTACCACCTTGACTTCCTTTTCCTCTGAAAGTCCCTCTCCCTCTGGCAGACTGCTTCCTCATGAGTTTTTCTTCAACTTTCAGTGCTATCTGATAAGCTTCCTATACTGTTTTAGGAGACAACAGACTTATCTTATCCTGAATGTCCATCCTGAGGCCATTCATATATATGGCCACCATCTCATCTGTATCTTGGGCTTCTCCAGCTCTTATGCTCACTTTATAGAACTCTTATGTATATTCTTTTACTGTTAAAGTTCTCTGTCTAAGATTTTGCATTTGTCTAAACAATGTTCGCTGATAATTACTTGGCAAAAACTTACCTCTTATCTTTGTTACCATTCTGCTCCAACTCTTGATTGGTTGCTTACCAAGTTTCTTCCTTTCCGCCTGCACACCATCCCACCAGAGCGCTGCATGGCCTTTTAACTTGGTGATAGCAAACTTCACTTTCTTCTCATCTTCTGTTTCTTCATAATCGAAGAATTTCTCCATGCTATTAATCCAGTCGATCAATTCCTCTGGATTCAGTCCTCCTTGATATACTGGTACCTCGGTCTTTGGCCTAGCTATGGATTTCAATATTGACTGAAAGAACTTCATCTCAGGAGTAACCTGTACAAATTCCTCCTCTGTCGCTTCATCCTTGGGTTCACTGACATCTCCATCATCTATGTTTCTATCTGAAGTTAACGCATCTAATCTAGTTCGTAGCTCTTCTACTGTTTCCATTAATTCAACATTTGTAACAGGCCATCCTCTTCCAACTCTAAAAGCCATCCTTCTCCCACTCCTGAGATTCAGTTCAATGTCAGTTGATGGCTCTGATACCACTAATGATGGCATGGGTGCAGGCGTTAGGGATAACCTCCCTAATCTAGCAGCAAGCTCTACTATGTCAGTCTCAACTCCCTTTTCTCCTTCTTTAGGCATATCAATCATTAAACTGATATCTTCATTTGTTTCTTTAAAAACCCACTAATCTAGCTTAATTAACAAACAGTGGCATTATTCCCTTTGAGCCATAATTCTAAAAGAATTACGCAAAAAATACTATAGGAGGTTTTATAAGAGGGATTACACACCCAACACTATCGGCAACCTTATTATGGGAGGACTTATGCAATATACCATCAGTGATTTATTATTGTTCCTTTCACTTTTTCCCCGACGTGATATCGCATCGGCGATTGCTATCGGCGGACCCTATGGTGCAAGGGCTCCGAAAAGCCGCGGACCCAATAAACCTTTGAACTCCACTTCTATAATGATTTCGGGTCCGATCTATATCGGCGGTTCCCCTTTTCGGCAGTTCGCTAACGTAATGGGTCTTGTGGAACCGATATGCATTAAACTCTAGTCTATTGTATTTCGGCTCCAGATTTCGGAGCTCGCCCACTTGGTCGTGTTACGGTTCCTTTCGGACTCGAAATCGTTATAGGCTGCACTAAATATGACACTTCGGCTCTGGAATATCGGAGCTTTCGCAATGTTAAGGCCCTCTCTCCCTTCCGACGCAATATTTGGTTCAAACCCGATAAGGGTTAGAACCAATATAAATAATATTTCACGTCTGCTATAGTGTCCCGGCTAAGGGTAATTGCATGGGTCCTCAGTGTAAACAGGATTATACACGAGACTTTAAAGGATGAAATTAAAGAGCCTGTGGCGCAGCAATGAAAGGGAAACGCCCATAAGGACTAATCAAACATCATGCAACAATTATAAGGCTATCCATCCGCCTTCGACACACAGTAAATAAACACATAAACGAATACGTAGTTCAATTAACATAAGGCTTATTAAATCATATATACCGAGAGAAAAGTTTCAATAATAATGCTTGGCACTCGCTCCTCTCTTCCCTTCTGAGAGTCTGGCTTGCCTCTTTATTTATAATTAAAGGATAGGCCCTCTCGGTCCTTATCCGTTACAAAAGCATGCTTACAAGAATGATTTAAAGCGTGAAAGCTTTACAACCGTTTATCCATCTGCGATAATATTAGCATGTTTTATTTCTAGAATTTATCCTATCTTTAACAAAAAAAACATGGAAATTGCAGGCTAAAGGACCCCACTCCCTTGCCTGTAGATTTTTTTTTGATTTTTGGAATAAGTTGGAAGACTTTTTCCCTATGAGTCACATGCTCCCGCATCAGTTTTCCTCCCCACTAAAACACCTGTTTCAAACTTGTCAAAGCATGTAAAGGAGCTGCACTCAACGAAAAAGTTAGCAATAAACTTTCTCCAATATTGTGCTGCCACTAAGAAACTTCTAACTTTTGTAACAATATTGGGTTTAGGCCAGTTTATAATGACTTCGACCTTAGAGGGATCTATCTTCAATTCACCACCCCCTACAATATAACCCAAATAATTCAAAGATGTTATGCCAAATTCACATTTTGACAGTTTTACATAGAGATTTTCTCTTTTTAAAACATCTAAAATCTGTTTTACATGCTTTACATGTTCATCCCATGTCCTACTAAGAAAAAGAATATAATCTAAATAGACTATTACAAAATCATCAATAAATGGTCTAAATACATCATTCATGACTTGCATAAATGTAGCAGGAGCATTAGTTAAGCCAAAAGGCATAACCAGCCATTCATAAAGTCTTTGCTTCGTCTTGAAAGCAGTTTTCCATACATCCTGTTTTGCAACTATGATCTAATGGTAGCCGCTTCACAAGTCTAATTTAGAGAAGTAAACTGCATCTTTTAACTGATCTAATAAATCATGAATACGAGGAAGAGGATAATGATTCTTTTTTGTGATTTTATTTAGTACTCTAAAATCAATGAACATTCTCCACAAACCGTCTTTCTTTCGCACCAACACAATAGGTGATCCGTACGATGATGTGCTTGGTCTAATAAATCCTTTATCGAGAAACTCCTATACCTGCTTCTTTATCTCTGCATTCTCTAGAGTTGATAACTTGAATTTATGATTCTCTTCATCTATCCTGAATTTATGAAAGCGAAGTTATCTTTGAGTTTATGAGCCCTTACAATATATTCAATTCCATCCTTAGTTAGTTGATACTTATTTTTAGCTCGATAGAAGATAGCTTCTCTATTGTACACATATGGACTTCCTAATACAATTCCACATATGTCCAATGGGACTATGTCTAACCCAACCTCATCTACAAATGTTGATCCAATAGCAAAACAAAGTTTACATTGTTTCATGACTTGTAGCTTTGTTTTATCACACACCCAACCTAACGAATATGGCTTTTTATGAGGTTTTGTTTCTAGAACTAACTTCTTTACAATTGCTTCAGGAATCAAATTAACTTGTGACCCACTATCAAATAAAGTATCAATTTTAGTGTGCTTGGAAATAAGTCTAATATGAAATAGCTCATTTCTTTTCCTCTCATAACTTTCATTATCAACAGAATGCGAAGAATTACTTGTAGATGCTTCAGAATCTTTACCTTTTATACCTGTATTTGTAACTATTGTTTCGTAACCTGAGTCTGATCCCAAGTCCTTTCGAAAAGCAGCAGAATTCTTTTGCTCTTTACCCCCGAACTTCTTAGGCTTCAATTCTAGATGCAAAGACTAGTAGTGTGCCTCATCGTGTCCTTCCATCTTACAATGAGTGCATGAAGGCTTATCATTCTTCACAATGTTTGTTTTCCTTTCCTTCCATTTCAGTTTCTTCTTGCCTTTATTCTTGGTTTCAATAGATTTGGATGATTTCCCAACATCTGGGGTTACATTTTTAACTCTAGCCTCTAGATGAGTTGCTTGAACTGATACATCATCTAAGCTAGTGGGATTAAACATAAGTATAGTATGCTTCAAATAACTAGGAAGACCACCTATATATTTTAACAATGTCTCTGGTGAGTCCAATGATATGCATAATGTTAAAGCTCTCTTACGAAATTCCTGAGTATAACTTTGAACACTTTGACCCTTCAATTGATGTAGTGTTTTTCAACTCATTATTGCTTGCTGCATATAAGCCAAAGGATAAAATTTATTTTTAATAGTAGAAACAAATTCATTCCGAGTTGAAATGATTTTACCATGCTTTTGGAGATCTTCTTGTGTCTTGCCTTCCCACCACATAAGTACGATTGCTCCAAGTCGAAGGGTAGCCAGTTGGATCTTCTTCCTTTCTGAATTCACTTTCTACACCCTGCAATATACATCAATTTGCCTTATCCAATTATCAAGCTTTTCAGCATTAAGTTCTCCATCATAAATTGGCAAATCAAATTTTACATCTAATTTGATCCGAGAGGCTTTCTTTTTCTTCTTCTTAGAAGAACTAGTTTTATGAGAAGAAGACGATGATGATGATGACGATGGTGATGATGGAGGAGATGGAGGAGGCTTTTCTCCTTTTCCTTTATCTTCTTTATCAGGAGGGATACAAAGAAAAGGTTCATCTGCTCCTTTGTCTTGTTTAGGTGATGAAGTACCTTCACCTTTGCCCTTTTAAAACTCATGATACATCTCTTCCACCATGACACGTATTGTCATGAAACTATCCAAGAACTGGGATTCTGACCCAAGTGGAGTTTCATCTGCCATCCTTCTTTGTGAAAAGACCCTTCCAATATCTGGATTCGCCTCAACAAGTTCACCTTCACCTCATCTGAGCCTCGACCTAGTAAGCATTCAAATCTCCACACAAACTTGTCAAACCTTAAAAACCTTAAGCTCTGATACCACTTGATCTGAAATTAAAAAAGGTATTACAGACTATGTGTGAAGTTGCCTATGTTACTTAGTGCAATGGATCGATAATATTGCAAATAACATAAACACTTAAACAATTATAAAAACATAATCAAACACATCAACACAACCAAAATTGATAAATATCATCTCAAAGAGAAGGAAAAAAAACATATCATCTCTCAAAATAATCTTTTAGAGGATGTGAAAAATAAGTAATTCTTCTAAAATACCATTGAATATGTTTCGCTTTCCAAATGGTCATATATAACGAAAGGTTGAATCCAACCAGAAAGAGTGTGGAAGTTGCTATACCAATGGATTAAGAAAACCAAGAAGTGTAAGAGTAAATACATTGATGAATCAAAAATGTGTTTTGGGTATGCCTGAATCAATAATAATGCAATGCATTGAATTAAAAATAATACAACTAAAATTGATCTTATACATTGATTTAAATATTCTAAATCAAATTTAATATTCATATTCGACTTTCAAAATAGGATTTTAGTTATAAGCCGAAGGTTATCACTTAGCTTGCTTGGGTTTGTTTTCTTTGTTAATATTTATAAATGAAAACCTAGCTTGCTGGGGTATGTTTTCTTTGTTAATATTTGTAAATGAAAACCATGGTTATTAGTTTCTATGTTATTTTAATTGCAATAAATAAATAAATATTGGGTATGTTTTCTTTGTTAATATTAGTAAATGAAAACCATGGTTATTATTTTCTATGTTATTTTAATGGATATATATAAAAAACGAAAACCAAAGTCATGCAATAGAATATTAATAAAGTTATGAAAAATACATGCAGTTGAGAAAGAAATATAACCTTTATATCACAAAAAGCTAATATGTGTGATTATAATAATTTATATATTATTTATTATAGGTATCTTATTACATTATTATTATTACCACTTTTATTATATATTATTGTTATATAGTTATTATTCTTTTATGTATCCTTTAAAGTTCTTTCTTTCGTAATACTCTTTATATTATAAATGATATTCATTGGATTTCCCAGATTCAAATTCATATAAAACATATACATATGCATAATGGCGTTTATTTAAAATCTTCACATGCTCATTTGTTATTGGAACTAACATAGTTTTATTATAATTTTGTATTTATTAAACATTAAGAATGATCAAATCAATTTACATATTAAGAATGATTAAATCTATTGAGGTTTAGATTTTGTATTTGGAAAAAAATATATTTTAAGAAACTTAATCCCTTTTAATATTTGATGAATAGTTTGTGCTTTAAAATATTTTATATTAATGATATATTTTAATTATCAAAAATGTGTTTTTTTAAATCATTTTTTATTTTATTAATTAAATTTTTTAAAATATTTCATATTACTGATATATGATCAAATCTATTGAGGCGCAAATTTTGTGTCAATTTTGCATTTTAAAAAAATGTACTTGAAGAAATTTAATCTTTCATGTTTTAAAATATTTCATATAAATGACATATGTTCAAATCTATTGAAGTGTAAATTTTGTACAAATGATATATGATCAAATCTTTTGAGGTGTAAATTTTGTGTAAATTTTTCATTTAAAAAATGTACTTCGAGAAATTTAATCCCTTTTAATATTTGATGAATAATTTATGCTTTAAAACAATTAATAGGAATGATATGTTTTAATTATAAAAAATGTGTGTGTGTGTTTTTTTTTAAATCTTTTTTTTTTTTTTAATTTATTAATGTAGTCCTTTAAAATATTGCATACCAATGATATATTTTAACTATAAAAATATGTGTTTGTTTTTAAATTATATTTTTTATATAATTTTTTTTCCTTTATTTGTTTATAAATAATCTTTTTTATAGAATTTTTTCCTTTTAAATCTATTATGATTAATTTTAATATTAAAACTTTAATTTTGTGTATGTTAGGTTTAATTTTCTGTAGGTTACAATTAAAGATAGAAAACATCTTTTTATGTGTAGGTTACCATTAAAGATAGAAAACATCTTTTTATGTGTAGGTTAAAATTAAATATAGAAAAAATCTTTTTATCCTTGCCACTGATAGGATATCACAAATATTGATATTGCCAATTATAGGGACTTTTTATTGACAGATTAGCCAATAAAATAGAGGAACATAGCATGAGTCAGGTATAAATGATACCCTTGCACTTGTTCCTACCTATTGTTCTATTGAAAATCGTAGAGAAGTGATCTGAAATTGAAAAAGGTAATACAGAATAGGTGTGAAGTTGCCTATGTTACTTAGTGCAATGGATTGATAAGATTTCAAATAACATAAACACTTAAACAATTATAAAAACACAATCAAACACATCAACACAACCAAAACTGATAAAGGAGTTCACCAGAATTCCTGGCTACGTCTCCTGGTCCTTTAGCTTCTAGTGATCAGCTCTTTATTATGTCTTCAAATAGTTGTTACAGGTGTGAGCTCTAAAACATAGTCTCAACCATGAAAATGGATCTCACCGCTATGTTTATCTCGAATCCTTGAGTCGAAACAAGTATACACTCAACCATACTTGGTCACTCTGACCTCCAAACTCCCTGGAATGGTTCACAATGCACCCTCTCTCAACTTCTATGTGTTATGGTGTTTATATAACACGTATAGTTACAAATTGCAATAAACATGGAACAATACATTTATAATAGAAACAAACTATAAACGAAAGGACCGGCGGGTGCGGGGTGGACCCCGACTATCCGGCCTTTCCGCGGAGCTAATCTCAAGAACATACCATCTGACGGCTATCGTGTCCTTCTCATCAAATGAATTGGACGTTCTGCACCGTTGATCTGTCCTGTGGGATTCAACGGCTGTCGTGCGGTCTCGCACTCCAACTAGCACGTTTACTAATTCTCCGAAGGCATGCGAGAAAGTGGTTTTCGGGAGGCTACATGTTGAGCGCTGAGTGGAATCATGTGCTCTTGGTCAAAAACTGCTTCCTACCTTGAAGGCACACGATAAACCATTTACCGCTCTCCTGTCGGAACTCAAAGAGTTTAGCTTCTTTTTCATAACTTTATCACGTTCGTTTTCCAGGATAACCTTCCTGCATGTTTTGACGTGATATGCGTCGATCTCCTTTGATTGGACAATCTCCATTCTTGATCGCTGATCCCCATCGCCTATGGTATGAACCAATCGTAGACTACCACATCACCTTCTCCACTTACATCATCAAGAACTTGTGACTCTTTCTTGGGTTGCCACATGTCTTGCTGATGTAGGCATTGACTTTTGACCTGAATCTTTAATTGGCTCTATTTCCCTTATCCGAAATCAGATTTGCATGTTGTTTGCACCATTGGCTTCATATTCACGAGCACTTCAACATTATTTCATTTTCACCTATATTTGAAGAGTTTTGATTTGGAGGCTATGCTGAATCCATTTTGGATCACTCCTCCCCACTGGAAGCTTCTGGTCCACCAAAAGTTGGTTTTAGCTATCAAGTAATTGAGGATAAAGTTCCTTCACTTTTCCAATCTCTATCCATTGTGCTTTACTTGGATTTGAACCTTTGAGTCCAACTCAAAGATACTCAACGTTTCCCCTTCGCGAAGTTCTTATCCTCCTGTCTAGAACTGTGTCTTCCTGTATCTCATTGAGATACTCAGGCAATAGATCCTCAATCGAAGGTAGCTGGCCTTGCTCTTCCTGATCTTCAATCAATGAAGGTTCATACAACCTCAACTTTTCATCATTAACGATTGAATAGATTTGCATATAAGCTGGTAGATCAAGGTGGAAAGCATTTTCACCAATTTTACCAAGTATTTTGAAATGACGATATCTAATTGGTTTCAACTTCTTACCTTCCCCTTATAGTATTTATTTGTTGATGTACAACCAGACTTGATCACCGACTTGAAAACTATGCTCAACTCGACGCTTTTCATGTCACACCTTATACTTTGATTTGCTTCTTTCCAGCTGTTCCTGTACTGCCTGGTGAATTTCCTCGATTTGTTCAATGAACTTGGTTGCTTTCTCCACATCGCTATGTCCATCAATGACTATGTCTTCACCAAAGATAAAATCCAAGGGAGACTTTGGTATAAAACCAAAACAAATCTCAAAAGGAGATCTCTGAGTAGAAGAATGTTTTGCATGGTTCTAAGCATGCTACACATAACATAAATGCTCATCCCAAAGTTTGGGATGCTTGCTACAAATATCCTCGAAGCAACTGTATCACTTTCCTGTTGACCACTTCTGTCTGACCATCTGTTTGTGGATGAAATGTTGTGCTCTTCTTTAACTTTTTGTCCATTAACTCCCATATACTTGACCAAAATTTCCCAAAAAAACAAGAATCTTGATTAGATAAAATAGAATTGGGTAACCCAAAATGAACCCATACATTTTGAAAGAACAACTTTGCAGTTTGTTCAGCTGTGACCTGTTTATTACATGGAATCAAAATACACATTTTACTGAACCTATCCAAAACTACATACAAATAATCGTGATCTTTTCTAGACTCTAGCAATCCCCCAACAAAATCCATGGAAACACTTTCCCAAGGACGAGAAGGAATTGGAAGTGGAGTATACAAGCCTAATTTTCTATTACTTGGCTTACTTGTAGCACACATAGTACATCCTTTGATATATCTAGAAACTATCTCATTCATTCGTGGCCAATAATAGAACCTTTGCAATTTTGAAATTGTTTTAATTACACCTAAATGACCTGATATGAGAGAAGCATGTGCTTCTCGAGTTATGTTAACTCTTTCGGTTTGTGCAATGCATAACTTTCCCAAATGATATAATAGTTTTTCCTTTATATAATAATCCAATTCTTCTACCTTCTTGTCATGACTTAAAGTTGCATATACATCCTTAAAAGTTGTATCTTGAGCATATTGTTCAATGTAACTTTCATGAATTACTGAATTATGCTTAAGTATTGTGGATGCATTTATAATTGGTCTTGATAACATGTCTGCAACCTTATTATGTATGCCCTTCTTATATCTGATAACAAGATGAAATTGTTGTAGAAAACCCATCCACCTGTAATGTCTTGATTGTTGCAATTTAGTTTGTGAGTGTAAATATTGAAGTGGTTGATGATCTGTGTGTATGATTTTTTCTTTACCCATTATGTAATGTTTCCACTTTTTAACACTCTGAACTAATGCATACAATTCTTTATCATATGTAGGATAGTTAACTACTGCTGATGTAAATGTCTCAGAATGAAAGCATATAGGCTTCCTGTGCTGCATCAACACTGCCCCCATGGCATAGTCACTTGCATCTGTCTCGATCTCAAATGGATGCTGAAGATTTGGTAGTGCTAGTACTGGCGCTGTACTGATCCTTTCTTTCAATGTGTCGAAGGCTTTCTGCTGCTTTCCTCCCCACTGAAACACCTGCTTCACACTTGTCAAAGCATGTAAAGGAGTTGCACTCAACAAAAATTTAGCAATAAACTTTCTCCAATATTGTGTTGCCCCTAAGAAACTTCTAACTTTTGTAACATTATTGGGTTTAGGATAGTTTACAATGACTTCGACCTTAGAGGGATCTATCTTCAATTCACCACCCCCTACAATATAACCGAAATAATTCAAAGATGTTCTACGAAATTCACATTTTGACAGTTTTACATAGACATTTTCTCTTTTTAAAACATCTAAAATTTGTTTTACATGCTTTACATGTTCATCCCATGTCCTACTAAAAACAAGAATATCATCTAAATAGGCTATTAAAAAATCATCAATATATGGTCTAAATACATCATTCACGACTCGCATAAACGCCGCAGCAGCGTTAGTTAAGCCAAAAGGCATAACCAACCATTCATAAAGTCCTTGCTTCGTCTTGAAAGCAGTTTTCCATACATCCTGTTCAATAACTCTGATATGATGGTAGTCGCTTTGCAAGTCTAATTTAGAGAAGTAAACTGCATCTTTTAATTGATCTAATAAACCATCAATACGAGGAAGAGGATAACGATTCTTTATTGTGATTTTATTTAGTAGTCTAAAATAAATACACATTCTCCACGGACCGTCTTTATTTTGCACCAACACAATAGGTGATCCACACGCTGATATGCTTGTTCTAATAAATCCTTTATCGAGAAACTCCTATACCTGCTTCTTTATCTCTACATTCTCTAGAGCTGATAAATTTAATTTACGATTCTCTTCATCTGTCCTGAATTTATGAGAGCGAAGTTATCTTTGAGTTTATGAGCCATTACAATATATTCAATTCCATCCTTATTTAGTTGATACTTATTTTTAGCTCGATAGAAGATAGCTTTTCTATCGTACACATACGGACTTCCTAATACAATTCCACATATGTCCAATGGGACTATGTCTGGCTCAAACTCATCTACAAATGTTGACCCCGTAGAAAAACGAAGTTTACATTGTTTCATGACTTGTAGCTTTGTTTTATCACACTTCCAACCTAATGGATATGGCTTTTTATGAGGTTTTGTTTCTAGACCCAACTTCTTTACAATTTCTTCAGAAATCAAATTAACTTGTGACCCACTATCAAATAAAGTATCAATTTTAGTGGGCTTGGAAATAACTCTAATATGAAATAGCTCATTTCTTTTCCCCTCATAGCTTTCATTATCAATAGAATGTGAAGAATTACTTGTAGATGCTTCATAATCTTTACCTTTTATACCTGTAGCTGTAATCGTTGTTTTGTCACCTGAGTCTGATCCCAAGTCCTTTTGAAAAGCAGCAACATTCTTTCGCTCTTCACCCCCAAACTTCTTAGGCTTCAATTATGGTTGCAAAGACCAGCAGTGTGCCTCATCATGTCCTTCCTTCTTACAATGAGTGCATGAAGGTTTGTCCTTCTTCACAGTGTTTGTTTTCCTTTCCTTCCATTTCAGTTTCTTCTTGCTTTTATTCTTCCTTTCAATAGATTTGGATTCTTTACCAACATCTGGGGTTACATTTTTACCTCTAGCCTCTAAATGAGTTGCTTGAACTGATACATCATCTAAGCTAGTGGGATTAAACATAAGTATAGTATGCTTCAAATAACTATGAAGACCACCTATATATTTTAACAATGTCTCTGGTGAGTCCAATGATATGCCTAATGTTAAAGCTCTCTTACAAAATTCCTGAGTATAACTCTGAACACTTTGACCCTTCAATTGATGTAGTGTTTTCCAACTCATCATTGCTTGCTGCATATAAGCCAAAGGATAAAATTTATTTTTAATGGTAGAAACAAATTCATTCCAAGTTGAAATGATTTTACCATGCTTTTGGAGATCTACTTGTGTCTTGCCTTCCCACCACATAAGTGCGGTTGCTCCAAGTCGAAGGCTAGCCAGCTAGATCTTTTTCCTTTCTGAATCAACTTTCTGTGCCCTACAATATACATCAATTTGCCTTATCCAATTATCAAGCATTTCAACATTAATTTCTCCATCATAAATTGGCAAATCAAATTTTACATCTAATTTGATCAAAGAGGCTTTCTTTTTCTTCTTGTTAGAAGAACTAGTTTTATGAGAAGAAGACGACGATGATGATGATGATGGTGATGATGGAGGAGATGGATGAGGCTTTTCTCCTTTTCCTTTATATTCTTTATCTAGAGGGATACAAAGAAAAGGTTCCTATGCTCGTTTGTCTTGTTTAGGTGATGAAGTACCTTCACCTTTGCCCTTCTAAAACTCATGATACATGCCTTCCAGCATGGCATGTATCGTCATGAAACTATCCAAGAACTGGGATTCTGACCCAAGTGGAGTTTCATTTGCCATCCTTCTTCGTGAAAAGACCCTTCCAATCTCTCGATTTGCCTCAACAAGTTCACCTTCACGTCGTCCAAGCCTCAACCTAGTAAGCATTCAAATCTCCACACAAACTTGTCAAACCTTAAAAACCTTAAGCTCTGATACCACTTGATCTAAAATTGAAAAAGGTATTGTAGACTATGTGTGAAGTTGCCTATGTTACTTAGTGCAATGGATCGAATTGCAAATAACATAAACACTTAAACAATTATAAAAACACAATCAAACACATCAACACAACCAAAATTGATAAATATCGTGTCAAAGAGAAGGAAAAGAAACATATCATCTCTCAAAATAATCTTTTAGAGGATGTGAAGAAAAGGTAATTCTTATAAAATACCATTGAATATGTTCCACTTTCCAAACGGTCATATATAATGAAAGGTTGAATCCAACTAGAAAGAGTGTGGAAGTTGCTATACCAATGGATTAAGAAAACCAAGAAGTGTAAGAGTAAATACATTGATGGATCAAAAATGTGTTTTCGGTATGCCTGAACCCTTGGGAAGTGAGAATTAACTATGCTTATTTCTTGTTTGCATATTTCGACCTATTAAAAATTTACCGTGTTTATTCCATGTCAAATTATTAACACCTATATGAATGTTAAAGGATAAATATTGGTTAAAGTTATCACGGGCCAGATAAATATTAGTTAAAATTATTAAGAGCAAAATATGAAGAATACAATTAGTTTCACTAATCTTTAGCAATTTTTGACTATATATATATATATATACATATATATATATATATATATATATATATATATATATATATATATATACATATATATATATATATATATATATATATATATATATATATATATATATATATATATATATATTCACAAATATAGATTTAAATATTAAATTTTGACCCTAAATATAGTTGTGTGACATTCATATAATTTTTTATTTATAAAATATAGATAAAATCACTTAAATAATTGCATTTATTTTAATTATAATATAAAATAAAATAATAAAGTGTATTGATTTCAATAATAATGCAATGCATTGAATTTAAAAATAATACAACTAAAATTGATCTTATACGTTGATTTAAATATTCCCAATCAAATTTAATATTCATATTCGACTTGCAAAATAGGATTTTAATTATAAGCCGAAGGTTATCACTTAGCTTGTTTGGGTATGTTTTCTTTGTTAATGAAAACCATGGTTATTATTTTCTATGTTATTAGTCCCTGCCGGGACTATATGCGATCGATAGATCGCTGACTTTGCGTTGACCGACGCGATTTTCGATTATATTTGCCATATAACCTAAGTCGAACCAAGGTTTTGGGGGTGGAAAGGTTTTGGGGTCTTATTACGCGCTTCACATCATTCGAGGTGAAGGGCACGTGGCGCAGGTGAAGGGCACGTGGTCGGCATGTGCTGTGGTGGTCTGATCGGCGGCCAGCTATCCCTCCTCGAGATGCTGGAAAGTTCGGCTTGGGTTTTACTATCTTCGCGGCCTTTGGGTTGGTATTGTTAGTTGCTTGTTTAGCTCTGCAGTCTGTGCGATTTTTCGTCTGCGGTGGAGTTCCTGCCTGCTTGGGTATTGTTACTTTCTTGTTTAGCTCTGCAGTCTGTGCGATTTTTCGTCTGTGGTGGAGTTCCTGCCTGCTCGGTGTGGCTTTGGTAAGTTCGGCTACTGTATGGCATTCTGGTTCAATACTGAGGGTTTCTGTTACCTGCATGCAAGAGTCCATGGTTATTTGAGAATTATAAGTTAATGGCATTCTGGTTGAATACTGAGGGTTTGTCTTAGCTGTGGTCGGCATGCGCTGTGGTGGTCTGATCGCCGGCCAGCTGTCCCTCCTCGAGATGCTGGAAAGTTCGGCTTGGGTTTTACTGTCTTCGCGGCCTTTGGGTTGGTATTGTTACTTGCTTGTTTAGCTCTGCAGTCTGTGCGATTTTTCGTCTGCGGTGGAGTTCCTGCCTGCTCGGGTATTGTTACTTGCTTGTTTAGCTCTACAGTCTGTGCGATTTTTCGTGTGCGGTGGAGTTCCTGCCTGCTCGGTGTGGCTTTGGTAAGTTCGGCTACTGTATGGCATTTTGGTTAAATACTGAGGGTTTCTATTACCTGCATGCAAGAGTCCATGGTTATTTGAGCATTATAAGTTAATGGCATTCTGGTTGAATACTGAGGATTTGTCTTAGCTGTGGTCGGCATGCGCTGTGGTGGTCTGATGGCCGGCCAGCTGTCCCTTCCCGAGATGCTGGAATGTTTGGCTTGGGTTTTACTGTCTTCCCGGCCTTTGGGTTGGTATTGTTACTTGCTTGTTTAGCTCTGCAGTCTGTGCGATTTTTTGTCTGTGGTGGAGTTTCTGCCTGCTCGGGTTTTATGGAAATTTCGGTAAATGTCTGCGTGAAGCTATGATTCTTGGTTGTATTGTTTAGAGGTTAAGTTCGGCTACTGCATTATAAGTTAATGGAATTTTGATTAAATACTGAGGGTTGCTATTACCTGCATGCAAGAGTCCATGGTTATTTGAGCATTATAAGTTAATGACATTCTGGTTGAATACTGAGGGTTTGTCTTAGCTGCATGGGTTTTATGGAAATTTCAGTAAATGTCTGCATGAAGCTGTGATTGTTGGTTGTATTGTTTAGAGGTTAAGTTCGGCTACTGCATTATAAGTTAATGGCATTCTTGTTAAATACTGAGGGTTGCTGTTACCTGCATGCAAGAGTCCATGGTTATTTGAGCATTATAAGTTAATGGCATTCTGGTTGAATACTGAGGGTTTGTCTTAGCTGGATGGGTTTTATGGAAATTTCGGTAAATGTGTGCGTGAAGCTGTGATTCTTGGTTGTATTGTTTAGAGGTTAAGTTCGGCTACTGCATTATAAGTTAATGGCATTCTGGTTAAATACTGAGGGTTGCTGTTACCTGCATGCAAGAGTCCATGGTTATTTGAGCATTATAAGTTAATGGCATTCTGGTTGAATACTGAGGGTTTGTCTTAGCTGCATGGGTTTTATGGAAATTTCGGTAAATGTCTGCGTGAAGTTGTGATTCTTGGTTGTATTGTTTAGAGGTTAAGTTCGGCTACTGCATTATAAGTTAATGGCATTCTGGTTAAATACTGAGGGTTTCTGTTACCTGCATGCAACAATCCATGGTTATTTGAGAATTATAAGTTAATGGCATTCTGGTTGAATACTGAGGGTTTTGTGTGCAGACTTTGTTAACCAATTTCGTCATTTGCACATTTTCTCATGGTACTGGCACAGGCTGGGTTGTCCATGAATATGGTCTAGATGAGAAGGAATTCGAACACTTGGCTTCGTTGCAGGTACGGTGTTATTCTACTAATTTCTTTTTGTCAATTTTTGTATTACTTGCTTTTTGTCAATTTGTTAGGGTTTTAATTTTTGCATTGTGTAGGTTTATGGTCCAGTTACTCTAGGTTTATAGTCCAGTTACTCCGTGATCCCTGCCGGGGACTATATGTGATCGATCGATCGCTGGCCGTTGGTTGACCGATGTGATTTTTGATTATATGAACCATATAACCTAAGTCAAACCAAGGTTTTGGGGGTGGAAAGGTTTTGGGGTCTTATTGGGGGCTTCACATCGTTCGAGGTGAAGGGCACGTGGTCCCGTGACTCACAAGCGGATGTGTAACGCTGGTATGAATCGGACAGTATACAATTGATTTGGTAATAAATTCAGATTGATTTACAATTAACTTGGGTTACGGCATGTGCTGTGGTGGTCTTCTCGGCGGACAACTGTCCCTGCTCGAGATCCTGGAAAGTTACTCGGCTTGGGTTTTACCCTCTTCGTGCCCTTTGGGTTATTATTGTTACTTGGTTGTTTAGCTCTGCAATCTGTGCGATTTTTCGTTTGTATTTGTTGTATTGTCTGCGGTGAAAACACAATGCGGTTCCTGCCTGCCGTGATACTATGGGTTTCTGTTACCTGCATGGGTTTTATGGAAATTTCCGTAAATGTCGGTTTCGACCACCATGTGACTTCCTTATCATTTGGGCCGAGACGACCTGGGTGAAGCTATGGTTCTTGGTACAGATTGAGTGTCAGCCTTTTGTAGTTTGAACTGTTTTTGCACATGAAGATCTAAATAAATTGGGGTTTTTGAACTGTTTGAAATGTTAAAATATTGAAGATTGCAGTCTGTTTTGTAACTTCACGGTTTCCTATCTTAGGCGTGTATTCAAGGTTTTTCGCTCGTATAATTTATGTGTATGTTTACTTTGGTCCATAATGTTTCTTTAAGTTTGTAATTCTGTTATGGATGTATGAATATTCGACTATGATATTACTCCTAGAATGGAAGGTTGCTTTGTTAACAACTCTGTTAAGTTCATTTAGTTAGTGTTAAGTTCATTTGATTTGTTAAGAAGTGCTGAATTGAAGGTTTGCTATATTGGTACTAGATGTTGTTCGTTTGCTGTTGTTTATATATTGGATGAAATGTTTCGTTTGCGAAAATTATAAGCTTTTCCGTGATACTGAGGGTTTCTCTTACCTGCATGGGTTTTATGGAAATTTCTGTAAATGTCAGTTTCGAGCACCATGTGACTTCCTTGTCATTTGGGCCGAGATGACCTAGGTGAAGCTGTGATTCTTGGTACAGGCTCTGTTGTGCATGAATATGGTCTAGACGAGAAGGAATTTGAACACTCGGCTTTGTTCCAGGTACGACGTTATTCGACTAATTGCTTTTTGTCAATTTTTCTATTAATTGCTTTTTGTGAATTTGTTAGGCTTTTAATTTTTGCATTGTGTAGGTTTATGGTTCAGTTACTCTAGATTTATAGTCGAGTTACTCTATGATTGTTTTAAAAAATATAGATATTTAAGCTGTATTCGGTCATTTATATTTTTTCTCTCATTCAATTATATTGGAATTCAAATTTGGAATTGTCATTGTTTATTCTGTGTTTACATTAATATTAATATTAATATTATCAATTGTTATAATCATAACAATAATATTATTTGAGATGATCCCAACAAGTAGAAGTTGGGTAATGCATGCAACTAGCTCCGTATAATGATGTATCAAGACATTTTGTCTATTTAAACCTTAGATTAAAATCTCATGTTAGCTAGTTATAACCAGATTGGTTCTGATATGATGTTCAACTACCTAATTCTGCTCACAGAGAAAAAATTATTTTATTATGAAAACAAAATTACATTTATTATATATGTTTCTGCATTTCACAGATATCCTTAAGCATAGGAAGTGATAAAAGTATTGCTGAGAACATATCTTGCTTCATAAACAGTTTTCAAAAATGTCAATATGACAGCCCTATCATAGTCATTCTAACATATATCACAGCTTTGAAGCCAGTTTTGTCTCATAAGAAATTAGCTCCTAGATATGTCCATAAACAGTCCCATAGAAAAATATAGATATAGAGATATGCTTAAGCATAGGAAGTGATAAAAGTATGGCTGAGAAGATATGTTGCTTCATAACCAGTTTTCAAAAATGTCAATATGACAGCCCTGTCATGGTCATTCTGACATACATCACAGGTTTGAAACCAATTTTGTCTCATAAAAAATTAGGTCCTAGATATGTTCATAAACAGTTCCATAAAAAAATATACATATAGATATTGACATTTAAACAATCCCATGATTACATGAAAAGTGTTTCAAGACATTCCATGAGCTCTCCTTCCACTCTCTCTTGAATGATCCAAGCTCATGCTACCAAGTGTAATCTTGCTTTTGACAGTCCATCAGTTTCCATGTTCCTGTCTTTGTAAACATGTTGAAACATAATGTGTTAAATACTCTGTTTAAGCAAGTTGAATCTCCTGAAATATAGGTTGAAATGTATAATTATCCAATGAATTTGTTCCATTCATCCAATTCACCACAATTTGTGAATCATCAAAGATCTGTAATTTTTGGGCATCTTTTTTCACATGCCACAATTGCCAACAGTCTTGGGACAATTTGCTTAGGCAGATTGTTGCTGTGTTTGCCAAAGCTGTCCTTTGAACATATTACATCATCATTTATATGGATCATACTTGCAGCGTCCCATAATGATGGATCTTGTTGAGAAGCGTTATGGAAGTACACTTATGCACTACTCGTATCTGGTTCTCAATTCCTTGTTTGGGTTCCTTGATCCTTGAATTCTGTTTAGATCCATATAGTATAACCATAGTCTGATACCGAATAGCAGGAAACTTTTTACCTTGGAATATGTTGGATTTGCAACCTAGCACAAATCAGAGACGATACTTTTTATATTTTGACAGTTGAATTGGTGCACCACTTATGTAAAACTCATAAATAGCCTCATGGTTATTTTATTTCACGAATGCAATTGACAATGATGTTAACTTTCAGAAATATTCTTAAAGTTCTATTGCATTTGTTCATTTTGTCTTTCCATTGCTTCCTTTTGTTAACTTCATTTTGTGTTTCGATTTTTCCCTTTTGTTAACTTGCACAAATATTCTTAGAATTATGCTCCATTTTTTCATTATGTCTTTGCATTGTTTCCATTTCCAATTTCTTTGTTATTTATAAATATGGCTTGTTGCTAGAAATTTGATATTTGTTTACCAAGATAATGCAATAGCCTATTTTTTTAATATGCATACATTTTGTTCAAAACAATCATGTTCAGTTTTTGCTAACTTCATTAATATTTTTTACAAAGCTGTACAAGACAATTGCAAAAGCCAACTCTGGTAAGCAATTGCAAATGATGGAAGAAATAATAGATGTTGACAATTACAAATTCAGATTGCAATGCATTTTGCCTGAGAACATTGATATTGTATTGAAAAGAGATGGTCTTTTTAGACTAAATGCATTTTCATATACTGTAGGATATTGTCTATTTGACTCATTCGAAATGCTTCTACATTTTTGTTATACTTCAAATGAATTGCGAAATGGGTTAATAGACCACTTTCTTTTTTTCTTAAAGAACAATGACATTGAAGCAATACAGTCATATCAATATGAACTAGCACCTGAGTTCCTATACGACTTACATGGTAATAATGATATTGGTACATATCTTCATAAAATGCGTTATTCTGCATCTACAAATATAAAGGAGTCTGAACGAGGTCTATGGGGTGATACCTTTTGCATACGTTGGTTAGCTAAATGGCTAGATATATCAATTGCAGTTTGGTCATTGACAATAAAAACGAGATATTTTCTCTTTAATCAACATGAAAATGCAATTCCATATTGCATTCTCTTTCACGATGCAAATCCTGTTAGTGGTCATTATGAACCATTGGTTTACCAAAAGTTTCCAATTTGCATTTGCAACCAGTCTAATATCTACCTATCACCTATTTGCAAAGATATTGAAAGAAATTGGATGCACATTGCAAATAATATGCTTTTAAATGGACTAACAATTGCAAAGCAGGTGACATCTAATTGTGGTGACAGTCTCTTTAATGCAATTTGCTATTTAGTAGCAACAGAATTCAATGCAGAGTGTTTGCGACTTTACATTGTGCAATCTTTTTGCAATGCAGTTATGCATAAGAATCAAGAGGCATTGCATTGTTTAGAGCAATACCTAGTAGTTGATGTGATAAACTATACAATGAATAGCAACTGGCAACAATATCTGATAAATATGGCAATGCCATATGAAAAAGGACAAGTGGAAGGCGGACCATTTTGTCTACAATGGATATCTGTCATATTCAAAGTCAATATCCAAGTATGGTCCTCTGTTACTAATAACTTTGTCAATTACAGTTCCGCTTATTCGAGATGCAATGATATTGTTAACATCTTGTCATTCATGACAAATACATCACATATTCACTACCATGCAATGATACAAGAATATGTTCACAATTCTCAACAATTGTGCATGGAAGCAAATGATGTTTGTAATCAATTGCGTCATGAGCATGTAGTAGAAAAAGAGCAATGTATATCTCAAGTACATTTTAGCAATAATATTGCATTTGAGATAGCATGTCATTTAGAGCAAATGCAACCAACTAAGGATTGTAGGCTGAATTATCACAAGCTAAAGCAATTCATACGTACAAAACGCAAATGCAATGACAAATGCAAAAAACCATTTTCTAATAAGAAGTCAAGAAAGAAAAATGCAATACAAATTTATATGGAAAAAGTCGAAGACACGCCTAGGAATACATGTGCAGTTTGCAACAAATTGCATTTTGCAAAAAATATTAGATTCTTCACTATAGATTTGCAAGAAAAGCATATGAATTTGACGTTGAACAATAGGACCTTTAGCAATGAAAACATATGTGTTTCTTGCAAGAAAGCACTCGAGAATGGAAAGCTACCACAATTTACAGCACTTGAACAAATAAGACGTAACATTTCATTGCCAACTGCAAATATACTTTCAGACCTAGAAGAAAGACTTGTGTCATTGAGAATTGCATTTGCACAAATCAGACAATGGTGACATAGACGGTCACAAATTGGCTTAACAGGATCGATTATCAATGTACCAGTTCATATGGACATTGTGCAAAAAGCATTACCACAATATCTAAATGATACAATGACAATTGCAGTTGCATTGAAAAGACGATTGCAATACAAAAATGCATACCAAACAGGTAAAGTGCGTCCGATTATTGTCATGAAGGCATTGAACGAACTATGTTCTAGAAGTCTTTATAAAGATAGCAACATTTGTATAAATGAGAATTGGGCCCATGTTTTACAAGAGAATAATGAATACATTGTACAAAATTCAAACAGTGACAACGAAATTGATACAGATAGTGATGCAAATAATGGAACACCTACTGAAACATTGGTGCATGGATTAATAGAATCACAACGCATCTACGATCTGCAAGACAAGATTATTGAATTGGCACCTGCTGAAGGACAACGACCATTAGGCATCTTCAAGGACAAATATGCAGAAGAAATGAACTTTCCAACATTATTTTATGGCAATGCACGTGATCATGACATCACAAATAGGTTTAGTTACCAAAAAATTGTACAATGGGAATTGTTACAAGCAAGTGGTGACTTCCAATATCATACAACAAATTTGTTTTTCAAGACAATGCGAATAATAATTGATAAAGTGCTTTCTTGCATATGGGTGCGAATAAGAAAAGGACAACTAAAAGGCAGGAAAATATTAGCAAAAGATGTCAAGTATTGAGCAAATTTGGAAAAGTTATTGAAGTCTGACATTGGATACATAGATTTCAAAAACATTCGCATATCTTCTAACCATTTGGAACAAATTAGGAAAAACATATTTGTAGTGATACGACAACTGGGGCCTCCAACTTTCTTTGTGACATTCACAAGTGCAGAACATCGATGGAAACCATTAGTAGATACACTTGTCACATTGTTTAGAAATAAAGCAAATAAAAATGCTATTGATATATTAGAAGATGATGACATTGACTACCTTATAAGAAAATATCCAGTCACATGTAGCCAATACTATAGACATAGAATTAATGCTATAAAGCGATTGATATCTCAAGATACTACATTCTTTGGAAAAATATCTGATTACTATTTCGTAACAGAATTCCAAAATAGAGGAACTGAACATGAACATGGACTGTTATGGATAGAGAATGCTCCAATATATGGAAAAGAAAGCAACTCAGAAATTGAGAAGTTTCTTGACAATTACATCACTTGTAATACAAATCATTTGGAGCCAGATGTTGCTAAATTTCATAAACATCACCATACAAAACGTTGTAAGAAGCGAAAAAATTCAAATTGCAGATACAACTTCCCCATGCCACCAATGAAATCAACAATGATCATTGAACCAACCAATGTAGAAAATAAAAAAATCGTAGAGAAATCAATATCGTTTTTTGCATTCTTGGAGCAAACAAACTACAATGATTCAACAACACATGACAATTTCCTCCTAGAAATAGGCCTACTACAAAATGAGTACATAGAACTATTACAACATACAGTAAAGCAACCAACAATTTTCCTGAAACGAAAACCTTCTCACATTTGGAATAACAGTTTTGCAAACGGTATCCCTGCTTTATGGAATGCAAATACAGATGCACAATTTATGCTAAATGCATATGCTGCAGCATCATATTGTAGTTCATATATGACCAAAATTGACAAGTCTATGACAAATGCATTTAGAAGAATACGCAAAGAGCATCAGAAAGATGAAATTGATGCTATGCAAATGATTCGTAAACTTGGAAATACATTACTCAATCTACAACAAATGTCAGCTCAACAAGCAGTGCATATAGCACTTTCATTGCCATTGAGTTCTAGTTCAAGGGAATGTATATTTGTAAACACGTCTCCAGTTGATGAACGCACGTTTATGCTTAAACCGCCTATTCTTTTGAAACAAGAACCTGATGATTCAGAAGATGTTATGTGCCATTCCATTGTTGACTACTACATTGGACGACCAAGTTCCATTAGCAAAATCTGCCTTGCAGAATTTGTATCAAATTACAAGAAAAATGGCAAACCAATATCTAAAAGGAAAAAACCAAATGTTATACGATTTTTCAAATATAACAAGCACAATGATATTGAAAACTTTTGTCGAGAGAAATTATTGTTATATATGCCATTTGAAAATTGTGAAGATACATTGAAACAAGAATTGCCTACATGGCTCTCTGCATATACATTACATGAAAAAACAATTCAAGTTAATGAAGCCAAATTTACATATAACATCAATCCAACATGGGGTGATTTAGAGACTGCAGCAAATGAGCAGATTAGTTCTTTGAATACTAACGAAATGAATATGCAAAACCAAGAGAAAAATTCCCATTATGAGGAATATGATTTGCAATCGGACTTGCAATTTCCAAAACAATTTGAAATGAAGAAAAAAATCAATCTTGGATTTCAAATTACTGCCCATCCATTTTTAATGGAGAACAATGAATATTACAAACTTAGAAGAATCTTGAACAAAGAACAACAAGCAATTGTAAAAGACATTGCAATTAAAAAAAAAAAAAAAACCCCAAGGAACCAATTTACCTTTTTATTACAGGTGGAGCAGGTGTAGGTAAAACGCTCACAGCAAAAGCGATTTTCCAAATGCTTATACGAATTTATGATTCACAAAACACAACTGCTCCTATGAAACCAAAAGGTCTAATATTAGCATACACAGGAAAAGATGCATATAATGCAGGTGGAAGACCAATCCATTCTGCATTGCTAATGCCTTTTAACAAGTCTCAACTGTTCTCACTGAGCAAAGAAGTATTGGACAACTTATCAAAGCTATATCAAGAATTGCAAGTAGCTTTCATAGATGAGATCTCGATGATTGGAAGTCGGTTCTTATATTCTATTGACAATAGACTCAGAAACATAAAACATGTCCAAACAAAATACTTTGGGAACATTGACATCATATTTTGTGGTGACTTCTATCAAGCACAACCTATTCAAGACTCTCTTATTTTTGAACAACCAACAATCAACAATCAAACAATAACACACGATTTCTGGAAGGATAATGTCAAGTGCTTCGAATTGCATATGACGATGCGACAAACAAATAAGAGATTCATATCAGTGTTAAATAGAATGCGAACAAATTGTCAAACATCTGACGATATAACATACATGAATACAAGTTGCATGCGCCCTGTACCAAATGATCCAACATTTCCCTATTTATTTTACAAAAACAAAGATGTTGCAATGCATAACAAGAAAATGTTGATGCTAATGCCTGGCAAAGAAATTTTGATTAATGCAATTGACGAAAATGAGGAGAATAACAACAATTTCCCAGCTCATCAACATACGACTATTTTGCCTCCGCACCTTTTGATAAAGTTTAACATGTTAGTTGAAATGTATGCTTGCAATTATGATGCACCAGATGGGCTAGTGAATGGTGCAGATGGAATAGTTAAAGCATATACCCATAAAAATAAGGTCGATGTTCTATGGATTAAGTTCCATGACCCTAATATTGGTCATCGACAATCTAGAAAACTAGGTCATTTGTACACTTCAGAGATAGCACATGATTGGACACCAATATTGTGAATATCAAAACCAATACTTATGACATCAAAGATGGCGCCATTGAAAATACGAAAACAATTTCCAATTCAACTTGCATGTGCACGCACAATACATAGATCACAAGGCTTAACCTTGGATAGGCTTGCATTCGACCCTACTGGAGTACAAGTGCATGGTCTAGTATACACAGCACTATCACGTGTCAGAAACATAGAATCATTGTATTTGCTTAATCCTCTTAAACATAGTAACTTCAAGGTCAAGCAAAAAGTAAATTCTGAAATGCAACGTTTGCAAACCACTGCAAAATGGCAACTAGAATACGACTGTTCATCAATACAATCATTGCGATCCATCTTTATTCTTTCATTGAACACTCGCAATCTTCATGCGCATCTTACTGACATATGCAATGACTATGACACAATGCAATCTGATATCTTGTGCTTACAAGAAACACATATGTTGCTGTCTATGCAAAATGAATACTTCAAAAATTTCAATTGCATCTCAAGTTGCATTAAGCATGGAGTAATGATATTGATAAAGAAAAATATCATTATCCTTGAACATACCCATTTTGAAGACTGCTTTGTAGAAGCATTGCTTGCAAAAATAAAAGTTCACACATTACAAATTGCAATACTCAATATATATGCATCGCCACATGCAAACCTAAACAATATCCTCAATGTCATTGCAAAAGCTTTATACCACTTAGATCTAAACAATATCATAGTTATATTAGGGGACTTCAATATTGATATGGTGCATTGCAATCAAAAAACAAAGCAGCTAGAAACCTACATGCAAAACTACAATCTTCATTTCCTAGTTGACAAAACTAATAGCATGCACAAATCATTGATTGACCATGTTTGGGAAAATCTAGGTAATATAAAGTATAGAATTTTCATATTGGATGCATATTGGTCTGACCATGATACAATATCTCTTGTCCTTGACCTATGATATACACATGAAACAGTTTACAAAATTCCAAATTTTGACATTTTTGCAATACCTCATTGGTTTTACCATATCTATTTTACTAAAGCATACTACAATATCCTTTTTGTGCTAAACGAAGTGATAACAGCATACATACTATGCATTCTATTCTACATTTACATATATGGCGTTCTGTATTGATCAATGCAACTTATGCCAAAGACAACCTTTTCAATTAACCAACACAACTATCCTATCATAAATTTGCAGATATGACCTCATCTATTTATGCATGCAGATTCTGCTAGTAAAACCCTTTTCAATTGAACAGAACGACCAAGAAAAAAGAACAACAACATGCAACATAAACAAACAGAGTATATTCTTTTTGCCTTTCCTTTTCTATGGATCTTGTCTTCTTGTTCAAGTTTTACTTTTATATGTTCTTTTGACTTGTACTAAATATGTCTTACTATTCTATAACATAGCATAAATCTTGAAAAAGGAAATGAAACAATTGAAGAAATAGAATGCATAAGCCAATTAGAAAGCGCAAACCAACCACTTGTTTTGCAAAGGTATGTCTATGAGAACTACACAAAAATGGTAATTTGTATTTAGAATATTAATGTCTACTATATATGCATTCTATTTTTATTTTTACATATGTATGGTTCTATGGTTTTAATGTTCTTGTTCACTTTTTACTTCTAATTTGCACTAAATATATGTTACTATTCTATAACATAGCCTAAATCTTCAGAGACGAAAAGAAACAATTGAAGAAATAGAATCCATAACGCAATTAGAAAGGGCAAGCCAACCACTTGTTTTGCAAAGGTATGTCTATGACAACTATACAAATATGCTAATTTGTATTTAGAATAATAATGTTCAGCAAGGTATGTCTATGACAACTATAAAAATATGCCAATTTGTATTTAGAATATTAATGTTTACTATATATGGATTCTATCTTTACATATGTATGGTTCTATGGTTTTAATGTTCCTTGTTAACTGTTTACTTCTATATGCTCTTTGAAATTGAACTAAATATATGTTCCTATTCTATAACATAGCATAAATCCTGAAAAAGGAAAACAAACAACTGAAGAAATAGACCACATAACTCAATTAGGAAAGGCACACCAACCACTTGCTTTGAAAAGGTATGTATGACAACTATACAAATATGCTATTTTCTATTTAAAATATTAATGTTTACTATATATATCTTCTCTTTTTACATATATATATTTAAATGTATATATATCAGATTAGTGTTTACTATATATATCTTCTCGTTTTACATATCTATATTTAAATGTATATAAATTAGAAAATCTTGGACGAGTGAAGAAAGCACTAGTAGTAAGTCCCCCCAAACAATGCAGCAAGAAGACATGTACAGGTTACATATCACAATTTCTTTATTGATTGCTTATCACAAAATACATGTGATAATATCCACATCATATTGAACCATGCGTTTGCCTGTGTTAGTCCAACTGAAACAATCGCAGCCAAACTTCATTCAACAAATGTGCAAAATGATACATCAAAAAGGTATGCATATGAAACACAACACTCTAATCTATTTCTAGTTATTCAGTCTTTAGGAGAAACATAGTATTCTACAAATGTTTATAGCAATTTCTAACTAAGCAATTTTAATAGGCAAAAACAGATACTGCCAATTAAAGTATCAATTGAATATCTCAATAGTCGTAAAATTGGGCAGCTATTTGTTGGAGACATAATGGTTGTCTATAGTGCATTCCTTGATAAAGCAAATAAATCACGTCAAGTATTGCGAGCTGATTTGACAGATGCTCAAGGAATGATGACTATAACGTTGAGTGTACCTGCACATCTGGTAGAGCGACATGAACAGAAAATTTTGCAAGGCAACAACATCTCAATTATAAATTTCAGGATATTGCCTAAAAGTGTTTATGATCGCGGTGACTGTGGCAAAATAATATTGCTTAATAAATCAAGTATCATAGAAACTGTACCTGAAGTTTGCAAATAATATTGCTTCATTCCCAATACGACCATTAGGCAATTTGCAAACAAAAAAGAAATGTACCCAATTGGCACAATCGTTGCTGTCGTTACACTTGCCAAACGAGTTGGATTGCATTACATACTCCATATCAAAGATGGAGATTCTGAAAACGACAATGCAAATGTATGTATTCAGATGTTACTTATTCCTAATTTTCAGTAGATAACATGCATCACTTCAATACATAGTTGTTGTAATTTGTCCATAGTTTTTGTAATTTGTCTTCTGCAATTGCAATTTTTCAATGCATACGAACAATGTAGTTGCATATTACTTTTTGTATTTTTCAATACATAGCAATTTCTGTTTTGCAGTTGCAACTCTTTGACACATATGAACAATTTTTCCTTTCAATGGAAAAACAATTGCAAAAAGGACACTTTCCGCTCATTCTTTTCAAAAATTTAACAAAAAAGGTAAACACAACAGAAACAATATTCAGAGCATCGAAGTCAACGTTCATGACTGAACTTAACACAGATGCACTCAACAATCTCACAAAACTAACTACATCTACCTATGTTGTAAGTATAGCAATAATAATGTTTTTGTTGCATTTGCATTTGGCATGTAATAATCTAAATTAATGTTTGAATGTTTTATAAACAGGTCGAAGGTATTCTGACCGCAACAAATCCATATTCAACTCCTTTCGAACCTGTTTGTGAAATTTGTAACTGCCCAGTGAATTCATCCATAGCAATAGCCAATGCAACAATTTTCTGTTCACAGTGCAATGATAATTGCCCTTTCCTCTACAAGCATTGTATAAATGCTGTAATAGAATCCATTACAAATAACTTTGTCCAGTGCATTATCAAGGAGCCCTTATTACATGACTTACTTCCTGATTTAAAATCAATATCATATGAGACATATTTGCAACAGAAAGCTACCACTGTTTACATCTTACGTGACTTCAAAATTCAGATCAAGTTCACACTCAATGAAGATAGTGAGCTATTACATGTCAACTAACAAATGGAAGGTACATCAACAAATGCCTTAACATGTTTTCTCTCAAATATGTCCTCTCTTCAATTTACACTGTTATCATTTTGTTCTAACTAACCATTTGTTATACAGATTACAAAATCCAGGAGCATGGCAGCCTTCACATCCATAACAAATGCAAAAGTAATATGAATATGTTTCTTCATATTATGCTCTCACGATAATACAAGTATTTGATTTGCAATTTTGACTCATTTACAAAGAATATGTAACGCAACAGTTGATGAAAAAAGGCTAGAAAGTCTTTATGCATCTGTGTTTGTACTGTTTCTGTTTTTGTTCTATATCTCAAATGGAACGCATTCTGCATCATGCTTCAAGCTTGACAACCAGAGATTGTCTTGGCAGCTTTTGTATTTATATTTTTGTCGCATCTTAAAAAGTACCATGTTTGGTTTAAATTATATCATTGAATACAGCAAATGCAACATCAGATCAGCAATAATTTTGTATCTACAACTGCTGAATGCAAACACCAAAGATTCCATAGATTGATTAAACATGGCACTTATTATCTACTCAAGTTAAATGACAAATTGTATATTGAATCGGCTAGTCATTTCTGTCTCCTCCTATGTTATGGCTGAATGCTATGTTAGTTTTTGTTTGTTGCATAGTGTAGTTAACGATTCAGGAAAGAGGCCTAGAAAGTCTTTATACATGTCTATTTGTATTGTTTCTATTTCTGTCTTGTATTTGAGATCGAACGCATTCTGCAACATGCTTGAAGCTAGACTTTATAAATAGCATCAAACTATATGGACTTTAAAATGAATATATGTTGTTTGAAAATGGAATTATGACATAATGCATTTGGTATTATTAGTCCTTCCCTGAGACTATATGCAATCGATCAATTGCTGACCATTGCTTGATCCGCATGATTTTTCATTATAATAGCATTATAACCTTAAGCCAAATGAAAGTTTTGGGCTCGAAAGGTTTTGTTTTATATTACCTATGTTTCTGTTTACTGTTAGCTCTACAATTTGCTTAAATTTTTTCCATGTTCCTAAACACATCTGATTCAAAGTCAAACGTAGAGTTATATTTTCAAAACAAATGCTACAGGGTAACTGCTTTGCATAAAATCTACTAACATTACAAGGAAAGAATTTATCCCACAGACCATGTGAATATGCCATATATCTGGAGACTGCTAACATGATTTGCAGTTTACAATCTGAAGAATGCTCACATGGTTTCCAATCTACAAAGCAAAAAGGACACAATGACTGATATACATTTCTGGTAGCTTCCACTCATTCCATTGGTATTCTTGCTCAGACTCAATGCTGAATTTCAAACCAGTAAGTTTATCTGAACCCATTTCATTTTTTATATCATTTGAATTCCAAACCTTATTTCAGAAGTTTATGACTTTGTAGGTTCATGGTTTTGATCTCTCCTTGTGCATTGCCATGTTTAACTAGTTAACGTGAATATGAATTTTGATGACACATACAGTTCTGTAACCAGTAATAGGATTGCATGTGATAAAGTACCTTTGAACAGCTTGATCTTATTTTTAAATTTTGTTGTCTAATTAGCAACACTGCTGCAATGACTTCTGAAATGAAGCACAGAACAGCTGCCAATATTAGAATATTACCAAGAGAATTCCTTGCTCAGTGTGCTTTCGAAACTAATCAGTTGGTTCAGGTATATACAATATTGAGTTTCTAATAAATTGTTTTTGCAAATTAAAACAGATCTTGTCAAGATTGGAAAACTGGAACAAGCCATGTTAGAGATCTGTTTTACTCTTATACAACTATAAGTATTGCAGAAGAAGCCTTAGTTCACATAACTCCTTAACATGTTTTCTCTCAAATATGTCCTCTCTTCAATTTACAATGTTATCATTTTATTCTAACTAACTGTTTGTTCTACAGATTACAAAATGCAGGAACATGCTGGCCTTCACATCCAAAACAAATGCAAAAGTAATATGAATATGGTTCTGCATTTTCATGTTTAGCTAGTTAGCATGAATCTGAAGTTTGATGGCAGATACAGTTCTCTAACCAGTAATAGCATTGCATATGATAAAATACCTTTCAGCAGCTTGATCTTATTTTGAAATTGTGTTGCTCCCTACTCACATAAGGCAAGTACAATCTGCAAGTATTTGATGCCTCTTTCTGTTTGCAAGTATTTCAGGTTTTTTTGCAAATACCATATCCAGACATCTTTGTTTTATTTATGGATCAAGATATTATTAGATGCAAAATTGAATTGAGATGTTTTAGGTTACACTTCCATGTTATTTCAGTCTTGCATAATTTGAGTACTGTTTTGACTCAACTAGTTTATTTGCATGAGCAACTGCAGTTGATGATATAAAGTGCAGCTCGTGAGAGAGCATCATGATGATGTCACATGTTTTTATTCTTTCCCAAATATTTCTGTTAGCTTACCTAAGTTGTCAAATTTTTCCATCACATGGAGCACCGCATCAAATTCTGTTGGATTCAGATATAGATACAAATGAATTTTTTGCAATTCTTTATCTTCTAAAACAGAACCAGTCAGAGTTCAACGTGAAAGTACGTTTATTTTGTGCTTCAGTTGGTTTTTCATATATGTCTCTAAAACTTTCCTATGTGTTAGTCTGGATTCTGTGTGCATTGTGTTTTAGTTTAATTGCATTCATTTGACTCGAGAATAAAAAAAGAAAGATCATGACACATAGTTATTTACAAATAATAAATAAAATGATGCAAGCTTTTAAAATAAGCATGATAAAGAATGTCCAAGCAGTAAGTTTACCTCAACCCATTTCATTTTTTATATGATTTGAAGTGCACTTCACACACAGTGTCGTGTATGCAGAAGCTACCTTTGGAGTACTTCGGCAAGGGGACTTAAACCTTTTTATGAAACCCGTGCCTAAAATTTCTAGTCGGTTGTTTGCATTTTGTTGCACCATTTTACCCCTTTGTTCTATACTAAAACAATGCCAATCTCATAATTGCCTACATCCTCAGCATTGTGCAATAGTTTCAGCCAATGTTTCTATTAGATCTCATTGAAAAGCACGTGCTGCAAGCCTTGTTCCAGAAGTTTATGACTTTGTAGCCTCACACTTTTGATCTCTCCTTCTGCATTCTCATGTTTAGCTAGTTAGTGTGAATCTGAATTTTGATCGCAGATACAGTTCTGTAACCAGTAATAGGATTGCATATGATAAAGTACGTTTCAGCAACTTGATCTTATTTTGAAATTGTGTTGTCTAATTGGCAGGGATGTTGCACTGACTTCTGATATGAGGCACACAACAGCTGCCAATATTAGAATATTACAAAGAGAACAGCTTCCTCGGTGTGCTTTTGAAACTGATCAGTTGGTTCAGGTATGTACAATACTCACTTTCTAATAAATTGTTTTTGCAAATCAAAAGAGATCTCGTCAACATTGCAAAGCTGCAACAGGCCATCTTGGGCATGTGTTTTAGTCTTATACAACTTTAGTCAACAAAGCAACCTTCCATTTTAGGAGTAATATCAGAGTCGAATATTCATACATCCATAACAGAATTACAAACTTAAAAAAACATTATGCACCAAATTAAACATACACATAAATTATACAAGCGAAAAACCTTGAATACACGCCTAGGATAGGAAACCGTGCAGTTACAAAACACACTGCAATCTTCAATATTTTAACATTTCAAACAGTTCAAAAACCCCAATTTATTTAGCTCTTCATCTGCAAAAACAGTTCAAACTACAAAAGACTGCCACTCAATCTGTACCAAGAACCATAGCTTCACCTAGGTCGTCTCAGCCCAAAATGGTGGTCGAAACCGACATTTACGGAAATTTCCATAAAACCCATGTAGCTAAGAGAAGCCCACAGTATCACGGTAGGTAGAAACTGCATTGTGTTTTCACCGCAGACAATTCAACAAATACAAACGAAAAATCGCAGAGATTGCAGAGCTAAACAACCAAGTAACAATAATAACCCAAAGGGCGCGAACAGGGTCTGATTCATACCAACGTTACACATCCGCTTGGGAGTCACCGGACCACGTGCCCTTCACCTCGAATGATGCGAGGCCCCCAATAAGACCCCAAAACCTTTCCACCCCCAAAACCAAACTTTCCACCCCTAAAACCTTGGTTCGACTTAGGTTATATCGCTCATAAAAGCCATGCAGGTAACATAAACCCTCAGTATTTAACCAGAATTCCATTAACTTATAATGCTCAAATAACCATGGACTCTTGATGGAAATGAACAGACAATACTGCCGGACCTGGAACAACAGAACCACAACCAAACGTTTGCTATACAGTTAACCGAGCAGGCAGGAACTGCATTATGTTTTCACCGCACACAATACAACAAATACAAATGAAAAATCACAGAGACTGCAGATATAAACAACAAAGTAACAATAATAACCCAACGGGCGCGAACAGGGTAAAACACAAGTCGAGTAACTTTCCAGGATCTCGACGAGGGACAGTTGTCTACCCACAAGAGCACCACAGTACAAGCTCAATTGTTGATGCCTTGCTATGAAGTCACTTTATTTACTGATCATGTTTTCTTTGTATGGTCAGATTTCTCATGCCAAATTTAATCTTCTTGAAGTTAGACCAGGAAAATCTGAAGCACTGATTGAAATTTCAGGCAATCCATAGCAAACAAGTGCACCCATTTTGTATGCAGTTCTTGATCTCCCTTCGACATTTTCTAACATTTGCCAACAATTCGTCTACTGTCCCTCTGTTGCTACTTTTTGATTTTGATTTCTTAGAACAAAAGCAGATCCCTTGCTGCAATTAAATTTCTATTTAAGATAATTAACCATAAATCTGTCTGCAAACACCAACCCCTGTAGTACTAACTATATGCTTTGTTTCAAAATTCAGTCAAATCGCAATATAAACAGTATTGGCAATTTCTATGAGTTTGAGGACCCAATTCTTCGTCAACGGACTTCTGCCAGATTTGAAAGGTACACAACATTTGCAAAATTTTGTCAATTGCTGCTATCATGGTGGTTTTGCTGATCACTATTTCTGTACTAATGTCCTTGGCATTGTATATCACCTTTGGCAGTGTGACAGCAGCTGGTGAGCTTATCACAAAAACTATAGTTGAACTTGTAACATCTGAACGCATAGTTGCAACCATTCTAGGAAAGTTTGGAAATGATCTTGTTAAAATTCAGCAGCTAAGCTGGTATAAAGAAGCATAAATTTCTGCAAATTCCATGGGATCCCCTTCAACTGAAATTTTTGAAACATGCAGACTTGGAATGAAGTGCTGCCATTGCTGACAAAATGACATTGTATTGACAGAATGACAAAATGTTACAGCACAAATCCTATGTTCTTAAATGATCATCTTGTATTTGAACATTCATCTAGTGGAATGTTGCATTAATTATTAGTTAATAAAAATTGGCATTGGCAGTTTTTATTTTGTCTCTATGGCTCTTGATTCATTATGCTAATGTTTAATAAATTAGGCTCTTTATGTGTTATATATTTGATTTTATGTAGAAAATCAATGTTATAATTCAATTTGAACAAGTTTCATAAATATAAATTACTATCTACTATATTTCGTTACTTGAAATCATTTATCTAATATTTGGGTTTGTTTGTTTCTAATATTTGATAGCCATGTTGGTCATGCTTTACCATCATTCACCATTTTCTATCTACTATATTTAGTTACTTGAACTCATTCATTTAATAGTTGGGTTTGTTTATTTTTAATATTTGTTAACTACATTGGGCACGCTTTACCATCATTCACCATTTTAATGATGATTGACCATTTTGACCATGGATTAGCGAGATGACCATGAATTAGCATCAGAACCATGTTAATTGTGATTAAACACTTTTTACTATTATTAATCATGATAAACATGTCAATTATAATTAAATTTAAATATCTCTGATCCAATATAAAAATATTGTTATTATTTGTTTTTATTTAATTATAATATCACACTCTATCTTTGATGTTTAAATAAATAATGCATTTTATGATTTAAATTACCCATATAATGTTAAATACTGGTTATCTATTCATATTTAATTATAAGTATTAAATTATTTATAGTTTTAACCAAGTATAAATTTCCTATAATATTTTTATTATTCAGTATTCATAATGGAAAGATTACACTTCCAATCACAAAGAAATAAAATTCCTTGAATAAAAAGATTCCCACATTGAAATATAAAATTCCTTGAATAAAAAGATTCCCACATTGAAATGAACTTTTATGTATTTTTTAAAACATTATTAATTGAATATGATTTTGATAATTTATAACATGTAATATCATTTCTCCCAGTTGTATTAACCTGCAATAATTAGCTTATGCCAAGGTAAGCCTTTCTTGTCACGAGGTATAAAGTTTAATAACATAATAAGTTTTAAAAAATCAAGCTGTCAAAACATTATTTCTAACTAATAAATAGAGTAATTTGAAGTGGTATAGTCAATCTCGATTCTTTTATTATTTTCAATTATCGCATTTTTCGTCATTCTATATGTCATCATACCTGCTATGCTTATGTTATGCCAAATAAATCAATTATATTAAACTATACTCCCTAATTAAGATAATCACAAAATAGAAAAACAACTATGTTTAATGGCATTTGTTTATCTGTCACGTAAGTCCTTTCATCATACTTCGAAAAAATTTCAATAAAAAACTAACTTACTTAAATGGAACACAGATATTGCAGAAACCAAGAGTATACAACACAAAAAGATAATGAATTTTTTCTTGCAGATCATGATCAATTTACATTTCAACTCATAAAGTTTAAATGTTTTTTTAATTTTAATCTGTTTATTTTAGTTTTTAATTTATAAAATAAACTTATCAAAATTACTTTGCTATTGTACTTAGATGCTATTTTTACTAACCCAAAACTATAAAAAAGACCAAAAGTCATGTCCTTTTGCATCACAACAAATTATTAATTAAATGCAACAAATTACTAATTAGAAATTAGATGCAGGGTTTATTTTCTTTGCTAATTAGTAATTGGACAAATTTAAAGTTCACACTAAAGTTATGATAAACAATATTTTTAAATAAATATATCTTTTGTTCTTTTGACCATGGAATAATTTCCTATCATTGACATTAACCTGAATGGTATCACTTATGTCCAAACATGTTACTAGATATCTAATCTTTCAATCATGGGTTCAAGACTCCATAATTTTTAAATGCTTAAGTTCTTCTTTGACTTTCGAGAATGATTTATCTAAATATTGAACACTCTCCACCACGAATTTAATTAACAAATTTATATTCATAATAATGTTTATTTGCTCATTATCATTTTATGAATATTTCCATAATATTCAAATGTAAAAAAATAACAAAATTCTATGTTTTGTGCACCATGAATTCATTATTATGCATTTAAATATATTTTATACCCCGTGCTTATTAAAATACATAACTTACTTTAACACTCTCTAATTCTTCATACATTATAATGCATTATTATTACCTTTTATAGTTTTTTCCCTCAAGTTTTCCATGATTCACTCTTAAATTTTATTACATTTTAATTATTAATCTAAACATTTTTTAAATTATGACACATTGGAAAATTACATCTAAAACTAATCTTACATTTATCACACTTCTTACTTAACAAACACAAAGTTCATTATATTTCACTCTTTGCATAAAGTCAAAAAGTCCATACAACAATTTGCTATCCAATTCACTAAACCTTAATACAAGTAAGCATGCCTACAACACACTAGTAATGCAAACCAGCTCTGATGATAATGGAAATTAAACACAAATTAAATCTCATAATAATAACTCACCAAACTGTTCTATTAACCGGCAGGGACTAGCGCCACAACAGTGGCTCCTTGTTTTAGTTGCAATATCTATATATATATATATATATATATATATATATATATAACAAAAACCAAAGTCATGCAATAAAATATTAATCGAGTTATGAAAAATGATAGAGTTATGAAAAAACATGCAGTTGAGAAAGATATGTGAGTTTTATATCAGAAAAAGCTAATATGTGTGATTATAATAATTTATATATTATTTATATCACTTAGCTTGCTTGGGTATGTTTTCTTTGTTAATGAAAACCATGGTTATTATTTTCTATGTTATTTTAGTTGCTATATATATATAACACGAAAACCAAAGTCTTGCAATAGAATACTAATAGAGTTATGAAAAATAATAGAGTTATGAAAAATACATGCAGTTGAGAAAGATATGTGACTTTTATATCAGAAAAAGCTAATATGTGTGATTATAATAATTTATATATTATTTATTATATATATCTTATTACACTCTTATTATTCACCACTTTCATTATATACTATTGCCATATAGTTATTATTAGTTATTATTCTTTAAATGATAGGCTAATATGTGTGATTATAATAATTTATATATTATTTATTATATGTATCTTATTACACTATTATTAGCACTTTCATTATATATTATTGTTATATATTATTGTTATATGGTTATTCTTCTTTTATGTATCATTTAAAGTGCCTTTTTTCGTAATACTCTTTATATTATAAATGATATTCATTGGATTTCCAAGATTCAAATTCATATAAAACATATGCATATGCATAAGGGCGTTTATTTAAAATCTCTTAATACTCTTTATATTATAAATGATATTCATTGGATTTCAAAGCTTCAAATTAGTATAAAACATATACATATGCATAATGGCGTTTATTTAGAACCTTCACATGCTCATTTGTTATGGGAACCAACATAATTTCATTATAACCTTGTTTTTATTAAACATTAAGAATAATCAAATCAATTTAAATATTAACAATGATTAAATATATTGGGTATAGATTTTGTATTTAGGAAAAAATATACTTTAAGAAATTTAATCCCTCCTAATATTTGATGAGTAATTTATGCTTTAAAATGTTTCATACTAATGATATATTTTAATTATAAAAAATGTGTTTTTTCTAAATCATTTATATATATATATTTTATTAATTGAATCTTTTAAAATATTTCATATTACTAATATATGATCAAATCTATTGAGGCACAAATTTTGTGTCAATTTCGCATTTAAAAAAATGTACTTCAAGAAATTTAATCTTTCATGTTTTAAAATATTTCATACAAATGATATATGTTCAAATCTATTGAAGTGTAAATTTTGTACAAATGATATATGATCTATTGAGGTGTAAATTTTGTGTAAATTTCACATTTAAAAAATGTCCTTCAAGAAATTTAATCCCTCTTAATATTTGATGAATAATTTATGCTTTAAAATATTTAATAAGAATTATATATTTTAATTATAAAAAAATGTGTCTTTTTTTTCAAATCAATTTTTTTTTATAATTTATTAATGTCATCCTTTAAAAATGCATAAGAATGATATATTTTAACTATAAAAAAATGTGTTTGCTTTTAAATTATATTTTTTTATATAATTTTTTTCCTTTATTTGTTTTTAAATCATCTTTTTTATATAATGCTTTTTTCCTTTTAAATCTATTATGATTACTTTTAATATTAAAACTATTATGATTACCTTTAATATTAAAACTTTAATTTTGTGTAGGTTACAATTAAAGATAGAAAACATCCTTTTATCCTTGCCATCGATAAGATATCACAAATATCGATATTGCCAATTATATGGAATTTTTATTGACAGATTAGCTAATAGCATAGAGGAACATGGCCTCAGTCAGGTATAAATGATACCCTTGCACTTGTTCCTACCTATTGTTCTAATGAAAATCGTCGAGACATGATCTGAAATTGAAAAAGGTAATATAGACTATGTGTGAAATTGCCTATGTTACTTAGTGCAATGGATCGGTAAGAGTTCAAATAACATAAACACTTAAACAATTATAAAAACACAATCAAACACATCAACACAACCAAAATTGATAAAGTAGTTCACCAGACTTCCTAGCTACGTATCTTGGTCCTTTAGCTTCCAGTGCTGACCTCTTTATTATGTCTTCAAATAGTTGTTACAGGTGTGAGCTCAAAAATAGAGTCTCAACCATGAAAATGGATCTCACCGCTATGTTCAACTCAAATCCTCGAGTCAAAAGAAGTATACACTCGACCGTACTTGGTCACTCTGACCTCCAGACCCCCTGGAATGGTTCACAATGCACCCTTGCTCAACTTTTATGTGTTATGGTGCTTATATAACATGTACAGTTACAAATTGCAATAAACATGGAACAATACATTTATAATAGAACAAACTATAAACGAAAGGACCGGTGGGCGCGGGGTGGACCCCGACTGTTCGGCCTTTCCCTGGTGTTGATCTTGAGAATAGACCATCTGACGGCTATCGTCTCCCGCTCATCAACTGATCTGGATGTTCTGCACTGTTAATCTATCTTGTGGGATCCGACGGCTGTTGTGAGGTCTCGTACTCCAACTAGCACGTTTACTAATTCTCCGAAGGCACATGAGAAAGTGGTTTTTGGGAGGCTACATGTCAAGCACTGAGTGGAATTGCATGCTCTTGGTCGAAAAATGCTTCCTGCCTTGAAGGCACACGATAAACCATTTACCGCTCTCCTGTCAGAACTCAAAGAGTGTAGCTTCTTTTTCATAATTTTATCATGTCAATTTTCTAGGATAACTTGCCTGCATGTTTCGACACTATATGCGTCAATCTCCTTTGATTGGACAATCTCCATTCTTGATTGCTGATCCCCATCGCCTGTGGTATGAACCAATCGTAGACTGCCACATCACCTTCTGCGCTGGCATCATCAAGAACCTGTGACTCTTTCCCAGGTTTCCACATGTCCTGCTGATGTAGGCATTGACTTTTGACCTGAATCTTTAGTTGGCTCTATTTCCCTTCTCCAAACTCGGATTTGGATGCTGTTTGCACTGTTGGCTTCGTATTCATGAGCACTTCAACATTATTCCATTTTCACTTGTATTTGAATACTTTTGATTTGGAGGCTATGCTGAATCCATTTTGGATCACTCCTCCCCACTGGAAGCTTTTGGTCCACCAAAAGTTGGTTTTAGCTATAGAGTAAGTGAGGATAAAGTTCCTTCACTTTTCCAATCTCTATCCATTTTGCTTTACTTGGATTTTTACCTTTGAGTCCAACTCGAAGATACTCAACTTTTCCCCTTTGCGAAGTTCTTATCCTCTTATTTAGAACTGTGTCCTCCTGTAACTCATTGAGATACTTGGGCAATAGATCCTCAATAGAAGGTAGCCGACCTTGCTTTTCGGGATCTTCAATCAATGAAGGTTCATACAACCTCAAGTTTTCAACATTAATGATTGAATAGATTTGCATATAGGCTGGTAGATCAAATCGGAAAGCATTTTCTCCAATTTTATCAAGTATTTTGAAATGACCATATCTAATTGGTTTCAACTTTTTACCTTCCCCTTACAATATTTCTTTATTGATGTACAACCAGACTTGATCACCAAGTTGAAAACTATGCTCAACTCGATGCTTGTCATGTCACACCTTATACTTTTCTTGGCTTCTTTCCAGTTGTTCTTGTACTGCTTGGTGAATTTCCTAGATTTGTTCAATGAACTTGGTTGCTTTGTCCACATCACTATGTCCATCAACGACTATGTCTTCACCAAAGATAAAATCCAAGGGAGACTTTGGTATAAAACCAAAACAAGTCTCAAAAGGAGATCTTTGAGTAGAAGAATGTTTTGCATGGTTCTAAGCATGCTGCACATAACACAAATGCTCATCCCAAAGTTTGGGATGCTTGTTGCAATATCCTCGAAGCAACTGTCTCACTGTCCTGTTGAACACTTTTGTCTGACCATATGTTTGTGGATGCAATGATGTGCTCTTCTTTAACTTTGTGTCCATTAGCTCCCATAGACTTGACCAAAATTTCCCAACAAATTGAGAATCTCGATTAGATACAATAGAAGTGGGTAACCCAAAATGAACCCATACATTTTGAAAGAACAACTTTGCAGTTTGTTTAGCTGTGACATATTTATTACATGGTATCAAAATACACATTTTACTGAACGTATCCACAACTACATACAAATAATCATGACATTTTGCTAGACTTTGGCAATCCCCTAACAAAATCCATGGAAACACTTTCCCATGGACGAGAAGCAATTGGAAGTGGAGTATACAAGCCTAATTTTCTATGACGTGGCTTGCTTGTAGCACACATAGTACATCCTTTGATATATCTAGAAACTATCTCATTCATTCGTGGCCAATAATAGAACCTTTGCAATTGTGAAACTGTTTTACTTACACCAAAATGACCTGATATGAGAGAAGTATGTGCTTCTCGAATTATGTTAACTCTTCCAGTTTGTGGAATGCATAACTTTCCCAAATGATATAAGATTTTGTCCTTTATATGATAATCTAATTCTTCTACCTGCTTGCCATGACTTAAAGTTGCATATACATCCTTAAAATTTGTATCTTGAGCATATTGTTCAATGTAACTTTCATGAATTACTGAATTATGCTTAAGTATTGTGGATGCATTTATAATTGGTCTTGATAACATGTCTGCAAACTTACTATGTATGCCCTTTTTATATCTGATAACAAGATGAAATTGCTGTAGAAAACCCATCCACCTGTAATGTCTTGATTGTTGCAATTTAGTTTGTGAGTTTAAATATTGAAGTGGTTGATGATCTGTGTGTATGATTGTTTCTTTACCCATTATGTAATGTTTCCACTTTTTAACACTGAACTAATGCATACAATTCTTTATCATATGTAGGATAGTTAACTATTGTTGATGTAAATGTCTCAGAATGAAAGCATATAGGCTTCCTGTGCTGCATCAACACTGCCCCCATGGCATAGTCACTTGCATCTGTCTCGATCTCAAATGGATGCTAAAGATCTGGTAGTGCTAGTACTGGCACTGTACTGATCCTTTCTTTCAATTTTTCGAAGGCTTTCTGCTATTTTCCTCCCCACTGAAACACCTATTTCACACTTGTCAAAGGATGTAAAGGAGCCACACTCAATGAAAATTTAGCAATAAACTTTCTCCAATATTGCCCCGCCCCTAAGAAACTTCTAACTTTTGTAACAATATTGGGTTTAGGCCAATTTACAACGACTTCAACCTTAGAGGGATCTATCTTCAATTCACCACCCCCTACAATAGAATCCAAATAATTCAAAGATGTTCTGCCAAATTCACATTTTGACAGTTTTACATAGAGATTTTATCTTTTTAAAACATCTAAAATTTGCTTTACATGCTTTACATGTTCATCCCATGTCCTACTAAAAACAAGAATATCATCTAAATAGACTATTACAAAATCATCAATAAATGGTCTAAATACATCATTCATGACTCGCATAAATGTACCAGGAGCGTTAGTTAAGCCAAAAGGCATAACCAACCATTCATAATGTCCTTGCTTCATCTTGAAAGCAGTTTTCCATACATCCTGTTTTGCAACTCTGATCTGATGGTAGCTTCTTTGCAAGTCTAATTTAGAGAAGTAAACTGCATCTTTTAACTAACCTAATAAATCATCAATACGAGGAAGAGGATAATGATTCATTATTGTGATTTTATTTAGTTCTCTAAAATCAATGCACATTCTCCACGAACCGTCTTTCTTTTGCACCAACACAATAGGTGATCCGCACGGTGATGTGCTTGATCTAATAAATCCTTTATCAAGAAACTCCTGTACCTGCTTCTTTATCTCTGCATTCTCTAGAGCTGATAACTTGAATTTACGATTCTCTTCATCTGTCCTAAATTTATGAGAGTGAAGTTATCTTTGAGTTTATGAGCCCTTACAATATATTCAATTCCATCCTTAGTTAGTTGATACTCATTTTTAGCTTGATAGAAGATAGCTTTTCTATCATACACGTATGGACTTCCTAATACAATTCCACATATGTCCAATGGGACTATGCCTAGCTCAACCTCATCTACAAATGTTGACCCAATAGCAAAATGAAGTTTACATTGTTTCATGACTTTTAGCTTTGTTTTATCACACTCCCAACCTAATGGATATGGCTTTTTATGAGGTTTTGTTTCTAGACCCAACTTCTTTACAATTGATTCAGAAATCAAATTAACTTGTGACCCACTATCAAATAAAGTGTTAATTTTCGTTTGGTTGGAAATAAATCTAATGTGAAATAGTTCATTTCTTTTCCTCTCATAACTTTCATTATTAATAGAATGCGAAGAATTACTTGTAGATGCTTCAGAATCTTTACCTTTTATACCTGTAGCTGTAAGTGTTGTTTCGTCACCTAAGTCTGATCCCAAGTCCCTTTGAAAAGCAACAACATTCTTTCACTCTTTACCCCCGAACTTCTTAGGCTTCAATTCTAGATGCAAAGACTAGCAGTGTGCCTCATCGTGTCCTTCCTTCTTCACAGTGTTTGTTTACCTTTCCTTCCATTTCAGTTTCTTTTTTCTTTTATTCTTGCTTTCAATAGATTTGGATGATTTACCAACATTTGGGATTACATTTTTACCTCTAGCCTCTAAATGAGTTTCTTGAACTGATACATCATCTAAGCTAGTGGGATTAAACATAAGTATAGTATGCTTAAAATAACTATGAAGACCACCTATATATTTTAAGAATGTCTCTGGTGAGTCCAATGATATGCCTAATGTTAAAGCTCTCTTATGAAATTCCTGAGTATAACTCTGAACACTTTGACCCTTTAATTGATGTAGTGTTTTCCAACTCATCATTGCTTGCTGCATATAAGCCAAAGGATAAAATTTATTTTTAATGGTAGAAACGAATTCATTCCAAGTTGAAATGATTTGACCATGCTTTTGGAGATCTGCTTCTGTCTTGCCTTCCCACCACATAAGTGCGGTTGCTCCAAGTCAAAGGCTAGCCAGCTGGATCTTCTTCCTTTCTGAATCAACTTTCTATACCCTGCAATATACATCAATTTGCCTTATCCAATTATCAAGATTTTCAGCATTAAGTTCTCCATCATAAATTGGCAAATCAAATTTTACATCTAATTTGATCAAAGAGGCTTTCTTTTTCTTCTTCTTAGAAGAACTAGTTTTATGAGAAGAAGACGATGATGATGACGATGATGGTGATGATGGAGGAGATGGAGGAGGATTTTCTCCTTTTCCTTTATCTTCTTTATCTGGAGGGATACGAAGAAAAGGTTCCTTTGCTCCTTTGTCTTGTTTAGGTGATGAAGTACCTTCACCTTTGCCCTTTTAAAACTCATGATATATGTCTTCCACCATGGCACATATTGTCATGAAACTATCCAAGAATTGGGATTCGAACCCAAGTGGAGTTTCATCTGCCATCCATTTTCGTGAAAAGACCCTTCCAATCTCTGGATTCACCTCAACAAGTTCACCTTCACCTCGTCCAAACCTCAACCTAGTAAGCATTCAAATCTCCACACAAACTTGTCAAACCTTAAAAACCTTAAGTGCTGATACCACTTGATCTGAAATTGAAAAAGGTTTTACAGACTATGTGTGAAGTTGCCTATGTTAGTGCAATGGATCGATAAGATTGAAAATAACATAAACACTTAAAAAATTATAAAAACACAATCAAACACATCAACACAACCAAAATTGATAAAGGAGTTCACCAGACTTCCTAGCTATGTCTCCTGGTCCTTTAGTTTCCAGTGTTGACCTCTTTATTATGTCTTCAAATAGTTGTTACAGGTGTGAGCTCAAAAAAAGAGTCTCAACCATGAAAATGGATCTCAGCGTTGTGTTCAGCTCAAATCCTCGTGTCGAACGAGTATACACTTGACCGTACTTGATCACTCTGTCTTCCAGATCCCCTGGAACGATTCACAACACAACCTCTCTCAACTTTTCTATGTTATGGTGTTTATATAACACGTACAGTTACAAATTGCAATAAACATGGAACAATACATTTATAATAGAAACAAACTATAAAAGAAAGGACTGGCGGGCGCGAGGTGGAACCTGACCATCCAACCTTTCCCTGGCACTCATCTTGAGAATAGACCATCTGACGGCTATTGTGTCCCACTCATCAACTGATCTGAACGTTCCACACCATTGATTTTTCTTGTGGGATCCGATGGCTGTCGCGCGGTCTCATACTCCAACTAGCGCATTTACTAATTCTTCGAAGGCACGTGAGAATGTGGTTTTTGGGAGGCTACGTGTTTAGCGCTGAGTGCAATCATGTGCTCTTGGTCGAAAACTGCTTCCTGCCTTGAAGGCACGCAATAAATCATTTACCGCTCTCCTGTTGGAACTCAAAGAGTTTAGCTTCTTTTTCATAACTTTATCGTGTCCGTTTTCCAGGATAACCTGCCTGCATGTTTTGACGCGATATGCATTGATATCCTTTGATAGGACGATCTCCGCTCTTGATCGTTGATCCCCATCACCTGTGGTATGAACCAATCGTAGACTGCCACATCACCTTCTGCGCTGACGTCATCAAGAACTTGTGACTCTTTCCTAGGTTGCTTTCCTTATCCAAACTTGGATTTGCATGCCGTTTGCACCATTGGCTTCATATTCACGAGCACTGCAACATTATTCCATTTTCACCTGTATTTTAAGACTTTTGATCTGGACGCTATGGTGAATCCATTTTGGATCAAGACAACTCCCATATGTTATTTTATTGTAGCTTTATACTTGCCTAGCCTTATTACTTGTTGTTGCTTGTATCTGCCTCCTTGCCCACTCTTATTACTAGTTGGTTCTATTGAAAATCGTGGAGATGACTGCCATATATTATTTTATTGTAGCTTTATACTTGCTCGGCCTTATTACTTGTTGCTGCTTGTATCTGCCTCCTTGCCTAGCCTTATTACTTGCTTGCCCCTTGCCAATAGCTTGTTCCTTATAATGACTTCCCGCTCTTGAAAGTGGTGTTAGAGTCGAATAAAAAAAAACATTTTGCAAATTCCACAGCACAAAATATAAATAATTTATTTCAAAAATTCTATTTATTTATGCTCTGATTGATTGGTTCAAAAGCTTTGAGTCATTATTTCACAAATGATGATTTCGGTTAAGGTTCTGTCATGTCAGGCTCTACCTATCTTATTTTATAGTATGCTTACCCCTCATGGGAGGAAGCCAAAATACACTTTTTCCCCGACATGAATCTGCAGAAATTTAAGGATGATTACACCCTCAATATCATCCAAATTCGTTGCACCCGGAGTTTTCAAGAATTATATATATATCAACCCCACTGAAACTGAATTATATATATATATCAAGCCCTCTGAAACTAATTGGAGGTCGGACCCTACTATGAAGTGGGGGGTTGGGCCTTGGTCCGCTTTGAAGCTTCCTCTCTTGCACACACCGACTTTTGTGGAACCCGACTACACTATCTACCCGTCAGTCCATTGAACCCGACTTCTATGGATCCAGTAAGATTCATTTGTGATTTTTTTTTATTTATTAATTTGTAAGTTCCTACAATTTGAGCTAAAATTAGAAAAACGTCAAAATGAAAAGTCAGCTTACATTTCTGAAATCCTTATTAGTGCCTATTCTGTCACGCCCCCAATTCTTTTTTCCTTAAATTGGCCGGGTGCGGCGCCGCCTAAGTTACCAACTCTTTCCATAGTTAGATTAAATTTATGAACTACGCCTTCAACAATTCATAATAACCATGAATTAACATTATTAATTTGTGGAATCCATTAATAATACATGAACAACAATAATAGCCCAAAAATATGCAAGAGGAAATCTTCTTTTATTATATATGAAGAAATATTACAATGACTGGAGCGAATGCTCCACCGACATTTATATACAAGGTTGGGCACCGTCCGTGCAAGAGCGCACGGCAGTCTCACCAGAACCTCCAACCGAAAACACAATACACTATACACCAAGTATTATCAACCGGGTGGGCGCACCCATGCATGACCCACACTACACACAATCCCTTTGTCGACGGACGGGCGCACCCATGCACACCCGCGCCCGCTACAACTGAAGACCATGTAAACAACCGGCGGGCAGGCACCTTACTACGCCCTCCACCCGCACTCAACCATGCTGCACGATGTTCCCTTGCCCGACTTGGCGGGCGCATCCACCATAACGTGCTGTGGCTTGAACTGCGCTACCACTCTACCTCATATGCGATGAGAGAGTGCGAAGTGCGATGATGAAATGAGCGCATGTCTCCTCGTGTATATACGCTCCACGCTTGGCGATCTCCCCTTTCGGCCGACCCTCCAAAGGTTAACACTTCCGCCCAACCATCATGTCTTCAAACGTTTTCATCGTCGGCTTCGCCCAACGTTTAATCCATGTCTTGGTCAGCTTCGTGTGTGGCGAGCTGCCCAACTCACCCTATATATGTGTGAGCGCTCTCCTTGCCCACGCGCATTAATATAACTGCGCCTTGCTGTTGGAACGCTCGCACATTTCATGCCTTAGTCATTTTTGTGATGGGAGGGGCGCGCGCGCCCGGGTATGCAACCGCAGGGTGTTACATCCTCCCCCACTGGAAATCATTGTCGCCCTCGACAATCCTGATTGCCTCAGTATCTTTCGTTCATACTTCGCAATCTTCTTCTTCCATCTCCAAAGTGAGTCCTCTGATTCCCAGCTTTCCTCCTCTAGTGCATTCTTCCATCTGACAAGATACTCCCGTTTCATGTGGCAACCAATCCCTGTAGTTCGATAGCTCAAAATCTTCTCCAACTCCAGTCCTGGTTTGTCCACAATCCCGGCTAGTCCTCTCGGCGTTTCAACTCTCTCTGGATGGTCTGAATCAAGTCTACATCTCTTGAGCTGACTGACATGAAAAGCTGGATGCTTCATGTGCATATGGTGCGGAAGCTCCAGCTCATAAGCAACTTCCCCCACTCCCTTCTTCACTCTGAATGGTCCCTCATACTTCCGTGTCAGTTTGCTTGTAGTCCCCTTGGCTAGCCGAAACTGCTCCCCGGTAATCTTGAGAAACACCATATCTCCCACATTGAAGTGCGCCTCCCGTCTTCCACGATCAGCATACTTTTTCATCCTCCTTACAGCATCGTGTGAGTGTAACCATGCTAACTCCAAGGTCTCCTCCCAAGCCTTCATGAACTTCTTTGCATGAGGACTCCTCAAGAAGCCTCCCGTCACTACAATATGCGGTGCAACCAGCATCTGTCCATTCACCAACTCAAATGGACTATACCCCGTCGCAGAACTCTTTTGAATATTGTAGCTAAACTGAGCAATATCCAAGATTTCAGGCCAATTCTTTTGATCAGCCGTCACATAATGTCGCAAGTAGTCCTCCAGCAATGCGTTGATCCTCTCGATCTGCCCATCTATCTACGGATGGTAACTTGAACTCATCAAGAACTCTGTCTCGACTAAATTGAACAATGTGGTCCAAAATCTGCCTGTAAAATGCGGATCTCTATCCGACACAATGCTCAATGGAATCCCCCAATACTTCACTATGTTCTTAAAGAACAACTCCGCAGTCCGCTCGGCTCCACAAGGCATCTTTGTAGGAACAAAGACAGCATACTTGGAAAAACGATCAACCACGACCATAATCCCATTATACCCCTGAACCTGTGGCAACTGAGTGATGAAGTCCATCGAGACACTCAGCCATGGCCTCTCAAGAATCGGTAAAGGCTGCAACAGTCCTCCTTGCCTATGAGTATCCGATTTGTCCTACTCACAAATGATGCACGTATGTACATACTCCTCTACATCCTCCTGCATCTTCTCCCAAAAGAATCCTCTCTCCAACAATGCCAAAGAACGACGCATCCCTGGGTGGCCAGCCCATGGCGAGTCGTGGCACTCCTTCAAAAGGTGCCTCCTGAGTCCAGATGACTTTGGAACATAGAGTCGGTTTCCAAAGAACAAGAACCCGTCTCGTAGAAAGAACCTTCGGGTCTTCCCCTCCTTTATCCGCTTCACTATATTCTGTACCAAAGTATCGTTTCAACACTTTCCTTGATCTTATTCTCCATCTCTTCTGACATCTGAACTCGACTCCTACTCCTAGCTGCTCGGTCTTCTACCTCCAATTCTGCAAGTTGTCCCTTCCTGCTAAGGGCATCTGCTACCGCATTGTTCCTTCCCGGTCTATACTCGATAGTCATGTCAAATTTTGCCAAGAAGTCCTGCCAACGAGCTTGCTTCACAGAAAGCTTTGGTTGTGATGCAAAATAACTTGCTGCAACGTTGTCAGTCTTGACAACAAATGGCTTCCCAATCAGGTAATGTCTCCACACATGAAGACAATGAATGATCGCAGTCATCTCCTTCTCATGGACCGGATACCTTCATTCTATATCTTGTAACTTCCGACTCTCGTACGCCACCAGATGCCCATCCTGCATAAGAACCCCTCCTATGGAAAAATTTGAAGCATTTGTGTGTACCTCAAACGGTCTCTCGAAGTCAGGCAACTTCAGTATCGGTGCTGCAACCATCCTCTTCTTCAAGTCATCAAATGCCTATTGACATTTATCCGTCCAGCTCCACCTCTTGTCTTTCTTCAATAAGTATGTCAGTGCTGATGTCACCTTGGAGTACCCCTCTACAAACTTCTGTTGGTAGTTGGTCATGCCCAAAAACACCCTCATCTCATGGACATTCTTCGGTTCAACCCAGTCCTCGATCACCTTCACTCTTGTTGGCTCCATCCGTATGTACCCTTGACCAACAATATGCCCAAGGAATGGAATCTCGGTCTGAGCGAACAAACACTTAGACTTCTTCAAGAACAACTGATTTGTCCTCAGTGCCTTGAACACCATCGCCAAGTGCTTCTTATGATCCTCCATGTTGTCACTGAACACCACTATATCGTCCAAGTATACTACTACGAACGAATCCAAGTATGGTCATAGGACATCATTCATCAAAGTGCAAAATGTAGCAGGAGCATTGCACAACCTGAATGGCATAACAAGGAACTCAAAGCTACCATACCTTGTTACTACCGCGGTCTTCTTCTCGTCTCCTTCAGCTATCCGCACCTGATAATATCCATGCCTCAAGTCCAGCTTGGAAAACACTCGGGCTTTCGCAAGCTTGTCAAAGCAATCAGCAGCCAATGGCAAAGGATACCTGTTCCTTACCGTCTGCTTGTCCAATGCACAGTAATCACAACACATCCGTAGCTCATTCGAATCCTTCTTCTGCTGGAACAATACCGGAGCTCCATAACCCATCTACTATCACAATTTAATTCAAAAAGTTCCACTATGACGATTTTCATTTCTTTTAATCATTTTTTGACATATTATAAATTTTGAATACGTGGAACTGTAAATCTGAATATTGAGAATGAATAAAAAAAATGCACACCTATTTTCGATTTTTAAAAGTGTTAAATCTATTTTCCAATAAAAATACAGAACAATGCAATTCCAATTTTTTCTAACTCAATTCCAATAAAATTGTAAAAGAAATCCCAAACTCTTGAACATTTAAACTTGTCCTTTTTCCTTTGAAGGTAGCATGGAGTTCAACAAGTATGAATTTTATTATTTTTTGGTTATTAATTTAGTGAAATAAATTTTCAAAAAACTTTAATGGGTTGTTATTTCAAATGTATTTTAAATTTTGAATAAATTTGATTTAAAATATAGTCCAAAAAATTTTAAAATAAAAAATAATCTAATTAAGAGCTTGAAATTAATACAATGAATATAGTTTTTAGGAGAAACTTCTATTTATCAAATAATAAATTTTATTTTATTTTATTATTTTAAATTTAAATTAATTTATATTCAATTAATTTTTAAAATTTAATTACTTAACTAAAATAAAATATTAATCTTTAAAGTAAAATTCTGAAAAAATAATTATTATTTATATATATAACTCTAACATAGTTCCTAACATAACTATATAATTATATATATTTAACTATTATAACTATAACATCACTATATATATTGTTTATAAAATAATATAGCTCTATAACTATTTAACATAACACAAAGTTAATTAACTTAATATAACATAATATAATTCTATAACTATTTAACATAATATAAAGTTACATAACATAAAATTATTTAACATAATATATATATACACATAGCATGTAACATAACTATAACTATTATTCATATATATATATATAACATAACATAATTCTATAACTAATTTATATATATACACACACACACACACACAAGTTTCAACAATGTATCTATGATAGATACATTAAATTCATCATGAAAGGTACATTGAAAGTGAAAAGAAACATTTTGATTATTTTCTAATTTGTACTATATTGTTTCATTATGTAGTGGGTTGTACAAGAAACATTGTTTTTATGTGCTTGCACCTAGTACTTATTATGTGTCAAAGTCAGAATTATAAGAACTTAAAATTTATTGGAGTAATTGTTTGGCATGAAATTTTATTAGTTTTGCAAATAAGTTTATTTCAAATTTTTAGATATATATTACATATTTATGCCTTATGAATACAATGCATTATTTAGAAATGGGAAAAAGTGTGAAGGTAGATTTGATCACTTCTTTCTAATTGTGTTTACATGGAACTCAATACTTTGGTTGATAAATTATCAAAACATGAACTCTAAAATTTAGGACTTTTGGTTAGATTATTTTACTTAGAGTTTAGAAATGGTTTTCTTATCAACATTCTTTCTAAGTGAACATTTTTTTCTTGGATTATTTTATATGTATTATATGTAATAATTTAGTCAACATTTTTTTCTTAGATTAGTTTATATGTATTATATGTATCATATGTAATATGCAAAGACATCTCTTATACACCCCCAATTACATGCCATTAGAGTGTGGGGGCATCTACTCTACATGGTCGGGCTCGTGGTAGATCATGTAGCTCATTGAGAGTGTATGTTCCGCTTATATATCTTCCCTCTGACACTAGTCAGAGTGTCAGAGACAATGCTTTTGTCTTTGTTGATGAACATGCTACTAATAGTAGACCTTCTTCACCTCTTTAAGGTACACCTCTTGCATTTTTAAATCCTCTTTAAACTCTATGTATTTATGTCTTAAAATTGTCTTTAATTTTTAAATCGTCTTCAATTAATGTGTTTGGATTTAATGTATATATTATTATGCTTCTAATTTGTTAAATATATATGTTAAATTATGTTTATGATTTGAAGACCCTTAGTAGGGAGAAATTGAGGATCACAGTGCAATGTCAATCCCTCTGTGCGACGGTGCTACATGTAGTATCACATTGGAGGATGTTACGACCTAGCATGTGGATCACATGAGAGCCACATAAAATCCTTGCTAGTTCACCTACTAGGTGTATCTTGTCTTTGATGCTAGACAACATCAATAGGTTAATCGAGACATATCGGAGGTCAGGTCCATAGATCCACCTCCTACATTCCATACAAAGGATTAGGAGGCATGAGGTTAGAGGCCCATATACTTGGGAGGTGGTGAAAGAGGCCACCAAGAACACTGATGTTTGTGGGGAGTTGTTTGACATCCCTCAGGATCGCCCTGCTAGACATAAATTTTCGATTCCACTTAAAATTTTTAATAATGTTGATGCAACCCCTTTTATGTATGATCAATCCATTGGAGCTTAGGGTGAGTTCCCTCACCATGACCAAGTCTCACATTATTTTTACAAGAACATATATGCAAATTTTGTAGAAATTCCTTGTAGATTCAAACTGCTAATTGTAATATCCTAAAACAATAGACTTGAATATACTCTACTCATCAGTGGCAATAATTAAATGATCGTGAAATAACGAAGCATACAAGAGAAAGAATTCAATGAACACATTACAAAATGATTTACTAGGGAAAGCCACAACTAAAAACCCTTCCTATTTGTATATTGCATTAGTCAGAAAATATGAGAAGATTATGATGTTTTTCTTAAACTCGAGCAACCTCTGCAATATCTCTATTTGTCTCATATCTTCTTAGAAAATCCTAGGCCAATAATTAACCAATTTCTTTCTTTTCCAAGTCCCTATTTCCTTGCATTGTTTCCTTTGGAATTAGCCCCCTATCAATTAGGGAAATTCCTCAAAGAATTGCGCAATCCATCATAGGCCTTCCTCTGACTACATGCACCACCTGTACAATTCAGATGATTATACAACTAATAGTACATTGTCCTTGAACTCCAGTACAATTGGGTAACTCTCATCTCTAACATGCATGAGTTAATTATGAGTGAATCATTAGTTAGCTGGTTGATCATTGTAGGAAGAACCCCACTCCTAGACCTCCCACTAGTTCCTCCAACAGTTGGAACTAATTTAACTGAGTTTAACTCAGTTGAACTGAATTAATTAATTACAACTCAAAATAAACTCAACTAGTGATCCTATGATGTAGGAGACACTCTACATGACTCAAGTTAGACCCTCAACTCGAATTAAATGAGACAACTAATTCAAATTAACTTGGTTAACTAATACAAGGTATCATGAGATGTAGAATTACAATTTTATTCCAATTTAATTCAAGGACAAAATTAAATTAGGAGTTTCTTGTGGCATTTTCAACACTCCCTCCCAAAAAGAAAGGGATTATCTGCTACCTCGACCTTGCCTTTATGAAACTCAAATTTTCATCTTGACAATGTCGTTATCAAAATATCTGCATCATGTTCTTTTGTAGGAATGTACTCCAACAACATCATTATTCTCTGCACACAATCTCGTAAATGGTGATAACAAATGTTGATATGATTGGATCGACCATGAAAAAATGGATTCTTAGAGAGTTTGATACAACTCTAATTGTTACAGTAAATCATTGTATGATCCATCTTCTAACCAAATAACCCAACAAGGATCTTCCTCATCTAGATAGTCTCACAAGTTGCTTGACTAGCATCCATGTACTCTACTTCTATCAAACTGAGTGCAAATGATATTTTTTTCCTGCTATACTAAGAAATTGTTGCTGATCCAATATTGAAGATTCCCCTTGATGTGTGCTTCCTATCGGATGGACTCCTTGCCCAATCTGCATCTGTGAAGCCTTGAAGCTTCACTCCCGCTATCTGTATGTACCAAAGACCAAATTGAGTGGTGCCTCTGAGGTATGACTACACATGTTCAGATGCCTTACAATAGAGTTTGGTTGGCTTAAACATTGCTTGAATAAGTTGGTTAACTACAAAAAATATGTTCAGTCGTGTGTTCACCAAATAATAAGTGAACCCACAAGCTTCTTGTAAATAATAGCCTCCATTACTTCACCTGGAGTAGCATCTTCCTTCCTCCAATTCCCTCTTAGAGGAATCTCCATGGGTTTGTTTCTCTCCATCTGGAACTTCTTCAATATCTTGTTGGCATACTTGCCCTAAGATACAAATAGTTCCTCATTTCCTTTCCATACTTCCATACCAAGGAAACAATGCATGTGCCCTAGGTCCTTCATCTTTGATTATTTTGCAAGATTCTCTTTGCAAGATTTTACCATATTATCATCACATGTTAGAATCAAATCATCGACATATAATACTATAATCAACAATTACCTTCAACCACAATATGGTAAAGGTTTGCATCTGTGTCACTTTTGGTGAAGCCCAACTTGGTGAAATAATTATCAATCCTAATGTACCAAGCACAGGGTTCTTGTTTTAATCCATACAACACTCGTTTGAGTTTGCACACATGCAAATCTCTCTTGAATGTCTCAAATCCTTCTTGCTGCTCAATGTACACCTCTTCCTCAATCACACCATTGAGGAATGTTGTCTTCACATCCATCTAATGTATCTTCCATCCCATCTACTCTTGCTAGAATGGATCTGATTGGGGAGCATGGGGGATTCACTAGGGGAGCAATACCATACCACGTGCACTCATATTGGGGGATATATATTGAGGAGAAAATGACATAATATATTGAGCATGTAATAGGGGGCAAAGGGTTTTTATATTGGCAAGTATAAAAAATGGAGCTCAAAGTCAATGAAAAAATATAAAGGGGTATAAAAAATGTTAATGAAAAAATCAATACTTACAATATCTATTGAAATTAGGGGTTTTTTAAATTGGGAAGGTGTATTGGGTTCATATTTGTAGGGGGTTAAATAATGTGACCTTTAGAGGTATTTTCGAATATGTAGTCAAATTAAGGGTATTGTTTAGTATACCATGAATGCACGTGCTATGTCTGAGGTTTATTTAGTGATGCCCCCGTGTTGGAGAGTACCTTGCTACTAGAGCAAAGGTCTCCTCGTAATCAATTCTCCCCACCTGAGAGAACCCTTTGGCCACAATCTAGCCTTATGTTTCTCCACACTCCCATATGTTGCTTGCTTTACCTTGTAAAGCCATTGGGAACTCACCACTAACTTGTCTGCTAGTCTTGGGACGACTTCCCAAACATTATTTCTGATAATGGAGTCATACTCCTCAACCATGGCATCAACCCATACTGGTTTTTGCACTACTTCCTCGAATTGTGATGGCTCAATCTATACACTCTCGCTCATTAGAGCCATGTAGCTAGTGTACCAATCTGGTGACCTCCTCTACCCATGTTGTGATGTGGGTGCTCCCACCTTCTCACTAGCATCATGCATCAATCTTTCAACCTCTCTAGTGCACTTCCTTCCGTCTTTGGAAGTCTCTGCATGAGTGGGTTCTTCCACTCTCTAGTCCTCTTCATGTGGTTGCTCCACATCATGCTAAGGTTTTTATTTTGGAGCTAAAAGATCCTCTTCTCCATGCAACTGAAGATCCCTCTCAAGGGAACATATCATGGCTTTCTCTTCATCGAACTTCACATCTCTACAAACCACTATCAGCCTGTGAGATGGCAGGTACACCCGATAGTTGTGGGGTGTACCAGTGTACCTCACAAATATGCCCAACTCAACTGTTGGTTCTAGATTTTTCCTTGCATCCTTCGTAGCATGATAGTAAACTAATGAACCAAAGATCCTGAAGTGTGCCACATATGGCTTCTTACCTGAAAAAACTTGTTCTGGTGTACTCATCCTAATAATCTGATGAGGACTCCTGTTCTACACATATACAACTATGTTGCATGCTTCAATGCATAAGTGCAATGGTAGGCCCTGATCATGTAACATCGCTTGTGAAACTACCATAATACTTTTGTTCTTACTTTCAGCCTCCCCAACATGCTGTGGGTTATGGGGTGTTATTAACTCTCATCAAATGCCTTCTGATGCACAGAATTTATTGAATTCATTCAACACATATTCTCCACCATTATCACTTCTAAGTGCTTTAACTTTCTTGCCAATGTCTTTCTCAACAAGTGCTTTAAATTCACAAAATTTAGTGAATGTCTGATCTTTCTTTTGCATAAATAAAATCCAACATTTATGTGAGAAATCATCTTCAAATATTACATAATACATGTGCTTGGGTGTGGAGGTTGTCGAGAACGACCCACATACATCTGAGTGAAATCTTTCAAGGATCTCTTGTGCCTAACTGTCCTTATCATGAAAGGTGGCTTTGGTGTATTTCCCTAATGTACACCCTATGCATGTGTCTCTCTTCTCTAGTGTACCCTTGGGAAGTCTTGTAGAAATTTTTTGTATGATATTCAAAGCTCCATGGTGCAAGTGACCTAATATTCTATGCCACAGCTCACCGACATCTCAGCTTTGAACCTTCTCTGCTTTTTTGCTCAAGGGAACTTAATATTCTATGTCCAATTTGTAGAGGTTCTTCACTCAAACCCCGATCCACTTCAATTGTCCCGAGTCTATGTGACGATGGAAAGCCTTTCCTTTGCTACATATCACATCATATCCATGGTCCTCCAACATGGCAATGGAAACCAAATTCTTCTTCAAACCTGGAACATACATGAAATATTTTAATGTGAGAGGAGAACCATACTCCCTTGAAAGGTAAAAGTACCGGTGCTGGTCGCACTATAACTTCCATCATCTTCCATTTCGATGTGCATCTGGAGGTCCTTATCCTCCAAGTCACTGAAAAATTCTTTGTTTTTGGTCATATGGAATGAGGCTCCACTATCCAGATACCACACACTACCCATCGCTGATGTAACCATGCAAGTGATGAGGGTGAAATACAACTCGAATTGTGAAGCAAGAGCTTCACTTGTTGCTCCTCCTGTGGGCTTCTTACCAACCTTCTTGTGGACAGCTCACGGCATAGTTTTTGAGCTCATGACAGTGAAAACATTTAATCTTCGACAAGTCCTTCTTGCCGCCTTGACTAGAATATGATTTCGAATGGGATGACTTCCCTTTCCATTTCTTCACCTTTCTATATAAGACATAATTCTCCTCCTCATCATTCTTGGATGAGGATCCATCTCTGATGTTCCACCAAATCTCTTCTTGCACCAAGTCAGACCATAAATGCTCCCACTTTGGTACCTTCTCCCTCCCATTTATTGATTCCTAGTAGATGTACCAGCTCTTTGGAAGGCTTAGAAGTGCTAGGTTGACCAAATAATCTTCAAAAATTATATCACTGACACTTCCAAGCTCATCACAACATTTGCTAAACTTGGTCAAGTACTTTGGTATTGTGTCGCCCTTCTCCATCTTGATTTTTTTGAACTTTTCCTTCAGCGCCAGCTTCCTGTGGTCACTGCTATTTTGAAACAGTTCTATCAAGGCCTTCCACATTGCATATGAAGTCTCCTTATCATGGAGGTTCAAGACAATATGATATCAAACTCCTTCTAGGATAATCCTTCTCACCTTTGCAACAGATTTTCTTCACTATGCCAGAGCTCAAGCATCATCTGTTGGAGGGTTAGGAATATATTTGTCTATGAATTCCTTAAGTCTATTGTCTTCCAAAGTTGCCTCCATCTTGGTTTTCTAAGCAATATAAATTAAACTACCCTCAAGGGCATATTCGAGTGTCAAACTGTAGAACAACATCCTGATGACTCAGAAGTATGATACTGAAAATTTTAATTTACCTGCAAAAGACAAACTCATATTCTCCTCTTCTATAGTTATTTCAACTCCGATACTATTGTCGAAATTCCTTGTAGATTCAAACTGCTAATTGTAATATGCTGAAACAATAGACTTGAATCTAATCTACACATCATCGAAATAATTAAATGATCATGAAATCATGAAGCATACAAGAGAAAGAAATCAATCAACACATTACACAATGATTTCCTAGGGAAAGCCATAGCTAAAATTCCCTATTATCTGTATATTGCATTAGTCAGAAAATATGAAAAGATTACAATGCTTTTCTCAAGCCTGAGCTACCTATGCACTATATCTATCTGTCTCACAACTTCCTAGAGAAGCCTGAACCAATACTTAACCAATTTCTCGCTTTCCCAAGTCCCTATTTCCTTGCATTGTTTCCATGGGAATTAGCCCCTATTAATAGGGAAATTCCTCAAAGGAATTGCACAATCCATCATAGGCCTTCCTCTGACTACATGAACCACCTGTACAATTCAGATGATTATACAACTAATATTACATTGTCCTAGAACTCAGATCCCAACTGAGTAACTCTCAGATCTGACATGCATGAGTTAATTATGAGTGAATCATCAGTTAACTCGTTGATCACTATAGGAAACACCCCACTCCTAGACCTCACACTAGTTCCTCCAACAAATGGAACCAGTTTAACTGACTTTAAATTAGTTAAACTAAATTAATTAATTACAACTAAAAATAAACTCAACCAGAGCTCCTATAATGTAGGAGACACTCTACATGACTCAAGCTAGACCTTCAAACCAAATTAACTAAGCCAACTAAATCAAATTAACTTAGTTAAATAATACTAGTTGTCATGAGATGTGGAATTACAATTTTATTCCTAATTTAATTCAAGGATAAAATTAAATTAGGATGTTCTTGTTGCATTTTAAACAAAGTTTGTGTTACATATGAGGTTGGATTACACTAATACTAGATCTCATTATTATGGAACCAACTTGGGATGTACCTATGATTGTGACGGGGCTCATAGAGACTCTGGGAACGTACCACCACCTTCGAGATTGTTGCTATTACTATCTCAAAGTGTGGTATTGCCGACAAAGATAGAGGAGCTATCACAACTTGGTGCTAAGGCTAGGGATACCATTGCAGATAACATTGGTCAGTGCAGATGTTGCATTGCATGGATATATTAACAAAGCACCACCCTTTTTGAATGACCTGCCAGTTACTTTTTATGATGATTCATTTCTTGTGAGTTTACCTATTGACCAACTTTTTTCATATGCATGTATATGTTGTGATGCCATCCGTGACACTTGGAGAGTGCATGGCCCGCGTGACACAATCTAGGTACATATATATATAAGACTTTTCTATTATTTTCAAATTATGCATAATGAATTATATTAATTTAGGTTGTATTAGATTTCATTTATATTAATAAGTTTATCATAACATGTAGACACATCCTAGCTACATGGGTGAGCGTATGAGGTCATCTGAGGAGGTAGTTGATCAGCTAGTCCATCCTCCACTAGTGCATGTTTCCATGGATTCTTCTCCACCTACACCTCATAACACTCATAAAATTTCTATAATTTTATATTTAATGTTATCAAATTTTCTAAATTTACTTAGCTATCCAAGTATTTCAACAATTCCTTATGATTGAAATAAGTTTTATACAATTTTAAAAGATGTGGAGATGAAAAAGCTACAAATAAGTTTTAATCAATTTTATTTCATTTGAGGTTATCTACAAGAGATTAGTCATAACATTATATATATATATATATATTCCTTGTAGATTCAAGCTGATTATGTAATATGATAAAACAAAAGACTTGCATCTACTCTGCTCATCAATGTAAACAATTAATCGATTGGGAAATCACAACATAAACATGAGACAAGATTCAATCGCATATGCTCATATATTTATCTAAGGGGAAAGAAACTGCTCAAAACCCCGAGCCTATCTATATTGTATTAGTCAGAAAATATAGAATAAATACAATGTTTTTTCCAAATTGAACAATCTCTGCACAAGTATATTCTATCTCATTGCCTCATAAACTAACTTTGGCCAATACTTAGCCAATTATACTTCCTGCCAAGCTCCTATTTCCTTGTGTTGTTTCCTTGGTAATTAGCCCCATATTAATTAGGGAAATTCCCAATTAGAATTGCACAATCCATATAGGTCCTTCTCTAACTACATGCACCACCTATACATCTCAGAAAATTATACAATTTGATAGTACATTGCCTTTGAAGTCCAATCTCAACTGGGTAACTCGAATTTCATGCATGCATGAGTTCACTATGGCTGATTTGTTAGTTAACTATTTGAACAATGAAGTTTCACCCCATTGCTACACCTCCTACTAGTTCCTCCAATAGTTGGAACTATTTTAATTGACTTTAACTCAATTTAACTGAATTAAATTATTACAACTCAAATTAAACTCAACCTAGGCTCCTAAAATTTAGGAACCACTCTACATGACTGAAGGTATGTCCTCAACTTGAATTAACTGAGGCAACTAAGTGAAATTAACTTAGTTAACTCATTCTTGTTGTCTTATGATGTGGAATTACAATTTTCTCCTAATTTAATTCAAGGGAAAATTAAACTAGGATTTTCTTGTTTCCATTTCCAACACTTCCACTCAACAAGTAAGGGATTACCAAATACCCTAATCCCGTCTCTATGGAATTCTAATTTTTCTCTTGACAATGCCTTTGTCAAAATATTTGCATCATGTTCCTTTGTAGGAATGTATTCCAACAACATGATCCGCCTCTGCACACAATCTCATAGATGGTGATACCAAATGCCAATATGTTTCGATCGATCATGAAAAAATGGATTTTCAAAGAGTTTGATACAATGATGATTTTCACAGTAAATCATAATGGGATCCATCATCTGAACAAATAACCCAACAAGAATCTTCCTCATCTAGATAACTTCATAAGTTTCTTGACTAGTAGCCATGTACTCTGCTTCTACTGACTGAGTGCAACTGATCTCTGCTTCCTACTATACCAAGAAACTGTTGCTGACCCAATACTGAAGACTCCTCCTGAAGTGTTCTTCTGATCTGATGGACTACCTATCTAATATTCATCTGTGAAGCCTTAAAGATTCACTCCCTTCGTCTATCTGTACCAAAGACCATACTAAGTAGTGCCTTTGACATATATCAACACATGTTTGGATGCCTTGCAATATATTTTAGTTGGATTAACCATTTCTTGACTAAGATGATTAATTGCATAACACATGTTTAGTCGTCTATTCACCAAATACATAAGTGAACCCATATGCTGCCTGTAAATAATGGCCTCCACCTCCTCACGTGAAGTGACATCTTCCTTCCTCCAACTTCCTACTAGAGGAGTGTCCATGGGTTTGCTACTCTTCATGCAAAACTTCTTTAGTATCTCATTGGCATACTTTCCGTGAGATAAAAACAATTCCCCATCTCCTTTCCACACTTCCAAACTAAGGAAATAATGCATGAGTCCCATGTCCTTCATCTCGAATTCTCTTGCAAGATCCTGTTTGCAAGACTTGATAAACTTCTCATCACCGTTTAAAATTAAATCATCGACATATAATACTATAATCAATAATTTACCTTCAACAATAATATGGTAAAGTTTTAGATTTGCTTCAACCAATGTGGTGAAATTCCTTCTGATCCTAGTGTACCAAGCATAGGGTGCTTGTTTCAATCTATACAATGATCACTTGAGTTTGCACACATGCAAATATCTATCGAAGGTCTCAAATCCTTTCAGATGCTCAATGTATATCTCCTCCTCACTCACTCCATTGAGGAATGTTGTCTTCACATCCATCTAGTGGATCTTCCACCCCATCCACGATGTAAGAGATATAATTGATCTAATTGAACAATACCTTACAACTGGAGCAAACGTCTCCTCATAGTCAATTGCCTCCACCTAGGAGAACCCCTTGGCTACAAATCTGGCCTTGTGTTTTTGAGTGATTTTGTTTGCTGCTTATTTCACCTTTTAGATCCACCTTAAACTTACCACTAAATTGTTCTCTAGTCTTGATAAAACTTCCCAAACACTGTTTATGACTATGGAATTATATTTCTCTACCATGGCATAAACCCATACAGGATTCTGCACTGCTTCCTTGAATGAGCATGGTTTTATGATTAGGTGCTCAAAATTATGATCAAAAATCAAAGTTGTCAGAATGGTGTGGAACCAGAATGACTGTGTAGTGCTCTTCATCCTGAATTCAGCGCAACTCATTTTGCGTGAAATAGACACTGCATGTCTTCAAAAACATGTTTTGTTAAGTTTGGCAAATAGGTAAATTTTTTGAAAAAAAGGGGATAGTGCAGTCAGTAGTCTGTACTGCTGACTATGATGCCCAGTTGGTGCTGACTATGTAGCTGAGGTGGCATCGTAATCTCATTAGCGAATGGTTGAGTGCCATATGGAACGTTCGTACATGAATGAGTTGGCAGGATGCTATTGGTTGAAGGTTATACAGGTGAAGCAATGAGAGGGTGACACGTGGAAACCCTAGAGGCCACCATGTGCCCTCTCAGAGGTCGAATAAAATTTTATGTGGGGAGGCCAGGGTCAAACCTACGACCTCACCCACAACAACACCAAGCTTTACCGCCATGCCTGCAGGTTGGTTCTTAACTAATAAATTGCAGGTGGGTCAATGTTAAAGAATCAACCCCAGAACAAGTCAAGGTTGTGATGCGATGATTAGAATCACACATCGCAGAAGGGAGGTGTTACGAAATTGGCATTGACAAGATCAGGTTGCGATTGCTGTATCACAATCGTATGTTGCACAGAGTAAAGGCTCGTTACATGTATTACCCTGGCTTTACCGATTGTGATATATTCCAAATGCGATATAAGTTATACTATAGTTGATGGTCCATCAAGTTCATTGCTTATCGCAATCGCACATCTCCCACACTATGTTCACAACCCATAAGACTCGTCGGTTCCCTCCAATTGTGATTTTTGATGGGGATGTCGGTGTTGATAGTTTATGATTGGAGCTGTCGCCTTAACCGCAGGACCTAACCACCTTTCATATGACCACTTGGCCTTAAATGTGAGATAGATGGGTTCATTGGCGGGACCACCAATTTTGGTGGAACTACGAGAATTAACTCTAGATAATGAATTTAACTAGTAGTTAGCCAAATTTGGAGGAGGAAATTATGGAAAGACTAGCAAAAGTCATAATTAAGGCAATTTTCTACCAAATGAGGAGCAAAAAGAGGGCGGGGTACCATTTTTGAGTATTCTGGGCTCATTGGCGCAGGTTTAAGAGGCATTTGAGCATTGTAAACAAATACTTTTACATTTTTGAGCATAATAGAGAGGCCTAAGCCATTGGAAGCTGGACCAAGGAGATGTAGCCCAGGAGGGGTGAACTCCTTTATCATTTTCCTGTTGTAATGTGTTTTTGATGATGTTTTCTACATGTTTATGTTGTTTTTTGGTGTCTTATTTATGTTAAATTACTCATAAAATTAACATAAAAACTCATCATTTCACTTGCAAAAATTCATAAATCCTTAAGCACAATGAAAACATTTTGTTTCTAATATGAGGAGGATCTTAGCACAACAATCTAATATTCTAAATTAGATCATTTTGGTATCAGAGCACTAGGTTTGTTTTTTGAAAGAAGGATTTAACTGTTTGCAATTTTATGTCATTCTTATAATGTTAAAACTCAAAGGAGGAGAAGGGAAGTTGGTTGGAAGCCCTGAAGTTGGGTCAAGGGGAAGTAGAGCAAGGTTGCCACAATCTCCAACACTAGTTCAACCTCGATTTGTAGTTGAGACTCTAGATATCATGTCTCATGAAGGAGAATATACAAACATGACAGAAGATGAAAAGAACTTCAGAAAGCCTTTCTTTGATATGACAGAGATGGTGAAGGTCCTCTATCAAGAGAGGAATATCAGGTTGCAAGGGGAAAGTTCGAAACCTCCCAAAGGAGAAGGATATTCAGGAGGAGGTGATGGAAAAGGAGGTAATGGAAATTGAGACAAACCTCCAGCCTCCGCACCATATTCTTCGTCTTCTTCCTCACACGTATCTTCAACCTCTTCCACTACCACAACCCTTATTCATAATCATATCATACTTCAAAAGGAACTGGTAAATCACTTTTTTTTTTTAAAATTGATGTTCCATGTATAATAGTGAAGTGAATGCAGATAAGCTTAATAATTGGATTTGTCAGTTGGAGGTCTATTGCAAGATTCAAACTGTCAAGAGGACGACATAAAGATTCAGTTATCTTCCTTGATAATGGAGGGTACAACACTGGTATAGTGGGAATCAAAGACCCAAGAGGGGATTAGAAAACATGGTAAGATCTCAATTTCTTGGAATGATTTCACTACTGCAATCAAAAGACAATTCTACCCTCTAGCTTATATGCAGAAATCCATCATGAATTGGCAGAACTTAATACAACTTAAAGTTCAAAATGTGCAAGATTACACCCAAGAATTCAGAAAAAGGTCTGTGATGTTAGGTGTAGATTTGCAATCATAGGACACATTGCTGAAGTACAAAGGGGGTTTAGATAGTTACCTTAGGCATACTATCTTAATGTTTAATCCCAATAATCTAGATGATGTGTGTGTGCAAGCCACTCATCTTGAGACAAGAGGGAAAAACATCTGAGAAGAAGGTAGTAAAAATCCATTTAAGAGTAAACGAAAGGAAAAGGATTTCAAAGGGAAGGAAAAGAAAAATTCATCTAAAAAAAAAGATCGAGAGGAAGTTACATGCAAACATTGTTCTAGAGAGGGTCACGATGAAGCTCATTGTTGGAAGCTTCATCTCGAAATGATACCAAAGAGAAACAACAACAAGGGAAAAAAAAGGACAATTGCAACCACTCACCAGGGTTTGGGATCCTATTCAGGCGATGAAACTAAAATCACAACCATGGGGTTAAAAGGAAAATAATCCATTGCTAGCACTAGTTCTTCAAACTCACAAAATGAAACTCCCAATGAAAATAGGATAATAGACCTTTTTCACATAAGGGTGATCTCAAAACACAACAAGATTGATACGCTTTTCGATAGTGGCTCTCAAGCCAATCTTATGTCTGAAAACATTGTCAAAAGTTTAAACTTGCAAACCATTCCACATCATAAACCATATCCACTTGCATGGGTATGTGACAATGCGAAATTGCAGGTTACTAGAAAGTGTAAACTGAAATTTTCCATCACTGCAAAATTCATAGATGAAGTGGAGCTTGATGTTATGTCGTTAGATATTTGTGGCATTGTTTTGGGCAGCCCGTATATTTATGACAGAAAATATATCTTCCATAGACATCAAAACAAATATCATTTATTCGAAGATAGAGTAGAATATATTATGAGAGCTCATAGCAAGCAAATAAATATTTTGCCTATTAATGCAGGGCAGATGAAAAGACTAGTGAATTCGAGAAAGAATTTTTTGCTTCTAATGATCAAACCCAAGAATGATGTTGATAATGAAGCTTTTAAAGGTTTTTATTCAAATTTGAAATCTGAATTGGTTGACATAGTTAACCAACATGATGAGATGTTTCAGGAACCAAAGCATTACCTCCTAAGAGAGGAATCCAACATGAAATACAATTGCAGCAAGATTGTCCTCTTCCTAACATTGGCATGGACAGGATGTCAGTGATGGAAAGCACATAAATTCAAAAGAAAAATCAAGAGTTGTTGAATAAAGGGATCATTAGACCATCTTCCTTATCATTTGGTTCACCTATTGTTTTGGTGCCAAATAAGAATGGAACCTTTCGTGCATTGAAAAAAATTATGGTAAAGAACCATTACCCACTGCCTATAATAGATGATTTACTTGATCAATTGAAATATGCAAAGTATTCTACTAAGCTGAACTTAAGAAGTGGCTACCATCAAATTAGAATAGCCAAAGAAGACATTTGGAAGACATCATTCAAAACAAAAACAAGGTTTCTTTGAATTGTTATTTATTTCGTTTGTTTTATGTAATGCTCCCGCTACATTCATGCGTGTCATGAATGATGTGTTGAGGCCATTTCTTGATGATTTTTTCATAGTCTACTTAGGTGACATCTTAATTTTCAGTAAATCACATGATGAACATGTCATGCATGCAATAAAAGTACTTGATGTATTGAAAAAAGAACAATTGTATCTTAAGAAGTCAAAGTGTGAGTTTGGAAAAACTTCTTTAGTTTTAGTTTACTTGGGTCATATTGTTGGAGGATGTGAGTTGAAAATAGATCCCTCCAAGGTTTATGTCATTGTGAATTGGCCAAGGCCCAAGATAGTTATTGAGGCAAGATTACATTTGGGAGAAGCCCAACATTGGAGGAAACTCATTGCAAATGTTTCTCTTATAGCCGCTCTTTTGCATGTGCTGAGAAGTGTGAAAAAGGTTTTTCAGTGGGGAGGAAAACATAAAAAGGCCTTTGATGCATTGAAGGAAAAGATCAGTACAACTTCAGTACTTGCACTTCCAGACATGAGACAGTCATTTGAGATTCAAACTAATGCTAGTGCCTATGCCATGGGTGAAGTCCTCATGAAACATGGTAAGCCTATCTGTTTTCATTCAAAAAATTTTAGTGGTGCAATGATTAACTATCCTACACATGACAAGGAATTGTATGCATTAGTGAAAAGTGTGAAAAAATGGAAACACTACTTGATGGGTAAGGAAACAATCATTCAAACTGATCATCAACCATTGCAAGAATTGCAATCTCAACCAAAGTTGCAGCAATCAAGTCACTTCTGATGGATGGATTTTCTTCAACAATTCCACTTGGTAATCAGGTATAAGAAAGGTATCCATAATAAAGTTGCTGATGTGCTTTCTAGGCCTATTGTTAGTGAAACTACTTTACTCAAGAATAATTCTATTTTACATGAAATTTATATTGAGCAATATGCATTAGATAATGACTTTCAAAATGTTTATGCAAGCTTGAGTCAAGGTAACCAAGTAGAGGAACCAGATTATCATTTGCATGATAACTTGTTGTACCATCTTGGCAAGCTTTGTATTCCACAGGGAAAAAGAGTTAACATCATAAGGGAGGCACATACTTCTCTTATTGTTGGTCATTTTGGTGTAAGTACAATGGTGGCACATCTACATAAGTATTGTTATTGGCCTCATATGATTGAAAGCGTGTCTCATTTTATTAAAGGATGTTCATTATGCGCAATCACTAAGCCTAGAAATAGGAAGTTAGGATTGTACACACCACTTCTGGTTCCTTCACGGCCGTGGGAGAGTGTTTATATGGATTTTGTTGGAGGTCTTCCATTGTCAAAAAGAGGTCATGATTATTTTTATGTAGTTTTTGATAGGTTCAAAAAAATGTGTATTTTGATGCCATGTAAAAAGCAAGTTACAGTTGAACAAACTACTCAGGTATTCTTTCAGAATGTTTGGGTGTATTTTGGATTGGACACATCCATTGTTAGTGATTGAGATTCTCACTTTGTTGGGAATTTTTGGTCAAGCTTGTGGGGATTCATGAACACCAAATTGGAAAAGTGTACAACTTTTCATCCACAAATAGATGGTCAAATAGAAGTGGTGAATAGAATAGTGATACATCTTCTTCATGGGTATTGCAGCAAGAATCCTAAATTGTGGGATGGACATTTGCACTATATTCAACATGCTTACAACCGAGCCAAGCACTCTTCAACTCAAATCGTGCCATTTGAGGCATGCTTGGGATACTTGCCTAAATCTCCTTTGGATTTTATTTTTGACAAAGATGTTGTTGTTGAAGGTCATAGAAACATAGACAAAGCAAGAAGGTTCATTGAACAAATCCAATTAGTACACCAAAAGGTTCAAGAATAGCTTGAGAAAAACCAAGGAAAATACACATCAAGGCACGATAAGCATCATCAAGATCTGGTCCTGGATGTTTTTGCTTATAGATGTATAGAAAAGAATTGCATATACAATTGCATCTTAACACGCAAATGTGCACATGTGAAAAGAAGAAGAAAACACATAACATGCACAAAAAGAAGACACTAGGGCTTGATAGCGGAGTTCTTCCAATTCGGACTATGTCTCCCATCCTAGCTCAATAATGGAGAGGCATTTCTTATTAAATGGCATGAATAAACAAAATTACATTCATCAATCTGTCCATAAAGAGGCTTATACCTCCAATACTCCTGATGGCTATGAAATGAATGCCTCAGATGGAGTGGTATGCAGCGCCAAAGCTTCTCGCAGGAATAAAAGGGGCTGGAATCGTGTAAACTATTCCAAATAGCTCAATAGATGCTCTCAGCCTCTGTGAAACAACGTGCTACAAAAATCAAAATTTCCTCCTCCCATGCTCTTCCATTGATCCTTTTTTATAATGGATTTTTGGACAAGATCCCATTTAAATCGGGGCTTTCCTGCTTAACTATGGAGGTTGGTAGAGTGGCATGATCGGTGGGTGCAACCATTCCTGTAAATGCCCTTCTATCGTTTGAAACAATAAAACTCCATAAATCCCAAAAACACTAATAAATCTACCCAAAACCGTTCACCCGGATTTCAAAAATCATGAAATCGGGCTTATTTTCCCTATCGGGTCCATGTTGAAGTCGCAATTGGAATTTCGCTGGTGCATAGGTCCTGTTCACGGGGAAGGAACGACCGCCAATCTCTGATCGTCGATATTGGTGTCGATCGATTGCGTCAGTCCTGCTCATATATAATGCTCCGATATCCTGACTATGGTTTCGCTAATCAGTGTATCACCGATCTGACTGTCTGCTCATCGATATATCATTGATCGCTCCTTGCCACCACTGATATATATACATATACGACCGCTGCTTGCGATTGCCTCCGATTCGTCGATCCAATCTGATCGGAGATCGGGGTACCACGGTCCAAACCTTAAGTCCGCCCACATTCAACCTCTGATTGTGATTTGGTCTTAAGGCTTTAAGACTCCTTTTTCAAAGGAAATTTCTCATTTTCTTAAGGATTGAAGAACCCTTGTTTTTGCAATAACTTCATCATCCAGACTCAGATTGAAGTACTGTTTGTGCCTTTGGAATCAGAAAGATGAGACCTCCATTCTAATCCTAAGTTGACTTCCTTTTGATTAGTTTGATTTTCTGAGTTTTTCCATGCCATTGTATTTGAAGATCCACCTGGATCAATCCTCTCCATTGAGGAGCTTTTGGACTGCCAAAAGATTTTCATTAGTCAATTGGCAAGTGAGGGAAATGTGCCCTCACTTTTTCCTTCTCCAGCCATCTGGCCTTGCTGGGATGCATTCCCTTGAATCCAAATCAAAGGTATTCTACATCTCCTTGCCGTGAAGTCTTGGTTTTTCAGTCGAGGGTGATGTCTTTGGGCAACTCATCGAGATATTCAGGTGCAAAATCATCGACGGTAGGAACTGTACCCACCTCATCAGTGTCCATGATCAAAGGTGGTTCATATGGCTTCAGGTTCTCCACATTCACTACTAAGTACATCTGCATATATACCGGCAAGTCAAGACAAAAGGCATTGTTCCCAATCTTCTCTAATATGGTGAATGGTCCATATCGGATTGGCCGCAACTTCTTTCCTTCTCCCTTCATCCTATCTCTGTTGATGTGGAACCACACCTTGTCTCCCACTTGGAATTGATGGTTGACCTGGTGCTTATCATGTCAAGCCTTGTAACGGGCTTGACTCTTTTCCAACTGCTCTTACACTGCTTGGCGAATCATTTGGATTCGCTGAATGAACTGCTAAGCTTTATCTTTATCATTACGTTCACTAGAGCCATCCTTCTTTCCAAAGACCATGTCTAAAGGGTCCTTTGGTAGGTAACCAAATCATGTCTCGAATGGTGAATGCTGTGTCGATGAATGCACTATTTGGTTGTAGGAATGTTGTATATAGGGGAGATGTTCATCCCACAACTTGGGATGTTTACCATAATAGCTTCATAATAAGTGTACCATGTACTGTTAACAACCTCTATCTGCCCATCGATTTGCGGGTGAAATGTCGTTCTTCTTTTCAGTTTGGTGTCCATCATCCTCCACAAGCTGGTCCAGAACTCTCCAAGGAAGTGAGAGTCCCGATCTAACACAATTGACGTGGGTAATCCAAAGTGGACCCAAACATACTGAAAGAAAAGAGAAGCAGTCTGCTCCGTAGTAATCTAGTTTTTATAAGGCACAAGAATACACATTTTGCTAAAACAGTCAACGACAACATACAAATAGTTGTGACCATTCCTAGACAAAGGAAAATCTCCTACAAAGTCCATTGACACACTTTCCCATGAATGACTCAGAATAGGGAGTGGTGTGTAGAGCCTGAGTTTTCTATTAGAGGGCTTTGAAACATAACACATCACACAACCCTTTACATAGCGAGTCACAATGTTTTTCATATGAGGCCAAAAACAAAATATTTTTACATGGCTTAAATTGTTCTTCACACCAAAGTGTCCAGACACAAGAGAGGTGTGGGCCTCTTGAATTACATGAACTCTTTCTCTTGTGGAAATACACAATTTACTAAGGTGATACAACAATTTCCCCTGCAAGTGATAGTTGTCCACCTGTGAACCATGGGTTAGTTTTGCATAAACCTCCTTAAAGTCATCATTGTTAGCATATTTCTCAGCATAAATTTCAAAAGACAACGAAGCATTATGCAAAATAACAGAAGTAGAAATAGGAGGGCAAGATAGCATATCAGCCACTTTATTGCTAGTTCCCTTCTTATACTTTATTACCAGATGAAACTGTTGAAGAAATTCCATCCACTTGAAATGACGAGTTTGCTGCAACTTGGTTTGTGATTGAAGGTACTACAAGGGCTGATGGTATGTATGGATGATGGTCTCCTTGCCGATCAGGTAGTTTTTCCACTTTTTCACACTCTGCACCAAGGCATAAAGCTCCTTGTCATAGGTGGGATAGTTTATCACAGCTTGAGAAAACTTCTCAGCATGGTAATAAATTGGCTTCTTTTGCAGCTACATTAGTATAGCTCACATGGCATAACCGCTGGCATTGGTTTCGATCTCAAATGGCTGTTGGAGGTTGGGTAAGGCTAAGACTGGCATGGTGCTAACTTTTTCCTTCAATGTTTCGAAGGACTTCTGCTATCTTCCTCCCCATTGGAAGACCTGTTTCACACTTGTCAATGTGTTCAAAGGTGTTGAAATAACAGAGAAATTAGCAATAAATCTCCTCCAATACTGGACTGCACCTAGAAAGTTATGGACCTCAGTTACACTAGTAGGCTTAGGCCAATTTACAATCGCTTCAACTTTAGCGAGATCAATTTTTAACTGACCATGACCAACAATATGACCTAGGTAACCCAAAGAGGTTTTCCCGAACTCACACTTTGACAACTTTACAAAGAGTTTTTCTTTCTTCAGCACATCAAGCACTTTCTTTACATGACTCATGTTCAAACCAATTCTTGCTAAATATACAAGAACAAACTCATCAATGAAGGGTTGAAATATATTATTCATAACTTGCATAAAGGTGGCTGGAGAGTTGCAAAACCCGAATGGCATTACCATCCATTCAAATAGCCCCTGCTTGGTTTTGAAGGAGGTTTTCCACATGTCCTACTCCGTAATTCGGACCTGGTGATAGCCACTCTGTAGATCCAATTTTTTGAAATATACAACACCTTTTAATTGATCCAATAAATCATCTATGTGTGGGAGAGGATAGCGATTTTTTACTGATATTTTTATGAGCACGCAGTAGTGCAAGCACATCCTCCAGCTGACAGCCTTCTTGGGCACTAGAACAATCGGTGAACGACATGGAGAGGAGCTCGGCTTGATCACAGCTTGTTCCATCAATTCCTGCACTTGACGCTTGATCTCTTCCATTTCGACTACTGACATTCTGTACATGCTGATATTAGATATAGGGGCGTCATGCAATAGGTGGATCTCATGTTGGATCTCTATCTTTGGAGGTAGTCCTTGTGGCTCGTGAAATAATGCATTATAATCAGTAGTTAAATCAATCAACTCCCTTTTATTCTTCCCATCACAACCTTGGAACGCATCTGCGAATTCGGCCCCCTTTTCCCTGATGACCATAAGAAAGCACGTTTTGCTGGAATTTACCAGCCATTTCATCTGCCCAGCACTTACAAGGCTGGCGTTAATCTTGTTTTTATGAGCCCGCTCTATGCATTCTACCCCATCCTTAGTGATGTGGTATTTATTCTCATGGCAGAAAAAGACTTCTTTCCTGTCATATAGGTAGGGGCTCCCCAATACCATGCCACATATGTCCAGCGGTATAACATCCATCTCTACGTCATCTACCAGCTTAGGAGAAATCACAAATTTTACCTTACACTGCTAGGTTACATTCAATTTAGCTTTATCATGTGTCCATCCCAGCGGGTAAGGCTTTGGGTGCGGTTTTGTTTCTAAGCCAAGCTTCTTTACCAAGTATTCTGCAATTAAATTTGCCTGGGACCCCATATCAAATAGAGTTTCTACTTTGGTGTGATTTACTACAACTCTGATATGAAATAATTCAATTTTTTTCTATCATTTGAAAGGGACTCATCTATAGAATTGGTGCTTCCATGTGATTTAGAATCAACAAGAGGTGTAAGGGTACCTTTTGTTCCTGCTGCTGTGACCAGTGCTTCATCTCCCGAATCTGATCCAAGGTCTTGTTGTGCTATTGCCACTATTTTCTGCTTCCCTTTTCCTCCATACTTCATTGGACGCTTTTCTGGGTGCTGCTTCCAACAATGATCATTATTGTGGCATTCTTTCTTGCAATGATTGCAATAAGGCCGCTCTCTCTCTTTGACTGCTGCTGTTTTCTTCTCTTTCCCTTTCCATTTCCCTTTGTATTTGCCATTGGGAGGTTTGAACGGTGGCTTTCTGGACTGGTCCTCTATTTCATTCTTACCCTTGTTCTCAATATGAATTGCTTTCACACTAGCTGTGTCAATAGTGGTTGGTTCAAACAATAATAATGAATGCCAAATATAACTATGCAGTGAGCCAATATACTTAGTTACAACTTTAGGTGTATCTAGTGCAATACCAAAATTCAGTGCTTGCTTCCTAAATTCTTCTATAAAACTCTGAACATCCTACCCTTTGCCTTGCCTTAAATATTTCCAATTCATCAAAGCTTTCTGTTTGTATCCTAAGGGATAAAATTGTTCCCTTAACGTAGAAGTAAAATTAGACCATGAGGAAAAGAGCTTACCCACATTTTCACAACACTGTAATTTGCTCTCCCACCAAACGAGAGCTGTGCTGCCCAGCCATAGAGAGGCCAGCTGGATTTTTGCCTTATCCTCTATGATTTGCTAAATCCTGTAGTAAACCTCAATCTGCCTGATCCAATTATTAAGCTTCTTTGCGTTACTTTCTCCATCAAACACACGAAGATAAAATTTAACATCTAATTTAAAGAAAGGTTTCTTAGATGTGTCCCTAGGATTTCTGGGATTATTATGGTGAGGGGAAGAAGAACCTTCATTCACAGGAGGAGAAGGAGGGGGATCTCCTCCACCATCTCCATGTGTTGAGCCTAGTTCTTCTGCAATTCTCCCCTATGCTCTCTCCAGCCTTAGAACCAATTGACTGACATTCTCTGCCATCGAATAGAAAGTCTTTCTAAAATTGCACTCCTCTTCAATACGAGCTCCCTCTTCAACCATGTTTCTTATTTGAGGTGCACGCCCTGCCTCTGGATCGAAAGGTTCTAGATTCCCTTCACCTTTTTGAAGCCTGCCTCTTGTTAGCATGCAAACATGCAATTCACATCTAAAAATCCCTGCTCTGATACCACTTTATCCCAGATATTTTTGCTTATAGATGTATAGAAAAAATTTCATATAAAATTGTAGCTTAACATGCAAATGTGCACATGTGAAAAGAAGAAGAAAACACATAATAGGCAAAAAAAGAAGACACCAAGACTTGATAACGGAGTTCGTTCAATTCGGACTATGTCTCTGGGCCTAGCCCAACAATGGGGAGGCTTTTCTTATTAAATGGAATGAATAAACAAAATTTCATTCATCAATCTATCCATAAAGAGGCTTATACCTCCAATTTGCCTGATGGATATGAAATGAATGCCTGAGATGGAGTGGTATGTAGTGCCAAAGCTTCCCGTAGCAATAGAAGGGGCTAGAATCGGTAAACTGTTCCAAACAACTCAATAGATGTTCTTGGCCTCTGCGAAACAGCGTGCTGCAACCATCAAAATTTCCTCCTCTCATGCTCTTCCATTGATTCTTTTTTATAATGGATTTTCAGACAAGATCCCATTTAAATCGGGGCTTGCCTGCTTAACTATGGAGGTTGGTAGAGTGGCATGATCGGCGGGTGCAACCATTCCTATAAATGGCCTTATATCGTTTGAAACAATAAACCTCCATAAATTCTGAAAATATTAAGAAATCTGCCCAAAAACGTTCACCCGGATTTCAAAAATCATGAAATTGGGCTTATTTTCCCTATCAGGTCAGCGCTGAAGTAAAAATCTGTGTTTCTCTAGTGCATAGGTCCTATTTATGGGGAAGGACCAACCGCCAATCACCGATCGCCGAAATAGGTGTCAACAAATCACATCGGTCTTGCTCATATATAATGCTCTGATATCCTGACTATGGTTCCGTCGATCGATGTATCACCGATCCAATTGTTCTCTCACTGATATATCACCGATCACTCCCTGCCACCAGCGATATATATACATATACGACTGCTGGTTTCAATTGCCTCCTATCTAGTCAAAGATCGGTGATCGGGGGTTCCATGGTCCAAACCTTGAGTCCTCCCACATGCAACCTCCGATTGCTATTTGGCCTTAAGGCTTTAATACTCCTTTTTCAAAGGAAATTCCTCATTTTCTTAAGGATTGAAGAACCCTTCTTTTTGTAATAACTTCATCATCTTGACTCGGATTGAAGTATCATTTGTGCCTTTGGAATAAAAAATATGAGACCTACATTTTGATCCCGAGTATAATTCCTTTCGATTACTTTGATTTTCTGAGTTTTTCCATGCCATTGTATTTGAAGATCCACCTGGATCAAGATCACAAGTTCCAAGTTGGTGATGAAGTTTCGCTTCACATTAACAAATAGAGGCTCCAAGGAGAAGGTAAAAAGATAAAACTGATTAGATATGGTCCATTCAGAATTTTGGAAAATATTGGTAACAATGCCTTCAGGTTAGATTTACCTTCATATATGCAAATTTATGATGTTGTTAATGTTGAAAATTTAAGGTTGTATGAGCCTCCTTCGATTGAAGATCAAGGAGAAAATATTCAAATTCCATCTATTAAAGACTTTTCTCTAGAATTCCTTGATGAGCTTCAACAAGACATTATACTTGACAGAAGAACAGGAATATCAAAGAGGGGAAGTGTCGATTATCTTAGAGTGGGACTCAAGGGTACAAATCCTTTAAAATATAAATGGATAGAGGTTGGAAAGGTGAGGGAATTATACTTTCACTTGCTGGACAACTGAAAGTGATATTTTTGGGTTCAAAAGGTTTCCAATGGGGAGGGGTGATTAGGTGCTCAAAATTATGCTAAAAAATAAAAGTTGTCAAAATAGTGTGGAACCTAAACAACTATATAGTTATCATCATCCTAAATCTGGTGCAAGTCGTTTCACACGAAACGGACATCGTATGGCTTCAGAAACATGTTTTGTTCACTTTGGCAAATAGGTAATTTTTTTGAAAAAAGGGGATAGCCCAGGATACCCAGGTGGCACTGACTGTGTAGTGGAGGTGGTACCGTAATCTCATCAGTGAATGGTTGAGTGCCATGTGGAACGTTTACACGTGCATGAGTTGGTAGGATGATATTGATTGAAGGCTATATAGGTGGACCAATGGGAGGGTGACACGCGGAAACCCTAGAGGCCACCACGTGCCCTCTCAAAGGTTGAATAAAATTTTATCTTGGGAGGCCGAGGTTAAACCCATGGTCTAACCCACAATAGCACCAAGCTTTACTGCCACGCCCATAGGTTGGTTCTTAACTAACATATCACAGGCAGGTCGACGTTAAAGAATCAACCCCAGAACAAGTGAGGGTTGCGATGTGATGATCACAATCACACATCACAGAAGGGAGGTCTTACAGAATTGACCCTGACAGGATCAGGTTGCGATTGCGATATCACAATTGTATATTGCACAGAGTAAAGACCAGTTACATGTATTACCCTGGCTTCACTGATTGCGATATATTCCAGATGCGATATAAGTTATACTACAGTTGATAGTCCACTGGGTCCACCACTTATCGAAATCGCACATCGCCCACACTGTGTTCACAACCCATAAGACTCATCGGTTTCTGCCAATTACGATTTGCGATGGGGTTGTCGGTGCCGATAGTTTGACCTGAACTCTTGCCTTAACCACCAAACCTAACCACCATGTATATGACCACTCGGCCTTAGCCATGAGGTATAAGGGTTCATTGGTAGGGAAGTTGGCAAGACCACCAATTTTAGCAGAACAGCCAGAATTAACTCCAGATAATGAATTTAACTAGAAATTAGCCAGATTTGGAGGAGGAAATTGTGGAAATACTGGCAGAAGTCATAAATAAGGAAATTTTCAACCAAATGAGGAGAATAAAGAGGTTCGGGTACCATTTTTTATTATTATGGACTCATTTGAGTAGGTTTTAGAGGCATTTGAGCATTTTAAACACATATTTTTACAGTTTTAAGCATAATAGAGAGGTCCAAGCCATTGGAAGCTGAATCAAGGAGATGTAGCCTAGGAGGGGTGAACTCCTTTGTCATGATCCTATTGTAATTTGTTTTTGATGATGTTCTATACATGTTTATGCTACTATTCAGTCTCTTATTTATGTTAAGTTTTTCGTAAAATTAACATAAGAAGTCATCATTTCACTTACACAAATTCATAAATCCTTAAGCACAATGAAAGAATTTTGTTTCTAATTTGACGAGGATCTTAGCACAACAATATAATATTCAAAATCAGATCGTTCTTTCGCAACTAGATCACTCATCAGAGCCAGGTACCTAGTGTACTGATCTGGTGACCTACTTTGCCTGCACTGTGATGTGGGTGCTCCCACATTCTCTCTAGCATCATGTAATGATATTTCATCTTCCCTGGTGCACTTCCTTCCATCTCTAGATGTCTCAGCATGAATGGGTTATTTCACTCTCTTCTCCTATAATTGTGGCTACTCCCAAACATCCTGAGGTTCTTCCTTTAGAACCAAAATCTCCTCATCTGCATGTCACTAAAGGTCCCTCTCAAGGGAACATCTTATGGCTTTCTCTTCATTGAATTTCACATCTCTATTAACAACTTTCATCCTGTGAGATGGAAGATACACCGATAGTTGTGAGGTGTATTAGTGTACCCCACAAATATGCCCAACTCAACTGTTAGCTCTGGATTATTCCTCACATCCTTGGAAATATGACAATAAACCGATGAACCAAATATCCTGAAGTGTGACACATCTGGTTTCTTCTGTGAAAGATATTCTTCTAGTGTACTCATCCCGAGAATCTGATGAGGACTCCTATTTTGCACATATACCATTCTGTTACATGCTTCAACCCAAAAGTGCAATGGTAGGCCCTGATCATGCAACATTTCCCATGAAACTCCCACAATACTTCTAGTCTTCCTCTTTGCCACCCCATTATGTTGTGGGTTATGGGGTGCTATTAACTCTCATCGTATGCGTTCTATTGCACATAAGTTATTGAACTCATTCAATGCATATTCAACACCATTATCTCTCATGAGAGCCTTCACTTTCCTGTTGGTGTCTTTATCAACAAGTGCTTTAAATTCACAAAGTTTGGAGAATGTGTGGCCTTTCCTCTACATGAATAAAATACAACAATTACGTGATAAATCATCTAAAAATATAACATAATAGTTGTGCTTGGTCATGGAGGCTATCGAGAAAGGTCCACACACATATGAGTGAACTCCTTCAAGGATCACTTATGCTCTATTGTCCTTATTATGAAAAGTGGCTTTGGTGTACTTCCTTAGTGTACACCCTTTGCATGTATCTTGTTGCTCTAGTGAACCCTTGGGAGGTCCTATAGAAATCTACTGCATGATCTTCAACACTCCATGGTGCAAATGGAATTCTCCTATGCCATAATTCACCATTGTCACGGCTATGCACCTTCTCTACTTTCATGCTCAAAGCAACACAATCTTTTACATCCAATTTGTAGAGGTTCTTTACCCAAACCCCAGTACACTTCACTTGTCCTGTCGTGATATGTCTAAGGAAAACCTTTCCTTTGTTGAATATCACATCATACCCATGGTCTTCCAACATAGCAACTGAAACTAAATTCTTCTTCAAACTTGGAACATACATGAAATATTTTAATGTGAGAGGAAAACAAAACTCCCTATGAAAAGTAAATATACTGATAATGATCGCATTATACCTTCCATCATCTCCCATATTGATGTGCATCTGGAGTTCCTTCTCCTTCAAGTACCTAGAAAATTCTTTGTTTCTCGTCATATGGAAGGAGGCTCCACTATCTAGATACCACACACTACTCATCACTGATGTCACCATGCATGTAATGTGTGTGAAATCTACGTCGAATTGTGAAGCTGTAGCTTCAACTATCATTCCTTCTGAGGGTTTCTTGTCGGACTTCTTGTGAGGACACTTCATGGCATAGTGTCCCAGCTCATAAAAGTGAAAACATTTAATATTTGACAATATTTCTTCTTTCTCGCCTGACCAGAATCTCCTTTGGATTTTGATTTATTCCCTTTCCCTTTATTTCCTTTACATCCAAGGCATAGTTCTCCTCATCCTCAAACTTAGATGAATTTACATCTTTGTTTATCTGCCTGATTTCTTCTTGTAAGAGATCAAACCATAACTGCTCCTAAATTGGTAGTTTGTCACTACCATTCACAAAATCCTAATAACTATGCCAGGTCTTGGGAAGACCCAACAAAGATAAAGCTACCATATCTTCTTCTAGAACAACAATACTAACCCTGCCAAATTAATCATGAGACTCTGTGAATTTTCTCAGGTACTACATAATTGATTCAACCTTTTGCATTTTAATGCTACAAAGCTTGTGCTTCAGTGCCATCTTTCTATGGTCACTTCTTTTCTCAAACAAGTTGGTCAATGTTTTCCACATTGTGAATGGAGTTTCTTTCCCATGGATATTTGAGACAATATGGTCTCGAACTCCCTCCAATATGATCATCCTCGCTTTAGATACATCCTTCTTCCACTAAGTGAGATCTTGGGAATCAACTATTAGGGATTTAACTAGATATGTATTGATGTAAGCTAGTAGCCCGATATCATCTAATACTGCCTCCATACAAATCTTCCATGCCACAAAATTTGTGGTTCCATCCAGTGCATACTCAAGCCTAAGTTTGGTGGAAGTCATCTTCTCAGCTTTGAAGAAAAATGCAACACTGATCTTGTAATTCAAACCTCCTACACAAAATTCTCTTCTCTTCTCTTCTCTTGTGATTCCTACTCTGATACCATGTAGAAATTCCTTATATATTCAAATTTCTTACGTAATATGTTAAAAAAAAGACTTAAATATACTCTACTCATCAACGGAAACAATTAATTGATCGTGAAATCACAACATAAACATGAGACAAGGTTCAATCACATATGCTTAGACATTTATTTAAGTGGAAAGAAACCGCTCAAAACCCCTTCCTATATGTATTACATTATTTAGAAAATAGAGAAGAAATACAATGCTTGTTCATTCAATCGTGAAAAATCTTTGAACAAGTATATTCTATCTCACTTCCTCAAAATCTGACTCTAGCCAATACTTAGCCAATTCTTCTGCCTGCCAAGCTCCTATTTCCTTGTGTTGTTTCCTTAGGAGTTACCCCCTATTGATTAGGAAAATTTATGATTATAATTACGCAATCCCTATGGGTCCTTTTCTAACTGCATGCACCACCTATATACTCGGAAAATTATATAACTAATAGTACACTTCCCTTGAACTACAATCTCAATTGGGTAACTTGAATTTCATTCATGCATGAGTTAATTATGGATGATTTATCAATTAAGTAGTTGATCACTGAAGCTACACACCATTGTTAGACCTCCTACTATTTCCTCTAATAGTTGGAATTATTTTAATTGACTTTAACTTTGTTTAACTGAATTAAATTATTAAAACTCAAATTAAACTCAACCTAGGATCCTAAAATTTAGAAACAACTCTACATGACTCAAGTTAGGCCCTCAACTCGAATTAACTGAGCCAACTAAGTGAAATTATCTTAGTTAACTCATTCTTGTTGTCTTGTGATGTGGAATTATAATTTTATCCTAATTTAATTCAATGGAAAATTAAACCAGGATTTTCTTGTTGCCATTTTCAACACACACACACACACACATACACACACACATCTTTGTGTGTGTGTGTGTGTGTTCTATTTGTTGTACTTTTTATAATCCAATATGAAGAATGGAAAATGAGAATAATAATAATGTAGTTAATCACAAATATTTTAAATTTTCAAGAAGCAAACATTTTATTTGAGATGAAAATTCAAGTATTTGATTTAGGATTGAATTACTGTAACATAGAAATCAATGCACATCGTCAATAATTTATTAGTGCTTACACTGAACTGAATACACAATGTTAATCTAATTACATTGAAATTAATGTACACCATACATCTAGTTACATCAATTCAGAAATTACATCTTCACTAAAATCAATACATCTAATGCAAGAAATCAAATAGGATGATAAATCAACATCTACATTGAAATAAATGCATCTAATGCAAAGAATAAAATACGATTATAAATCAACATCTACACTAAAATCAATGCATCTAATGGAAGCAATCAAATATGATTAGAAATCAACATCTACATTGAAACCAATGCATCTAGTGCTAGCAATCAAAAAGGATTATAAATCAACATCTACAGTACAATAAATGCATCTAGTGCTAGTAATAAAAAATGATTAGGAATAAATGTGTTTAAAGAAATCAATGCATCTAATGCAAGTGCTCAAATAGAATTATAAATCAACATCTACAAATACATCAACACATCTAGTGTAATAAATAAAATAAGATTAGAAATCAATATCTACACTGAAATCAATACATCAAGTGTAAGAAATTTTCTTCCCTTTATCTCCGCCCCCCGCTCTCTCTCTCTCTCTCTCTCTCTCTCTCTCTCTCTATATATATATATATATATATATATATATATATATATATATATATATATATATCTCCCTCCATCTATATCTCTATCTCTTTCTGTCTCTCCTTCTTCTCTCTCTGTCACCCTGCAAACATACACATTGTTTTTCCATATCTATCTATATATCACTCCCTCTTCCTCTCCCTCTCCCTCTCTCTCTCTATCTTCCCCTTCTCTCCCCCCCTCTCTCTTACCCTCCTCTCTGTTGGCATTATGATACAAGTGTTGTCCTTGATGGCAACTCACTCAGAGGCATGATACAGGTGATGACAACTTAATTAGATGGCAGATCTAGTGCAATAGGTCAAAAGAAAGGTATACGCGGGTTATACTTGATCAAAGCGCGTATACACGCGGGTAAGCGGAGAAAAAGGAGCGTATGCGTATACACACACTTTCACACAACGAAAAGTGCGTGCATGTGGGAAAGCTTACTTTTGGTCCGTGGTAGTTAGTCCTCGGTATTTGAACCATGGTTTTGGACCATGTTATCTCGACAAGTGTGTTGATCCCAAGTATTGGGCTCTTGGTATTGATTTATTATGGTTTTGGACCGTGGTATTGAGTAAGGCATAAGACTATAAAAGGAGAAGAAGATCATTAGGAAAGGGTATCCGAAAAGTCTTGAATATCTGAAGAAGTATGAGATCCAGGATGCAGGTTATGGGTTGATGATGCATTGCTTGATCTGAGCTAAGGAGGGATCTCACCGGTTGATGGAGAACAAGATCTAAGGAGAGATCGGGATCAAATGGTTTGAAATGAACTATCTTTATGATGCTTATTCTAGATCTACATATTGACGCATGTATTGTTCTGTAAGTGTTATGAGTATGACTAATGTCTGGTACAGCTGCAAGTTATGAGAAATTATTTTTAGATTTGTACGCGGGTTGTCTTTGGCAAAAGCGCGTATGTACGCGGGTTTGATTCATTATAGTAGCGTTCACATTATGAAGGATAATATTTGAAGTTGCAAATGGGTCTGAGTGATTTTGCAGAGTTCTGTGTCTGCTCTGTGTTCTAGTTGACAGGGTTTCAGTGTTTCAGTGATTCAGAAATTGATGATGCTAGTAGTGATTGTTTTGAGCTTCAATGATAGTTATGGGTCCAGTATGAAAATTGGATTAAACGTGGCCTTTCATATTATGTGTTGTGCTTCAGGAGTATCCAGTCTGAAAATGTATGAAACGTGGTACCTGGAGGAGAGAAGATTGTAGGCCGGCGCCTACGTACTAGTATCTTAGCTAGTACAAAAGCAAAGGGGGTTGGAGCTCCCTTCCAGGAGAGTCTGGAGAACGAAAGAAGGTTGTAGTCTTCTGCAGGTTGTAGCTTGCGTGTTGGTAAAGGACTGCACCAGTACATTGTAAAAGAAGTTTCTTATTAAAGGAAGATAGAAACAAATTGCAACAGGTGGTTTTCACCCACATTGGGTTTCCACCTTATATCATGGTGTTCATGTGTGCTTCTTGTGTGTTCTGTTTTATTGCACCTGCTTACTGTTCATATGGTTAATGAAGTTCTGATACACTAACTAAGGATTAACATTTAATGGATTAACTGAATCATAAGTATACGGTAGTTGCTTTAGACACAGTTGCGTATACACGTGGTTTCCATTGAGTGAAGTAGCATATATGTATCTAAGTATGGAAATGAAAAAGTTTTATTGATTTGATAATACTGATTCACCCCCCCCCCTCTCAGTATTATTTCCAACAATTGGTATCAGAGCAGGTCCTTCGGTAGAAGCTTGATCACTTGAAGGAGATCCGTAGAACAATGGGAAAGAAAGCGTGTCAAAAGAAGAAGACAACTCAAAGGAACAATGACAACCTGCTATTGAGTGGAAGCAAGAATTTAGATCCTGAATCACCTCAGATTGAAGATGGACAAGCAAATGAAGCATCAGATAAAATCATAGATCAACAAGATCTACCTAGCAAACGAGAGAGTGCCCTCAAAGGAGAAATTATAAGCTTAAAGGCTCAGTTGGAATGTGCCTCCAAAATACGACAAATGCTGCAGGTGCTGAATGAAGACCAAGAAAATTAGATTCTCAAACTAAGGCAACAAGTGGAAGAAGGAAGAAAGTTTGAAGAAACTTTGACGAAGCAATGTCTGGAAAAGGAAGGACAACATCAAGTTGAGGTAAATATCTTGAAAGGTAAATTAGAAGAAAAGGATAAACTATTGCGATTTCAAGATAGTACTAAGATTTTGGATGATATTCTTAGTAGTCAATGATCTCCTGCTATCAAAACTGGCCTTGGTTTTTATGAATCTGTTGAAGATGAATCTAGCTCACAAGGAAAGGCAAGGAATTCTAATGAAAAATCTAAAATAATCAACAAGGATCAACAGCCAAGGAAAGAAATTCTTCAAAGGAAATCTTGTACTCCTCTGATGAACAATATTGAGTGTTATGTATGTCATAATCTTGGACATGTTGCAGCCAGATGCAGAAGTAGAATGGTCCAAGACCGTCAAACAGAAAGATCATCACGTTCCAGGTACTTTAAGGGATATTGTTTTGCTTGCAATATGTTTGGTCACAAAGCTGTTGATTGCTACAGAAGGAATATAAAACATGTAAGATGTTAGGTATGCAACAAGCTGGGACACATAGCGAAAGAATGCAGGAGAATATTGTGGACACCAAACCAAAAGAAGAAAACATCAACACAGTTGAAAATATGGAAGAAAAGGGAAGTACAGCCAGAAAGATGTGGCATTTCAGAGTATACAGACATGACCGATTCAGAGGAAGCTAGAAGTGTGGAACATCAGTGTTCCAAATCTCATACGCGGGTTTCATGAAGACAAGTCGCGTATATACGCGAGTTATATGCTGCACAGTCGCATATATGATGTTCTGAAGAAAAGCAGCAGTACAGAAGTCTGATATGGTTCAGTCACTATGTTGATGATGGCATGGCACAGGTTCAGGGGGAGCATATACTTCAAATAATGCATTGTTGGCATTATGGTTAGAAATCCTTGGTGATAATGCTTATTGACATATCTTGCTTGACCAAAAGAATGGATTGTAGGTTACAGATCTGGATGTTAGATGCTTATCATATGGTGTATGATAGCTGGTGATAACTATCATGGTCTTGTTTAAGTCCTTGGTCTTTGTGAGTCATATGATGTATTTTATTACCCCACTATGCATGGGATGGATGATGTAATGAGTCATGGTATATTCCCACTTGATTGGGAGATTGATGTATGTATAGAGTCATGTTATGCTTTTGCAAACATTGCATGTGCTAAGGGGGAGCATGGACGGATTGGTACATCTTGGCATGTACAAAGGGGGAGCTCAATCAGAGATTCCAGCAGGTACTCAGGGGGAGTATGGACAATAGATGGAGATCAAGAAGAGAATATCTTGGTCCACCCTTTGCCCTTGATGTCAAAGGGGGAGAGTGACTTGGTGTGGTTGTTGCCATCAAGTCCAAAGGGGGAGATTGTCGGCATTATGATACAAGTGTTGTCCTTGATGGAAACTCACTCAGAGGCATGATACAGGTGATGGAAACTTAATCAGATGGCAGATCTAGTGCAGTAGGTCAAAAGAAAGGTATACGCGGGTTATACTTGATGAAAGCGCGTATACACGCGGGTAAGCAGAGAAAAAGGAGCGTATGTGTATACACGGACTTTCACACAAGGAAAAGTGTGTACATGTGGGAAAGCTTACTTTTGGTTCGTGGTAGTTAGTCCTCGGTATTTGAACCTATGGTTTTGGACAATGGTATCTCGACAAGTGTGTTGATGCCAAGTATTGGGCTCTTGGTATTGATTTATTATGGTTTTGGACCGTGGTATTGAGTAAGGCATAAGACTATAAAAGGAGAAGAAGATCATTAGGCAAGGGTATCCGAAAAGTCTTGAATATCTAAAGAAGTATGAGATCTAGGATGCAGGTTATGGGTTGATGATGCATTGCTTGATCTGAGCTAAGGAGGGATCTCACCGGTTGATGGAGAACAAGATCTAAGGAGAGATCGAGATCAAATGGTTTGAAATGAACTATCTTTATGATGCTTATTCTAGATCTACATACTGACGCATGTATTGTTCTATAAGTGTTATGAGTATGATTGATGTCTGGTACATCTGCAAGTTATGAGAAATTATTTTTAGATCTGTACGCGGGTTGTCTTTGGAAAAAGCACATATGTACACGGGTTTGATTCATTATAGTAGCGTATACATTATGAAGGATAATATTTGAAGTTGCAGATGGGTCTGAGTGATTTTGCAGAGTTCTGTGTCTGCTCTGTGTTCTGGTTGACAGGGTTTCAGTGTTTCAGTGATTCATAAATTGATGATGCTAGTAGTGATTGTTTTGAGCTTCAATGATAGTTATGGGTCCAGTATGAAAATTGGATGAAACGTGGCCTTTCAGATTATCTGTTGTGCTTCAGGAGTATCCAGTCTGAAAATGTATGAAACGTGGTACCTGGAGGAGAGAAGATTGTAGGCCGGCACCTACGTACTAGTATCTTAGCTAGTACAAAAGCAAAGGGGGTTGGAGCTCCCTTCCAGGAGAGTCTAGAGAACGAGAGAAGGTTGTAGCCTTCTGCAGGTTGTAGCCTGTGTGCTGGTAAAGGACTGCACCAATACATTATAAAATAAGTTTCTTATTAAAGGAAGATAGAAACAAATTGCAGCAGGTGGTTTTCACCCACATTGGGTTGCCACCTTATATCATGGTGTTCATGTGTGCTTCTTGTGTGTTCTGTTTTACTGCACCTGCTTACTATTCATATGGTTAATGAAGTTCTGATACACTAACTAAGGATCAACATTTAATGGATTAACTGAATCATAAGTATATGTTAGTTGCTTTAGAAACAGTTGCGTATACACACGGTTTCCCTTGAATGAAGTAGCGTATATGTATCTAAGTATGGAAATGAAATTTTTTTATTAATCTGCTAATACTGATTCACCCCCCCCTCTCAGTATTATTTCCAACAATTGGTATCAGAGCAGGTCCTTCGGTAGAAGCTTGATCGCTTGAAGGAGATCCGTAGAACAATGGGAAAGAAAGCGCGTCAAAATAAGAAGACAGCTCAAAGGAACAATGACAGCCTGCTATTGAGTGGAAGCAAGCATTCAGATCCTGAATCACCTCAAATTGAAGATGGACAAGCAAATGAAGCATCAGATAAAATCATAGATCAACAAGATCTACCTAGCAAACTAGAGAGTGCCCTTAAAGAAGAAATTATCAGCTTAAAGGCTTAGTTGGAATGTGCCTCCAGAGTACGACAAATGCTGCAGGTGCTGAATGAAGAATAAGAAAATGAGATTCTCAAACTAAGGCAACAAGTGGAAGAAGGAAGAAAGTCTGAAGAAACTTTGACAAAGCAATGTCTGGAAAAGGAAGGACAACATCAAGTTGAGGTAAATATCTTGAAAGGTAAATTAGAAGAAAAGGATAAACTATTGCGATTTCAAGATAGTACTAAGATTTTGGATGATATTTTTAGTAGTCAACGATCTCCTGCTATCAAAAATGGCCTTGGTTTTTATGAATCTGTTGAAGATGAATCTAGCTCACAAGGAAAGGCAAGGAACTCTAATGAAAAATCTAAAATAATCAACAAGGATCAATAGCCAAGGAGAGAAATTCTTCAAAGGAAATCTTGTACTCCTCTGATGAACAATATTGAGTGTTATGTATGTCATAATCTTGGACATGTTGCAGCCAGATGCAGAAGTAGAATGGTCCAAGACCGTCAAACAGAAAGATCATCCCGTTCCAGGTACATTAAGGGATATTGTTTTGCTTGCAATATGTTTGGTCACAAAGCTACTGATTGCTACAGAAGGAATATAAAACATGTAAGATGTTATGTATGCAACAAGCTGGGACACATAGCAAAAGAATGCAGGAGAAGATTGTGGACACCAAACCAAAAGAAGAAAACATCATCACAGTTGAAAATATGGAAGAAAAGGGAAGTACAGCCAGAAAGATGTGGCATAGCAGAGTATACAGACATGACCGATTCAGAGGAAGCTAGAAATGTGGAACATCAGTGTTCCAAATCTCATACGCGGGGTTCATGAAGACAAGTCACGTATATACGCGAGTTATATGCTGCACAGTCGCATATATGCTGTTCTGAAGAAAAGCAGCAGTACAGAAGTCTGATATGGTTCAATCACTATGTTGATGATGGCATGGCACAGGTTCAGGGGGAGCATATACTTCAAATAATGCATTGCTGGCATTATGGTTAGAAGTCCTTGGTGATAATTCTTATTGACATATCTTGCTTGACCAAAAGAATGGATTGCAGGTTACAGGTCTGGATGTTAGATGCTTATCATATGGTGTATGATAGTTGTTGATAACTATCATGGTCTTGTTTAAGTCCTTGGTCTTTGTGAGTCATATGATGTATTTTATTACCCGACTATGCATGGGATGGATGATGTAATGAGTCATGGTATATTCCCACTTGATTGGGAGATTGATGTATGTATAGAGTCATGTTATGCTTTTACATACCTTGCATGTGCTCAGGGGGAGCATGGATGGATTGGTACATCTTGGCATGTACATAGGGGGAGCTCAATCAGAGATTCCAATAGGTACTCAGGGGGAGTATGGACAACAAATGGAGATCAAGAAGAGAATATCTTGGTCCACCCTTTCCCCTTGATTTCAAAGAGGGAGAGTGACTTGGTGTGGTGGTTGCCATCAAGTCCAAAGGAGGAGAATTTTGGCATTATGATACAAGTGTTGTCCTTGATGACAACTCACTCAGAGGCATGATACAGGTGATGGCAACTTAATCAGATGGAAAATCTAGTGCAGTAGGTGAAAAGAAAGGTATACGCGGGTTATAATTGATGAAAGAGCGTATACACGCGGGTAAGCGGAGAAAAAGGAGCATATGCGTATACACGGACTTTCACGCAAGGAAAAGTGCGTACATGTGGGAAAGCTTACTTTTGGTCCGTGGTAGTTAGTCCTCGGTATTTGAACCTATGGTTTTGGACCATGGTATCTCGACAAGTGTGTTGATCCCAAGTATTGGGCTCTTGGTATTGATTTATTATGGTTTTGGACCGTGGTATTGAGTAAGGCCTAAGACTATAAAAGGAGAAGAAGATCATTAGGCAAGGGTATCTGAAAAGTCTTGAATATCTGAAGAAGTATGAGATCCAGGATGCAGGTTATGGGTTGATGATGCATTGCTTGATCTGAGCTAAGGAGGGATCTCACCGGTTGATGGAGAACAAGATCTAAGGAGAGATCAGGATCAAATGGTTTGAAATGAACTATCTTTATGATGCTTATTCTAGATCTACATACTGACGCATGTATTGTTTTGTAAGTGTTATGAGTATGACTGATGTTTGGTACAGCTGCAAGTTATGAGAAATTACTTTTAGATCTGTACGCGGGTTGTCTTTGGCAAAAGCACGTATGTACGCGGGTTTGATTCATTATAGTAGCGTATACATTATGAAGGATAATATTTGAAGTTGCAGATGGGTCTGAGTGATTTTGCAGAGTTTTGTGTCTGCTCTGTGTTCTGGTTGACAGGGTTTCAGTGTTTCAGTGATTCAGAAATTGATGATGCTAGTAGTGATTGTTTTGAGCTTCAATGATAGTTATGGGTCCAGTATGAAAATTGGATGAAACGTGGCCTTTCAGATTATGTGTTGTGCTTCAGGAGTATCCAGTTTGAAAATGTATGAAACATGGTACCTGGAGGAGAGAAGATTGTAGGCTGGCGCCTACGTACTAGTATCTTAGTTAGTACAAAAGCAAAGGAGGTTGGAGCTCCCTTCCAGGAGAGTCTGGAGAACGAGAGAAGGTTGTAGCCTTCTGTAGGTTGTAGCCTGCGTGCTGGTAAATGACTGCACCAGTACATTGTAAAAGAAGTTTCTTATTAAAGGAAGATAGAAACAAATTGCAATAGGTGGTTTTCACCCACATTGGGTTTCCACCTTATATCATGGTGTTCATGTGTGCTTCTTGTGTGTTCTGTTTTACTGCACCTGCTTACTGTTCATATGGTTAATGAAGTTCTGATACACTAACTAAGGATCAACATTTAATGGATTAACTGAATCATAAGTATACGCTAGTTGCTTTAGACACAGTTGCGTATACACACGGTTTCCCTTGAATGAAGTAGTGTATATGTATCTAAGTATGGAAATGAAATTTTTTTATTGATCTGATAATACTGATTCACCCCCCCCCCTTCTCAGTATTATTTCCAACACTCTCCCTTTGTCCCCCCTTTTATCTTTCTTCCCTCTTACTCTCCTCTCTCTCTTTCTCTCTCCAAAGGCCTTGTCACTCACTCTCTCTTATTAGAAAATGTAACTATGTTCGGTTTTGAATAATGTACTTGAGTCATTATGTAATTTACTTATCAAAAGAATAAATAAATGAATTTTAATTATTGTAGCAATGAATTATTAAAGCATGGGTTTCATGCTTGGGTCATCATTATATTAGTCAAAGTCCCCATTGTGGACTACTAGGATTAGTATTTAATTTATAGAGTCATTTCATATTCGAAGATACCCTCCTTGGGCTTTCAAATCATGTAAAAAGGTTTTGTATCAAGTCAAATGTGAATTATGTGTTGTCCACATCATTTCAGCCTAAGGAATATCAAGTAGGCCTAAGGACCCCCATTGGACCCACTAGAAGGCTATACATTGAAGGAGGTCGAAGTCATTTGGAGCACCCACCCTCAAGAAAGTTAAATATCTCAAGAAGAGATGGAGAAGTGTGAAGTCTATTGCTGGGAGGATGAAAGAGGTATGAGTTTGGGGGAGTCTCTAGAGAAGAAAGAAATCAAACTTTTGGTCCCTCTCTCTCTCTATTTCGTGATCTGGGTTGGGATATCGAAGTATCCTAAGATTTCGTTGTTGTTGTAAGCTGCATGTTGCTAGAAGTTGTTACCTAGCTAAAGTTTTTGGACGGGGTCGAAGATCTTAGAGGTTGAAATGGCGTGGAGGGAAAGTATGGTCTTGGTCTAGGGTAAAGAGTCTCAAAGAATACTATTGAAAGGAAGAATTATCTTGACTGGGTTTTCCCCTCAAGGGGGCTTTTTCCTTGAATGTGCCTATATCTTGTGTCTCTTGTTTTGTGATCTTCATACATGTATAATTTCTTAATGAAAGATACGATAATAAATAAGTAAAATAAGACAACACACTCACAAGTAATTATTAAGAAAGGAGAAGCAAATTCTAATAAAATATCCTTGATTTTCCAACATCTGTCTCTCTTCACCTTTCTCTCTCTATGTCTTTCTTCTTATCTCCCTCTCTCTCCCCTTCCAACTCCATATCTCTCTCTCCCTCCCTCTCAAGTATTCTCTCTCTTCCTTCATCTATCTCCCTTTATCTTATACTTCCTTCTATCTCCCCCCTCACCTCTCTCTCTCTCTCTCTCTCTCCCTTCATCCTTAATCTCTATCACTATCTCCATCCCTCTCATTCTATATACCCCTTCTCTCCATCTATCCTTCTTTGTCTTTTTATCTCACCCCCAAACATACACACTCTCTCTCCATCTCTCCCTTGTCACTCCCCCTCTCTTTCTCTCTCCACCGTTCTTTCTCTATATATTTTTCTTCTTCCCTCCCTATCTTTTCCTCCAACTCCATCTCTCTCTCCCTCTCTTTCTCCTCCACTCTATCCTCCTCTCCCTCTCTCCGTATTTGTGTCCTCGTATCTCTCTCTTACCCTTCTCTCACTCACTCTCTCCTCTCCGTCTCTCTTTCTTTACTCCTCCTCTTCTCTCTCCCTCACTTTATTTCCATCTCTCCTTTGTCACCCACTCTATGTCTCAACCTCTATCACTCTAGTTCTTTGTTCTACCCTCCCATATATATTTGGAGCTAATATACATCCTAATATATTAATATATATTATAATATAACAAATTTTATATTATATTAAAGTTAATATTATATTAATCCAAAATTAATAAATTTAATATTAAAATATATTAATATTAATATCATATTTCATAATTTAATACTAATAATTATTTAGTAATTTTTAAATATGAATACTAGATTTAATAAGGTTTCTACATGACATGATAACAAAAATTATAATAAAATTTGGAATTTTAATGTGGTAAAAACTTTTGTGGAAGGTAAATTTATGATCCATTCAAATTCAAGGTATATGATAAGGTATATTTTGAGCACAGACATACATACTTACACATTTCCCCCATATTGAGCCGTAGAATGAGCCTCTTAGCACAATAACATAAAAAATATGTAATGTTGTTCATAAACTAGATCGAGTTGAATTTTCATTCTTAGTAAAATAGTATCATATTAACATGGTTAAATTATTAATGGATTAAATTTTAGATATTTATTGATTCTAAAATCTAAATTAGGTGAGTATGAATGCCATTGGGAGGAAAAATTTAACATTGTCACAAGTGTCATATCATCCTAGAGCCAATCCATTAAATAAAAATGAGGAGCTATCAATCCCTCAGTTGATGGTACAACATCCTGATGCCTTTTGGCTTGTGGTTGTTATGTGTGATGTTGCAAGTTGTCTTATTACAATGGCCATATCCCTAGGTTGGGATTTTGTTCCATATTAATACTCATCTTCTAACCTTTCCTATATTATGATTAATCATTCATGCATAATCAATCCTACATCCATAATAATTATGAGATACATATGGTTTACAAGGCATGGTGAACCTTAAGCACTAGACAAAAATGCCATCATGGGGTTGTAGACACAGTCAGGAACCATCATGGGAAGGGGCGGAAACATAAAAAACATGGAAACTTCATGGTTCCACTGTTGTCCTTCATAAGTTTGGGTAGTGTGTGCAAGACAATGATTGTGTTTGTGCCTGACCAAAATATTTACATATGAGGATCACTTGCACCAAAAGATTTTCTAATCCAGAGTGTAGATTTGGGGTGAAAATCGCATGTTGATATGATGTGATAACATACTCACTCATTATGATACTCACACTATTGGCATGGGCACTCTCTGGTTTGTGGTGGTTATTTATGTGATGTTGCAAGCTATCTTGCTACTGTGGCATATTGTGGAATCTTTTTCACCATAAATACTCACATTCTTTATCAAGTATTAAAAATCCAGAGTCTATCATTATTCTATTTCATAACAGGTTCTGATTGTTTACCATTTGAGCCAGATTATGACCGTAGGAGTTAAGTTTTCTCAGACATAAGCTCTCAAACTTGTGGCAACGCTTCCCTATCCAATATAAGAAAACATTAGTTGAACACTTTGTTTTCACTCCACTTTGTGGAAGCATATTCCCTCTCAAAAACTGTACCTATGGTGTGCTGCATGTCTTCATAAACTAAAAATCTCCCTCTACTAGTGAAATATATCTCTTTTGGGATTGATGATGTTAAAATTAGGATTCATGAAATTAAAATACTGATTGGAGTGTTGATAGCTAGAGTTCATATCGATGGTTCTGACTTCCACTGTAAATTGTTATTGCAAATTGCCATAGGCTATTTTTCTGTTTGTGCTTCGCTGTTGAATTCACTTTAAAACTCTATGCATAGAAACACTTCTTCTAAAGGCTCAATATATGTTTGAAATATTTGCCAATCTTGAAGCAGGAAATAAAGCTCCGAAATTTCTGCCTTTGCACTATTTCTCTCTCCAGCATTAACATGATTTGATGAGTTTGTTTGTTAAAGTTGAATCATCTTACCTTGGAGTTATATTTGTTTTCATTAGTGTCTCATCCCACTGCACTAAGAATGTTGTATATTTCATGCAAAAGGTTGAAAATAAGACATAAAATTGCTCAACTTCCTACTCTATATGTATTTTGGACATCTGTTGGTGAAAGTGGATCCGCTAGTTGAAGCTTAAAACATGAAATAGTGTTAGCACCTAGAAATTCTACTAAGAAAATATAAAATTAGTTAGTACGCTAGAGGAATCAAATATATTAAAATGAACAGAAAAAATCAAAATATTATTTAAGAATTCTGGTGAAATAGATGAACAAGAATGAAATAGACGATGATAAAGAGTAAATGATAATTCAGAGAAATTCAACTTCCTTCATTAGTTATGAAAGCATCATTTTCTCTTCTGTAGAAGGCTAAATTTGGTTCCAGTCAAAAATAGTTACTCTTCTATGGTAGGATCTTGATTATATGGTTGATCCATCACATAGACAAGAATCAACCCTCTAGGCGACTCTCTGATTTCCAGGAAGCTTTCCAGGTCTTGCTCAATGTTGCACCATAGTCATTACTAGATGTTACAACTCTAATTTAGAGTGCCAAACCCAAAACATACAGATATGAAGCTATGGAGAAACTCAATTGAAATAAAATATATGGACCCGCTTCATATAACACACCCTTTTGAGAACCCTAATGTTAGTTATTTATGATATATAGCATGCAATGTTTGAGGAGGAGACAATCATTGAAAGAATAATGCAACAAGCTAAGTGAAAGTTGGGAATCAATCTCAATGTGAATCAAATAAAGTTATATGAAGCCAAAATGTCTCGTATCAAATAAATCATATGAGAAGTCATTTTAAAAACTAATATCTTGGAGGTCTAATGCAGTTCACTCTAATAAAAAGAAACTCCAAATGACTAGATCTGAATGTGGGCAAGATAAGAAATCTAAGCTCCACTACTAGCTACCAGGATTAAGACTAAATTGTTCACAATATATATCTATATTCCCCAAGACATTAGAATTGCATTCATCAAAATTCCCCTCAATAAAAACAACTCTTAGAGACTTCCAAAAACAAACACCCACAAAAATGGAGAATATAGCTTCAGCAAAAGAGGAACAATGCCCAAAACCATGCCTAAAACTAGAATAAAGCAATACACAACTTATGCATTATAAAGATGAAGAGCATTCTGTAGAACCAAGTGAGAGGATTGTTTAATTAACCAAAAACCTACACCAAAACCTACAACATTATCTGATATCGCTGCTTAAAGATCACAAAGCCATAATACCAATCAATGGAAGCACTTGAGCAAGGCTGACATACACACAATGACTATGGACTGTGGGCTCTTCTTCACAAAATCAAGAAACAAGGAAAGAGGGATAACAATAGTTGAGATGAGTGAAGAAAGGCTAGAGAAATGAGGACAATATATTCACAACATTGGAGGCAATTTCCCAATATCTGATAATTAACAAAATGTTATATTATTTTATGAAAATATAGTAACTATTTTTCTTTAATGCCATTGACAAACTAGTTCCAAGTTCCCATTAATCTTCCTTCTAACATTTCTTCACACTCACTATCATACCATTCAGTGCACATTAAATGCCCAAATTTACTTCAATCCCATTGATAATTGACCTTAATTCTTAGCTACCCAACTACGTAAAACACCCATTTCATTTTCTCTACTATTTTTTCCATTTTTACCATTAGAAAACTAGATGAAGACAAATAGTGAGATCTTGAACTGTTGGCCTCTAACAAAAAAATAACAAAAAATCCCCTACATATATCTCAATCCCCTCTTCGCATTACACATGATCATAAATACATTAAAAATTCCTTTTTTTCCAAAAACCTTCTACTTTTTTCCCTCTACGAACATTGGCAGTTTATGCTAAGTAGGCTATGTATAAATGGCCTATAAACACTTATGCTTACAATGAACTTGATATTCGTTCTCCCAACCTTCTAATTTTACTTAATGTGTTTTTCAAATTAGATTTTGAATTATACATATGTGTCTTAGATGGTGGGTGATTTTAAAATAGGCTATTATTTAATGAATTATTCTCGAGAAAATTCATTAATAATGGATTGTTGTTACTTTGTTACTTATCGTTGTGTCTCTCACATGGAGTTTGGTTCTTGCATTTACTCCACACATCATCACAATTGAATATGGGGAGGTGCGTATCTTTCAATTTCTCTTGGATGGTTGTGAAATTTCTCCTTTTGGAACTAAATTATGTTGTATTTTAGTATAATGGGCCTCATTTCAATTAAACGCACATGAAACAATGAATGTATATTGAAGTTACATATGTGAATGAATTTGTGAATTAAGTAGTTCAATGAGGTTAATCTAGTGAATTCATACTTATTTATCTTATTCATTATCGATGACATCATAGTATGACTTGCCGACTTTCCTTGGGTTGGTGCTCTTCACCTTTAGTTGTGATTGCATATTCAATAATGTTTGTGTAAGAACATATTGAATTTTGAAATTGAGTTTTGGAAAGTTGGTCTATCCAATGATCATAGCTCCCACAAAATTCGTTTTTAGATTAAAAAAATAAGTCACCAAAGGTTTCCGCATAGGCCCATGCTCCATGATATGGATCATTAGTTTGAATTGCACATACATATGTTCTCCCTCAGGATGGATTTCACTTGCACATGACCTTTGTGATCCTTGTTAGAGTTGGTTGTGATTTTTATTTCCTGCAATGACTTGATAACGACATGTTTAATCAAAAGCAATTTCATAGTAATGATAACCAAACTAGAAGGAAGTTCACACTCCTTTACATCACATTGTTTTTTTTACTTCACACTCTTTTTTGCTTCTTTTCTTAAAGATTGATCGTGGCTCAAATCACATCTTTCCATCCACCATTCCACAACCTTTGACTAAATGGCTCAGGAGGTAGCTTATCCTAACAACAATGTACTACCTCGCTCAACCAATAATATATTCTTCCAAACCCTTAACGTAGTCTAGAAAATTTAATACTTATTCCGCTAATGGAAAATTTCAAGGATGTAAGAAATTAGTTTTAGATGGAATCTCACAACCACCAAAAGTTTTGAAACTGAACACAAAAAAATTTGCAGTCCTTCATATGCAACATAAATAACCATGGAAAATAAACAAAATTAATGCATTACCTTAAACAAGGATTGGATTCAACAGAATTATATGCGACTTATTTACATATTTGGTGTAACTGTAAAAAGAACTATAGTCTTAGGGAATCCTTTACGCACCTCAAGGGCATGTGGATCCAATATTTAGGAAGTGTTCTCACATAAATATGCACATAAAATGTTTACATGTGTTTGAGAACCCAACCGAGAAATCCTCATGTTGATTCTCAGTAATGTTTTTTCAAGTTTGGAAGCTTGAGCAATATCATGTTTAAAATTGAAAATGTTTGTGTGCCAATTAAACAAGAAGAAACATTAATTTAGATAACTTGGCCCTTGTCCACTATATTAATAATAGTGAGAGAAAAAAAGAAATCATAGCTTCAGAGATAGGGGTGGGCCAAAGTGACCTTGTGCTGATTATCATCGTCTTAAAGGGAAGGGAAACGTGTTGCTGGGAACACTCTCCAGCCTTGTGTTTTCAATTCCTTTGTGTCTTAGTTCTTGAATGTCCTCTAGTGTCTTAGTTCCTTCTTTATATATCATTGAAGTTTTATATTAATTTTTCGATGATTCAAAAGAATTATATTCTAAATGTATGCATATTCATGGATCCCATATGATAACTGTGCAATGGATTTTGTGTTGGTTCCATGATGTCCAGTCTCTTTGTTGAGTTTCCTACTCTACATGATTTTGATATTTAATCATCATAACAGTTATAATGCCTAATTTTGTCAATTTTTACTATATCTATATATAATTTTTAAGCCATTCAGTGATTTATTTCATCTCCAATTGTATTGACGGAGCCATAGAACATGAGGAATTTGGATTTATACTTTGTTTAGTTGCAAGTTTAAACAATTGAATTTGATTCTATTTTTTCGGTGGTTGAGCGTATTAACCATGTGAATTTTTTTTCCTTGTTCTAAAACAATTATGTTCTACATCTATTGGATAGTTGTTTGTGCCGGCATAGCCACTAAAACCTATAAGACTTTAAAAAGTTTAATAATTTAATTAAATTTTAGAATTTAGAATTTATAAAATTTCAAGGTCTAATTCTTTGAAGGAAGCTAGCTCAATGGAAGAGCACTTTCTTTACAATTTGGTGGTTGGTGGTTTGATTCCATTGTGCCCTAATATTCATATGTAATGGATGCAAATTGAGATGCAATGTTGGATGCAAAAACAAATGAAAAGGTGGATGTAAAAAATGGCTCAAACTTGAATGTAACATTAAACACAAAACATGAAGCAAAGGTTAGCATAGCATAAGCCTTAACATAAGATGCAAATATAGATGCAAATTTGGATGCTCAAAAGGATGTGAAATTCGATGCAAGAAATGGTGTTAAAAATGATGCAAAATTGGATGCAACAATTGATGCAAAATATGGTGTAAAATGGAATGCAAAAAAGGGATGCAAATCAAATGTAAACGTGGATGTAAAAAACGGTCCAAAAAAGATGTAAAAAGGGGCACAAAAATGTATGAAAAATTTGGTGCTAAATCAAATCCAACATATGGTGCATGGATAGGCACCAAATATGATGCAAAAATACATGCAATAATAGGTACAAAATTAGAGCCAAAATGCAACCCTTGATGTAGTACTAGATGCAAAAACACAAAATAAATGCAAATAAAAGGCACTAAATTAGATGCAAAATACGCAGTAAAATTGATGTAAATGATGGAACAAAAATGGAAGCAAAGAATGATACAAAATAAGAAGCTAAAAATGATAAAAAAAAAACTAGAAGAAAAACTTGTCATAAAAGTAGATGCAAATCTTGGTGCAAAATTTGACACAAAAAGTGATGTATAATCTGGTGTGCAAAAGGATGCAAAATATAGTGTGAAAATTGATGAAAAATTAAGCGCAAAAAATGATGCTATAAAAAATGTACAATAGAAGTAGATTTAGCATCAGGTTGCTCCTCCCAATTGTAAAACAAATCCACTAAAATCTAGTGCTAAAATCGACGCAAAAAATTGTGCAAAACTAAAAGCAAAACTTGTCATCAAACTAGATGTGAATCCTAGTGAAAAAATGAAAATAAAACATGTTTTAAAACATGGTGCAAAACTACATGCAAAAAGTGATACAAAATTAGACGCAAAACATGGCACAAAATTGGGTGCAAAATCTGATGGAAAAAAAGATGCAAAATGTGGCACAAAAAATGATGCTTTAAAAATTGTACAATAGAGCCAAATTTAACACGAGATTGCTCATCCCAATTGGAAAAAAAATGCACTTAAATCTAGTGCTAATTATGGTGCAAATTTCTTATTTTGTTAGAGTGTATAAATACACCTAAAACCATCTTCAAGAGTTGTTCATGTTCTTCCTTATATTTAGAATAAACTAGGATGTCATTAAAAAAGACAATACTAAAATGTTCCAAATAATTCCAAAAACCTCCGTTCATAAAACACATAAAAACACCTATTACATTAATTATCCCCCCGGCATTATGATTAATAAGTAGGTTCATTTAATCTTAATTCCGTTAGAAAAAAATCCTAATTGCGAGCATACTATGTTTCCCGAGCATACTATGTTTCCCGGAAATACCAAATTGGAGTGGAAATACGACTTAACTTGCTTGGAAATATTAATTGATGATAGAAAACTTATGGGAGTATGCAATTATTTCCTTAATCTTCATTATTTCAATGAACCTTAAGTTGAACTAGCTTCCATCGTACTTGAACATCTTTATCCAATTTTTTTCATTGAAATATTTTCAATTTCTTACACGCCATATAACCACTTCTATAGGGTGTTTGAAATTTTTTAATAATAATAAGTGCGTCTCAAATAAAGGGAAAAAAAAATAATTTATTACACATATTAATATAAATGGTATTAAACAATCTCGGTGAAATATAACCACTTGAACATCTTTGTCCAATTTTTTTTCATTGAAATATTTTCAATTTCTCACACGCCATATAACAACTTCTATAGGGTGTTTGAAATTTTTTTATAATAATAAGTGCGTCTCAAATAAAGGGAAAAAAAATTTATTACACATGTTAATATAAATGGTATTAAATAATCTCGGTGAAATATAACCACTTTTATGGGGTGTTTGAAATTTTTTAATAATAATAAGTGCGTCTCAAATAAGGGAAAAAAAAACATTATTACACATATTAATATAAATTGTATTAAATAATCTTGGTGGAGAAAGTGAAAAAAACATCATTACACATATTAATTTAAATTGTATTAAATAATTCCGGTGGAGAAATGCTAAGACTGATGGAGTTTTATCTCTAGGTCACAGCAACACCAGTTAAGTTAAGTAATCTAAACAAGACTTATCCTAACATAGCTCAACAACAATATATCAAGGAAACTATCTCCACTTTTATATATCAAGGAAACTATCTCCACTTTTTTTATAAGCATAGATCTATCTAAGTATGGATCTAACATGAGCCTAGAAGGACCAATTTTTTTCACATACTATCTCCACATTTTTTATAAACATAGTTCTATCTTAAGTACAAATCTAACATAAGCCTAGAGGGATCAAATTTATTTACGTGCAAATTTCTTTAGAGTGAAAAATATAATGTGTTATTTTTCATTATTTAAATTGTATTTTTGAATGCTATATATATATAGGACCAATTAATTTTTTTAACCATTAAACTTAATTTTTAAGGACATATGTAATTGGCATTAATATAGTTTACAATAACATGTACATCTAGACATTTTATCAAGCAAATTAAAATGGTTTTCTATTATTAATATATTTTTAAATATGTGTTAATATTAATTCATATTAAAATATTTTATGATAACCCACATTGAATAATTTTTTATACAACATTAAAATATTTTATTCACAAAAAAAACTATATATAGAAATATAAGATATTCATATAGACAAAAATGATCTTCAAATAGTTTATTTAAATGTTGTAGGAAGTATAAGATTAAACATCTTACTCATACATTTTTTTACTTCTAATTATTTTAGAATATATATTTTATTATTATAAAAGATATTATTTTTCAATTTAAAACATAATTTTTAATTTTATTTCAAAGCAGAATAAAAACATATTTACATATTCGATTCATACTAGGTTGTAGATTAAGCTTATCGACTTAATCAATAAAATTAAAATGACTTCCATATAATTATTTTATAGATAAACATTAAAGACACACTCCTAATAAACAATAAAAAGTCAAATACTTTGCAGGTCTACACAGTAAACAAATTGGAGATATGTACAAAGTTGTTGAAACGCGATATATCTATTGATAGAATATGTGGAAACACTCATAATTTTATAGCACATAAATTTTAGTTTTAAAAGAAAACATACGACGTATCAAAGCTCTCACTGTAACATTACATAATAATAATTCTCAAATGTAACTTCTTAGTAGGGAATGAGAAAACCCATATGGTGATTGAACCTAAACTACTACTCGGCCTTTTGCAGAAGCTCTTAGAATAGAGGATTGTTGAGATATGTTGTGCGCATGATAAACTGAGGATGGTTGAGAAATGTTGTGGGCATGATAAACTGCGCACGCTCGCTTCCGATGGAATACCTAACTTCTTTTCTGCAAGCTCGAACTTCCAGGTTATGTAACGCAATAGTTTGAACGACAGAGCTATTCTGTTACTAGCAATCCCTCAGAACCTTCCAAACATACTCTTCAAGATTAGAACGGGAGGTGGCCATAAATTGAGAGCTCTGCTTCATGCTTTCATGTTATTTTCTTCATCATTTGTCGTTGGGTGTACTTGCTGGTTATTTTCCATCGTCCCAAATCGCCTCAGAGCCACCAACAGGAACGAATATAACGAAAAAGTGGCAGATGAGGCTTGATCTTGTAGTTGTTTAGCCCTCACGTATTACTTATTCTAAGCTTTCATGTATTGCAACATAAACAAGTTGGCATTGCACATGGCATACCTGCCGAAAATAGAATGTATATTAACTTTGGATTGAAATAATAAGCGAAGTTGATTGACCAAGTTGAAAATAAGCATAGGACACATGACTAATAAAGAATTAGTTTCCCGTTTTACCATACTTTTCATATGTAAGAAAATCATAATTGGGATAAAGAATTAGTTTCCCGTTTCACCATACTTATCATATGTCCCAAATCATAATTGGGACAGAGCCTGGCTAGTTTTCCGCTGCAGCTTCTTCTTCGATTGGAACTTCATTAGTCCAATCAATAAATCTAACCAGAAGCATAACTGTATCTACCTAGTTAAGAGGCAGAACTATTTCCACAACAACAGGGCTCTCTCTATGAACTGATGCTCTATAACAGCTAGGGATAAGCATTCAGCTCGCCATTGCCACACACCCAAACATCAAGCAACATGCAAAACACATAACCACTACGTGTGCCTATCTACCCACTTGTTCACACAAAGACATTAATAAAGGTCTGTCGGCATGCACACATGAAAAAACACACCACAACATGACATTAATAAAGGTTTGTCGGCATGCACATATTAAAAAACACACCACAACATGGGCCCATCTTTCAACCACTTGTCCATACCAACATACTATCTTCATTAAATGTTCACCGGGCTCATTGAGATTCGACCCTTCTCCCTGTCCCTCATACTCCCACTAGAGGGTTCTAGTAATTGAATTGATGGGTTCCAGAAGGAATGGCTCTATTTCTTTCCATTCTCATTTAGGGCCAAACGAGAGTGCAAATTAAGATAGCTAAAACTGAGGGCATAGTTCGAGACCTGATCAGTTTCAGTTTACTTACGTTTTTAGTATAACACACTCAACATTTCCTTGCAGCAGATGATGATTGCCTTGCCTCTATCGGCATTGCAGATCGACTACTAAAACCTGGAGGCCTTTAGTCTTTTTCCAATGGAATTTGCAAAGAGGTTGGGAAGCGAATGGGTGCATTCAATGGTTGAGCTCTTTACCTACTCTAAAAAGAGGAAGTCATAGAAAAGGTGAAAGTACTTTTCTTGAAAATTTTCTATAGATGCAATTTAATGGACTATACTTTGCTATTCTTTAATTGTTGAGTCTTCTCAAACAAATTATATAATGTTAATTATTTGACAAGTGATTTCCTTGCAATTTCCCTGTGTGTGTAGAGTGTTTTTTGGAGATGTCTGAATTCCAATACATGGCTACTTCAGTTAAACCTTCATATATTTATGTCAGTGCCTGTTGATGCCGCGAAAATTGCTACATCAACATTGGGGAAAACCACCCGGTCCGGACCTTAAATGCAGCTCCTTTTCCGTTTGGCATGGTGGCTCTAATTGGATATAATGGGACCAGTTTCCAATGATTTGTAAATATGATGGATAAGTGGTTGAATTTCTATTATCTAATGATAATGATGGATGATTTATCCTAAATTGAAAAATTAAAGAATAACTTAATCTATCCCGGGAAATTTTTGCTTTTAGTGTAACTTTTGATGATATTTATTTACAAATAGGGATATAGACGACTCCATTGATAAACTAAAACATTCATTCATATGATAATTATTTGTTTAAGTAGTTGAACAAAGTAATTATTAAAACATTATTACACTATTCTTCATATATCATTGACATAAATATGATTGAAAAATTAACATTCCTTAAACATTCAATAGTGATAAATATAAGGACTGCTATTAAAATACATACACACATCCAATGATAGCTAGATAAAAAAATGTTGATTCATATAAAAGAATGGAGCAAAAGCATAGATAATAGTACCATATATTATTTGGATCACTCCTGATATCAATCGCATTCTGATTCCGTCTTCCAACTTAGAAACATTTTTAGAAAAAGCAATAGTGCATATCTCATCAAAGTATTCTTCATTAAAATTCAGAATATAGGCCTAGTCTTCATAAAAAATATATATCAGAAGCACAATAGTGTGACTTCCGATTCAAGTTTGATACAAAAATTGAGGACCCTTTCTAAAGACATGAAAGGGTCTATAAATACTATCTAAGCTAACTAATTATGAAATAAAAAAAAACTATTAGGTGGCATAACCAAATCACGAGAATCTCCTTGAAATAGGCCTGTTTGCAGTCGGTAGAATGATTCACTGTTTCGGTTGATCATCCTTTGGTTTGAGCTGGTAGATAGTAAGCATTGGTTGCAATTCTGGAGGGTGACTCAGACGAGAATGCAATTCGGCTGAATATGAAGCATCATGAATTTTGGGAATCATATAACCGATCACATCGGTTAAACATTTGAGTGCTGCCCTTTGACTGTATGCTTTAACTAGGAAGAACCAAAAGGTGTCCTAAGTTAAACTTTGGATGCCTGCGATTAATCTCTCATTCTTTTCCAATTCTTGATTGCATGTCTGTTCCAATGCCTTGGCTGATGGCAATTTACCTGGAGTGCAATGTGAAATCAAATTAGATAGATAAAGAGTATCATTAATTAACTCAATTAAATTATTGCTTGCTGATCTATATCTAGAAGTTTCCCTTTCTGCTTTCATCAATTGTGATTGCCATTCTAGGAAAATAATTTCCTTGTGCGATTCTAGAATTCTAGGCATATTTGCAGCTTGCCCCTCACTGGTTTCTTGCGAGGCAAGAAAGTTTGTTAATGTCTCATCGGCCTATTCCAAATTCTGTCTTGCATCAACTGATTTGTCAATCATTGATGAAGCAATTTCACAGAGGGGCTCTGCAAGGGAAATATTATGACATAGTAAATTTAACTGTTTAATCAATGCCTTATTAATCTGGCAAGCTTCGGACCTAAACTCTACTGGTTGAGGAAAACCTCTGAACCTTTCTATCTATTGTGATAGTTGAGTGATTTTCTCATCTTTTGTTTTACGCATTTGTTCATTCATTGTCTTTATCTTGGTCAATGCTAAGGATAATTCCTTCTGTTTTTGCACTGCACTCTGATCTATTCTTTGCTTTTCCTTGAGCAATTGCTCATTCAGTTGATTGTTTACTTGGTGTTGTGGTGCTAACTGCTGTTCTAATTACTCTATTCTTTGCTGTCTTTCGGATACTTGTGCCTCCAATGAAGCAATTGTTTGATCTTTTTCCTTGAGTAAATTTCTCACTTCCATAGTGGCTGCTGAATATGCTTTGGCATATTGAGAGAGTTTTGTGAGGTCTTCGGAAGGATTGAATTCCTCTTTCCATACCACATTATCCATCTCTATTTGTGCAGGTAAAAGGGAAGATTGATCAAGTCTTCTCTTTTTCCTTTGTCTTCTTACTATAGCCCTGTGCTTGGGGCTATAGAAGACATTTAAAGGCGGTATCTCTTCTATATGCAAAACAATTTCATCTGATGGATCCTTAGGAATTATCTCTACATCTTTACTCATAGGTAGGCTACTGGTTCCTTCAGTTGGAACCATATTTGTTGATGTCTTCTGGCCAATTGTCACTTCAGGCATGTTGAACCCTGTGAACTCTCAGGATTGCTTATAATGGAATCGAACTGTTGCCATTCTTTAAGGAGCTTGGGATCAATCTAAGTATCTATATCCATGTGTTCACTGCCTTTTCCCTGTTCTTTCTCCTGAGCTAGCTCTTTTACTTTCTCAGGAATTTTTTCCACAGCAGGAGATTTGTTAATAGTTTGTTGTTCAGGCTGCCTTGACTGGATTGCCGGGGAGGTGACTAATAAGTCTAGAGCCAGAGTTTGCAACCTCTGTTCTCTAAGCCTATTAAACACTTCCAGCCCTTCATCTTGATACCTGATCCTGGCCAATGTTTTTACCTGAAATAATGATTCTGCTGAGGAAAATAGGTCATCAAAGTCATCCTTCTCATGATCAAACTTTGCAAGTTTAGCCTACTCAAGAACATTATAGACAACTTTTCTTGGATCATATTGTCTGTTGGGAATTGTTGCAAGATTGAGCATTTTTATTTTTTTGTCTCTTTTTCTGCGTGTTTGTAATCATGGAGAGTGTAAACACCGCATCTTAAAGGAAATGTAGGCCATACCTATTTCTTGGAATTTTTAAGGCTTGTTGATGTCCCTTCCGTTGTTATCTGGTAGGCCAATTCCCGAGCTAACAGCTTATCGGGCACATACAAGAGAAGGACATGGGGTTTTGTAAGGCTACCAAAAAGAATTATATAAGTGAATTTGTCTTCTCCGAACCAATTTCCTACTGCAATCAAATCGATCCCTGCTTCCTCGGAAATCCTGGGGGCAGGCTTATCAAAAATAGCATAGTAGACAGGCAACATAAAACCATTACAAATTTTGTACAAATGATCTTTGTAGTGAGCCTTCCATAATATTTGATGATAGATATGGATTGGCTTAGGGTCTTCGGGAGTCCATCTCCATCTGAGTATCGGATATTCGGAATTAAAACAAAGAGTATCCATAATATAAGCACTATAATAAAAAGGGGGAATGGTCCTGGTGGTTTTTCGTGAATTTGACCTGAATTCGAGAATTGTTGTGGCTAATTTATCAGACAAAATGTTTGCCCAATCCATCACATAACTATTGATGGCTGCCTCCATCAGAGGGACCATTTCAATAGTAAACTTGGCAGAGTCATGTATTCCCCACATTCTACACATCATTGCTCCTGCATAATAGTAAGGAGAAGCTAATGAGTCCACCGAGTACTTAGCTGATGATTCATGCTTGTGCATCTCGGGAAAATGTCTCCACTGCCTAATTGGGGTCGATTACGTCTCATTCTCATTTGCAAATTTCTCAAGGAAGGCTTTGTTGTACCACTTTTTAGGCTCAAGCAGGTGATACATTTTCCTTAGATCATTAGGTTGAAACGAGCCAAATATCCTCTTCTCAATTATGCAAAATGTTTTGTTTGAGACTGGAATTTCCTCTACCACCCATCTCAGTATGTCAGTATATGGGAGGATTTTTTCTCATGCTGCTATTCTGTGCAAATATGAACATGCTAAATCCTTAAGGGACGCTTCCGATTTGTTACTTGAGTCAGCTGTGGCTTCTTCAGATATCTCCTCAGGCTCCTCTACTTCTATTAGATTGTAGATGCTTTCCCAGCTTGTATTTCCAAGACCGAGGCATGTAGTGTCTGAGATTAACACCTTTTTTCTTTGTCCAGGTTCCTTGGCTGGCTGCACTACTACTATAGGAGCCGCTGCTGAGGATTTCTTTGATCTTTTTCCCATTTGTTTCAAATTCCTAATTTCCTCAGAATTCTGCACAAGCGATTGGAAAAACAGTGATATAGAGAAATGCTGCTATAGACCAATATGATAATGAAAGAGTTACATCGATGAGCAGGTGATAATGGACTAGAGTAAGATTACCACGGGTAAAATATAAAGAAAATATCTACTCTTAACGGCTTCATTGATTAGATGTTTAACTTGTCAATCATGATAAAAGAAGTTTTAAATGCCCATCATGTTGTTTATATGCCAAATGATTCATTCAAACGTGGCTTAGATTTCTTTAATGGATAATCAATGATAATTCGCAAATCGGCAATCGGTAATGTGAAAGGAAAGGCTTTAAAGCTTGTTTTAAACTTCTCCGATCACCGAAAGGTGATATAATGCATGAAAACCTTTAAAATATATCCTTGAGATATGCACCTCATTAATGCATCGCAATCAGGGAATGGGTTCGGGCTTTATTGTTGTGTCAATGTGATTTCGTCGATAGCCGATTGCAATATGCTTTATCGCATCGGAGGGAATTGAGTCTGCCTTCCATCATGTGTTGACTTGTTATTTCCGATTGCCAATGGTGATATGCTTTATCGCACAAAGGATTCAAAAGGGCTCAATTACATTGGTGCTTTGGCATTTACCTTTTCCGATATCCGATTGCAATATGCTTTTCGGATCAGAGGGAATTGATGTGTCTTCGCATATGTTTCCTTTGTTATTGGGATATGTGATCTTCCGATCACTTTATCGCAATAACGAAGGATTTTATAATATTTTAAAGCCAAACTTTACTTCTATTCATTTATGTTGAACCTTTTAATAAGGGTTTTTTATGATGGGTTAATACCAATTTACATCTAAGTTTATTTTGAAAGGGACCCATTTCATATTATGATTTTGTCTAAAATTTTTATGGAATGGGGGGTTGTTGTACAACACAACAATTAGCGATTTACTGGGAGAAACAGTTATCTCTAAGAAATTAATTAAAATACTTAAATTTTCTTAATCTGGAAATCTTACATAGAGAAAATCTAATATAATTAGGTAATCATAAATTCTGATCATAATGATAACTAGTTTTGCTATTTCCTTATGTTCTTAAAATTAAATACATTCTAAGTTTTAAATAAGCCTTAATTTGTTAATAATGATAAAACAAAAGACTTTTCCAACTTAGCTTTTATAATGACTCCTTTGTCATGGGTAGAGTCTCTGCTGCTAGAAAACGTTTATAGTCTTGACAGGGTTACCTTTTAACCATTTGATCATTCATTATTCCATCCATTTCTGAGTATACTAAAAAAGAATGAATCCAAAAGATATGTTTTCATATTTTTTGTATTTCTTTTTCCTTTTTTCCTTTTTATGTAAGATACAAAGCCATTGTCCTGGTTTGGTGGTCAGCTATTGACAATGCCATTCACTGGTTGTAATTTAACTGAACAAGCTGGCTCGTGATGAGACCCCTTATCTTATAATTATAAGCCATTACCCTATTTTGGTATGTAGTGTTGGTAATGTCAGTTGAACTATTCCCCTATGATCATGGTAAGCAGGCTTGTAGTAAGACCTCTTATCTTTTACATCAAATATATTTTAGAAATACACTCTGAGTAATTATAAACTTTGACATATGGTATGAACAATTTTCTCCTTAAGAGAATATGGATGACAGCGTGGGAGTTGAAGATGCTAAGACTGAATCAATATCTGTTTTGTATTGATAACTGTTTTCAGGCTACTAAAACTTTAAAATGATTTACAATATTTGAAAGTTTTTAGAATATTTCACAAAAATAAAATGGGATTTTCAGAATCTAATTATACCTAATTTCCTAGAATTTTTTTTCTTTTTTAAGGCTTCCATTTCTTAAAAGTAAATATCAAAACTATTTTATTTTGAGTAACTTTTTCAATATAGCAAGGATGAATGGGAGGCTTTTGACAACTTTATTTTTCTAGGATTTTAAATAAAATAATTTATTCACAAAAATCTTTTTGAAAATTGAAGATTTACAGAGGAAGAAGGGGTTACCTCAATTGAAGAATTTTTTCAAGATAAGACCATTGACAGGAAGAGAATCTCTCTTTTCTGATAGATCTTGTAATATGAATGTAGAAGGGCCTATCTTCTCATTGATTTGGAATGGTCCAAGCCACATTTTCTGGAACTTGGTGTGTTTTCCTTTATCCTCATGGGCTTTGTCCCATTTCAAAACTATATCACCAACTTTTAAATGTTTTGAGCCAGTTGAAATTGCATCGAAAGATGACTTGATAATCTGTTGATGTTTTGCATGTATAATTGGGGCTTTGTCCCTTTCTTCTTCTAATTTCAAAATCTGATCATGTCTTAGTTGAATAGAAGATGAGGGACTTTCTTCAGTAAACTGCACTAAAGCTAGTGATGGAAGTAACAAGTTGCTGGTATGACAGCGTCCTTTCCATACATTAGGTTAAATGTAGAAGTGCCTATGGAGGCTTTCTATGTTATTTGGTCAACCCATAGTGCAAATATCAAAGATTTATGCTAGTTTTTATGATTCTGTTGAATAGTTCTCTTAAGGTTTTTGATAAGATTTTTGTTGGTAGATTCTGCTAAGCCATTACCCTGAGAGTAGTAATTTGCAGAATACTTCAATTTAAATCCCCTTTTGATAGAAAACTCAAATATAGAATTTCCAGAGAAGTAAGATGCATTATCAAAACTAAGAGCGTTTGGGACACCAAACCTGGTAATAATAAACTGATCTATGAATTCAATGATTGCTTCAGAGTTTACTGTTTTCAGAGGAATTGCTTCAACCCACTTAGTAAAGTAACTAGTAGCTGTAAGGATATACCTATTCTGTTTGGATGAATGTGGAGTGATTTCCCCACTGATATCCAATCCCCATTGTTCAAAAGGTTGTTCAATGTTGACTAGTTGCAAAGGGAAAGCTGGCTTTCTTTGTCTTCCACTAGTGGTTTGACAACTTTGGCATTTCCTTACATATTCATGAGAATCTCTGAACAAGGTGGGCCAATAATATCCAGCATGAATGATATTGTGAGCTGTTGTGTCAGCTCCAAAATGTCCTCCTGCTAGTCCATCATGTAGCTCCTACAAAACCTTTTGTGCTTCAGGTTTTTCTAAGCATCTTAACAAAATTGAATCATAATTTTGTCTAAATAATACATCATCTACAATTATGAAGTTTTTTGCTTTCAATCTTATGGCACGTTTGTTTTTATAGGAAAGATTAGAAGGAGCATATCCATTTTTCAAATAAAAAATCAGATCTGCATATTGAGATTCAGGATTAGAAGTACTTATCTGATTGATTTCTTTAATATCTTTGGTACTTTCAAATTCCTAAATGTTAGAAGCTCCTACTAACAACCTGCAAAAACCTTGGCCTTTGACAATCTTTGCTAGTTTAATTTCTAAGTCATATTCTTGTAATGTTGTGACCCAATTTGCTCTCTTTTCTCCTAATTCCCTTTGAACTAGTAATTGTCTTACTGCTGAAAAAGGGACTATAACTTTTGTGTGAGATTTTAAGAGAAAGGGTCTGTAATGTTTAATGGCTTTGTATACAGTAAAGGCTTGTTTTTCAACTTCTGAGTAATTAAGTTCAGCACCTTGAAGGTTTGAACTATAAAATGAGATTGGTGCTTCCAAGTTTTGATCGTTAATTTGTGTCAGCACTGCTGCATAAGATGAATCAGATGCAAGGGTGTATAACATGAAATGATTTGAAAAATTAGGAGTGCTTAAAGCAGGGGAATTTATGATTGATTGTTTGATAGAATCAAATGCCTCTTTTTCTGCAGGCCCCCATTTAAACACTAAATTTTTCTTGATCATGGTTTGTAATGGCAAAACAATCTGGGAGAAATTTGGAACAAATCTTTTTACAAAGTTAATTTGACCTAAAAATGACTGCATGGATTTTTTATTATGAGGGAATGGAATATCAAAAATCTCTTTGATTCTATCTGGATCAATATAAATACCATCCTTTGAAACAATGAAGCCCAAGAGCTTACCTTGATCAAGAGCAAAAAATGACTTCTTTGGATTGAGTGAAATGCCATACCTATTGCAGCGTTGAAAGATTTGTTTCAGATCATGCAAATGGTCTGACCTTTTCTTAGAGAATACAGTGATATCATCCAAATAGACAACTACTGACCTATTGATTAGTCCTTTGAATGCTATGTCCATTGCTCTTTGAAATGTAGCTCCAGCATTGATAAGTCCAAAAGGCATTTTTTGATAGGCATAAGTTCCCCACTTGGTTCTAAAAGTAGTTTTGAGTCTGTCATCAGGGTGTACCAAAATTTGGTTATACCCCGAAAAACCATCTAAAAAGGACATCAGTTCAGAACCAGCTACTGAATGAAGTGTTTGTTCCATGGTAGGTAAAGTGAAGTTATCCTTTTGACTTGCTTTGTTAAGATTTCTCAAATCAATACAAATTCTAATGTCACCATTTTTCTTTCATACTGGCACCATATTGGACACCCAGTTTGAATGTCTAACAGGAAAAATTATCTTAGCTTTCAAGAGTTTATTTAATTCAGCTTTTATTTGACTCTCTAAGTTAGGATGAATTTTCCTTAACTTCTATTGTACTGGTTTTTGTTCAGAAAGCATTGGAATAGTATGCTGAATGATAGATGTATCGTATGTTTTCAAATCATCATATTTCCAAGAGAAAACATTTTTGTATTTATGCAATAATCTAATGAATGCAATTCTTTCTTCTAAAGAAAGTCCTAATCCCAAATTGATGTTTTGTGGATTATGCTCAGTTCCAAGGTTTATTAATTCAAATCTCAAAGTGGAACTCTGGAGCTTTGAATTAGTAACCTGTTTAAACCTGTCTTTGATGTCATAAAGATCTTCAAGCTTGACCACTGGTTTAGGTCTTGAGTTTTCTTCTTGCTTTTCCTTCATTTGAAGGTCATGATCAGTTTCATCAATAATTTGATCATCATAGGATTTATTAGAAGTTAAGAAATTTAAAATGTCTTCATCGTGATTGAACACTCACCAATTAGTGACATTATCAGGAATTGATGGTCTGAAAATTAATTCTACTAAGAATCTGTCTGGGCTGCGGTCTTCAGATGGAAGGAGTTTGGAAGCAACATTAGCTAGTAAATATGCTGCTGCATTCTGGGACCTAGGGATGGGAGAAATATTGAATGCTAAGGATTGGGATATAAGGTCTTGTACCAAGGACTGATAGTGTTTAAGGTGACTAGAAAGGCAATGAATTGTATTTCTCACTTATTTTATAACAATTTCTGAATCACCGAACGCTTTCAAACATTAAACTCTAAGACCAATTGCTTTATAGAGTCCTTGAATCAAGGTTTCATATTCAGCTGTATTGTTTGTGCATTCAAATTCCAACCTGCATAATAACATGGTCTTTTCCCCCTCAGGACTAACTAAAATACATCCTGCTGCTTCACCTTCACTAGGTTTGAACCCATCAAAATATAATGACCAAAAAAAAGGTTTTTCTACAATTTTATTTACAGTTTCCTCAACAATTTTAATACATCTTGATGTATCTGTTTGTGAAAATTTTTCAATTTGAGATGTGAAATTATTAACTGAGAAAGGGGATGATTGAGCAGTAAAATTGCCAAAGAATGATTCAGATGAGTAATTTCCCAAAATGTTGTTATTGAATCCTATTGGTTGATTTTCTTGTTCGAATCCAGTAACAGTATAGGTCATGTGTTTCTCTCGATCAATCTTGATCTGATTTGGCTTTCCTTTATAAGGTAGCCACATATGAAACCAATCGGTGGAAATATAACCATGAAGTTTCTTAGACCAGTCTCTACTTAAAATCAAGCCATAGAATTCAGGTAGATTAGCAATTAAAATATCAATTCTTTGAACCATTCTTGAAACAGCTGATAACCTAATAGTAACTGAATTGATTTCTCCTAAAACATGGACCTTAGTTCTATCCAACTGGAGAATATGAATTGCAGACTTTTGGGGTTCAATGTTCAGTTTAGAACAAACTAAAGCTGGCATTATATTATAGGAAGCCCCAGAGTCAATCAAACAGTTGTGTAGATTTCTATTATAGATCTCGTAGGTTAAGAGAAAAGGAGGAGTATGGGAATTGGATCTATCCTCGATTAAAACAACATCAATAGCTTCTACTCTACCAGGAGGTGGTTTACCTAACTCATTAGCAGCTTTGGACAATACGGCATTGGGAAGAGGAGAAGAAGGTACAACATCTAACTCTTTAAGCAACAATTTTTGTTGATGTTTGAGTTTACTAAGCTCAAACATAGTGATATTTGCCTTTTTTTTCTTCATGTCATCAATAATGTTGTAGTCCATAGAATCTGTAACTACTATTGTCTTAGATGTTGAAGGTGGATTTGAAGCTGATGGTTGATTTTGGGACGGTATCGCTGTAGATTTCTTTGTGGGAATCTTTTCTTTGGTAGTAGTAGTACCTGCATTCCTTTTCTTTTGGGTTGTTTGAACAGGTTCAGGAGTACCCTTACTCCTGGTAGTCATAGGGAAAGCTTCCTGTTCATTTTCTGTATTGGAATTGGGAAAAATAAAGTCCCACATCCCATGACATTCTACAGTTTCTTCTTCTTTAGGATCTTCAGGTGATGAAACTATTTCTTCCTCTTCTTCCTCTTTAGGATTTGAGTCTGCATTGGATATAGTATTTGGTGGTTTTGATTTAGGTTTCTTAAAGTTTCTAAATGGCCTTTTTGTTTAAGTCTCAACTACTTGCTTCTTGATTTCTACCATTTAATTTGACATAGTCTTGAGAAATTTTTGGAGACCCTCCATATCATATGGATCTTTAGGCATTTTCTTTTTTGAATCATCTTTGAAAGAGACTTTTTTTTATTTTCTATCTTCAAGAGCAGTTTTCTTTTCTAAAGCAATAATGTGTTTCTCTACAACAAGTGCCTCTTTCATGTTTTCAGCTAGAGTTGGTTTTGCGGCTCTATCTACAAAAATAGCTATATTTGAAGGTAAAGCTGTTATATACCATTCACTTTTGATTTGCTCACTTGGTTTAGAGGTAGTTGGAATCTTATTCAAGAGTTTATTAAACCATGAATTGAACTCCTTTATAGGTTCTTTAGATTCTATCCTAAGATTCGAGAGATCATTGATTAACGTTGCTAGAGATATGTCATCACCATATTTAATTAAGATCTGGTCTTGAAAAATGTTCCAACTTGTAATGGATCTTGAGGGAAAGGAAAAATACCAAGACCCAGCTGATCCTTGTAAGGTATAAGGGAAAATCCTAACAACAACATCTTCCTCTATCACTCCTTTTAAGTTAACTGCCAACATGAAGTTGTTAATATGCTTATCGGCTTGTATTCCTGCATCTGGATTAAATTTCGGCAACTATTTTTTAGGATGTGCTGGCAATGGATGTAATGGTGCAGGCATCGTGACTGCACCAGGATTATTACATGGATTTTGAGCCATTGTAGAACTAATAGTAGATAATATTACCGATGAAATTCCAGATGTTTGGGAAGGAGATGATATTGAGGTTTGAGGTGGTCGGGATGTTGAAGTTCTAGATCCCTGTTGGACAACAATGTGTAATGGAGGAGTGGATGGCTGACTTCGCATTGGAGAAGATGAAATGGAGGATAATGATGAGAAATTCTCACTATCAGATCCTTTAGTTGTTTTTCTTGCCCTTTTCCTTTTTGGTAAAGGCAGCTCAGTAGGTTCAATACCAAGCTTTTTGCTCTGAAGTCTGGTGAGGTGATGAGGTGGAATGAATTGTGAAGTCTCACTGCCTTGAGATACCTCAGATTTCTATGGTGATATCGAAAAGCCTTGAAGTTCATGGATAAGAGACTGTACTTCAGGAGACTCAAGAGTTAACTATTTTGGGGTATGTTGGGGTTGAGCAGTGGTAGTAGTCTCCTTTTCTTCTCGTTTGAAGACTGGGGTTCCAGCCTTCAAAAGAGAGGGCGGAGGTCAAGTGGAGGGAGATTTACTCTTGGAATGGGTTGTAGGTTTGGGTTTGCTCACCATTCATAGTTCATGCCCTCCTTCTAGCACCAAAAATGTTGATTCCTCGAACAATGCTACATCAACATCGGGGAAAACCACCCGGTCCGAACCTTAAATGCAACTCCTTTTCCGTTTGATGTGGTGGCTCCGACTGGATATAATGGGACAAGTTTTCCAATGATTTGTAAATAGGATGGATAAGTGGTTGAATTTCTATTATCTAATGATAATTATGGATGATTTATCCTAAATTGCAAAATTAAAGAATAACTTAATCTATCCGGGGAATTTCCAGTTTTAGTGTAACTTTTGATGATCTTTATTTACAAATAGGCATATAGATGACTCCATTGATAAACTAAGACATTCATTCATATGATAATTAATTTGTTCAAGTAGTTGAACAAAGTAATCATTAAAACATTATTACACTATTCTTCATATATCATTGACATAAATATGATTGAAAAATTAACATTCCTTAAACATTGAATAGTGATAAATATAATGACTGCTGTTAAAATACATACACACATCCAATGATAATAAGATAAAAAAATGTTGATTCATATAGAAGAATGGAGAAAAAGAATAGATAATAGTACCATATGTTATTTGGATCACTACCAATATCAATCGCATTCTGATTCCATCTTCCAACTTAGAAACACTTTTACAAAAGGTAGTAGTGCATATCTCATCAAAGTATTCTTCATTAAAATTTAGAATATAGGCCCAATCTTCATAAAAAATATATATCAGAAGCACAATAGTGTGACTTCCAATCCAAGTTTGATACAAAAATTGAGGACCCTTTCTAAAGACATGAAAGGGTTTATAAATGTTATATAAGATAACTAATTATGAAATAAAAAAACTATTAGGTGGCTTAACCAAATCATGAGAATATCCTTGAAATAGGCCTATTTGCGGTCGGTAGAATGATTCACTATTTCGGCCAATCATCCTTTGGTTTGAGCTGGCAGATAGCAAGCATTGGTTGCAATTCTGGAGGGTGACTTAGACGAGAATGCAGTTAGGCTGAATACGTAGCATCATGAATTTCGGGAATCATGTAACCGATCACATCGGTTAAACATTTGAGTGTTGACCTTTGACTGTATGGTTTAAATAGGAAGAACCAAAAGGTGTCCCAAGTTAAACTTTGGATGCCTGCGATTAATCTCTTCCTTATTTTCCAATTCTTTATTGCATGTCTGTTCCAATGCCTTGTCTGATGGAAATTTACCTGGAGTGCACTGTGAAATCAAATTATACAGATAAAGAGTATCATTAATTAACTCAATTAAATTATTGGTTGCTGATCTACATCTTGAAGTTTCCCTTTCTGCTTTCATCAATTGTGATTGCCATTCTAGGAAAAGAATTTCCTTGTGCGATTCTAGAATTCTAGGCATATTTGCAGCTTGCCCCTCATTAGTTTCTTGCCAGGCAAGAAAGTTTGTTAATTTCTCATCGGCCTGTTCCAAATTCTGCCTTGCATCAACTGATTTGTCAATCATTGATGAAGCAATTTCACAGAGGGGCTCCGCAAGGGAAATATTATGACATTGTAAATTTAACTATTTAATCAACACCTTATTGATCTGGAGAGCTTCAGACCTGAGCTCTACTGGTTGAGGAAAACTTTTGAACCTTTCTTTCTATTGTGATAGCTGAGCCATTTGCTCATCTTTTGTTTTACTCATTTGTTCATTCATTGTCTTTAGCTTGGTCAATGCTAAGCATAATTCCTTCTATTTTTACACTGCACTCTGATCTATTTTCTGCTTTTCCTTGAGCAATTTCTCGTTCAGTTGATTGTTTACTTGCTGTTGTATTGCTAAATACTGTTCTAATTGCTCTATTCTTTGTTGTCTTTCGGATACCTGTGCCTCCAATGAAATAATTGTTTGATCTTTTTCCTTGAGTAAATTGCTCACTTCTAATGCTTTATCCATAGTGGCTGCTGAATATGCTCCGGCATATTGAGAGAGTTTTGTGAGGTCTTCGGAAGGATTGAATTCTTCTTTCCGTACCACATTAGCCATCTATGTTTTTACAGGTAAAAGGGAAGATTGATCAAGTCTTCTCTTTTTCCTTTGTCTTTTTACTACAGCCCTATGCTTGGGGCTGTAGAAGACATCTAAAGGCGGTATCTCTTCTATATGCAAAACAATTTCATCCGATGGATCCTTAGGAATTATCTCTACATATTTACTCATAGGTAGGCCGTTGGTTCCTTTAGTTGGAACCATATTTGTTGAATCTTGTGACCAATTGTCACTTCAGGCGTGCTGAAACCCTGTGAACTCTCAGGATTGCTTATAATGGAATCGAACTGTTGCCATTCTTTAAGGAGCTTGGGATCAATCTGAGTATCTATATCCATGTGTTCACTGCCTTTTCCCTGTTCTTTCTCCTGAGCTGGCTCTTTTCCTTTCTCAGGAATTTTTTCCACAACAGGAGATTTGTCAATAGTTTGCTGTTTAGGCTCGCTTGACTGGATTGCCGGGGTGGTGACTAATAAGTCTAGAGGCAGAGTTTGCAACCTCTGTTCTCTAAGCCTATTAAACACTTCCAGCCCTTCATCTTGATACCTGATCCTGGTCAATGTTTTTACCTAAAATAATGATTCTGCTGAGGAAAATAGGTCATCAAAGTCATTCTTCTCATGATCAAACTTTGCAAGTTTAGCCTACTCAAGAACATTATAGACAACTTTTCTTGGATCATATTGTCTGTTGGGAATTGTTGCAAGACTGAGCATTTTTATTTTTTCTGTCTCCTTTTCTACATGTTTGTAATCATGGAGAGTGTAAACATCGCATCTTAAAGGAAATGTAGGCCATACCTATTTCTTGGAATTTTTAAGGCTTTTGGATGTCCCTTGTATTGTTATCTGGTAGGCCAATTCCCGAGCTAACAGCTTATCAGGCACATACATGGGAAGGACATGGGGTTTTGTAAGGCTACCAAAAAGCCTTATATAAGTGAATTTGTCTTCTTCGAACCAATTTCCTACTGCAGGCAAATCGATCCCTACTTCATCGAAAATCCTTGGGACAGGCTTATCAAAAATAGCATAGTAGACAGGCAACATAAAACCATTACAAATTTTGTACAAATGATCTTTGTAGTGAGCTTTCCATAATATTTGATGATAGATATGGATTGGCTTAGGGTCTTCGGGAGTCCATCTCCATCCGAGTATCAGATATTTGGAATTAAAGCAAAGAGTATCGATAATATAAGCACTGTAATAAAAGGGGGAATGGTCCTGGAGGTTTTTCATGAATTTGACCTGAATTCGAGAATTGTTGTGGCTAATTTATCGGACAAAATGTTTGCCCAATCCATCACATAACTATTGATGGCTGCCTCCATCAGAGGGACCATTTCAATAGAAAACTTGGTAGAGTCATGTATTCCCCACATTCTACACATCATTGCTCCTGCATAATAGTAAGGAGAAGCTAATGAGTCCACCGAGTACTTACCTGATGATTCATGCTTGTACTTGGGAAAATGTCTCCACTGCCTAATTAGGGTCGATTCTGTCTCTTTCTCATTTGCAAATTTCTTAAGGAAGGTTTTGTTGTACTGCTTTTCAGGGTTAGGCAAGTGATACATTTTCCTTAGATCATGAGGTTGAAACAAGCCAAATATCTTCCCGTAAATTGTGCAAAATGTTTTGTTTGAGACTAGAATTTTCTCTACCACCCATCTCACTATGTCAGTACATGGGAGGATTTTTTCTCATGCTGCTATTCTGTGCAAATATGAACATGCTAAATCCTTGAGGGACGCTTCCAATTTGTTACTCAAGTCAATTGTGGCTTCTTCTGATATCTCCTGAGGCTCCTCCGCTTCTATTAGATTGTAGATGCTTTCCCAGCCTGTATTTCCAAGAACGAGGCACATAGTGTCTGAGATTAACCCTTTTTTGCTTTGTCTAGGATCCTTGGCTGGCTGCATTGCTGTTGTAGGAGCTGCTGCTGTGGATTTCTTTGATCCTTTTCCCATTTGTTTCAAATTCCTAATTTCCTCGGTATTCTGCACAAGCAATTGGAAAAACAGTGATAGAGAGAAATGCTGCTACAGACCAATATGATAATGAAAGAGTTACGTCGATGAGTAGGTGATAATGGACTAGAGTAAGATTGCCACGGGTAAAATCTAAAGAAAAGTTCTACCCTTAACTGCTTCATTGATTAGCCGTTTAACCTGTCAATCATGATAAAAGAATTTTTAAATGCCCATGATGATGTTTATATGCCAAATGATTCATTCAAATGTGGCTTAGATTTCTTTAATGATTAATAAATGATAATTCGCAAATCGACGATTGATAATGTGAAAGGAAAGGCTTTAAAGCTTGTTTTAAACTTCTCTAATCACCGAAAGGTGATATAATGCATGCAAACCTTTAAGATATATCCTTGAGATACACACCTCATTAATGCATTGCAATCGGGGAACAGGGTCGGGCTTTATTGTTGTGTCAATGCGATTTCGCCGATAGCCAATTGCGATATGCTTTATCGCATCGGAGTGAATTGAGTCTGCCTTCCATCATGTGTTGACTTGTTATTGCAGATTGCTGATGGCGATACGCTTTATTGCATCGTAGGATTCAAAAGGGCTCAATTACATTGGTGCTTAGGCATTTACCTTTTTTGATATCCGATTGCAATATGCTTTTTGGATCGGAGGGAATGGATGTGTCTTCACATATGTTTCCTTTGTTATTGCGATATGTGATCTTCCGATCAATTTATCGCAATAATGAAGGATTTTATAATATTTTAAAGCCAAACTTTATTTCTATTCATTTAAGTTAAGCCTTTTAATAAGGGTTTTCTTATGATGGGTCGATACCAATTTACATCTAAGTTTATTTTGACAGGGACCCATTTCATATTATGATTTTGTCTAAAAAATTTATGGAATGGAGGGTTGTTGTACAACACAACAGTGCCATACTCAGTGCCTACACAAAGATCCTGCACTTGAGGAAAGCTCATCACCTGCACCATTTGCAAAGCAAGATGGAGGGCTAGCTAATAGAATAACAAGAAATCACAGAAGACGCAAGAGTATAATGGTAGCTCTCTAAATATTGTAGAACAGATGTGCACTACACAAGAGGTAAACAGTGACACTATGGAAATGCAGAATTTGCTGGCAGAAGTAGACAATAGGTGATACATTATCTCATATGACTCATTTTCCCTTCCAAGATACACATTCATATTAACATAAATGATCATAATAGTAATTTAAGACAGTTCTCGAAGCTGAAGTGTTTCACCTCCCCTAAGGTTTGATAATTCACTATTTCCATTATACAAATGTTGTTAACTCTATTAATAATTATAGTTAAACATCTCTATTCCATCGATAATGAATTTTTATTTCAAACACCACGAATTCTGAAGTTTGAGAAGGCTACAACCCGCTAGGGTAGAGGGTTAAGAACCTATCTTCTGCATGTGGCATGCAGAGCGTGTTAACATGTTGGAGAGCGATGGTGGCAGGTGTAAGCTGGTGTGAGAAATTGAGAAATCAATATAAATTTGCCAAGTAATTTTGGGAGTAATTGAGAAATCAATATAAATGTGCAAAGTATTTTTTCATACTATTTGTCTTATATAAAATGTCATGAGTTAATGTTAAGTTTGGGATAACATTACTCTTAACTTTGAGACTTTGATTTATGTTTATCTAGTTTATCCTAACTTTAGTGGATGACTTGCCTACCAAAACGTACGATATTGTCCCTCACTCTGCAATAAGAGCTCAAATATGATACCCAATAAAACTTTAAAATTGTTTTAAAATATTATTATGATATTGTCCCTCGCTCTGCAATAAGAGCTTGAATATGATACCCAAACAAAACATTTACAAATTGTTTTAAAATATTATTAAAATATAAAGTTATTTAGAACTTTGGTTAAATTGCACTGATAAAAATAGTTCGAACTAAGAAATAATACATGTCAACACTCTAGCGATCGCCATATACCTGCTTGGGCAGGTATAATAATATCACTAGGTTATTCCCAACACATATTCACATTCAAATTGGAACAATACTTCCCGATTTTATGAATTTAAGGAGAACTTCATGCTGAGAAAAAATTTAAACATAATTTATGCAGAGTGGCAGGGTAAAATAACTAAATTTCATGGAGTCGTGGAGCTAGATTTCGTGTAGATAAGCTTGGAGCAATAATAAAACTTAGGATTAACTTATAATTCATGAAAAATACATTCATATGAGACTGCACTCATTCACCAAGTAAAAAAAGGTTTACAGAGATTTTCCTAATAACACACAGTCAAGTAACTATTGTTTTCACGCGCTAGCTCCACCATCTTCTCCTCAGAGACCCTCGCTCCATTTTTCTCTCACTTGAAAAATGAATTTTACATGATTCTTTATCTCAACATACAATTTTTTTACATTAATACATGACAAAGCAAATAATTAATACATTTTTGTTGTTAAGTGCGATCAGAATCATGCACGTGTTTGTGGAGTATGGGAAATAGTTGCTCAGTAAATGCTTGCCCATATCTATTTACCAAAATAAATGCCTTAAATTCTTTGTTGTATTGAGGAATGGTTCGTGTGGTACTCTATCCTGGCTTCAGTCCTTCCATTTTCAAAGAGAGATGCAACTTGCAAAAATATTTTTGACAAGTATGGCTATCGTAATGGTTTTTAACGCGGTGGTTGGCATTAATATTTCCAACACTCCCCTTTAATCATAATTGCAGCCATTGACAATTCCCAAACAGTTTCTAAGATAAACAAAACTTTCACATGACAATGGCTTTGTGAAGATATCAACAAATTGTTCCTGTGACCTACAGTGTTGCAACACAATTTCATCATTGTTAATCAACTCTCTAATAAAATGATATTTATCATCAATATTCTTGGTCATTTTGTGAAAGACAAAATTCTTTAACAATGATATTGCTGAGGTGTTGTTGAAGAAAATAGTTGTCGTTCCCTCTTGGTCATGACGAAGATCCCTCAACATCCTTCTCATCCAAACCACCTGACATGTTGTTGTTGTTGCTGTGACATATCCAACTTCTCTTGTTGACAGCGACACTATTGGCTGCTTCTTGGAGGCCCATGAAATGGCTCTAGAACCTAAATGGAAAACATATCCTGACGTGCTCTTTTTGTCATCGACACTTCCTGCCCAATCACTGTGAGTGTATCCAACCAACCTGAAATCACTTGTTGTTGTGTACAAAAACCCTTACTGTTTTGTCCCATTGACATACCTTAGAATTCTTTTTGCTGCTTGCCAATGTGTCTCCTTGAAATTCGACACCAAACTTACAACATACATTATATTCATCCTAGTTGCAGTCAAATACATCAAGTTGCCTATCATGATTTTGTATAATGTCAGATTGACATTGCCGATGCAATCTTCTTTCCTCAACTTCAACCCCATGACAGTTGGAGTTTGTGTGGACTTGCTGTCTACATTTTAAACCTCTTTAAAATGTCTGCCACATACTTTGCTTGAGAGATAAAAATTCCATTTTTTGTTTGCTTCACTTCTATGCCCAAAAAATATCTTAACAATCCCAAGTCGGTCATTTCAAATTCACTCTTCATGACTTGTTTGAAGTCAATGATGAGAAAATCATCACTGCCTGTAAAAATAAAATCATCTACATATAAGATGACAATGAGAATCTTACCTTCGCTCTCTTTGATGTAGAGAGTAGGCTCACCGTCCCATTTGTTGAAACCATTGTCCAAAAAGTAAGCATCTATCCTGCTGTACCAAGCACACAGTGTTTGCTTCAACCCATAAAGAGCTTTCCTTAACCAATACACTTTGTCTTCTTGGCCTTCTTGTTGAGTCTTGAAAATGTCATTCATTTCCATTATACTTTCACTATTATGTCCATTATATCACCTGCATTTCACTACTATGTCACCACATTCATCCCACTTTCATTATCATTGGGCCACCTTTATGTTTTTCCAATCTTTATTATTTCTAAACCTTTTAAGTGAATTTGTGGTTAAACATTAGAAAATAATGTGCATATGCTTATACCTAACAAATGGGTTGAGATTGTTGACATGTGTAGGTTGAAAGGAGGCTTCTAGAAGACCCTTATGTGGCACCCCAAGGCCAAATTCGAATTTGGTTGGAAAGAATCATGGGATCATGAGGATATGTGTCATATCTCCTAATTGTATTGTAACTCTAAAAAGACATGTGTCTCATCAGTTCCTATTTTGATTAGGACTCTAGAGGTAGAGGGAGAGATTCATGGACTATCATTAATGAGATTACTCTCATCTTTTTGTATAAATAGGAGATCTCTCTCCTTCATTTGTTAGTCTTTAGTCCCTAGTTCTTAAGTTTGTAGTTCTTCCTTGATGGCTTTTGAAAGCCTTGGAGAACTTTGTTGTACTTTGTACTTTTGAAGCAATTGAATAAAGCTTTGATGTTCTCAACATGGAAGGAGATGTGAAGTAGATGTCATGGAGCATATTAGGATGTAAGGTAGAGTAGATTTCATTTTGTAAATATTGCTTTGTAGAATGTAAGGTAGAGTAGATTTCATTTTGTAAATATTGCTTTGTAGAATGTAAGGTAGATTAGATTTTTCATTCATGCAATTTTAATTCATGCAAGTGTGTTCAATTTTGCTTTGATTTCATGACTAGTGGAATGTGTGATCATCTTGTCTATGTTGCTGACCTTTATTTTTCTATAGTTTGATTTTCATTAGTATCATTTCTTTAAATTGCACTTTACTTTCTGCTCTTAGATATCAAGTTGTTCATCTATTCATGGTTCTTTTTCCATAATCAAATAACTTTATTGGAGCCAAAATATCACTTAGTACAGCTTGGTTTAGTTTTCTTTAAGACTCACATTGCTGACTTGTTCATAACTATTCTCACATGATAAATCTAGCTGAAAGGCAAAAAGGTTAAAGTAGTGTGATTTGTCTCCTTTATGTAGTGTCACTTAGATTTCACATTGCTTAGATTAAGTTGATTTCATTTTCATTTTAAATCAACAGCAGAGATACTGGGCCGATGTCATTAGTCCTTTATTTGATGTCTTTATTTTCCTTTAACCATTTGATTTCATAGGTGGTAGAGGGCCCCTGCCTTGTATAGTTTTCATTTAATTTTGCATTTTATTTTTCTCATGTATATTAGCTGTACATAACAAAGTTGTTTTGATTACTGTTGTTTTACATTTTTCTCATGTATATTAGATGTACATAAATTGCTTTCAAGTTGATTATAGATTAGTGATGCACATAGCCTTTTAATGACTAATGAATGACATGATAGAATCATCTTGTCCTTTTGCTGAAGCAGCAAGGATACTGGGTCTCATAGTCACTAGCTCATTGTTTGGTTATTGCATTTTATTTTGATTGAACTAATGACATGATAGAATCATCTTGTCCTTTTGCTGAAGCAGCAAGGATACTGGGTCTCATAGTCATTAGCTCATTGTTTGGTTATTGCATTTTATTTTGATTGAACTAGTTGTACATTCACACTTTTGTTTAAATACTAACTCCATCAATAACATGTTTTAAGTTCTTTTGAAGTGCTAAGTTTTGGAAGTTACCATTAGGGACATAGGCCTCGTCTTGAAATCTTTATCCATACTTGTCCTTTAAAAGTATTCTTAAGACCTTAGAATAGGATTTCCATTTGCATTAAACACTTTAGAAAACCAACAAGAACAAAACCCCAAAAACAAACATAAACTATAAAACAACGAAGTAAGAGAAAGGTTAACTAAGCACATATAGTGCACCACACTTCATCAGTTTACGATACCCGGATTGATAATTTATGTAGAGCAATTTAAGACATTAAATTGACTAGACACTTCTACCTCATAACTAGGCGGTTGCGCAACATGCACTTTCTCTTTCAACACTCCATTCAAGAATGTTGATTTTACGTCCATTTGATACTTTCCATTTATGCTGCACGACAATTGCCACAACTACACACACTGTCTCCATCCTCACGACTGGCATGAACTTCTCTACATAATCTCTTCCATGCTAGTGCTTGTAACCTTTGACAATTATCCTTGCTTTTTGACTTTCAATCTTTCCCTCAATGTTGCTTTTGGTCTTATAGACCCACTTCACTCCAATGACATGTTTTCCTTTCATAAGGTTCACTATCCCATGTGTCTTTCCTTTCTATTGCTTCTATTTATTCCTCCATTGCCGCAACCCATTTTTCTTCTTTGACTACATTTTCAAAATGAATTGTGTCATCTACATGACAAAATGATGCAAATAAGGAATTCAGACTAGTGCTGCTATAAACTTCTTCTTGCTCATAAATTTCATTTAAATTTCTGAATTTTGGTCTTCTTGTGCTTGCAGAAGATGGGCTTGACATGTCACTTGGTGTTGCACTTTGTGGTGTTCTTGGAGAAGCACTTGCTTGGCTGCGTGAAACTGACCCATTATTTGTTGATGGTGTTGCTTGCTACATGCATTGTTGCGCTTGAATAGGAGTAGAGGGAGTCACTGTTGAGAAATTACTTGTTGTTAATTCCTCTTTGTCCTCATTTGGTATACATGCTTTGACATTGATTGTCTTCTCTAAACTTCCATCACATGCTTCCTCTTCTATGAACTTCATATCTCTATTGATTATGACCTTCTTGGTTGATGGATTGTAGAGCTTGTATTCTTTGGATTATCACTATATCCAACAAATATGCATTTCTCCCCCTTACTGTCCAACTTCTTCCTCAACTCATTTGGGACATGTGCATATACCACACATCCAAAAACACTCATGTGAGTAACACTATGCTTTCTTCCACTCCATGCTTCTTCAGGAACTATCTTTTGGATGCTTTTGGTTGAACATCTATTCAAGAAATATGTTGCACAAGTGACAACTTCAGCCCAATAATCATTTGGCAAATGCTTTGATTTCATCATACTCCTTGCCATTTCCATAATGGTCCTATTCTTCCTTTCTGCCACACCATTTTGCTGAGGTGTATACCTTGTTGTAAATTTCTTGTGAATTCCATGCTCCCTACAAAAATGAAGGAAATCATTTGAGATGTATTCTCCACCTCTGTTAGTCCTGAGAAATTTGATGTAGTTTCCACTTTTCTTCTCAACAAGAGCTTTGTATTGGCAAAAGCACTCAAACACTTCACTTTTCTGTTTTAGGATATAGACCCATGTCTTCCTTGTGTAGTCATATATGAAGGTCAATACATAGTGGTTGCCATCAATTGATGGTGTCTACATTGGTCCACATCAATATGAGTGGACAATCTCCAAAGGTGCCTTTTCCCTTACTAAATTTCCTGTTGGAAATGTCTCACTTTGTTGCTTGCCCAAGATACATCCTTCACATAGGTTGTCTGGTTTTTCTATGAGTGGAAAACCATTCACCATGCCTTTCCTATGTAGCAAATTCAAACCTCCAAAGTTGAGATGACCAAATCTCAAATGTCATAACCAGTTTTCATCTTTTACCTCTATTTGAAAGTTAACTTGTGTGATAACTGTCTTTTTTCTTCCATTCTCTTATGAATTCATTGAGAGTTGTGCTTATGCACCTTCTTTTTGCAATTTTGATTTTAATTTTAGGGAAAACATTCTATTGTTTGTCATCTGAACCTTTGCAATCAACTATCTACTTGGAGGCCTATCCAAAATTGTGCACACATCATTTTTGAAGAAGACATTGTAGCCCTTTTGCATGAGCTGTCTAATGCTTATGAGGTTATGCTTTAGACCGGGGAAAAAGTAAACATCTGATATGTACTTATTTTCTCGCTTCTTTGTTAGGATATTAACTCTTCCTTTTCCCATGACAGGGACTTTGCTATTAGTCCCTAATGTCACTTCAGATTTCAAACTTTCATCTAGATTGGAAAACATTTCTATGTTCCTTGACATGTGGTTGCTACAACCTGAATCTAGCCATATATCACTTTGTTTTTCTTGTGATACATTACAAGCTAAAAACATGCTATCATGGTTCTGATTTTCTTTTGTGAAATTTACACTTGGTTTGTTACTAATGTCATATTGCTTCCTTCTACATTCATTTTCATAATTAGCATACTTCTTGCAGCAATGACATTGGACTTGAGATTTATCATACCTTTGATCTTGTGCTTGATTTTGGATTGGGCCTTGACTTGGATTTTGATTGCTCCCTCTTCCACTTGAGCTTGAAGGGCTACTTCTTCCACCTATGTGTGGGATTCTTCCTCTTCCTCTAGCATATGATCTTCCTCTACCTCTAGCTTGACCAAATGATACTTGTGTCTTGAAGGCATGCTCCAATGAGCAGCTTGTTGCTCTATTCATTCTATGTTCATGATAAATCAGTGATGCATTAAGCTCATCCACTGAGAACTATGAGAGATCCTTTGTCTCTTCTATGGCCACAACAATGGCATCAAACCTTGCTAGCAAACTTCTCAAAACTTTCTCAACTATTCTTCTCTCCTCAAGTGTCTCACCATGATACTTGATTTGAGTAACCAACCCACTTACATGTGTAGAAAATGAGTCTACATTCTCAGACTCTTTCATACAAAGTGTTTCAAAATCTCTTATCAACATTTACAACTTTGCTGTCTTGACTTTGCCATGCCTTGGTAGGTTGTTTGGAGGGTGTCCCATGATTTCTTGGACTTCATTGCTACTACAACCCTTGTGAAAACAATTTCATGAACTTCTTAAAAAATTTAGAAGAGGGCTTTTGCATCCTTCTTCCTGTTGTCTCTTAGAAAATCTCTTTCTGCTTGAGACAAGGCATTGTATGTTGCTACATCTACTAGTTCTTGAAAACCATTCTCCACCAAATTCCAAATATCTTGAGAGGAAAATAGGGCCTTCATTGTATAGCCCAATAATCATAATTTTTTCCATTGAGCTAAGGTATCTGAGGATTAGTCAAGCTTGTGTTTGATGTTGCCATTTCTGAGTGAAAAATAAACTTTCTACCTCCTAGTAAATATGCTCCAAAAATTCTTCCCTCAATACAATTTTAACTTCTAGTAAAAACACTTATTTTAAAACTAACAGAGTTTAATTCGCTCCGATACCATGTTGAAAAAAAATTTAAACAGAATTTACATGGAGAGGCAGAGTAAAATTATTTCCCAAAGCTACTTTCGCGCAACTCAATTTCGCGCGGAGCTATATTTTGCGCAGCTAGATTTATGCTCAGCTATTATATAGACTTAAAAAAACACAGTATTCACTCACGGCAAAAAGACACAGTAAAATAGAGTAAGATTGGAGCAATAATAAAACTTAGGATTAACATCTAATTCATGAAAAATACATTCATATGAGATTGCGGCTCATTCACCAAGTAAAACAATGTTTACAGAGATTTTCACTTCATGAGAAATAACACATAGTAAAACACAGTAACTATTGTTTTCATGTGCTCACAAAAATTTTATCCACCATCTTCTCCCCAGAGACCCTCGCTCTCTTTCTCTCTCACTTGCAAAATGACTTTTACATGCTTCTTTATCTCAACATACAATTTTTTTACATTAATGCATGATAGAGCAAATAATTAATACATTGTTGTTGTTGAGTGTGATTATAATCACGAAGGTGTTTTTGGAGTATGGGAAATAGTCACACAATAAATGCTTGCCCATATCTATTTACCAAAATACATTAAATTCCTTAAATTCTTTGTTGTGTTGAGGAATGGTTCACGTGGTACTCTATTTTGGCTTCAGTCCTTCCATCTTCAAACATAGACACAACCTACAAAAATACTTTTGACAAGTATGGCTAGTGTCAGGGTGTTTAATGTGGTGGTTGGGATTAATATTTCCATCGCTTCAGCATCCAAGGAAGGTCCTCCCATTCTTCATATAGCTACATAGATATCCAATCCAAGTTGTGCAATTCTAGAGTGAAAGCACTCAAATATTTTACATCATTTCTTCACACAAGTCCTCATTCTCATCTTGACCCGTAAAATGTTTAAACATGTGAATCATCTCTTCTACTATATTCGAACTTTCTCCGAGGATATGAGCAGCTAATAAGCCTCCTGTCAACAATATATCTTTGACAAGAGAAAGACCCAGTTCAAGGGCTTCACAATTATGCCACCCCTCTGTTTTGGCTTCACGAAATTGTCCGTCACTGACATCTTTGATCTCTTCTGATTTAAGAATTTATCTAACATTTCTGATCTTGAAGCAACTGTCCCTCACCGCCATCTTTCATCTCTTTTGATTTATGAATTTCTCTAACATTTTTGATCCATGATCCATGATCTCTGTAGAATAGAAATCATGTGCTTCAAGTCTTCACTGCTAACATTTTGTTATTGTGATCCATGATCTCCAAAGAATAGAAATCACGTGCTTCAAGTCTTCACTGCTAATATATCGTGCATTGGTTTGACACAATTTCCTTGTAACAATGACAGGACCCATAACTGCTACAATAGTTTGATATAATTGTTTTCCAAGGGCTTTCTCAATTAGGCACTCATCTCATCAAAAAATTTACAAAACATTTTTAACATAAGGGAGTATATTTTCACATTACTTTCGTTATAAAGATAGACAAGGTCCGAATACCCCCCAATCATTTTGACATACCCCTCAATCATGAGAAATTCCCTGGGTTTTTCTATATCATATATATCCAATGGTTTCAGGCCTATACATCAATCGCCCTGGAGATTTCCTTATAGACATCCCATACAACCTCTTTTATGCCCTCTTCTATTGAATTTTTCATCAGAAGCATCCTTATTTGAATGATCAGTTCATTCAAACATCTGAATCCATGTCAATATCTGAATTTTTCTATGTTCTTCTAGTGAAACTAAAAATACATGTGTAGTAGATTGATTTTTTTCCACATTCCCAAACACTGTATATTCATTGTCAGATTTTCTGAGAAAGTTTTCTTTAATACATCCAAATATTTCTTCATATCTCCCTCTTCCAATTTTTTTTTATACTCCTCTATTACATCTATCTCTGCACGTTTACACTTAGAAAATTTCTGAAGTTTAATGTAGTCTCCCATTTCTTGCCTCAATTCTACTTTAGGAATGGCACTTTTTGCGTTGAACCATTTTTTAGTAAGTGGGTTCTCTACTTAACCATTTGGTTTGTTTTTGCAAATGGTCTCTAAAGTTTTTCTATTATACAAACTTTGAGTGGGATCTCGGTCAAGCGGTAATTTAACTAGACGATAGGCAAACTGATAGGTAATGATGTCCATATATCTCTCTCGAACCATATGATGAAATGGACCATGCTATCATGTTCCCTATGAAATTCTGGTTTGTTTGGGTATAAACTTGGCATGATTCTGTCATTGTGAAAAATCACCCTCCAGGGAATCTTTTAGATTCCTCCAAGATTGTGCATGAGAATATTTTGTGGAATATCCCTCTAGAATATTCTTTGCCTTGAAATTCATGCCCACTAGGAAAGGTTCTACTCTGCACCTGGTTTTGCTCTCTCGACTTCCACTTCGTTGGCTCGACGAATGAATAATTGTGGTTCTTATATCAAATTTTTGGCAGATAAAACAAAGCCTCAAGTTGGTACATTGGTTGGTTAGACGAAGGTCCCAAGGTTGAACCCGTGTCCTTGCCATTTCACATGGTTTTGTTTGGAGCGTTTGTTTTAATCGACGCTTGTGGTTTTGGCATGTTGTTCCCATAACATTTTTTTGTTGGCATGTTTGGTGGTTTATTAATTGTTGGCAGAGTTTTGGAGTTGGTATGTTATGGTTTATGGTTATGGTAATTTGGGTGACAATTTTGATTGTTATGTTCGGTCGCCGCATTGAGCAGGTCGTTCCCCCTAGACAACGCGATTTAAAACCCCATTGGCCCATTTATGGTAGTCGTTTCAACAACATTATAGGTGGAGGTTAGGTCATTGACATGGGTGGGGCCTCGGGTCAGAGTCACGAGCACTGTCCCATGGTTTTTTATTTATTTAGATATAAATATAATGGTTGGAGTGTTGGGGTTAGTGGCTCACCACCCTTATTTAAATTTTTTTTATATATAAAACAACAGCCAAAAATTTTCGACCCATTTTAAGGATTACTGGATAAATTAAGGAGGCAACAAATTCACCCTTCCCAACTTTAGGATTTCATGCACCGACCCTTTGCCAAACTGTTTCCTCATGAGTAACTGCCACTTGGCTTCATTTGTCCAAAAATTTGACCGCGAATATATTGAGCATACGAGCTCATATTTGAGTCTAGTTCATGTCATTGCAATCAGGATGATGATCACTACAAACTGGTCATGGTTTCACTTCAATCTAATGACTTTGATTTTTGAGCTATTCTGAGCTACTTCTAAATTTTGAGCATTTATGGAGCCACCTGGATCAAGGTGAATCTCTACCTACCTTGTGACTCTTGACTTCCCTCATGTATCTTGAGCTTCCATGTGACTTTTTGAACTCCTATGTGACCTTTGAGCTTCTTCATCACTCTAGGACTCTCTAGTGACATTTCACATTCCTTGTTTGACCTTGGGTCTTCCACACATTTTACATTTTCTCAATTTTTTGAAAATACAATTTTACATATGTCAATTTGTGGAAAAATACATTGACAAAATATGACTCTTGTGGTGACATTTTGAGAAGCCATGACTTAGCGACAATGACATATGACTTAATTGTCAACTACAAATTCTTCTATTTCATGTTATGAATTTTACTTCTTCATGATAGACCTTTGCTTGTACCTCATCTTCACCCTCCAAAGGGTCTAGATAAGTATTGGAACCTTCTAATGAACATGATTTTCCATCTCTTTGTCTTAGCCCAAGATTCCCTTACTCCTGCATGATAGCACCTTTTATGTCTCAAAGCCACAAGTGCCCTTATTGAAACTCTCCTTGATGACTTCCTTGAGATCATCTTGTCATGGTAACATGATATCACCTATAAATGAGATTCACTCATGAGAAGACAATACAAAACCCACAATTAGCTATTCTATCTATGTTTTCTCATGTAACATGCTGACTATGATGGGACAATGTGCTAGGGATTGAGAGAAAGGGTCTAGGAGATACGTAGTTGATCACTAATCAATGATTGAGGTGAAGCCTTTGGGATTATGCCATTGAACACTGGAGTGACCTAGAGATGGACCCACTATCTAATATAACTATGAAATGTGAAATAGGAGGCACATGTGGTGAAGGGATTGGATAGAAGGCTACTGTAAGTAGTTGAAGGTTAGGTCACCACACCTTGGAGATTTTCACTACACCATGTAGGGAAGGGAACCTTTTTGCTACAAAATTTTTCGCTGCAAGGAAATTAATATGTCCCCATTGTTAACTAGAAGTACTCAATGTGAAATACAAGGTAGAACTGATCAAGGCCTTGTGTAGTGAGGTAGTACGAGCAAGAATATTTAAGTGACTATGCTCTGAAGGTGCTTAATGTATAATAATGGAAATTTTCCTCAAGAAAGGCTTAGTTCACAAGTCCATCACGTAAGAGTTTCATCACTAAAGCTTATGAATGTATAGTTCACATCACCTAGTGGATTATTAGTGATTTTGTAACTTGCACCTGATGGTAGGAGAAAGAAGAGCCCCAAAATGGCTAAGTGTGGGATCAATGGAACAAGTGTCGACTACAACCAAAAGGTGTGTTATGCCATAGGAAATTGTCCAATGCATATTCTAATAATGAATAGCATCACCTTGTGCAAGAGAGTGCACTGGAGCTACCTCTAGAAGGTTTCGTAGACTACTATTAAGATATGTGAGAAGAAATGAAAGGGGTAAATGCAAGGGTAAAAGTGACACATGAAAACATAAAGAAAAAACAAGGAATGCATGCAAGAGTGAAAGTGGACATGAAAAAAAATTGGGAGAGATAGAGGAGGCAAAAGTGGCAGATGTAAGAGAAAAAGAAAGCAAAAGAGACACTTGTAAAAGAAAAAGAGAAAGTTGAGAAAGTCACCTCAAAGATGGTGCATTTACAACCACAAGTGAGAGAATTCTCCTTATATTGAAACAATGCATAGAGCTCAATATAAAAATGTGAATATAAAAATGAGCTCCAAATGGACTCTTTATATAAGGAGAGAAGATATGCATTTAAGTTTGAGATTAGGGAATGTGCTTCATGCACATCAGGAGATTAGGAGTCAAGAGTGAATTGACTGAGTTAAAGAAATACATTTTCACTGTCAATAAAGAGTGTGCAATCACTATTTGTAAGCAACGCCCTTACAATTACACTAAGAATTGTGCAATCATGATCACAGGGAACTACGCAATCAATTATTCACAAGGAGTGCATAGTGACTTCCTTAGGGAACTACATAGTCCTTGTCTCTAAAGAGTGTGTAGTCATCGTAATTAAGGCTGCAAAATCATTATGGCTATGACTCGTGCAGTCACTATTGCTAGGAACTATGAAATCACTGGCACCAAGAGCTATGCAATCACTTCTTGAGAGAGAGTGCATAACAATGAAATTGTGAAGTGCGCTTAGCCTATCATGGGGTGTGTCCTTGTGAATACATCAAGATTTAGGCATGTGCAAACAAGTATTTTAACACTTAAGACTCATAAAGGAAGACTTTAACACTAGACAACACGATTAGGCATGGCCCTAATGGCTTGAAACGAAGGATAGCATGACCATATGAAGTCTCCAAAACTTCGATGCAGAAAAAATTTTGGAGGGTGGTTGATGCAATGAAAACACTACGATATCATTATGGATGTTGTTACTCTAGCTAAATATTCATAATAATTGGTAGCACATAAGAAGGAGGAAGTAAATTCCAAGTAGATGATCTTGGATGCTATGAAGGATCACCTAATTCCTCACATATCGAAGAAGAAAATGATGAAGGAGATGTTTTCTTCCCTTGCTATCCTCTAGAAAAGAAAGAACCTTTATAGAAATATTATATTATAAAACAAACTCAATTCTATAGAGATGATTAGATCAAACATTGTTATTATCTACCTCATTAAGATCACATATATTTGTGATCAAATTGTTGTAGTAGGATAGAAGGTTGTAGACCTAAAGTTAGTGAACATGGAATTGAATGGATTCCCACTTCATGCGAACAATTTTTCAAAATAATTACTTCTTAGGAGAATCTTCCGAGCTTGTTTTCCTAGGAGATGTTCAGGAGACAATGAGTTGTTTCTCCTTGCATATAGCCCTTTGGTCTGTCATAATTTGGGTGTAATACATGTGAAATCCTATGATTTAAGACAAGTACATGAAAAATATGTCTAGATAACATGGTAATAGATATATACTTGATCTCTCATAGGTTGATCGAGACTGTATATCTTGAAGCAACCCTAGAGATATCACTCCTCTCATTTCTAGATATAACCTCCTCCACACAATCACCACAAAAGAAGACAATTGTTCCTCTTTCACAAAAGAAGAGTCAACATACACATATAAATTTCAAACCATATACATATAATTAGCATAAATTATACATGGGAAGGAAAATAAACATATTTCTATTAAGAAATGCAACAATACAAAATTTACCTCAAGATATTTGTGATCCCACCTTAGTCTTTAGTTTGATGCCTTCCTTGGGTCATATCAAGATAAGGAAACTCTCACATACAATGAAACTGGTAATTGTAAATACATTGAATGATAGAAAGTGTGAATAATAAGAATGTAGTCAATTACAAATATCCTTCATTATGATCATTCTCAAACTATTCTCTTCTACTATTCTTATTGTCACACCTATTAGTTTTTCCATATTTTCATGTCGATCATATGAAAAGGGTGTTTGAAATCATAAAACATTTATATATTTAGCTCAAGATATTATAATAAAAAGCATACCTTTCCTCCCTTTCTCTCTTATATCAATAGTAGCTTTGTCCAATGTCAAACATTGTGACATGGACTGTTAAACCCCAAGTAAGTTTTAATGGTGGGTTCCTCCAAAAGGAGTTGTATAAGCATCCATTGATGTTGGTGCCTCAATTAGTTTGGAACCTATAGTAGGTCAGAGCTTCCTCATCATCTAAGTTGTTGCCTCAATAAAGTCATAACCTACAATGAGAATCTGCTTACACACTTTTGAGGTTGGTGCCTCAATCAAGTTGTAACATGCCATAAGTAGTAGCTTACATATATTGGGGGTGGTTTCCTTAAACAAGTCGAAGCTTACAAATCTATGTAATAAATTGAAAATAAAGATGAGGACAAATTTGTCATTTTCTCTCATATGAGTTTAACATAAAATGTGTTGTCTCTTTAATGTGATCGCTTCTTGATTTTTTGTGATGATAGCTCGATGATTTTTTGTGATGATAGTTTCATTATATTATGATGGAATGATAATGAAAACTTGGGAAATGGTAAAATTTCCCTCACACTGATTCAACCCCCCTCTCAGTGTAACCATTGGTCCAACATAAAATTCTAGTTTTTAAATAATATTTGCATATGCTTATGGTTGTAACATGCATTGTATGCACCTTTCTGCTAATTGCATGAACCACTTTATTTTCCTTAACCTTATGTGCTTGATTCCAAAGTCATAATCAATGAAAAATTCTAGCCATCTAATAAGTCAAACCCATTGCAATCAATCCATAAGTCAAACCTCTTTCCCATGAAGTAGTTCCTACACATTTCTCAAGCATGTTTAATGGTTACCAACTCCAAATTATGAGTGGCATAGTTCCTTTTATGATCTTTTAACCTTTTTGATTCATAACATATCACATGCCCATTTTGAACTCCTCTTAATCCTTTACATGCATCTCTGCACACAAGAAATTCTTGTTTGGATCAACTATCTTCAACACATGTACTTGTTAACGACCTCTTTAAATGTTGATAAGTCTCTTCACATTTATGGGACCGCTCAAATTTCATGCTTTTCCTTTCAAAGGTTATACCTCCTCCCTTTAATATGGGTTCATTTAAGCTTAATTCCATTATAAAAAAATACTAATTGTGAGAATACTGTATTTCTTGGAAATGCCAAAGTAGAAATACAAGCATCAGGTGTGTATTGAGGAGGCAAAGGTTATTGCCAAGGTTGCGCAGTTCCATCACCGTAAATTTAGGGAAGCTATTGAAATTGAAAGAAAGCTGAACCATCTCAATAGAGATGACGGCTAGAAGATCAGTAGTTGTTGGATCCCTTCCTTTCTTCCTAGTCTTGCTTTTTCTAGCTTTCAATGTTTTCCTTAATTTCGCGGATCTTTTTCCTTGAAGCCTTGTCTTTTCCTTCCTCCTAGGGTTTCTCCTTTTGGCTCTGTAGCTTTCTTTTGATCATGTTCTTATTCTTTTTCTTTTTAGAATGTGTGGCTCTGTAGTTAACTTGATACTATTTCCTCCTTATTTATTTATTTATTATTTTATATATAGATATATATATATATATATATATATATATATATATATATATATATATATATATATATAATTATTATTATTATTATTTTTAGTTTTTTATTTACTTTTATTTTTATTTATTTATTTTATTTTTTATTTTTTATTTTAAGTCAACTTGATTTTCTCATTCCAATATTTTTATTAATTCGAACTAATTTATACATATATTATAAGAAAAGGTCTTTTATATAACTAATTCCCATTTAAATACTAAATAACTTATATTTTTAATGATCAAACAATACCTTTTTAACTAACCATTAACACAATTTAAATTATTTTATATATTTATATATTTTTTATTGGTCACTTAATATAACTAATTTCCATTAAATTATAATAATTTTTATGACTTTGGTCCTAAAGTCAAAATTAGCTGTTGGTGAAGATACCCATTGGAGGCTCTGCTCACATTATTTAACATGCTAATTTTTTCAACTTGTCCTGACGATGAACCACACTAGTTGGTTTGAAACGCGTGGACAAATGATTTATCTTGTGATTTATGCCAAAAATTTTCTCTTAAACAACTTAACTTACTTGGAAATATTAATTGATGATGGAAAATCCTAATTGTGAGCGTACTATATTTCCTGGAAAGCCAAATTAGAAATACAACTTAACCTCCTTGGAAGTATTAATTGATAATGGAAAACTTGTAGGGACAATGCAATTATTGCCTTAATCTTCATTTTTCAATTAACCTTAAGTTGAACTACTTTGCATCGCACTTGAACATCTAAAGAAATTTTTTTATTGAAATAATTTCAATTTATCACACTCCATATAACCACTTCTTTCTATGAGGTGAGAAAAAAATCAATAATAATAAGTACGTCTCAAATGGTATAAGAATGTAAAAGTTTACTCATATGCATGCTAGCTATCCGTCACAAGTTAAAAGGGGAAAAAATATTATTACACAAATTAATATATACATTACATTGTAAAAATTTACTCACAAGCCTTTCAGTTATCCATCACAAGTTAAAAGGAATAATAATTAATAATTCATTTTAGATGAATATGGAAATTATAAATTTATTCAAAATGTTGATAGTAGAAAAAGTATATAAGGAATAGAAGATTTGAGAATATTATTTTGAAAAATTAAATCGTTCCTCTTTGTAATTAAATAAATATTATATAAAAATCAAGATTAACTCGATTCAAATTAAAAAAAAAAAATAAAGATAAAAATTGTTTATTGCATTTCAAAGGAACATGGAATTGTCACTGATTTGCTTTATTCTTTAATTTCACAGAAACAAATACCAAAATTGCATAAATCCTCCTTGAAATTATTTTTCAAAGAAGTATTTTCATTATTTATTTATTCCTACCATGTGAAATAAATAACAAATTTTATTTTGTAAATGCAAAATAAATACAATTTATAAACCATAAAATTATTAGTATTTAAGAAATGTATCAAAATTACATTCTCAATTTGTCATTCCCATAACAATTAGTTTCCAGTTCACCACCAAACCCTGCCCTTTGGTTTCTTTCTGCCTGGCAAAATTCCCTACCATATTGAATGATTTAACTCGTTACTTTCATATATTCCAATGTTAATATCACATCAATTACAGTGCAGATGTAAGATATTAGTATATAAAGAATATTATCGTGTATTTCCATTAATTTTTGGATTTCAGTGAGAAAGTCACTACCTTGTAATATTTCACTAAGCCACTACTTACAAAATCTTGGACAGAATATAAAGTTTCTTTTATTACGATCATTTTGGCAATGAAAATTGCAAAAGTGATGTATGTAATCTAATTTGTGAATATATGAAATCTGAATGGTGAAAAACAGAATATTAGATGAAATAGGCAGAAGGAAAATTATAATAAAAATGGATTGTTTTTATTTTTTTGTAAAATAATGGCAGCTGGTTCAGTAGTAGTGGCTTTCGAGGAAACAGCTATAACTCGGGCCATAAATTGAGAGCTCCGCTCCACGTTTTCATGTTTACCTGTGTTATTTTCTTCATCATGCGTCGTTGGGTGCACTCTCTGGTTATTGTCCATCGTCCCAAATCAGGCAGAGCCACCAACAGAAACGAATATAACCAAAAGTGGCCGAGGAGGCTTGATCCTGCAGTTGTTTAGACCCACTAAATCTTCTTTATTATTAATAATTACATTTCAATGTTGCTTATCAATTTCATATTAAGTGTTGATATCAATCAAAATCAATGTATGCAATCAAAACGCTATTAAAAAACTTACATAGTTCTTCTAAGCTATCACTTATTGCAAACATAAATAAAATCACTGGGTTAGTCCCCAACAAATCTTCACGTTCAACATGGAATAATGCTTTCCGATTTTACGAATTGAAGGAGAACTTCATTATCGAAAGAAGGTCCTCCCATTCTCCATATAGCTGCGCAGATATCCAATCCAAGTTGTGCAATTCTGGAGTGAAAGCACTCAAATATTTTACATCCTTTCTTCACACAAATCACTGGACCACTAGTCTCATCTTGACGAGTAAAATGTTTAAACATGCGAATGATCTCTTCCGCTATATTCAAACTTCCTCCAAGAATATGAGCAGCTGATAGGCCTTCTGTAGTCAATACATCTTTGACAAGAGAAAGACCCAGTTCAAGGGCCTCAGAATTATGCCGCCCCTCTGCTTCGGCTTCAAACAACTGTCCCTCACCGACATCTTTCATCTCTTCTGATTTATGAATTTCTCTAACGATGCAGCTTATTATAGCATTAACTAACATTTGTGAGTGAATTGGATTAGTAAAAGATGTTATCGTGATCCAGGATCTCCGCAGAATAGAAATCGCATGATTCAAGTCTTCACTGCTAATATCCTTTGCATTCGTTTGAGACAATTTCCTTGTAACAATGACAGGACCCATAACTGCTACAATAGTTTGGTATAATTCTTTTCCAATGGTTTTCTCAATCTGGCCACTCATCTCATCAAAAATTTTACAAAATATTTTTAACATAAGGGAGTAGATTTTCACATAACTTTCGTGATGGAGATAGACAAGGTCTATAATTTTGACATACCCCCCAATCAGGAGAATTTCCCTGGGTTTTTCTATATCATATATATCCAATGGTTTCAGGCCTATAACATCAATCACCCTCGCGATTTCCTTACACACATCCCATTCGGCTTCGTTGATGTCCTCTTCTATTGAATTGCTGATCAAAACCAGCCTTATCTGAATGATCAGTTCGTTCAAATATCTGAAGCCATGTACAGATCTGAAAGTTTCTATGTTCTTACAACGAAACTGACAATACATGCGCAGAAGATTGATTTTTTTCCACATTGCCGAACACTGTATATTCGTTGTCAGATTTTCTGAGAAAGTTTTCTTTAATACATCCAAATATTGCTTCATATCTCCCTCTTCCAAAACTTTTGTATACCCCTCTATTACATCTATCTCTGCAGGTCTACACTCAGAAAATTTCTGAAGTTTAATATAGTCTTCCATTTCCTGCCTCAGTTCTACTTGAGGAATGACATTTTTAGCGTTGAACCATTGTTTAGTAAACGGGTTCTCCGCTTGACATTTGGTTTCCCAAATGGTCTCTAAAGTTTTTCTATTATACAGACTCTGAGTGGGATCTTGGTCAAGCGGTAATTTAACTGGATCGTAGGCAAACTCGTAGGTAATGATGTCCATATATCTCTCTGGAACCATTTTCCTCTCGATTTCAATATGGTCTTCATTTCTTGCCAATGAATTCGCTGGAGCCATTATGAGCTGCATGCAAAACAGTAGAATACCGAACCAATTAAAGCAGAAAGACACATATAGAAACACTGTTACACGCCAAACAAAGCATTTCTTCGTGTGAATAAAGTAAAATACCTGAATCGCAATGCTAATGAAAATCTTAGAGAAATGCTTCCCGTAAATTCTGATTATGGAAACTTCAAGATATCTGATGACGCTGAAATCACTTTCGTATCGATATCTAACCAAAAAACCGATATCTAACGCTGAAATCACTTTGGTTCAAACGATATTTTATTTATAACAATACAAATGAAACAAAGCGTTCTGGTCGGCTACTTTTATCCATAGTAGTCAATTTAAGTGGTCCTTTACGTTGATGTGACCATTTCTAAGCTATTTACGTGTCTAGATATTATTTATTATTGCGATTGGAGGGGTCATTCTTACACTGATTGTAGATTCCTTGAATTGAAGGATCTAATTGCAGTTATGGAATTGAAATAAGGGGAGCTAAGTGGTTCACGACATAACTTGGAAAGCATGAAATCTATGACATGGAAAGAAAGTATGAGTGTGTTGGGGAGTTCATGTCTCCATGAAATGTGGTTCTTTGGAGAGTTAAAATCTCATTGGTGTGTTGTGGACAATGGTGGGTACTAAGTGAAGTTGATGGGTTTTATTCTATGTTATAGTATGGTGATTTGCTATGGGGTTGTTTGGTTTTGGGTCTTCGTTTTCATTATGGTTTATATAGAAGGCTAGTGTATTAGAATGTTTATGGGAGGGATTCTAGTAACAATGATTTTTATTTAGTTATAATTTATTATGATTTTTATTTATAATTTGTCATGCCACAGAATATTTTATATAATGTGTTTTTGAATCTATGGATGGGTGTAGAAGGCTGTGAGTATGTTTTTTTATTGAAATATTTTATTATATTTTGTTATACATTTTTACTATTAGTAAACTATGCATTAAAAAGATTGATGATTTTGGACGGACCATTATATTATTCGTTATATATTATGATATTTTATGTGTGGAGATATTAGAGCAATTGGTTTTTGTTGTCTATTTTATGGATATATCGTATTGCATGGGTGATTTAGGGTTCTAAAAATTTTGGGTATGTTTTAGTCTTCAAATAGTTGTTTTTAAAATGAATTTTTTCGAACAAAAATGAAAATTTCTTGATGTTGTTCTACACATCAATCCTTCTAACATTAAAAAGATTATCTCAATTAGGTTTTGTACGATGAAGTTGTGTCTCCCAAAAGTTCACCATATTGAGTAGACAAAGGGTTTCATTCATATTGTATTGTTTATCATTCCATACATGCATAGAGCATCTAGAAGTGAATATTTAAGCATACAAAGAAAGTAGATGTCATACTAATGATTGATGGCACAATGTCCATGGAAACTCCATAGTGGGTGCACTTCTTTGTATTTGCATTTCATTGAGAGGAAAAGAACAAGGCATAAGCCTCAACTTTTAATTTCCCTTTTTTTAAAATTGGATATTCAATATATTTTGTGTTGGTGTGCATGGGGAATTATTTGTTTAACTTATTTCATTTTAGTTTTGTTTATCTTCATACTTTTTAGTGACAATATGTTCTAGGAAAATATTAGTGACAATTTACATATCAATTGACTTTGGTCATTGTGTTGCACTATTGGTGAGGTTAGAAAAAACATTGGTTTATCTTCTCTTTATAGTCCTTTTTGTTATGTGGCTTCCTCCTCACTTTATATATACATAAACCTTTAAGAAAGTCACCAATCCTAGGGAAAATTGTTATTCAATACTATGTATATGTCATCTTACAGGGTTATCAATCTCAGAGTTATCTTGGGTGATCATTAATAATAGGGTTCTTCATAATTTTATGTCATATGCTAGAGAAAAATTATTTTTACTTAGTTAGAGGGGATACAAATCATAGAAGGAATTGAAAAAAAGAAATTGTAGATGAAATCACTTGAAAATTCGATAAGGTTGTTGATGGGTTGAGTTGTTATTTTATACATGTTCAAGTTGATAAGATGCTTCATTTTATCATTTTTCTCTTGTGCTTTTCCTAAGTTGTAATTTATTTATTTCTTGGCATGCATATTTTATGTTTTTCTCTCTACAATGCTTGTTTAGCTCAAATTACACATTAGCATTCATCTTCACCTAACATATAAGTCTTTTGCAAATATTTTTTGATTTCAAATTTGCCCTAGTCAATGTCTCATTTGATTTTTTAAACCATATTTTTATGCCTTTTTCTATTGGAAATTTTCTATTCTAACTATACAATGTTGATGATAATAAAAACTAAATTAGAAATTGGGAAAGAAAAGCATGGATATAACAATGAAAGAGTTTAATATGACTAACTATGGATGATGAATATTTTCTCATTCAAATTGTAGTTGGTGTATGATTGTGGGTTCCCTTTGGTCATTATTATCTGAATAATCTACTTTTGGTGTAATTTTAGCTACATTCTTAGAAGTTATTATGTTGATAGCTCACTGTTCCTTTCTTTATACAATGTGTGACATTATAAATGATAACGATTTGTAGTACTTTGACCTTCTATTTCCTCTTTTTCACATTCAAATACTCTGACAGTTGACATCATTTAGTCTTCAAACATTGCTTGGGTTAGAAGAATGAGGTATGTATCCAACCTTGTTTTCAATATAATTCATTGAATGCATTTTCGTTTAATGATGATCATGAGTGCATTTGGATGTTTATACATGCAATGTCCTCTCCACATTTCTTTTTTCTCAATGGTTTTTGTTTAGCATTGCTTCTATAAAAGCTAGCCATATTTTCATATGATGAAAAAGAGAACAACTCTAGTTCTTTCCCTACTTATTGTTATCCTTTCTATCACCAATTTTTTCCCAAGAATTTATGCCTAGTTTCAAAGACACGATTTAGAAAAATAAATCTTTTAAACTAATAGAAAACCAAGGGAGGCCTAGAAAGAGCTCATATAATGTATCTCTTTCCACCCTCTAGACATCTCTTGGTCATAATATTTTGAGATTAAAAATAGAAGTGGGCATCCATATTCAAATCATTGCATTCACATGTTAGATTACTTTCCCCATATAGATGAACATACGTGGAAGTTGGGGTTATGCTAAAACCGTATTCTCAATAAATATGCTTAATCATAGATCCATCATGATGAATATAAATATGCCCTATGATGTGTAAGGCTTATTCCTTTGACTCTTTCTATGGTTTATTGATTCGTGGACAATAAAATTTTCTTGGCGAAGGAATGCTTAAGGTTAATAAATAATCCCATTGATTCAAGGAAAAATGTCAACATAATTATAGAGAAAGAGGTCTATAATGTAATTAGGAGAAGGAACATGATTCAATTGTATAGACTATTAATAAAAAGTACAAAGATTAGATTGTGAATAAGAAATGTAAAAAGAAAAGTACCTATAGATATTGTAAGAAATTGGGACATATGGAGAACGTTTAATGGTAGAAGACCAAGGACTTGAAGGAGAAAGTAAAGAATCTTGAAGAAGACATGTTGGTTGGAAGATAAATTGACTTGTAGAACCAATCTTTAGAAGGCGAGGAAGGTAACTATACGTTTTCTACTAGGGCTTCTCACACATTGCATGCTCATACTTCTGTGTGTGAATGGAAACTCAAAGTTGGTTGCAACCATCATATGGCTAAAGAATATTCTCCCTTTTTGTAAGTGAAAGAGATTACAAGAAAATAAATCTTTGTAGTAGGTGAGATGCACTTGTTGTTTCTAGTTATACAAATATTGAATATTAGAATGATGTGATCATCAATATGTATCATGTACTTACTAGATTTGTTCTAATTTTATGTATATTCCCCAACAAATTGAGAATGGAAAGGACGTTGAGTTTTGGTTGGATAAGTTTGTTTTGAATGATATGCAAAAAAAAATTATTGTATCACTAAATGTTCCATTGGATGAAGGACATATTGTGTTAGGTCCCTATAATATAAGTGTAGCCCCCATATTGTTATTTTTGTGCCCCACGTAGCCCCCATACTATTATTGTTGTGTCCCATAGAAGCCCACTATTTTTATTGTTGATCCATTACAATATTATTGTTATGTAGGCCCTGATTATATCATGACCCTTTAGACCCCTATATAAAAAAAATAGATCTTGTCATTTATATCATTTAATAAGTATTCAATTATCTAATGTAAAAGTAGGTTTCCCCCTCGAAGAGGATTATTTTTAAGCCATTGATCTAAATTTTGTTCTATTTTGTAATATGGTTACATTATATTTGGTATCAGAGATCTCAACCCTAGAATTTCACTGCTTCAACTAGATCTTCTTTGAATTTTCGCTCACATATGCTATGAGATACATCTGCCCAGAAAAATCTCTATGAAGAGATTTTTTGCCATTGAGCAAGGGATGTATGAGACACAAAGTTTATAAAATGAAAATATATTTTTCACCCATTTAAAACATGTCAAAACTTGAATCATCATTTCTAAAAGGAGCCTACGTTTTGAGGATAGGGTGGTCTGCACCAGGAAAATATGTACAAACTTTCACCTTTAAGTAATTTGCTTTCATTCATTATTGTGCTTTTAGCCTTGTTGATATTTGTGCTGAAAGGTTAAAATTAAGAAAGAAAATATATTCTTAATGTATATTTAAAAATTAATGTGCACTTATTTAAAAATGCATTTCTTTTTAGCTATCATGCTTTTAATCTTATTGATTTTTGTATAAGGAAGGTTAATTTTGTGAATGGAGTTGGTACTATAACGAATAATTTTTTTAACTATTTTTATATATTCTATATATTAAGTAAGTTGACGTATCAATGTAGATATAATTTTATTGATTTTTGTGTACAAACGTGGGTGCTATTACGTATAATTTTTTAATTATTTTTATATATTTTATATATTAAGTAAGGTTATATATCAATTTAGATAGAAGTGTTCATTAATTATAGTTTAGTTTTTATTAATTATAGTTAATTATGGTTAATGGTAATCAAGCATAATTTGTTATAGTTTAGTTTTTATTAGTTGTAATTAATTATGGTCAATGGTCATTAAGTATAGCTTGATCATATTTAATCATAGTCAATTATGGTTTACTAATCTTACCTACACATGTTTGTCGTTAATTAGTACAATCACATTAATAAAGTGGTTGATATACACTCAAATTCGTCAATCACATTAATAAAGTGGTTGATATACACTCATTAGTGTCATTTTCTACTTTTCATATGGCAATTGACATATAGAAAATAACATTTGTGAAAGTATATTAACCACTTTATTAACGTGGTTGTGCTAACTGATACTTGTGCAAAAATATATATTATGAATGAATATATTTAAAATTAAAGTACTTTATTTGAAAAAGCAAATAGCATTTTTTATCATTTTATGTTTTTTTGCTATGACATCTTTAACCTTAATGATTTTACAAAAAAGTTGACTTTGTGAGTGACATGGATATTATTAAATATAGCTTATATATATTAAGTTCAAAATTAATAGGATAGAAGTGGACATATGAATTTGGATCTATTACTATCTCAACCATATAAATTAAATCGTGCACATAGACATCAATCCATAATAAGCATCAAAACTCTTGCACCATAACGCACACTTCATGATACATCTCACATTGTTAAAATAAATAAAAATCATAAAACCTAATTAAATTCTAACTTTATTTTAAATTATTATTAGTAAATGAATTAATATGTAAGTTAAACATATAGATTTAAAAAAATATAAAACACCATTCTTTATATAGGTCTTTCAAATTAATCACATTGTTAGGATTTGGTGACGCTTCAAACCAACTAATGTGGTTCATCTTCAAGACAAGGTGAGAAATCAATCGATCTGAAGGAATAAATAACATGGATGCATCATTGCTGAGAGTTAGCTGTTAGGAACTGAATGTTGGTAAAATATTATTTAAGAAAAAGGTAAGGGATTATTTGTTTAATTATTCAAATTTTAGTCAAAAAGCTAGTTTTTATGTGATATATAATTATTTAATTTAATGATATCAATTTATATATTAATATCATATGAAAGTAGTTTATATATATAGATATAGATATAGATATAGATATAGATATATATATATATATATATATATATATATATATATATATATATATATATATATATATAATTGTTTGACTTAATAAAATAGAATATATTCGATTGAAAACTAGCTCTTAGGAATAATTCAAAATTAAAATAATATATTTTAACTAAAAAAATGAAATATTTCAATAAATTTTAATGGTAATTTATTAATATTATCAATTTATTCAATAAGAGTATTTATTAATTTTGACCACTTAATATGATCTAAAGGTTAACTAAAATATTAATGGTTAAGTTGTATTATTAGGCGAAAAATGTAATTCTTTTGTAAAAAAAATAAAAAATCTGATCATACTAGACCTTTGAAGTTAAAGAGAAAGAAATAAAGATAATAGGGGAAAAGGACTAGAAGAGGATAGAACAAATATAAGGAGGAAACAGAGGGACAAAGGAGAAAAAATGAGGATGCATCATGAGGAGAGAGTTGGAATCCAACTTTTACTTAATTTCCATCCATCGTCCCTATTAAGGTTACTGGCATGCCTTTCGATTTCAATTGCTTCCCAAGTTTCATGTGGTAGAAATGATCAACCTTAGAAATGACTTTGGATTCTTCAATGCAGGCGTGCTGTTTCAATTTCTCTACATGCTCGGCAAGGGCTGATGTGTGGGAATGATTGTGTCTAATGTCAACAACATGTTCATTAATCCTCTATTTAATAGACCTGTTGGTTTCTCCAATGTAGGGGATACCACAGGAGCAGGGAACAAGGTAGACCCCTTTCGTGGCCTTAGGACCAATAGGGTCCTTAATGGATCTAAGAGAATTTTTAATGGTATTGAGAGGTTTGAATGAAGAAGAGACATTAATCTTCTTAAGAAGATGGGAAATCATATCCATGGTTCCTTGGATATACGGGAGATGAACCTTAGAGATAGGATCAGAACGAGTGGGTTTAACCTTAGGAGGTTTGCTGACTCTATGAAAGGTATTGAGGCTTTGAGGTATGATATACCCATTATTTTTAAAAACTTCAAGAAGATGAGATTTCTCCTATTTGAGGTGGATGTCATAAAAATTCTTAGATCACGGGTGGCAAGAGTATTGAGAACCCTGAATTTTTGAGCTGGGAAATGATGGGAGCTAGCATGAAGATACTGTTCAATGTGAGTCTTTTTCCTAAAGACTTGGTGACAGATAGAACCATCATCTCTCCTAGAAAGGAGAATGTCAAGAAAGGGAAGGCAACCATTCTCCTCAACTTCCATTGTGAACTTGATGGAGTCTGATTGAGAATTAAGGTGGTTAAGAAACTGATCCAATTTCTCACGTCCATGAGACCAGATGGAACAGGTATCATCAATGAACCTTTTCCATTTTTTGGGGAAAAATTAAGCTATGGCTAAGGCCTTGGTCTCAAAATATTCCATAAATAAGTTAGTGACGATGGGTGATAGAGGGGATCCCATGGAAACACCGCAAGTCTGCTCATAAAATTCACCCTGGAAACTGAAGAAAGTCGAAGTGAGGCAAAGACCAACTAACTTGGCAGTGCCTTTGTTGGAGATGTGATTTATGATATCAATGGCTTCTTGGATGGGAATTTTGGTGTATAAGGAAACGACATCAAAACTAACCAGCAAATCTCCAGGTTCTAGTCTAACATCTTTCCACTCTTGAATAAAGGAGGCAAAGTCTTTAACAAAAGAATCAGTGCAACCAACAAGAGGTTTAAGCTTTTGGGATAGGAATTTTGCAAGAAGGTAGGTAGGTCCACCTATTGTGTTAACAATAGGTCTTAAGGGGGCCCCTGATTTATGAATCTTTGGTAGGCCATAGATTCTAGGGGTGAGGGGGTTGCTCTTAATGAGCTTTCAGGAAAGAGGATTAAGGGATGGATCTGCTTTAATAGCTAATTCCATCTCTTTAGAATTGGACTTGATGGGATTCTTCTTAAGCTTGATGTAACTCCCACTACTATAGATGGTCTACCATTTTGTGGACGTAGTCATACTTGTCAAGAATGATAACAACTCCACCTTTGGCCGCTCTAAGGATGACAATGTTGGGGTTGTCCCTTAGGGATTTAAGGGAAGTAAACTCAACCTTGCTCAAGTTCTTGTTAGGGGGATTGGCCTTTCTAAGAACAACGACACAATCTTTCCTGATAGTATCCTTGCTTTATCTGGAAGGTCCTTAATACCATACTCAATGCTACAGATAATGCTGTTGGTAGGAATCTTATTAGGGGCAAGGGAAAAATTGAGACCTTTATTAAGGAGACTAAAGACAAATGTATCAAAATTTATGCTGGAAAGATTAATAACATTCTTAAAAACTAGTGCAAATTATCATTATTATTATTATTATTACTATTATTATGAGTATAAGAGGATGTGTGGTTATTGAGGGAGGAGGAAGAAATCGAGTTATTCCTAATCACATTTCCATATTTAATTAAGTTTGTGTGATATTTATTATTGGTATTATTTTTAATATGGTTATAATGTTTATTATTATTTTAGGATTATTATTATATATATTGGAATTAGAATTATTATTCTTAATAATAATAATATTATTATTTATAATATCAAAGCTAGAAGAAAGGTTAACAATGAAATTTGAATCGAGGAAGGAGGAGCAAGATGTCTTATCCGAATTGGGATGAGGAGCAACATTGGAGAGATAAGGGTATATGGTGGGGGAAATGATTGGGGGAGCGATGACAGAGGACAGTGAAAAGGGGTTCAAATGGGGAGAGGGAGGGAAGATCGATGGACTAGCAACAAAAGGCAGTGAAGGGGATGGAGAGGAAACATGTTTGGAAGATAAGGGCATAGAAAGGGATGCATTAAGCAAGGTTGAAGATGGGTGAGAAGAAGGATACCGAGATGGAGGGGAGGATAATGATTCACAGAGGGTAGAAATGGAGGGGATATTTCTTATGCCACTGTCAGAGGTCCTGTTGAATGAGACTCCATTGGAAAGTCCACTTGCAGGAAGATCTGGAATATTAGTCGAAGAAAGGCTGAAATTTCCATTATGAAAGCTGTTAATGGATAAATATATGGAGGGGGATAAGGAAGAAATGTAGCTCAACGACACAAAATATAGGGACAATGTAGAGGGCAGAGACAGGATCGAATTTGAAGTTGTTGTGCAAACCCAAGCATTTAAAGCTGCAATATGATCTTCATTAGCCGCACTTGATGACGAGTTCCTTGATGAATCAACATTTGGTTTAACACCAGAGATGTGTATTCCTGCATTCAGAAGTTTGCCAAATTTAGCCGAATGCTTCTTCTTTGAGTTCTCTTCCACCCTAAGGGCCTTCATTTCTAAACTGCTATTGATCACCTTCCAGAGAGATTCTGAGACCTCATTTGCCAGATCTAGATGAAGGGAAAGGAGTCTATGGGAGAGACGATCTAGGTCTCTCCTTAGTAAACCAATCTCAAGTCTAATCAAAACCAAACTAGATTTAAGAAAAATATTCCTATTCTTGGAATTATTAAGATGATGGGAAATACAGGCAAACACTAGAATCAATGATGCATCCCTACATCTTTTGAGAAACATAAGATTGGATCTCTTCTTATAAACTTGCAGACATTTCCATTCAAATTAACGAACCTTATCAGCCATTTCCCTTCCATGTAGGGTAATAATGTTAGATCTAAAACTTTTGTGATCTATAATATAGATATAGGTCTTTCGAATTAATCACATCGTTAGGATTTGGTGACGTTTTGAACGAACTAATGTGGTTCATCTTCAGGACAAGGTGAGAAATCAACCGATTTGAAGGAATAAATAGCATGGATGCATCATTGCCCAGAGCTAGCCATTAGGAACTAGCTGTTGGTAAAATATTATTTAAGAAAAAGGTAAGGGATTATCGGTTTAATTATTCAAAATTTAGTTAAAAAACTAGTTGTTATGTGATGAATAATTATTTAATTTTAATATTATAAGATAATAATTTGATGATATCAATTTATATGGTAATATTATATGAAAGTAGTTAATATATATATTATTGTTTGACTTAATAAATAAAATATATTCTATTGAAAACTAGCTGTTAGGAATAATTTAGAATTAAAATAATATATTTTAACTAAAAAAATAAATAAAAAATTAAATAAATAAATAAATAGATAAATGAAATATTTCAATAAAATTTTAATGGTAATTTATTAATAATATCAATTTATTTAATAAGAGTAGTTATTAATTTTGACCATTTAATATGATCTAAAGGTTAACTAAAATATTAATGGTTAAGTTGTATTATTAGGTGAAAACTGTAATTCTTTTGTTAAAAAAAAATAAAAAAAATTGATCATACTAGACTTATGAAGTTAAAGAGAAAAAAAGAAAGATAATAAGTATCCCCTACATTGGAGAAACAGGTAGGTCTATTAAATAGAGGATTAATGAACATGCTGCTGAAATTAGACAAAATCATTCCTACACATCAGCCCTTGCCGAGCATGCAGAGAAATTGCAACACCGCGTGTGCATTGGTAATCCAAAGTCATTGCTAGGGTTGATCATTTCTACCATAGGAAACTTAGGGAAGCAATTGAAATTGAAAGGCATGTGAGTGACCTTAATAGGGATGATGGATGGAAATTAAGTAAAAGCTGGATTCCGGCTCTCTCCTCATGACTCATCCTCCTGCTTTCTCCTTTCTCCCTCTGTTTCCTCCTTATATTTGTTCTATCATATTCTAGTCTTTTTCCCCTATTATCCTTATTCTTTTCTCTTTAACTTCATAGGTCTAGTATGATCAGTTTTTTTTTTTTTTTTTTAACAAAAGAATTACATTTTGTGCCTAATAATACATCTTAAACATTAATATTTTAGTTAACCTTTAGATCATATTAAATGTTCAAAATTAATAAATACTCTTATTAAAGAAATTGATAATATTAATAAATTACCATTAAAATTTATTGAAATATTTCAATTATTTATTTAATTTTTATTTTTTTGTTAAAATATATTATTTTAATTCTGAATTATTCCTAATAACTAGTTTTCAATCAAATATATTCTATTTATTAAGTCAAACAATTAAATATATATTAACTACTTTCATATAATATTACCATATACATTGATATCATTAAATTATTATTTTATGATATCGAAATGAAATAATTATTCATCACATAACAACTAGTTTTTTGACTAAATTTTGAGTAATTAAACATATAATCCCTTACCTTTTTCTTAAAAAATATTTTACCAATGGCTAGTTCCTAACGACTAACTCTGGGCAATGATGCATCCATGCTATTTATTCCTTCGGATCGATTGATTTCTCACCTTGTCCTAAAGATGTACCACATTTTTTGGTTCAAAATGTCACCAAATCCTAACGATGTGATTAATCTGAAAGACCTATATCTACATTATGGATCACAAATGTCTTAGATCTAACACCATTCTTTATCATGGATGTTTACCTCCACTTCACCATGGAGATTTTTAATTTGTAAATAAACTTTGTTACAATATCATGGCTTATCAATATCACATGCCTAGAAAACTAGAACTCACTCCACATGACACATATGACATTTTATTTTAATTAATTAATTTAATTAGAAGAGTGAAAATAACATAACTACTTTGGAGATAAATTTCAAATATTAATTCGTGTATACTACTATAAATATTCATGAATATTCTATGGAGATTAAATCTCTACCATTCGCACCTTATGATTATTCATAATTAGAATAAAATAAACATGTATAGAGGTGTAATTCATGATTATAATTCATGAAAAATTTTGCTAGAAAAAACCACCACAGATCTACATGGTGGGAAGGAGCACAAAAAGAACACTACACTGTCATCAAAGAAGAATATTCTAGAGAAAACTCTGAGTCACAAGAAAGCAGGGAAGAAAGAAACAACTCTCAAGACAACCAAGGAGAAATCCTGCCCCAGCAAATCAACAGTTATGAGGATTCGAATACCACAGAAAATAAATCTTCATTTAACAGCAAAGCAGATCTCCCAGACCAAACTTCTTCTCCGACTATCTTCAAAAGAACGAAAACAATATATCGCGAAGCTAAGACACCAATGTCCCAAGAACCAGAAGAGATGAAGGAGATGCAAGATAAAGGAAGTGGGAAGACCGTAGAGAAAAAAAAGAAAGCTACAACACCAATCTCGCCAAGAAAGACGAGGAGCCAGACAAGTAAAAATTAAGAAAATTATAGGTCCGATAGACCAATTTGGTCTCAGTGGATGTTAACCATCATCATCATCATCATCATCATCATCATCATCATCATCATCATAAATTCAAATAAATTTTCAAAATTTCTTTTAATTAATTAATATTTTAGTACTACAGGAAAAATATTTACGATAATATTGATAACGATTTTCTCTTATAATGTTGTATTTTTAGTTTTTTTAAATTATAGTTTCGTTTTTTATATAGATTATGTAGTTAACTTTTTAAAATGTTTTTGAATAAAAAACAATACAAAAAACTGATAACTTTTTATTATAGATAAGTTGATTTATATTGTGTGCATGCACAATACACTAATCCATATAACATTACCACAACCCCTTATTATATAAAATGGCTTCAAGTCTTTGTGTTGGTGAGCCTTCCTTAAACAAATTCCTTGTGCCAATAACAAGCATTGTCAACATACATAAACAAAAACAAGATTAAAGTGAACTTTTAATAACTATTTTTTTTCAAATACAAGAATCTTGTCAAACTATTTCTTGCTAAATTAGAAACAAATAATAAAATTATATAAACACAAACAAGATTAAAGTGAACTTTTACGTCATCATAATTTTTTTTTTAAATACAAGGATCTTGTCAAAATATTTCTTGCTAAATTAGAAAGAAGAATAAAATTGAGTTCACTAAATAAAATTAAAATTGAAAAATGAAAATTGATATAAAAAAGAATATATGAAAAATCATTAGCAAAAACATATATTATTTAGATATAAAAGTTGAGAATAACATAGATACCTATTTGATGAGAAGTTTTTAGAATTCTTGATTTTTGAGATGAAATATCATATTTATTGGTTGTTTTTACCTTTGTCTTTGTTTAACAAGTGGTACTCTAAAATCATCATTCTTTCAAGCTATTATTTTGACATTTAGAATCTTCTTAGTTATAATGTATCAACATTTTTTTTTTCAAATGTTGTTTTTAAAAAATTTCCCAAGTTTTGAAAATATTTATTGTTTATGATGTATTTTCTTATTTTCAAAATGAGTTTTTTCGAATGTAAGGCTTCGAAATTATCCACATTGGTAGCCATAGTATTGACATTTCAAATCCATATCAATCTTCATCATTAAGATAGTTAAAGAATAAGATAATGTATTTGATAAATAAATAACAAAAATGTGTCATTGGGAGAAAATATACTTACATTTAAGTAGTAAACCAAGAAATTGTAAAATAATAAAAAGAGTTGTCTCGTTAATAATAAAATGACAATGTTAAAATTATCATTAAAACTAAAGTTATAAGACTTTAGTAAAGATATACATAAAGAATTATTAATGTATTAAATGGTATGCTATATGTTGCATCAATAGTAAATATTATTTTATATACTTTAATATATTAATAAATATATTATTATATCATTTATTCTGTTATCTTTTATCGTTATATTATATTAAATTATGGTGGCCATTTTAAGAATGAAAGAACCAAGGGATATGTTTGGAGGCTTCTAATGAAGGTAATGGGTCATCCTAGGGATTTTGTATCATTTATTTTGTAGGTATTTAAACTCTAGAGCTTTGGCTCACTCTATCATCAAAGCCATGGCTCACAATCTAGACATGGTAGTCAATGGGAAGGATGGCTAATGGAATTTTTTATTCATCTCTTAGATGCATAATTAGTTGGTTAAAATCTAGAGAAACACAAAATGGTTTAATGAGGACCTAATTTATTAGGTTATGCGTTGAATTCCTAGAAATATGGTGTCAGATGGCAAGCCAATGATCAAGCTATACATTTTATTGATCAATGATAGAAATCATGAGATCAGGTCATGTTACTCCAACCATAAAGCCATTGAAGCAAGGATTGATGTACTACAAGTGCCCGAGCCTTTGATATCTATAATTTTGAGTATAGATCATATTGTGAAGTTTAAAGTCCTTAACTCTAGTCAGGTTGTAGAAAGAGTGAGAGAGGTGTTATTAGGGATGGAGCTAAGGTCAAATCATGAAGCGTGCATCTTAGAAACAAAGTCAATTCAACATGCATTAACACTTAGAAAAGGAAAAAAATGTACTATATAGAGAAAGGACAAGGTGAAACTAGTGCTCAAACTTGATGTATTATGGATAGGGTCGAAGTCTTGATGAACAAACCCTTGATCAACAAGGTTATTGAGAAATTGGTAAAAGAAGATCTTCTGATACTTTGGTTAGAAGCAAGATTGTGAAATATTCTTGGATATTCCCTCCAAATTAAATTGATGGTCAAGGGATGGATATCCTTCAAATTCAATAGAGCATAGGATAATACTATAATCTTTAAAAATGACTAGTTGTAGGGGCCTTCCACTTCAGTACTGCATAGTTGGAAGCTAGGGTTTGACCCCCATTGTGAACTAATGAGTATCCAACATGTTTGGATGCTTCTCCTTGGGATAACACTAGAATTATGGAATGAAGCAATTTTACAACTAATTGGAGGTAACATTAGGTGTTTCATTATGGTTGAGGAAAATCTCTAGGAATCCCTTGACAAATGAATGGAGAAAGTGCTCATTAAAGTTGATATTACAGATAGGTTGTCAACATAAATTGAATTTTTAGAGGGGAATCATTACTAATTTAATCATTATACTACTAGAATTGTTTCATTGGTTAATGTATCATTGGGAAGACCCTTTGTGGAGGGAGTGTAGCATCTGAAGACCTTAATGGTAGCCTAAGAAGAAGTGGTGGATTAGAAAATGAGATGTCCTCAATGATTAGACTCCATTGGATCAAGAAGAACCAAAAGGAAGAATGTCACCCATTCAAGGGGTTGAAATCAACCTAGCTCTCCCTAAGTAGAGACAAGACTTCTAAACTAAAAATAGGGAGTCCCATAAGGAGTCTACTTCAATTGGTGCATATAAAGGCAAGGAGTCTCTTTCTTTGGATTCACAAGCTCTATTTTTTTAATGAAGAGTCCTTATCACCTAAAGGAGAGGTTTGGGAGGGGAAGCTTCAAATAGTTTTTATACCTAGTGGTACTTCATTAATGGAAGTTGGAGAATTGTTGATTTTTTAATGTGGTTTTGAATGCATCTCTAGAGTTGCATTAAGGGTGGCCACTCAATAATGTTACACAAGTTGTGGATAATTAAATAATCAATTTGTTTATCTCCTATGTCATTTTTCTTGTAGGAAATATAGCTTGGAAAATGAAGGAGGAAGGATCAAGGGTGCTTTAGGTTTGATGCATTATAAACTGGATCCAATGGGGACAAAATCATATATCTCAAAAAAAAAAATGAAGGCCTAAAGGGAGTTAAAGGTACGAAAATAATTGACCATACAAGGGATACTTAGAGTGAAAAACCCTAGGAAGGTTGCTACATCATGATTTCTTTGTCCTTTAACATTAGCAGGTTAGGGGGGTTTCCTACTGAATTTATCCCTCATAATGTTGCTTTCTATGTATAGGTTGGATGTGATTATGTTCCAAGAGGAAATGTATGAGGGGAATAAATTAATTGAGTTTCTTTCCTCTATCTTGAAGGAGAAATTTTTTTGTGGTATGAATGCACAAGGATTCTCTAATTGTCTAGTAACTAGTTAGAATGATAGATTTGAGGCTACTAATTTTATCTGTCTCATTTCTAGAATTATGGTTGAAGGAAGGGCCAAGGGTGTAGATGAGCTATTTAAACTTGTGAACTTGTAGGCTCCATATAAAAATTGGTTACATTCTAGAACAATTTAAAATATCAATGAGTCTTGAGTTTTTGATCATATGAATTGACTTAAATTTGACTCTGAATTCAAGAGAATACTAGTGTGAGGATGGTAGATCAGATCCATTAGGAAAAAATTTTACTCATGTATTTTAAGACATAATATTGATGGATGTTGAACCAATTAAGGTTTTTTCAACTTGGTAAAATTCCAAGAGTAGCAAGGTCGGTGTCTTGGAGAAATTGAATCATTTTCTTATTTCTAAGAACACCCTTGAGGATATTTGTAAATAAAAATCATTTATTAGGTTTTGAGGGGAACCATAACCATCAACCTACTCTATTTTAATTTGAGGTGGAGAATCAGAGTGGCTCATTTCCATTTAATTTTAATCACTCTTGGCTCTATGAGGAAATATTTAGACATCTAATTCCAAGCAATTGAAGAAAGTATAAATTTTCACTGGTGAATCTGCAACGATTCAATTCTCTAATGACTTGAGTAGATTTAAGAAGGTGTCTACGGTTTTTGAAAAGGTAGAAGAAAAATAATACCAAGAATACTCGAAGGTTGTGGATGCAATGACCTAGGAACTTTTTGACCAAAATAACAATGGTATTTTTGGTGACAATGAGGATCAATGGTTAAAATACAATAAAGGTAAAATAAAGTCCTTCCGAAGCTGGAAGAAACTAAGTGGACATTTAAAATCCATCTAAATTGGTTTTTTGAGGAGATAATAATATGAAGTTTTTCAAAAATATGTTTTCTATAGAAGGAAATTTAACTATATTATGGAGTTGATAGGTCTATATGGTTCATAGGTCTCATCCTTTAAGGATATTTCCCATGTAAGTAAACAACACTTCCAATCCTTGTTTAAGGAGAATGATGTAGCTAATATAGGGGAGATTATGAAAATAGTTAGATTGTTTCCTATATTCTTTAATGATGAGATGAATGAATTTACAGAGTTTTTTATATATATAATATTACCTAACCACCCAAGGGGGATTTGAACTGGTGACCTATTGCAAGGAGTTCCTTAACAGTGCACCCATTCACCGTCAATCCAAATCCCCATGAGCAAATGAATTTACAGAGTTATAGTTATAGAAGAATTAAAATATATCCTATAGAATTTTCAGATGGCCAAAATTCCACACCTTGATGCTTGGATTGTGGAATTCTTCTTAGGATTCTACAACTTCTTACAGGATAAGTTTCTTAGGGTGATTTAGAAAGGAAGAAGATATGGAAAGATATTAGGGGATTTTATAACACTTAATTCAAAAAAGAATGACCTTTCACCTTCAATTATTTCATAACAATATCCCTTTGCAACCTTATCTACAATATTTTCTCGAAGACCATTGGAAACAAAATGAAACAAACATTATCTAATTCCATTTTAGAAGAACAATTTGGATTTATTTTTAATAAGAAAATTCATGATGTTGTTGGGAAACATAGGAGGGGTTTCATTCAATAAAAACTATAAAACAACCCATAATAGTTATGAAAATTGATCGTTCAAAGGAACATCACAAAGTTAAAAGGCTCCTTCTCATATTAGTTTTTCCTTAAATAGGTTTATCACTTCAATCTATTAATTCAATTATGGGGTGTGTGGAATTTGCAAAATTTGGCGTGTTAGTAAATGGCTCTCCTTTACGGTTCTTCATGAAATTTAGGGGTCACAAGCAAGGATGCCGGTTGTCACCATTTTTGTTCCTCTTGGTAGCAGAAATTCTTAGTAGATTGATTATTGAAACAAATGGAAATGGATTATTAAAAGATATACAAGTTAAGGAATCCATTGAGGTAACCCATTTGTCATTTATAAATGCCATTTAACTTTTTGGTGGGAGGAATTTGAGGGAAAACAAGTTACCTAAAAATTGTCGTAGACTTATTGTGCAAAGAAATAAGAATGGAAATCAATATGAACATATCTTTTATTTTAGAAAATAGTGTAAGTGATACTTTCAAAAGGAGATGAGAAAACAAATTATGCAGGTATATACTAGGTAAATATGTCCATGTATATACCTATATATATATTGATATTATGATTTTTTAACATATATTAAATACATATTATGTTAGTATACTAATTGTGATCTTCATTGGGCAAATTTTCAAAATGAGGACCACCACACAAGCAATGAAATATTTATCCTACAAGTATAATAGGTACACTAGGGACACTATTAGAGGTTCGACATGTTAGGGATTTGTATTAGGGCCGTAACCATGGTGTAAGGATAACCACTAGCATATTAGGGACAACCACATAACATTTTGTTAATAGATGAATTAATATACTGATTAAAGAATTAAACTATACCAAGTTAGGATGCTTTACAACCCTAAACTAAAGTATTAATCTCTTAATATATATATGTATTGTGCTTACCCAATGTTGACAACCACTAGTATAACTATATACTATTACTACATGTATGTTGGTACACATACTAGTATAAATATCTACATAATATGTGAGTATATATATATATACTGACACATATAAAAATTATATATACCAAAACACACATATAAGTATATATATTGACATATTATTATTATATATTCTAGCATATATATTGATACTTATATACCTAGTGTATATACCAACAGACATATATTGAATACATATTATCTATGTATACTAGTGGTGGTTATCATTAGGAAAGTTTGGAAAATGAGGATATATGGCCTTTAAGTTGAATATGGTTTCTCCTAAAATGCCTTGGATTGTAAAAATGGGTCTCAAGGCCTTGCTAATGGGCACGGGAGGAAGGCCCTTAGGCTCTATATGAAGTCTTTAGGGACCAAGGGACATTAATAAAGCCTCAAACCACAAAAAGTATCTTGTATAGATATCATCATTCTCAATGTGGGATATGGGAATTAATATGGGGTTTTGTGCACTAGGGATAATCTGAAGCTTTGTGAACTAGGGTTGAGTTTGAGACCATGGTTGAGGAATAAATTGAGGGACACTAACTTGAGTTTCTTGAGCTAAAGGGCCATGATCAGGGCCATGAACACAACATGGATTCTTTAAAATGTATCATTGTCATACAAGATTGATATGGACATGATAAGGAGTTTTTTCATAATAGGGACATAGGTATTAGGGCATTAAGAAAATAAGGTCCTTATCATCAATGGGTTCCCACTATACAATGGTTTTGTTTTATTATGAATTGGTTATTTTTTTACTTATTATGTGTGGTTTTTTATAACCCATAGATCTAAAATGTAAATTAAAAGTTTAAAAATATTATAAATATAATAAAATAGACTAAAGAGACAAGTAAGATGAGATATGTGAAATATACCCTTGTATTACGATAATTATGGGAGGTACTGGGAACATAGTTTTCATCCTTTTTGAGGGACCTTTTTGGATCTAGCTTTGGATATTGACCCAAGATTGGATAAGGAATTGCAAAATCTTAGGTGTGGGGGAGAAATTGAGCCTTCATTTTGAGGCCTTTACTACCATTAGAAGTGTGAGTTTCCCCTTTCTACTTACTCATATAGCCTATTATCATTCCCTTTTGTCACAATAATTTGCATTATGGTTATCACATGCTGATAATTTGTGATGTTGTTAAATTCAAGGATTTTCCCTTATTTTTAATGAGTTATTTGAGCTAAAGTTTGCCTTTTCCAATGTAAGTATCAGATCTTGTAACACTAGTCAAAAACTAGTAACCCGAATCATTAGGTGTCATATCTATTCACCCCAAGATGAAATATACCACATGGTTTTCATTTCTAGGTGGATTGCGATGGATTAGTGTTGGTTGGATTACTCCCAATTAGACAAGAAAGGCACCAACTAACATATAATGCTCAAGTCAAATGTAGGGTGGCAATGCATATAACACAACAACAATTGAATAGTTAATCTATTTCAAGGTTTTGGAAAGTGGCATGGATAATTTCATGCATGCCATCTCATGTAAATATGTTATTCCAATGTACAAGCAGTTATCCATGTTTGAACGAAAGTTTGTATATGTTAATTTCATTTTCCCATACTCTATTTTTGGGATGTAAACAATTAGCAAGTTTGTATGTCCTTGGGAGTTATTCGTGGTTCAATACACCATCCCCTATATTATATAACATCTATAAAAAGTAAAGGTTGAAGTTCAATGCTTGTAATATTAAAGGATTGACCAAGAAAGCAATCAATCTGTGTATTACAAAGTTGTTCAAATGGTCCAATCTGAAGGCCATATGTTGGTGTATATTATAGTTTGATGACAAAGTATATGTGGATTCATGTTGAGTCTATCCAGACTACATTTATAATTGTAATGTGAACTTGTGTATTCCTCTTTTAATATAAATGATGTTATTATGAGTTTTATTTCATAGCAAAGTACTTATACTATAGTTTTCCTTTGTAGCACAAGTCAACAGGTAGGCCCCCCTACCTGGTTTGCGTTGAAAATTCATTTATTTCTCAGTTATATCATGTAATTAGATATATTTTTATTTCTATTTTTATTCTAGAGATCAATATTTTAAATCACTATAACTTTAGTTCTTGGACTTTCGTATGTCCATTGTAAAAGTGTGGATTCCCTATAGAGGATAGGCACTGAAGGTTGAAGCACGAAAGTGATTTTTAAGGAATTGAAAAACTATTTGGTTCCTTTAACACAAAACAAAGTACTGTGATCAAATATTATAAAATTCTCTTGTAAACATAATCCTAGTAATCCAACAAACTTGTAGCATTTTACTTTCTTCCTAATTGAATTTTATCTCTTAAGTGTAAATAAGTTAGGCATTGAAGGTTGAAGAATGAAGGTGCTTCTTAAGGAATCATAGAACCATTTAATGCCTCTCATGCCAAACAAAGGACTATGATTGGAGTTCAAACGATGCACTTGAAAACATAAGCTTGGTGATCCAAAAAAAATAAAAATCATTTTCATAGAATTTTATTGCCAGTGTGTGTCTTAGATAATTAGGTTGTAAAAGTTATTTCATAGCTTGAGAATCATTCGTGTATTAGTTTGACACATAAATGTTGGTGTTTATAAGTTTGTGACCACATATTGACAATTGGATGTAATTGAATTTAAACAATTAAATTTCATGACAACAACCATCTCAAACTAAAGGAGGTCGTATTCAATCAATTTTGAGCAACATACTCAAATCAAAAGAGCCTTATTACAATTTAAGGTTCCTCAAACTTGCTGTGGATAAACTCTTGGAAATCTAGGAACCCTCTTCAAATTTACGAGTATGAGGTGAAACAAAATCTATTTCAAATAACCTTCTCAAACTAATGGACATTGTATAGAATTTTTTTTGAACAATCTCCTCGAATCAAATTTAAGGTTCCTAAGATTTTATGCGGAACCTTTTCTAATTTAAGGATATAATTTTAGTAGGAGACATGTCCCTCATAGTAAATAATTTTTAATTGAAAGAATCTAAAAAAATACTCATTTTTCCTAGTGATTTCAAAACATCTCATCAAATTTAAGTAATCTTCTTAAATCTGAGAATCATCTCAAGAACGATTTTGTAGTATACCTAAGATATAATATTAGGAATATTATCATAATGTAATAAATAAATATTATCTAATAATGGTTCTATAACTAATCAATATTACATATTAATGATTTTGTTACATAATATTTGTCATATGACTATTATTACATAATACTTATTTATTATATTATAATCATGAATTTAATGACATATCTTAAGTATATTACATTTTTTAAAATAATAAAAAAGTAGCTAATAGTCAAGGACATGTGCTTCTTTTTAAGAAGTCAAAGGTTCAACTCTAAAAAGGGTTTTCCCATAAACAAGTGTCTCATACAACAATTTTGGTGTTTATTTTTACTCTTAAACTTAAATGAGTTTAAGTGTTAGATATTTACATATTTAAAATAATGAATAGTATATGTATACATTTAAATATCAATGTTTTTAATATATTTGTTTGGAAATATAAAAAAAAAAGTTGATATATTCTCCATGATAAAATAATTTCAATACCATGGAGTAATAAACTTAAGTGTTCCATGTTTACATATTTAAAATAACAATGATAAAACAGTTTCAATACCATGGATTTATGAAATCTCCTGAAGTGCAAATTTCTTTTATACTGCAATATAAAAGAAATTCTTTGTTTAAATTGCATTTTTTAATGTATAAATGGATTCAACCCCTTGAAAATCTAGTGAAGCGTATAATTTCCAAATATATATCCAAAATGAGCCAAAATAATTGAAATATTTTATTTATGATCTATATTTTTATTAATATGTTTTTAATGTCACATAATAATTTTATATTAAGAATTAAATGAATTACACACCTCCCTTTTATTTTTTTATTAAGAAATAGTTGATTTTTTCATTTTCAATATATATATATATATATATATATATATATATATATATATATATATATATATATATATAGGATATTTAAATAGTTGATCTAAACCTTGTATTGAAATATTTTTAACAAATATAAAAATTATACATTTCCCATACTCAAAATTGCAAATATAGCTTTAATTATTTTATTTTTGAAAATTGATATAGAATTTTGTTAATATTTTGTGTATGGTTGAGAGCAAGAGTGAAATATTTTATATATTCTTAATTGTAATGTCAAAAACAACTCCAACAAACACAGTGAGAGTAGAATTAAAGATATTTTATGATGCATTTAATTTAAAGTAACCAAATAATGTATATTCATTTTTGTTTTTAATTATAGTAGACATTGTTTTTATTTAGAAAAAAATTCATTTTTATTTAAAAGGGATCAATTTGATACACGTCTCCCTTATATTGGACTATAGCTCAGGGATGACAACATTTTCTTCTTCTTTTTCTTTTTTTCTTTTTTTTTTCTTTTTTTTTTTACTTTTAATTACTTTTTTTTTCAATTGATACAAAATTATTTTATTTCATATGAACATCCAAATATTTTATTTATGGTTGAGAGTGAGAGTGAAATATTCTTACCACATCTTCTAAGTTGTAAAATCAACAACAAACCCAACAAACACAATGAAAGTGAGATTATTGATATTTTATAATGCTTTTAATTAAAACTAACCACTAACCAAATAGATATATATATATTTTTTGTTATTAATTATGGAAGTGAGATTATTGATATTTTACACTGCTTTTAATTAAAACTAACCCTTAATCAAATATATATATTTTGTCTTTAATTATGGTTGACATTATTTTTTATTTAAAAAATATTTTATTTTAAAAAGAAAAACATTACACATTTCTCTAGATGTAGAATGCCAAACAACACTAACTTATAAAAATATAAGAAATAACACTAAGTTATAAGAAATTGAGAAAAAAACTACAAATTTTATTAAAAGTAATATTCAAAATAATATTACCATTTTAAATTGATAAATTTTTATAAATTTTAAAAATATAATTACAATTATCAATAACAATTACAATATTAATAAGAATTAATTTTTTAAATCGACACTCCATAAATCAATATTGATAGTTATTTAAATTTTCAATAAAAATAAATTAATTGACTTCCCCCTAAGCGAGCCAACCCTTTAATTGTGTATTATCAATAATTTTTTTTTTCTTAAATTACAAATCCGCGGGGTATTGTAGCTGTGTACATTGAATTGAATTCCATGCCTCGAGCTCCCCGCTAATGGGTAGACAATGACAGATGATGTCTGACTTAATAGAGGCTTCCGGTGGCTAAAGCTTTCTGACGATAAACAAATCCGATAATGAATATTAACATCTATCTATGTAAAAGGAGATGGAAACATGGGCCCAAATAGCCACGATGTATGTTATGTGAATCTGCAATCGGCATAAGGGTTGCCTCTCTTAGTTGCATATTCCAATAGAAAAAACTGATATGTTGAGTAACAATTCGCATTAATATGTAATGCACAGTGTTAACAACAAAAATAAGTAAAAAAATATGGAGTATATTGCAAGAATGAGCAACACAGAATGAAACAATTTCGAGGATATAGAATTTGGAATAAGACATAGACCAGCGAACATGTTTGAGTGATGATTGAGTCAATTTCTATTGTAAGCCTAGCAAGCATAGTATAGTGATGATGAGTCATGTTTGAGTTATGTTGATTCATATAGTCGTAATTAAGGGGGAGTGTTGGAAATTGTAATTACTCTGGCATGCAAGAGATGGCTAAATTTGGAGAGTTGGTTAATTGAGTCAAGTCAAGTGAATTTGAGTTAAGTTATGTTTTGGGAAAAGTCAAATTTAGAGTATGCGTGTTCATGTGAAGTTATTTTAGGCGAGTTACAAGATGAAAAAGTTTAAATACCCCTCGTTGGGTTCATTGTAATCATCAAGTTTTGGTTGATCAATAGAAGAGAAACAACCCCTGTTATTACGTGTCAAGTTTTATGTTTTCCTCCTCTTTGCCTTTCCAACATACATTACCCTTCCACCTCTAAATTTGGGTCAACCACAATTATATTTTTGAGGTGGCACAATGAGAGGGTTGTGGGATTGTAAAAATTTCTATGTATAGGTGAATTTGGTGAAGATGGTGCCTTAGAGGGGGCATATTGAAAATCATAATAATATTTTTTTAGGGGGCGATATGGAAGGAAGCCTCATGCAATAAGGAAAACAACTATAAGATGGAATAAGGACAACAACCATGGGCCGCAAAGTGAGATTGAAGCATATTAAAAGAAGCAATCAACAAGAAGCGCCAAAGTATTTTGAAGAGTTCATAGAGTTTCTCATTGTAGCCAAGGAATCTACACGACAAGTAGATGAAGCAGAACAAATTAATGTTGCATGGATTGGGATGGATCTGGTAACACTACCAAGATTTGTTGGTAAAAAATTTGATTTTGGGTTATCAAAACGTAAAGTTTTCTTCCATATAAAGAGTTAATTGAATACAGATCTAACAACCCATATGACAAAGTATGCGATGCTTTAGTATTGGATTTTTATAAAATAGGCATTGGATGATAAACTTTTGTGTAAACAAAACCTACATTTTCCTAGGAAGCATGAAATACCTTGGAAGCAGAATTTGGTACAATGGAAAATGACATGCAACAAGAAGTTGTGTCACAGTGTGTTAAAAAATCAATGGAGAAGTTAGTCACGATCTAAGAGTAAATGAGAAAGACAACAAATCTTGCAGAATATCTGTATATGGATAAAGAAAACTCAACAAAGATTGCAGAGAGAGAAGTTGAGGCCTCTCTGTGTGAAGCAGAGAAAGAGAATATACATGCTCGAGAACTCCTCTATAATATGGATGGCAAATCCCATTGTGTCGAGACACTTGTGGATGATGACTGCAAAGTAATATGTGAATTTGTGAATTGAGCAACAATTAAAGAATTTGGTGAAGTTGAAATTGTTAATGACCACATGTATGCTTGGATATCCCACCATAGGGTGGACGAACATGATGTTAATGACATTTGTGGTATATTTTTTGAAACATGGATTGATCATGATAATATGGTAAGTGCCATGTTTGACGAAGAATTTAAGGATGAAGTTGTCACTCTAGCATCAAGTTATAAAGCAAAAGTTGGAATTGTACATGAAGTAGTGTGTGGACTAGTAACAACTGGGTTTGGCATAGATAAAGCTACTAATGGAACAACAAGTGGTTTGGTGGATCCAACAATTGAAATTATTAGTGTTAAAAAGAAGAATTAACTAATGATGAGTAGTTGCACATGATGCAACAGAAATATCTAAATGATATATTGTTATTTGGTGAGAGAAACCCACTTATAGTGATAAGTCAAAGATAAACAAATAATAGTCAAACAAAAAATGCATTAAAGATGAATAAGTGGTCAAATTTGGTTTATGAAATTAGATTTTGGGGTTTTTTTTCTTCATGGCTAAAGTTCAAAATTCAAACTAAATCAACGAAAATTTATATTAAAAATCGTTAGCTCAAACTACATAGAATACAACGGTCCATTTTTAAGCTATGGGAAAGTAATAACATATTATATAAATAAAAGTAATTTTAAAATAGATTTGACTTCAATCTCTCTCTCTCTCTCTCTCTCTCTCTCTCTCTCTCTCTCTCTCCTCGATATATATATATATATATATATATATATATATATATATATATATATATATATATATATATATATATATATATATATATATATATTAAATTAAAGCATGAAATTTTTTTTAGCAAGAAAAAACCGTCTGTTTTATATTATGATTAAAACAGTACATACATATGATGGACAGATCGTCCTCATAAATCTTGTGAGATCCACAATTTGACTACATGGAGGAGTAAATACTCTTCATACAGACATCTGAAACTGTATGCTAAATATAAAACAGTGACTATGAATCTATATATTCTCTGCCTTATCCACAATATATCATAGATATTCACTACGTGAGTCTATAAGACTAGGATGTATCTCAGATAATTTAGATGTTCTGTATATAACTACATTCAAGTAGCCATTCCTCTTTCTTTTCTATACAAAACCAATTACGAAAATGTACAAAACTTTAAACAAAAAGATACAAAGATTTTCAAGGAACTTATCTACATTGTTGTTCTGCTTTTTTGTGATGATCTTCAGTGGTCTATCCTGGTAGCTTAAAATTTTCTACTTTTGTTTGATCAGATCCTATTTTTATCAAGATGTACATGCCTTCTTCTATGGCTAGTAATTCTTTCTTTAACAATTCATCTGTTATCTTGTTGTGTGCCCTGCTAATATGCTGAATGGAGGGATGCTGAAGGGTATTCCATATGCTTTTTATACGCCTCAGCCAACCTTGTTGAGAATTTTTCTGGATGTTATTCTTCCCCTTAACATGATCTATCATACATTTGGAATCCCCATAAATTTGTATTTGAGGGATATCCAAATATTTAATAAACCATAGTAGACCCCATAAAGCTACATCTTCTGCTTTCATACTTGTTCCCTCTCCCAAATTCCACTGAATCCAGAACTCTTGTTCTTCTGTTAAATTTATCCAGATTCCACACCCACATCTTCCTCCTTGACTTACCCCATTGAAAAACCCCACCAGGTAGTTGGTGATCTAAAACTTCCCCTTTTCTACCTTCCTTTTCCCCTTATTGCCGTCATTCTGATATGATAAATCCATTGTTCTATGAGTTCATAGATTACATTTCTCCCCATATAATGGAACCAAAAATTAGTTGATTTTGACCTTTCTAGATTTCCAAAAACAACCAAAGTGAGCAGTCACCTACTTTTTCTTTGAGTGCTCCGCCATTTTAAACACTCCTCAATTGTATTAAACTCTATGAATGGAATTTGCAACTTGGTGGTGAAGTGTTTCCAAATTCTAACAGATCTATGGAAGTGTAAGAATAAATGTTAATTATCCTCAACATTGTACCTACATAGATAACATATCCCAGGACCATGATGATTCTTCTTTTGTAAATTTTCCCATGTGAGATTCTTATTCTACCAAGTTAGCCAAAGGAAAATTACAATTTTTGTTGGAACATTAATTTTCCAAAAACTATGAAACCAACAATATTTCACATTCTGTAGTTCCTTTAGGCATATTTTGAGATACTAGTATGCCACCTCGATCTCTCCTATTCTCTTCTTTTTACCAGCCCATGCTATGAAATCCCCTTTGCTGTGATAACATATCCCTACCTCTTTTAGTGTTTTAAAAAGTTGTAGCCAATCCAATTTGTACTAACCCGAAAGGTTCATTTGGGTGGATTCAAGCCAAATTGGAATGATACGATCAGTTGGCTGAGGATATATATGCCTCTTTTGTTTAGATGGTATACTAGTTCCATTTTCCCAGGTGGCATCTCACCTACTCCTATAATGCTTTCTTTTCCCAACATAATTCTATTACCAGATCCAAAAGACCACAAGATGTTTTGGAAGAAGGTGTACTTGACCCTGATAAAATTGTTCCATATCTGTGAACCACCTTTTCTTCCAATTTCTCCTTGTCTGAACCAATAGGAGAAATCCTTCTTCTTCATGTATTTTGATTAGATCACCTTTCCCCATATTCTTTTACTGTTGATGCCCGTCCATAAAGATTTTAAAATTAGTGCCCATCCAAAAAAATTTAGATTTAGAACACCCCATCCACCCAAACGTTTTGGTCTAGTGATCTTCTTCAGCTTAACCAAATGATATTTATAGCTCCTTCTAGAACCAGACCAAATATAGCTTTCCATTACTTGGTTCAGTAGATTAATAATCATTTGTGGAAAGTGGAACAAGTGTGCCTAATAAATCCCCAGTTGTGTAAGAATTGACTGTGTGAGGATGATACATCCTCCCATTGATAAGCATCTATGTTCCCATCCCTTAATCTTGGAATAGAATCTTTCCACCAACCACATCCAATCAACATTTTTATAGCATCCTGGTTTTAGTCGATACCCCAAATATTTCATACCATTGTCTAAACTTTCTGCGTTTACCCCAAAACAGTTCTGGATATATTTGATATCATCCTGGTTACATGATCCATCTAGAATGATGGATTTCTGTTCATTTTGTACAAGACTCATGGCCTTCCCAAAAAAATTTATGATTAAAGATATTGAATACCATTTGAGTCTGTTTATCATACCCATCAACAAGATATCACCAACAAAAAATCTATGAGAAACAGTGACACGACTGCTAATTTTTAGTGCTTCAAATTCATTAGTGGTCACAACTTTTTTTATTTTTAAACTTAGTCCATCCATCACTAGGATAAAAGAAGGGGAGATAAGGCACATCCTTGTCTAAGTCCCCTTCCTGCTGCAAAGAACTTGGATGGGTATCCATTGATTATAACTGCATAACGGACTGTAGATATGCAACCCATGATCCATTCAGCCATATTTGAGTTTATTCCAACTTTGTACAAAACCATTCTTAGGTATCCCCAATCTAAGCAATCATAGGTATTTTTTATATCTACCTTCATTACCACTGTATTCATCTTTTTTGACTTAATATTGTGTATACATTCTTGTGCAACAGCCACTGCATCATGGATTATTCTATTATTTAGAAAACCGTATTGCTCAGGTGAGATGAATTTAGATAAGGATACTTTCAATATATTGGATATTGTCTTAGAGATAATGTTGAATGTTAGGTTGCACAGTGATATTGGCTGATAATCAGCAAAGGTTTCCGCCTATGATTTCTTTGGAATAAGGGAGATATATGTTGAGTTTAGTTGAAGATGGATGAAGCATTTCATCCTTATTTCCTCAACAATCTGTAACAGGTTCTCCTGGAAGATGTCTATGAAGTGAGCAAAAAATTATACAGTCCATCCATCTGGACCTGGGCTTTTATCTCCTTTCATTGATTTAATAGCTTGATTCAGTTCTTCCTCCTTAACCTTCTTAAACAACTCCACATTGTCCTCATCATTAAACATTACAGGATATTCATCCACTGCCCATATCTGAGCTTTCGCATCCTCCACATCCAATCTACTATATGCTTTTTTGAAATATGAAACCACCAAAGATGTAATTTCCAATTGCTTGCTATACCTGTTTCCTTCACTATCATTAATCTTCCGAATTGTATTTTGTTTTCTTCTGCAATTGTAAAAGCAATGAAAAAACTTTGTATTTTTATCTCCTTCCTCAATGCATAATTCTTTGCTTTTCAATCTCCAAGTCGTCTCTCTGACTTGAAGAATTTCTTTTTTTCCTAGTTCTAGAGCATGGATTATCTACCTTACTTTGGCAGGAATGGAATGGGTGTCCATTTGTTTATGTAAGGATTTTAATTCCTCCTCAATAACTAACAATTCCCTTCTCAACTCCTCCTCCTTCTTCCTTTCCCATCTTTTTACCTCTACTTTAAGAACTCGAAGCCTACTCATAAAGCTTTCAGTGCATGAGAGGCCTTCCATGTATTTATTATATCCTTCAAGAATAATCAATTAAGGGAATCAAAATTTAAGTCTTCTAGCCAAACTCTATTGAACTTGAAAGGCAAACCAACTCTTGTATCAGTATTGTGCTAGAGAAGAGTAATTGGGCGATGGTCTGATACATAGTTTTCAATAATAAAATATCTAGCATCCACATCTGATCTATCATATTTTCTTGGATGAGAAATCTATCAAGTCTCTTAGCTATATATCTATTTCCACTTCTTGCATTATCCCAAGTGGGGGCATTTTTCGGTGAGCAGACATCTATTAAATCGTGAGATAAAATAATTTCTCTTAGCTTCTATGCCATCTTGTATACCACCCTAGATTGTCCCCACAATTATTCTATGCCTAAGGTATTTTTAAGGTCCTCTGCCAAAATTAGAGATGGTGAATTAAGGATCCTTGATACCTCCATTGTATCCAAAAAAACCTTCCCTCTCTTTGTAAGGAGCATGCACATTGAGAATATGCGATCTTCCCGGGATACCTCTAATGTAACCAATCAGAAATATACCCACAGAGCATGAAAATGCCTTCAATTTTTCCCACCTTGGGTCCTAGAAAACAAAAATACCTCTCGATCTTCCTGTTGCATCAGTTGCCACAATATACCTCATGGGAACATCGTCCTAAAATAATTAGCAGTTTGGGCTGCAGAGTGCGTTGATTCTTGGATGAGAATTATGTTGGTCTTAGATGAAAAACTAGGTCTCTTAGAGCGAGGAATTTTGTATGGGCCCCCAAACCCCTCATATTCAATGAAATGATAGAATCAATTTGAGCCTATTGGAGGGCATACATGCTCTAAGTGCCCTGGGAGAAATGGGAGAGGAAATAGGTATGTCAATAAGAGATGGCGAATTTGTCAGGGTAGTATGAGTTTGTCGCGGACAACCTCTAAAGTGTCTGCTGCCTCTGTTGTTTTCATGCCTTACAGTAATATTCCTTGCAGAGTATGGACTTACTTCAAGAGAAATAGATCCGTTCGGCTTATGGATAGTAAGCGACTTGAGGTTGAGGGTTTTCCTTTGTAAGAGGAAATCGAGGTCACCGTCGACAAAGTTAATTGGTGAGGATGCCAGAGAAAATTGAGCAGGTGCTTTATCTTTATCTTTTGGAGAATTTGGTTGAGTAGCTGGAGAATGAAGCCTTCGGGCTTGTGTGTATGTGGCATATGAGGTAGATGGGATATCTGCCATAATGTGATGTGATATTAGCGGTTGTAGTGGTAAGACTGGAGAGGAAAAAACCTGGGGATGTTCTCGATTTGAAGAATCAACAGCAATATGGGAACGTGAATGTTCAGATGTCGGGGATGAGGAGTGAACTTGAATAGGAGTAGGAGTAGAGACCATTTTTTTTATAATGGGGAGAAGGTTTAGAAAAGATCTGGTTAGTGTGACTAGAATTACCCGAGCCTGAAGTATTTCCATTGTGCTTGCTGACATAAACATGACGTGGAGAGAGGCACTCTGACTTGTTCTCCTTCTGTAGCCTTTGGTGACCCTCAAAGGCCACCACCCTTGTCTTGTTTTGGGACAATTAGCAATTAAATGTCTAGTTTGGTGACAATTGAGGCATCAGAATGGAATTCCCTAGAAATCCAAACGCTCTATGAGATTAATGTTTTCCCACCTTAATTCTATGTGATCCAGAAAAGCCTCACCAAAGTATTTTTCTATAAGTACCTAAGAAATCATTTTATCCCTAGCTCCCAGACACCATGGATCTATGTATATAAATTTTCCAATGGAATTACCGATATCAGTAAATACTTCCTTTGTCCAAAATTCTAATGGTAATCTAGGAAATCTGACCCATATGAGTTTTTTTTTGGCATTTTATTCAAAGGATTAAAGCCAACGTACCATGCATACATTTCCATAAAACCTTGATCCTTGACCCATGGCATTGCAATAATTTTCCTGAGGTCCTATTCACTCAGAAAGTGAAAACTATACCGTCCTCCCATGAGTCTCACCACCATGGGTACATACGCCAACAATATTTTCCATTTCTTTTCCAATCACTGTTGCATCTCGGCTTCTTCAATCTCAAAAAAATACCACCTTCCTACTAATGCCCACTTATTGAGACTCGTAACTCGATCAAGAAGCACGTCGTGACCAAAAGAGAGGGTAGGCACTGGAGCTTTAATCTTAATAGGACATTGTTTTCTACCACCCCTCCTTTCGCCACCCTTTTTACTCTCCAAATTATTATGAGCCAAGAAATCAAAATCTGTCCACATGTCACATCCATCACCCAGGGTTGTCAGCCAAGGGGAATGTGCCACCTTCCACGTCGTGTTCAGATTCGCATGGCATTGTGACTTAGTTGCCAATGTGGCTTGAATAAAAGCTTCATGTAATGATGTGTCAGACTCAAAGGGGTCCATTAGATTATATCTAATACTATGATGACGTACCAAGGTATCAAGCCTTCTCACCAACCAAGGAAATCGATTACAATCAACACAGTTCCCATGTCCCAACTTTCTTGGTAATCACCACCTGCAAGAATGTCTACAATGCCAGGTATAAAGCATGTCAGGCCAGTTACATTCCCATGGAATATTTTATTGTGCCGACTATAGGAAAGGTCATGACAGAATTTAATTACCACCTGACCTCATGTAGACTCGTCAGTTCCCACGCCACACCTTAACTGGACCTCACTACCCAAGGGAATGTCAATGCTGCTGGATCAATCACCTATTTTGGAAATCACCTCAGTAAGAAGCCTGTCCTAAAATAATGTAGTTACACATATGAGGTATAGGGGAAAATGTCAAAGGGAGTGTGATATGAGAAGGGATATGGACACTTGTCACCTCCAAACAGTTCAAGCATATGGAGTTTGAATAATTATAATAATAAATAATTTGAAAATCCCCCTAGAAATGTATAAGCAGAAATCGGTAAGAACCCCTTCCCGGAAAAACCAGTAAATCCCAAAACCACTTTCAAGTCTGGTTAGGACTCATGTCCCTCACAATAGCATATGCAGTAGCACCCCTAGAAAAATCACCATATATATCCTATCCTAAAGGCTATACTTGCACAGGGACGAGATAGGGAGAAAAAATTACTCAACTCATACCACCATCTCTCCAGGAGGTGAGTTAGTAGACTCAAGGGAACTAACTGTGTAAATGAGGGACAAGATAGGGCAAATGGATACTTGCAAAATAACATTTGGACCTCAAGAAGAGTGTTCTCTAAATAACTGACCGTGGCCTTTGCAAATACCACTGTTTGAAAGGGAAAATGGGGAAAACCCTAATAATACCATTTAAACCAGAAATAGGCTATAAAAGACCATTTGATGGGTGAAATACTGAAGGAATTTTACAATATTTAACATAACAAAGCCAAAATCCTTGCAGTACAGGAATTCATCCTTCTTAACTATAATTAAAGACAGTATTTAAAAACCCCCAATTCAATTTTTCCTGCCCATACCCTGAAATGTCATATTATTCTATGCTTTAATTGGAAGAATGCATACCTTGTTCCTTTTTGCGCAACGACATTGTGCAGCTGCTTCTCCCGAAGTTACGGGGTCATTTTGTCGAGTTCCTTCAACATGGTTCTCTCAAGTGCCCTAGTATACTCTACTTGTTCACCCGTGTCGGTTTGGGGTACGGTTAGTTCATTTCCAAGATGAAGCAGTATTCCTTTTTTCCTCCACCAAAAATAAATTCTTTTCCACCTCTGTGATTTCTTTGCTCTAAAACATTTGCCAAATCTTTGAAGCACCATCAAGTGAGATGACGGGCTGGGCAGGGAGCCATCAAACTCACTGAGGACACTGATAAGCTCAGTGGCAAGCTTCTAAGCCTCATGGTTTCATAAAAGAGAACAAGATTTTCATGATCTTTTCTACCAAAGTATTTATGTCTTTCGCCCTGCTCTCCTTGTTGAAGTTTAGGTGCACTGATGCAATCATCCCCAATCTTATAAAAAAGGCTGAACGCTTTCATCAACTCCACCAAAAACAATTACTCCTCAGTCTCTCCATGCTCGTGATCTTCCCACACATATTGAAGAGAAACCTACTGAAATCATCAAAGTTCATATGCTACACTTGAAATTGTTTTCGCCAAATTAAAACATGAAATTATCTCTGTTTGATATTTAATGCAACAATGAATGAAATAAATGTTATAATTTATATTTAGTTTTAAAATATTTTCTCAAGAAAAGGATTAGGTATCACTGTACTGATAGCTATGATCCAAACATGGATAAAAATTTTAAAATTTCGCAGTCTGGTTAACCCGAGCTCTCCTTCAATACGTCCATCGTCAAAATCTCTACTATTGTCACTCGAATCACGGCATTCCTTTTAGTTGTCCAACTTTCCATCCTACTCTAGGAACCTCTTTACTTTCCTTTAGCTAAGACGGCTGCCAAAGAGGACCTAGAGCCAATATGTCCACTTTCTACTGCTTTCGATCTCCTGTTCCATACTGTGTTACTTCTGTCGTTTCTTACTAACCTCTTTAAGTTATCATAGTTTTGGTAATTTTGGAAGAATTCCATATGTGTTTTTATCCTAAAAATTTGGGAAAAAGACTGTTTTTTGTTATTAAAGTAACATTTTAGTAACATTTTTGTTTTTAAATTAGATAGATCTCAACACTGGAAGGGTTATTTTACACCACCAGCATAGATCCATTTCAAGTGTGGATCTAACATGAGCACACAGAGTGATCAAATTTCTTCACGTACATTATTCTTTAGAGTGCAAAATACAATGCGTAATTTTTCATTATTTAAGTTATATTTTCGAATGCTATATAAGACAAAATAAACGTTTTAACCATAGAAAAACTTATGTTTTTCATGATATATACATGAGTTTTTTTAAATGATATATAATATATACATAATTTCTTTAAAATGATATATAATATATACATAATTTCCATTAAAATATTTTAGATGACATTATATGTCAATATTAATTTGTATTCAAATATTTTATTGATAACCCACATTTAATATTTGTTTATCTACAACATTAAAATATTTTATTTTAACAACTTTTTTTCTATATATATGTTAGAGCCTAGATTTGCCTCAGGCTGAAAAAACAAGGTTCTAGGTCCACATCAAACCACACTCAGCCTCGTAGCTAGCCCTACGAGGACAGGAGAGGGCTCTCTCCGGGTCAATCTGGGCAAAAGATAATCGATGGGGCTTGAGATGACTGTAATAAAAGCTAATATTAGGCTAGGTATGAAGTACAAGGGTTTGTTGTGAGTTTTTGGGGGTTTTTTGTCAGAAACGGGGAAAGGTAAATTGGGCTCGGGGATGAGGCACAGTTTCTGCAGAGTTCTGATTGAGGCAAGGAAGGCAATCGTTTTGATGCTTTAAAGTAAGTGAATGAATAGATCAGACTGGTGAGGAGCTAAGGAGAGCAAGAGAGTCTTAAGAATTCTCCTTAAACAGATGAAAACATGGAAATTTAAACAAATTCAAAGGCAGAGCATAACAGTTAATGGATTCCACCTTAATCACTCATTTGTTCAAATTTAGAAGAAGATACAGGAACATGATACACACAAAACTAATGAACTTACAATTACTTAGAGAAGAACACCATCAAAAAATAAAGCCACATGGATCCCAAACAGTGCTGCAAAACCTTGGTCTTTCCTTAGCCAAAAATGCAGAGATAGAATGTACAATGATATGCCAAAGAAATCCCAAGTGTCCAACCCTGAAAATGACTTAGAAATTACATAATATAGACTAGCCCAACCCATTCCCTTGCCTCTAGGGGTCAAGCTCATCATTCTAGGAGCTGTTTCAACCAATTCTAAACAAAGCACTAAAATCTAGGCAATCAAAACAACTTTCCTATATAAGGTAGGAAACTGATTCATTCATTAAATTTTCACTTTTTAGTGAATGAATCCTCTAGAACAAGTAAATAAGTGCCAAAATTACATCATGTTTATCCAATTACATCAATATAGATCAAAAATTACATCACAAAGCAAAACTAGTCAAACTGGCCGAATTTCTGAGTTGGAAGGTTAAAAATTGAGCAAAAATCCTTTGTGCGCCACGCCAATTTCTCTGTGCGTCGTGCCACTTTGAGGATGAGTTTGAGGCACTTCGGGAAGTCCAAATTGAGCCCAAGTGTGCTTGTTGGAAAGCCCCACCTGTCTACTTTCCAACCAAAGTGGAATTTCTGAATGTGGTGCCCATTTCCCCTCCAAAACTTCAATCCCCCAAGACTGCTTCCTGTGTGTGAAATTAGGGGCAGAGAGGTCATTTTTTGAGTGTTTTTGACCTCCTGAGGACTCAAAACTTGCCCAAATTTCTTGGCCATGCACCAGCAGTCGTGATTTTTCATGAAAAATCCAAAAATATAAATTTTTTTCCATTCGGAGCTTCCTATCAAAAGCGCGCGGCACGTGGCGCGGCGCACAGGGAGAAAAACCCTATCTTTTAGTGCAAAAATTTCAAAATGTCAAAAATTTCTCCAAATTTCTTGAAATTTGGGCTGGAGATTCTTCATGAAGTGTCATGCTAGGCTAAAGAGGCTTCGGCCAATATCTGAAGACGATCAAACTCCCTTTGCCTCTTTTTCTTCCTTATTGCTTTCCTCAATTTTGCCTTTAAATTCCTAATTCGTGCCTTGCAAACATGATTTCATGCCCAATAATGGTTTTTCATGTGCCTGAGCATGTACTTGTTCTTGTTTGCTTTCGCCAACAACTTCTCTAAGTGGATGTTGATCCTCTCAAGCCAAATCTCTCGATGAACCTCTATCTCTTGCTGAATGGGTGTCCTCTCATTTAGGCTTCTTTGGGCAGCTTGCTGGTCTTCATGGATGTTTTGCCACCTCTATGAGGCCTCCTGGGTGCATGTACCTCTGTTGGCGAATCACTGTGTGTCTCTTCTTTATGATCATATGATGGATCAGATGTCATGTCTGCTGGTGGACAAACTGTCTTGGACAAATAGGTGTTGATATGTCACACTGTCTTGTAATGCCTTTGATGATCTGCTTGACCTTTGTCACCAAGAGAAAACAATGACATGAGGGACAGTAAGGGGAGAGAAAAATAGTGAGGGATTAGGGACTATTGGGACAAATTTTATTAGGGAAATGTAGGAGGGTTTGATGTTTTTAGGGAGTAGGGAAACTTAGGAATGATGGAAATAAGGAAGAAATGGGATGGGGGAATGAATTTGGTGAAAGCCCTAAACAACAAATTTTTTGTGAAGATTTTGACATGGTATGGTTTGAGTTTTTGTTTGAACCAATACCATCCATCAACCACCATACCTTAGCACAAACTTGGATGAAACACAAAAATGGAGGCTCTACCTACTTGTGGAATGAAGAATTTTCAATTTGGAGGAACATTTCAATGAATTTCAGGCCTTTTAGCCCAGTGCGCTGCGCCTCCCTAGTGCGTCGCGCCAGTGTAAATTTACACTGGAAAATTTCTCCCAGTGCGTTGCGCCTCCCCAGTGCGCTGTGCCTTTTTTCAAGAGCCCTTTGGAGGCCTTCCCGGTGTCCAAATTCAGCACAGGATAGCTTGTTGGAAAGGTATTTGAGTCTAATTTTCAACCCAACTAGAATGTTTCAATTTTGGGCTCATTGTCCCTATAAAAAATCAAATCTCCCAAGACTGTTGAAAATGTGCCAAATGAGGTTGCCTCAAGGCAGAGTGCTGTTGCAGTCAAATTTTGAATGCCTTCCTCAACTCTAAATTGAGCTCATAATAGCTCATTGGAAATCTCTTTGTGTCTAGTTATCATTTGACTCATCAAGTAGGTCATTTGGCCAACCAAGCTAGGAAAAAACTTGATTTTCCCAAGGTCACTTCAAAGGTGCATCAATTCTCCCGAGGAAATTGTATTTTTGACATTTCTCTAAAACCATGACACTTGTGTAAAAAGTGAAGGAGGTTTTTCTTCCTTGGCCTGTTTTGGACAAAAAAATCTCTCAGTTTTTCCAAATTCATCTTTCCTTGCTGAGAAACATCATTTGAGTAAAACCTACCCCGATGTGTGGAACAAGAGATTTGTTGAAATGAATCAAAATGAAGGGGATAGGGAGCTTCTAAATTCTTGAGGAAATTTTGGGAAGTAGGGATGGATGTTAGGAAGTAAGGGAAAGTGTAACCTCTGAAATTGAGTGAGGGGAAGGGTCCAAAAGGACAAAACACAGGCCTAGCCTAGAAAATAGGGTTTGTAGCAAGAAACTAGGGTTTGTGTGGAAATGAGGAATTTGGGGGATCGCAGTGATGGGAAATGTTCAATAAGGTACATTAATGATAGGGGAAGGTGTATGAACATCATGATACAAGTTTTGCTGATGAATTGACCATCCAAGAGAAATTAGATTCAAAACCCTCGGAGAGTGAAATGGCCTTACCTAGGCGCAACTGAAGCATGAACAAGATGTAAAATGACCCATTGGGACTTGACATGATGATGACAACACTATAAATGATGGTACACCCAGCTGAATGGTGACATGAACTGAAATTTGGACAACTTTGAAAGGAGTAAAAGCAAACCCTAGACCTAATATCTAGTGACCAAATTTTGCTTGAAGGCTCACTGAAATGACGAAATTTGACCTTGACACTTCAAAATCACTTTGTAAGATCATGTTTGATCACTGGAGGAAGGCTGCAAAGACTGACACTAACAATATAGATATATATGAAGTACATATCGACATAAGTTAGTTAACATAGATATTCAAATAGTTTATTTAGTTTTTTGTTTTTTTACTTCTAATTACTTTAGAACATATTCATTTATTTTTATTATAGCCAACATTATTTTTTTATTTAAACCGTAATTTATTTTTATTTTAAAGGGGCACATATCAACTCGATGGATGTGTAGACAGAATTACACATCCCCTCATACTGGATTGTAGAATGAGCCTCTGTGCTCAATGATGACCAAAATGAATCACAATATTCTTGGAGTTTGGGCATTTCAACCAGCAATCAAGCTGAATTCTTGGTTCTATGATAAAGAATTGAAATAGCTAAAGAAAAAGTAAGTCACATATTAATGGTCTTTGTTTACTCATTGATAGTGATCGGGTTGGGAAGGAAATCCAAATGAAATCATGTCACTCCCCTTACCCCAATTCTTCAATGGATAACTTGAAACTCAAACCTTTTAAGAAAATTGAGTTTCACCATGTAAATAGACATTTGAATACACTAGTTGATGCCATAACGAATAAAGGCGCTACCTTGGAATAAGGAGTATTAGAGCAAGACAATAGGAGCACAATCTATCTACCTCTGCTATGGATAGTTGGAACAAAAAAAATGTCATTAAACTTGAGCAAAATGGAGATAACTAATGTGGAATAAATCGATGAGCCATACAACATATAGAGGGGTTTTACGACAATATTTGAGACAATTTTTGGGTAAATTGTCTTAACTTGAGACAAAAAAAATTGGATAAAAATGAAATTGTCTCCTAAAAGACAATAATGACTGTGTTATATATTGTTTTTCTAGAGACAATTTTCTAAGACAATAATTTAAGACACCTGCTTAAAGACAATACTTAAGAGAATACAAAAAAACAAAATATGTCTTTGATCCTAGCTATTGTCTTTATAGAGACAATAAAGAATTATATTTGAAGACAATACAATATCACTTTTGTCTCTTTAGAGACAATATAAAACAATGAATCCACAAAAATATCACACCATTGAAATAAATCAATATAAAAATATTTAATTAAAAATAAACTACAATATCATTGATTAATTCATGTTAGGGCATAGTGGAATCGAACCACCAACCTCCTGTTTATAAGGCAAGTGTTATACCATTGAACTAACACCCTTTAAAGAATTATGTGATGATATAAGCATTGATTTTTAAAAAAATGCTCGATACATAATGACAATATTTATAACATCTATAATTGTGCAATCCCTAATTTTAACTTAATAAAAAATAATTCAATAGAGTTAGCTCAAAATCACACTGATGTGGCATGACCTGCACAACAATAATTACAAACAAACTAATCTAGTAATACAGAAAAAATGTAACTAGAATTAGCACAAGTAGTTAATATCTTGCCACAAGTATTGAATTATTTCTGTTTAGTGTGTTTTCACTGTTGATCTCTTTGTATATTTCCTCTTTGGCCACACCATTAGTTAAAATATTATATTGAGAACAAATAATAAAGGAAATTTTCTTCAACTTGGTAAAGCAAGGAAAATCCTTAAAATGATTATCTTTGAAATCTAGTTAATAAAATAAATCAACAATAGTGTGTCTACACAATCTAGATTGCATATTCCATATAAAAACGCTTCACCTCAAACTCGAAATGCCATTTTTAAGGGACATCCCTGGATGAAGAATTGACATGTTAATTTGTAAGAAATTTGGAGAAGTTTTTAGCCATTTTAAATCATGTTCTATTGTTCATCTGATTATATAGAAATGAGGAAAATTTCCAAAGAGAAGAGAAGAACATCTTAGGAGTCTATTGCAAGCTTAAAGAAAGTCTTAGATCAGCCCTAGAAAAACCTAATGATTTAGATTTTTAAGTTCAAGGATGCATTCAGAAATGCATAAAAAAGAGCATATTAAGCAAACAAATTAACACATGGAAAAGAAGCGGAAATCATAAAACAACCATGAGTTCAAAGGCACACAAATGATTTGATTATAGATTTCACCCAATGTGGGCTACATCTCTTGGTCCTGCTTAAAGTGGGAAGGCCTTCTTTCATTAAGTGGCAACAAAGAAATTAGTTACAAGAAATTTTACAAAAATGACTCTTATACCTCCAATTCGGATGATGGCCTGAAAATGGAGACCTTAGCTGGAGAAACAAACTATAGGGTTGGATTCTTGGCCAAAAACGTGAAAAATCATCTATAATCTTGTCAAATTCTGACACTAACACCTCTAACCCTCTAAAGGAATATTTTTAGCATCTTGTGGATTTCCTCACTCATTGTTCCACACCCGAGGGCCACTCAGGGTTCTATGCCCGGACCTCTGCCACTCCTCCGCCAGTTTTCTAGGAAGTTGTGTTGAGTTATTATAGAGTTTTTGGGGTGAATTATCCAAGGTATGGGTCATTGGCCCAATTGTAAAGTTCGATGAATTTGGTGGGGGTGAATAGGGTTTAAAGCCCGCGCATCCCATACTTGGTGTATTTGTTTTAACAACACAAATGCCTTTGATATTTTAAACTCGACGGTTAGTTTTTTGTCGCTTTGATATATGTCTCGCTAATCAGATGGTTTGGCAGGTCAGGTGGGTCCATCGAGGGTGGCTCACCCACCACTTTATTTAACATATATATGTTCAATATATTCGCACATCGTTGGACCGTTGGGTGGTGGCAGGGGTGGCAGCCTGTCTCGCCCAAACATATATATTTATATATATATTGTTTTTTTATAACAAAATGGTTGAAAATATTTTGCCCGAAAATAAAGGGATATTAGATAAATTAAAGAGGTGATAATTATATCGTTCCCATCATCATTTTTTATGCATTGGGATTCTACCAAATTGTTTCCTTGTGAGTGATTGTGACCTAGCCAAGTTTGACCACAATTTTGACCAGCTATAACTTGAGCATACGAACTTGGATCTGAGTGTCGTTCACACCATTTGAATCAGGGTGACAAGAATTAAAATTTGGTTCTCGTTTCACCTCCATCCGATGACTTTTATTTTTGAGCTATTTTCAAGGCCACTTCTATTCCTGGATCCACTCAGATCATTCCTCCCCACTAATGAGATTTTGGACAGTCAAAAGCTTTATCAATAAATTGTCAAGTGAGGGAATTTCTCCCTAACTTTATCCTTTTTCATCCATCGAGCCTCACTTGGATGCATTCATTTGAAGCCAATACAAAGATACTCCATGTTTTCCCATCGTGAAGTCTTGATCTTCGTGTCGAGAATGATGTCCTCTAGTAGTTCTTTCAAGTATTCTAGTGCAAAATTGCCCATGGTAGGAACTTGTCCAACCTCTTTGATGTTCATGATCAACTGAAGCTCATAAAGCTTCAAATTTTCAACGTTCACCAGTGAGTACATCTACATGTAAGCTGGAAAATCAAGATGAAAAGCATTGTCTCCAATATTCTCTAATAATGTGAATGGGACATATCAGATTGGTCATAACTTCATTCCTTCCCCTTTCATTATGTCCATGCTGATGTGAAGCCACACTTTTCCTCCAACCTGAAATTGGTGATTGACTCAGTGCTTATCATGTTAGGCTTTATATTGAGCTTGAATCTTCTCCAACTTCTCCTCCACTGCCTGCTCAATCTATCAGAGCAGGTTATCCATCAGGGCCAACCTATTGCTAAAGTGAGTGATCAAATTTTATACTCGGAGGTTACGAGTGACCAATACGAGATATTTTGGTGTAAGTTCCTAGAGGACTTGTATAATTGGCTAAGGAGGCTAAAATCAGGGAGTCAACCAAAAGGAATGACACTAGCTCGTCATGAATGTGTTCCCACAGACCTTGCATCACTTCGACGCTTGGATATCGATAAGACAAGGGTAGTATATTTTTGGGTATAGATTACGGTAGAGGGATACATATCTGAGTTCGTGGTAGAGAACTGTCAGTCCTTTTCAAGGGCGGAAGGAGTGTTTAAGTCAGGATTAAGAGGGAAGCTAGTGAGCGAAGTGTCTTTGTGGATTAAGATATTCATGGTGGAGGAAGGAATGCCACCTCTACCTGGAACAACCATGACAGTGTAAAACACCAGTACTGGGGGAAGGGCCTAAGGGGAAGATGCTACCATTTGGGGAATGTAGATGTTACTGAAGGAATGGACGTATAGGATTGCAGAGGGCTCGGGGGGCTCGGAAGAAGGAAAGAGAATGGAGAAATATGTATAACAAGACAAGAATTTTGATTGGACAAACAAAAGCTAGGATAATGACAGGGAATCTCCCTTGGAGGTTGCGGGAAAGGTGCTAGAGGAAAAGGTTTGCGACAGTTACGAAGATGAAATGGGTAATGTCATGAGAATATTATTCACTGAAGATGAAATGTATGCAATAATTTAGCAAAAGAATTCCCAAAGTATAGGTAGTATCCTTACCGACCTTCCCCTGGTGCAGAGATTTAAAGATGCTATTGGAAAGTTGAGCTACACCATAGATCCTAATCAGCAGAGAGATTGGTTCATGAAAGGGATCCTACCCCTTACAGGAACACTGCTAACACAACAAAAGGATCGAACTCTCCAAGATGCTTTGGAGCAAGCGTCACATATAGAAGATATGGCAAGATACCCAAATGAGTATCGAGGGGGGATGGGATCACAAGACCTATCAATCATGGGCCTCCAAAATCATACCACTAATTAAATGGAAAAATTGAAAGACCTACAACTAATTCAACCAGCTAGACCTAACGTATGGTGTACTCATTGCTTAGTAGTGGAAGGACATCTTGCGACTAAGTGCCCAAGGCTGAGAGGCACCAATAATTCAAGGGGAAATTGCAGGATCACTAGGAGCCCTGCCAACAGTAGGAGTTACGGAAATGGGAGTGCAAGGAGATTTACCAGGCCTAAATACACAAGAATACTGTGAAGTCTATAGGAATTACAAACATTTACTGCGAGTATGTCCAATACTACAAAAATATTCGAATGTACTGAATAACAACTATTGTAAATTTTGTGCATCCATAACACATCAAACTAACCAGTGCATAGCATTAGACGCCTTAGCAGAGCGGCTAGATAGGTGTACATTTGGAGTCAACGAATCTGGTCGTGGAGGTCGGGAAGGAGCTATGAGAGGAGGAAGAGTAGGGGAGAGAGGTCCCTTAAGGTGTTGTAATTGTGACGAGGAGGGGAATGTCACTAGAGAATGGCCACTTTCTAGAAGAGCATGGTGCTCACAATGTAGGATCAATGCACATGCTACAGAGGATTGTCCCAAGTTGATTGCAAAATGGGAAGGGAGAACAAGACAAAGGTAGACTAATATGATCAATGCAGAACCAAGAATTGTTGAATCACTTCCCATAACTAATATAAATAAAGTTACCAAAGGGGATAAAAAGACAGGGGATGATCGAGGTATGGAGGAATCACCTTCAGTTGTTTGAGTAGAATCCCTGAGGAAATCATACAACCCCACCCAAGAAAAATAATACTATCAGGAAGTAGCTATATTATTTCAGGGATTGACAAAGATAAAGGACAACAAGAAATAGGACACACGCATACTCAATAATGCTCAAATGATAGAAGAATGGTTTAATATATTTATGAAGATCATTGATAATGAGTAGATGTTAAAATAGTTTCTCAAAACTTTGAAAGCAGTATTTCCAGAAGACGAGGAGGGAGGAGACCTAATATCTAGCAACTTGCCTAGAAGACATGCAATAAGAGTACAACGAAACAAAAATAAAATCAGAAGGGAATTCTAGATTGACGCTCAATTTGTAGGATTCCATATTAAGGACACAATGCTAGATCTAGGGTCGGATGTAAACATTCTACCCATAAAGACATGGGAACCACTAGGGAAGCCGCAACTTAAATATTCACTAATACAATTGCAAATGGCGAATCAATATTGCATCTTGCCAATTGGAAGGTTGGAATATGTAGAGGTGGATGTAGCAGGAGTGAAGAATTATATTGAATTTGATGTAATTGATATAATGGGTGACAAGGACCCCTACCCAACACTTCTTGGTATCGACTGGGCATATGAGAACTATGCTATCATCGACTTGAAGAAAGAATTGATGATATTTGAAGAAGAAGGGATGTAGTTAATACAACCACTAGATCCATATCAAGGACCTAGGTTTAAGGAACCTTTGGATGACCAAGACGAGACGTGAATGCTAAACCAGTTGTAAAGGCTAATGGAAGGAAAAAGAGAAGATTATATAAATCCTATAATAGGAGGATCAATTAGTAGGAGGAGTATTCAATGCTCAGAAGCTGGTTCAAAATCCGCGTGGGGTGCATGGAAGTAAGGGGGATACAAAATTGATACCAGACGCTATGTGAAGATATGTAGGATATATTGGATTGGGGTGGAGATAAGCAACTATCCTACATTTCATAGTATTGAATCAGTAGAAACTTTTTTAAATGAGGTAGACAAAAACATAAGAGAATATCACAAAATTCCACTATTAGATATCACGCTACATGCCATTCCAGTAAGGTGGTGGAGAGCGCACCACAACACTTTCCGTGAATGGAGGACTATCAAGCGAGCCATGAGAGAGAGGTTTAGTCAAGAAAGAGACTGGCCGCATGAGAGGGTGAAGTATAGAGGAAACTCAGATCCTAAAAGGAATTTAGAGGATTGCACAAAAAAATGGGAAAGAGAGAAAGTACCAAAGGAACTTTGGGTGCATTTATTTATACACACCCTAGTTACACTCCTGCAAGCATGGTATATATAGGAGGAAATTTGTAGACAATCCATGGATTGGGATATCTTGGCTAGCCAATTCAGCAACAACTTCTCATTCAAGGATGCTGATTGACGCATGAATGCAAAATTATATGTCATCAAAAGGATCCTATTTACTCCAGGGCAATTATGGGAATGTTGTGTTGACGAGAAATTTCTATAGTATTTTTATCAAGCATGGTATCTAGAATATATGTCTTGCAGCAAAGTAGACACAGAGTCAGAGGAGGATGATCTAGAAGGATTAAGAAACATAACCTTCCAAGAAATAGAAGGTGAACGGGATATTCAAGAAAGCCCTACAGGAGATGTTGCACATATGCTCCCGATGAAACTATGAAAGCATAACATCGGCTTAGATGATAAACCTAAGATGGCATCCATTGGAGATTATTGGGACGGGTAGAAAAAAAGGGAGATATTTTATCTACTGCGTGAATATGAAGTCTTATTTCCAGCCTCGGTAGCTGAGCTAAAAGGGATAAAATGGGACATAGGAGAAATGAAGATTGTGTTGAAATGAGATGCCTGTCTAGTGAAGCACAAACCATATAGGCTAAACCCAAGAGTGAAACAAAAGGTCAAGAGAGAGAATGAGAAAATATTAGAAGCTAGCATTATATTCCCAGTTGATGAAGTGGAAGGGATTAGCCCGATCGTGATACAGAACAAGAAATATGCTACAGAGATCAGAGTCTATGTAGATTACCAGAGTCTGAATAATGCATGTGTGCATGGTCCCTTCTCAACACCATTTAGAGATGAAGTACTGGACTATGTTGTGGGGAATGAAGCATACTCCTTCACGTATGGATTTTAAAGCTATCATCAAGTTTGTATAGAAGAAGAGGACAAGAGGAAAATGACCTTTACGATAGAATAGGGGTCATATTCTTATCCTGTAATTCCATTTGGTCTCAAAAATGCACCAGCAGTGTTCTCGAGGATTGTCATAGTTGCCTCTAGGGATTACATTCAGAGGTTCCTAGAAGTATACATGGATGATTGGATAGTATACATTTTGTTGAAAATACACACCAGTCTACTACAGGTCGTGTTTGAGAGGTGTAGGCAATTATAGATCTCCTTAAATTTAAAAGAGTGCATCTTTGCAGTTCCATTTGGAACATTAATGGGTCATATTATTTGAAAATATTGGGTGCGTGTTGATCCCATAAAGGTTGTGGCAGTTATAAACATGGAGCCACCAAGTAACGTAAATCAAATGCGATCACTACTGGGCCACATGAGATATTACTATCGGTTCATCCAGAATTACGCTTCAATCACAACTCCTATGGAGAAATTGCTGAGAAAAGCAGAATTGTTCAAGTGGACAGAAGCATGTCAAACAGCACTGAATAGATTGAAGGAAAAACTGGGAAGAACCCCTATTCTGGTATACCCTGATTGGAATAAGAAATTTCTTGTACATATTGTTGCCTTAGGAATAACATTAGGAGTAGTATTGGTGCAACCTAGAGAAATAAATATGGATCACCCAGTTTACTTCGCCAGTAGAAAATTGTCAACAACCGAGAAGAACTACACAATGACAGAGAGAGAATCACTAACTATGGGTTACTCCCTACAACAAATCAGACATTATCTGTTGGGATCACCATTCAAGTTTTTCACAGATCACTTAGCTTTAAAATACTTGGCGATAAAGCTAGTGTTAGAGGGTAGAACCTGTTGGTGGTTACTGCTATTCAAATAATTCACATTCGAGGTGGTGATAAAAATAGGAAGACTAAATGTGGGGCTAGATCATCTGTCAAGGCTAGATTTAGGAGAGAGAGGACAATTGAATGATCAACTGCCAAATGCTGACTTATTTAGAATATAGGCAATTCCAGACTACTTTGAGGAAATTGTTACATTACTAACAATAGGACACTTCCCAAAGGGATACACGTTGATGTAGAAGGGTCACCTAATAGTACGAGTGACAAAATATCAATTAATCATAGGAAATCTATACAAGCTAGGGCTCGATCAAATTCTGTAACACTATTTGCTTCAACATGAAAGGTAGGAAGTGCTATGGGATTGTCATTCCGGAGTTGCGGAAGGCCATGTTCAAGGCAAATCTACTGCAAGAATGATATTGCAAGTTAGGTTATGGTGGCCCACTATCCATAAGGATGCTAAAGAATACACAAAGAGTTGCAATATATGCCAAATAGTCAAGAAGCGATCACATCAGGATGAACTACCCTTAAATCCAGTTCACACGATACAAATATTTGACAAATGGGAAGTGGATTTCATCAGCCCCCTCACACCACCAGCACATCATTCACATGCTAGATATATTATAACAGCTACAGAGTACCTTACTTGGTTGGAAGAGGCATCGCTAGTAAAATATTGTACATCCGACACTGCAGCAAGATTCATATTTGAATGTATTATATCCAGATTTGGATGTCCAAAATGTTTAACCTATGATTAGGGGACGCATTTTATTAATGAAATAGTCGCTTCACTCTTGAAGAAGTTCATGGTCCAATATCAAAAAAGCAACCCATATCACCCATAGACCAATGGAACAGTTGAAGCCTTTAACAAAATACTATACAGGGCTCTAACAAAAATTGTGTCAGCAAACCAGGATGAATGGGATGAACGGTACCAACAACACTATGGGCTTACAGAACAACAGTAAAGATGAAAGATAAGCAAATTCCATTCCAACTAGTATATGGTAGAGAGGTAGTGGTACCATCAAAATTTATCATCCCGAGCATTTTTATCTCACAGGCAAAATGACAAACGATGAAGTATTGAAAGACAAAATGAAATAACTAATGGAGTTGGATGAATCAAGGTTTCCAGTAGAGTTCCACCAATTAGTTGAACAAAGGAGACAAAAGTCTTGGCACGACATACACATCAAAAAGAAAACCTTCAAGATAGGGGATCATGTTCTGATGTATGTCAATAAGTTTCAAAAGTTCCCAGGAAAAGTCCAAATGCATGGGTTGGGGCCATTCCTAGTTGCGGAGATTAAATATTTTGGGGCCGTGAAGTTATCGAAATTGGATGGGATAATTCTACCTATATGGGTGAACGACGCACGCTTGAAACCCTTCTACAAATCTGTTATTGCACGGAAAAGTTGAAGGGGTCTCCGAAATGAGCTTGCAGGTAGGTCCTAGCAAATAATACATAAGTTGTCTAAAATAAATGCATAGTGAGTCACATGAGTCAGTAGTGTATTCCATTACAGTTGATACTTTTCCTTTTCCTTTTTGTCTTTAAGTTTAAATAAAACATTTCATTCTAGTTGTAGAAACCATAGTCACACATTCCACGAGTCTTTTCCATTGTGCTATAGGTCTTTTACATAATAAATAGGCAATAATACACCTGTTAGATAGAGTTCCATAAAATCTTTTCCCGTTGGGGAATAAATCAGCTAATAATTATCCATCATTGTAGAAACTTTATTATCCATGCAGCCCACTCTGTCCTTTCCCGTGCCATGTGATACCAGCCAGACCTTGGTTAGCAGATGGTGGCAAAACATGATTAAGCTACATAGGGAAAGTTGTCATAGTAATTAGTTATGAAGTCCAGTAAAAAAATGTCGTGTTAAGTTTTATCTACTTAATTTGCATGGCGATGTAAGGAATAACAGAATTGCAAACACAGGTGACAAAAGAACTTCAAATTTTCTTTGAAAATAAACAGTAGCCAAGATGCAGGGGCTCTATACATCTGATAACAGTCATCTACCAGAGACAAAAAGTGATGGAAAAAGGAATTATTTCAGTTCCAGAGGACATGCTTGATGAGTGAATTACAATATTGGAAAATCCATATGGAAAATATGACAAATCCACCTTAGTGGAAAATGATATCATGGATTGCTTTCAATTCCCATCACTAAAGAAGGAAGTATACATAGAGGAAGTTTCGAAGGAATATGGAAACACGATGAAAAGATTCAAATAATATTTCAGAGGTTTGCAGAGATCAAGGCTAATTAATCTAAGGAGCCTACCTATTTCAGCACGCAACTCGCTGCAATGCAGTGCACGAAACTCCTAGCTAGTAGAATACATGGAGGATCCTTGTGGCTGGATAAAGAATATCCAATTCATGTCGATGCTATCCATAGTCTAATAGGACTTTCTGCAGGAGGCAATGAAGTGAATACAATGTTCCAAGGAGGGACAAAAAGAGCAAAGAAAGAAGGAGACAAGGAATACTATGAGAAATACAACACAAAGCGTGGGAGAAAAGGTGTGAGGATCGATCTTATCAACCAAGATGAAATAAGATTTTCCTGCTATATAGTAGCAGGGGAAAAAATGAGGCATTTCACATGAAATGAGTGCACAATGGATGCAATCTCAGTTGTAGGACATTGCTGCAAGGGGGAGGTACTGAATTGGTATGTTTTTGTCTTGAATGAATTTTTTAATCCTGTGAGGATATTTACAATAGGAGCACAAAATTCATATTTGGATACATAGTAATGACTCTATCGATGTGGAAATGGAAATGACCAAGTAGAATTGAAATGTTACAAATTAGAGAAGACCAGCCCATAGCACTCAGATATGACCTGTGGAGAATGCCAAGAGACCCAAAAAATAAGGAAATAAATGAGGCAACCTTTGCTGAATGGTATAAGTATATGAAAATAACAATAAGGTCAACAAAGAGGATACCCAAACAACTGATCGATGAATTTTCCGAAGATGTATGGTTCAGGGTCACCCATGGGCACACATTCCTCAGGTTGAAATGTGTCCATCCAGAGACATTTCAAATGTAGCAGTAGAAATTTGGCATATCAAAAATAACCTTCCATTCCGAAGTGGGTTCGTGGCCAATGGTTTCTTACGAGATCACCAATAAGAAATATAGATGCCAAATTGATGGAATGAGGCCGTAGCCGCTAACAGGAGAAGCAACAGGTAGTAGAAGGAAGCGACAAGTAGAGGAAGACCTAGATCCAATCGTTATTTAGATGGAGCAGTAGATGTCTGCGATCAGACAAACCATTGCGAACTTCATAGAACCATCAGGTGAGGTAACAAAATCCATACCCTTTCATGGTTCTACTCTGTTTACTCCAATTAACACCACTCCTCTAGAAGTAGTGATGCCAACTGTTGGCCCCCATATCCAAACAAAGCTAACCATCCCAAAGCCAAAGAAAAAAAAGGGAATTAGAAAGCCTATTTTCAAGAAACCCAAGATAACTCTAGTAATCTAGATTGTCTACCTCACTGGCGAGGCTGGTCAATCAGTCTCTGCATCACCAATAATTGAGGAAAATTTTCAAACCTCATCCGTAGTCTCACCAGGGTCACAAGATCCATCCTAGCATATCGCCTCAACCTCCACAACCCTATCCGAAGCCATCCCCACTGGTACATGGGTAGAAATAGACAAAATGGAAGTGGATTCTACCAACTAGTATAGTGAACCTTCAGGAAGCAATGGTGCTCAAACACCCTTGCTGGTGTCCCTACTTCTAGGGTCGGTCCCACTACTATGGGATGAGCCAACAATATCCAACCTATAGTCAGTGGGAAGAAAGAAAGACCAACCACCATTGTGTATAAAATTCCCATTGATCCCTAACCCAGTGATTATTCCACCTATGCGTCAGTTCACTCCGCCTTCACAACCAAACAACTCTCCACCATTTCACTTAGAAAAATCCATAACCAATGACCTGCCCATTAAAAGTAGCTTTCCAGATTCAAACACAATGCAACTAGAGACACTACTGCACTGGTCATCCACATAGCTATTCAAATTCATCCAGCAAGCTGCAAAGAGAGCGAAAAATTTTCATGATGACCTTCTTTGTGAGCATGAACAACAAAAATGACAACTACAGGATGTCATAAAGGAAAGAGACTAGCTAAAGAAAGCAAAAAACAATCTACAGGCATAGGTAGACCAGGTTACAAATAAATTTCGGTTACTTTGGCCGACAATAACAGAGGTTATTACAGAAGCACACGAGGACATTACATCTTGTACCTTGGCTACCTGTTGCGATCACATCGAGGTAGCATGCTCCAGTTTGACAGCGACAAACATAGATATGAAGAAGAAGCTAGAGACAATTAGGACCACATTGTTACATCCGGTAGAGATATATGCCTAGAAGATACATGAGAAGATCAACACTATAGCAAGAGTCAAACAATCCCTTGCTAACGCGTATGCCCTAATGGATAAGGTACATGATTGGTTGGGAATCCTCGCCATAAAGAATCAACTGGTGTACCCTATACGGGAATAGCTCCAAGACTTACTCAACGAGAGCAGGTAATGCACAGACTACACTTGAATACAAAATATTGATGAAGAAATCTTCACAATTAAAGCTCAAGTTGATCAAATAGAGGAGAAATTAGCAACAACTAAGAAGAAAATAAGAGACCTCAGACCTCCGGTTCACATACATGTCCTTGCCCTAAAGGAAGTCCACAACTGTAGAAAAGAGCAATGGAACAAACTATAAAGCAACAAGCCAGCCAGTTGACATCAGGCACAACAAATGACTTTATCAGGCAATTTGACACCATATCAATGGCATGGAAAATAATATTAAATGACTACAATAGTTTCAGGCAAGAAACGATGACAGTTGTCCCTGAATTGGGGCTTTCATTTGGAAAGGAGGGTCAGCAGATGGAAGGCGAAGAAAGTGGAGAAGTGGCTCCTCAACAAAATATGGATGAAGCAACTGAAGCCATAGGCCCTCAGAGGGAAGAAAAGAGCAGCCATCAATAGAAATACCTGTAAAAGCAACAACAAGACCTGTAATGCTAGAGATAGATTGATTCGGGGATGAGTCAAGGAAATGTGGTTAGGGCCTTCATTTTGATTTTTCAAACTTTTGAAGATACAAAGAAGGAAAAGCAAGTGGTGGGAGAAATGGTCAAGTTGCAAAAAGGATAGTTGGGGAAAGAAGATAAGGATATGTAGTGGTGGGGAAGTTGTGGTAAGGTGCTAGGAGAAAGCAGAAGCAACCGAGCGGACAAAGAGGCGGATGAGAAGTAGCCAAGGGGAAAGACAACCGTAGGAAACTAGCGGTTCAAGCAGTGGAGCAGAGGATAAAAGAGAAAGACAACAAGGAGAAACGATTGTCGTTGATATTGATTTTTGATGCATAAGGAGGTCTGGGACACAAAGGAACCTGATAGGAGGATTTGGATAGTCGCGAGAAGATCAGAACAAGGAGAAGACTAAGATCTAGACCTTCTGTAAACATGGTATTTCATGCATTTTGTTACGGCTTGATTCCAAATGTATAATGTATTGAACCTTCTGTTGGATTAATATAAATGAGAAATCAGACTCGTAGTTTGATATTACATGTCCATTTGGTTATGATTCATGGATTCCCTATTTTTTTTTTTTTATATTGCGAGTCTATTCTCATGTTAGAATGATCGTCATAGTGATACACTGTTATGCTTAATATATGCTTAGGTCTGTATATAGAGCAATTTCCAAGATATCCATGACATTATACTAAACCCTTATTAGTTTCGGTCGCGACACACCTTGGGTGAGACTCCTTATCCCTCGGGGTAAGGTGAAAATGTCGGTGTTGTCCTAGACTACAACGAACCATTGTTGGCCCCTTGTGCTTGAACCCAGGGATTTTTCCTAATGTCATTCTTGTGCCAACATATACATATATCTATAGTAATCAAAAAATAAATAATAAAAACAAAAAACACTTAAAATAATAACAAATCAAATAAAATTTGTTTAATATTTTTGTGATGATATCTTTACGATGCACTATTTTACCTATTAATGTGTTGTGTATGGCGATGTTTCATTGTATTATGATGGAATGATTATGAAAAATTAGGAAATAATAAAATTTCTCTCACACTGATTCAACCCCCTCTCAGTGTAACCATTGGTCCAACATAAAATTATAGTTTTTAAATCATATTTGCATATGGTTATGGTTGTAACATGCATTATATGTACGTTTATTCTAATTGCATGAACCACTTTATTTTCCTTACCCTTGTGTGCTTGATTCGTATGTCATAATCTGCGAAAAATTCTAGCTATCTAATAAGTCAAACCCATGGCAATCAATCCATAAGTCAAACCTCTTTCCCATGAAGTAGTTCCTACATATCTCTCAAGCGAATTATGAGTGGCATAGTTGTAACACCCTTCCCTTGTGTGCTAAATTACTGTAAACCTAAGCTAAGTTAAAGCTAGGTGTGATATCCTCCCTTGTGTGCTAAATTATTGTAAACCTATGCTGAGTTAAATCTAGGTGTGATACCCTCCTTTGTGGGTTAAACTATTCTAAACCTAAGCCAAGGAAAGGTAGGTGATATGCAATATGAAAAGAAAATGTGTTATTAAATAAATTAATAAAATAAATCACTTGGAGGGTGGAGCACCAAGAGAGAGGAGATTATTGCCAAATCCCATTGAGGAATGAGATATAGATGAATCTTTCTTGATAAAGCTTCTAGATTTGATTCTAGATAAGCTTGGATGGATTGGATATCCATCAGATGGATAGGAGATAAAATTCAATTGAACATAAAAGCTTTGTGGGAGATAAAGGCAAGATTTTATGAGGAAAAGCCTCATGGGAGATAAAGATGAGCTTTTCTGAAAAAGACCTAAGAAAATGGAAAAATCCATAAAAGCGGGATGCCGCTAATGGAAACTAAATCATGAAAGAGAGTATTAAATTCCCAGTCCATTGATCAATTGAGGACAGTTGATCTTTGGCAATATCTTCGGCTCGGGGGGAATTAAAGGTGATTCATGGTTGCGTGGTGGTGCTCCTCCCTCCAAGTGATTGTTTTAGATGGATTCACATGTGTGGAATGTGTGTATGTTGGTCTCTTACGTTTATTTCCATATTATTGTTTCAGTTATATAGATGTAACGTTATATATTTATATGGAAAGAATTGCAATTATGCATATGACGTTTATGGTGTTTTAATGTGTCTTCAAGTTAATTAGTAGAGGAGTATATTATGTTGAACTGGAGGGAATAGTGGATATGTATTACTTATAACTTATGTTCTATTCAAATAATGATTCTATATTCATATTACATAAGTTATGTTGGTAGTGTTATCTGTAACTATTTCAATGGTTTCACCCTTATGTATGTTATCCTATTACATCCATAAGTAGAGTCAATGGGATAGATCTACTTATGCCAACCTGTTTATACTATGTTCATAACTATTGAATCTAAACCCATGTCACCATTTTAATTTAAGATAGCATGCTCTAGGGTTAGGTGATTATGGTGCATGGTTAAATTAACTACATCAAAACTAAGTTATTACATGCTATTGGTGGAAGCTACTTAAAAAATGTTGTAGGTTATTACATGTTAGGCCTATTTTCCTTCCACCAATTTATATCATTATGCCTAAAGAGGATGGTTCAGTAAATAAATGATAATGATATCATTGATACCATGGGGCATGTGAATCAGTTTAGCAACGTCATGTTGGTCATAAGGAAACTAAGAATATGTCTATAAGTATAGTTGCAGAAGAAATAAATGATCATGAAATCTTAGAGGAACCTATCACCTATGGTAAGGGGCAAATTCTTATTGAAAATGAAGTAGAAAATTTAAATTTTTAGAGCCTGGGGTGGGTTTCCTGGGTAGGCTGAGGAGGTTCATTATAAATGGTATCAGAGCCCAAGTTCAAACGACGCGGCCTATTGTAACATATTTGATTTTGATAATTTAGTGTATTAGATATATGAGTTTGGAAAATGTTAAGGTAAGATGTGGATGCAAAAGAAAAAGATTGGTTTTAAAAATGTTAGGAAAAATTGTTTATGATACTCATCCGCATCAATAAAATGTTATGTGTTAGTTTCTTTAAACAAAGAAGGCAGAATAAAATGTTAGGCAAGCTAAAAGAAAAAGAAGCTTCATTTAAAAGTTTTTGGAATACATAAGGTTGCTAGCTCAAATGCACCATCATCATGCTAATCCTATGCCATATGTAAGGAAGAATTATCAAAGGAGGTCATGTTCCCATTCTTACACTAAAAATCCCCTTCCAACATTATAATCTCCTATACATTCGTTTCCCTAATTCCCTTCTTCATTACACACTCCCCTCATAGTTTTATCCTAAGTTCTATTTCCCAATAATTTATTCCCAACACATTATGTTTCACTCCCTACCTCCCTACCATATAACTTTCCTAAGTTATACTCCTGACATATTATTGTTTACCTCATATATCCTATCATATGAACATTGGAATAAAATTTTTAATGTGGCTTCGGGTCATGCCATTAAAAGATGACTATTCTACTGCTCATCCCTGACCGATTAAACTGATCTAATGCTTTGTATATGATGACAGACCCCCTTTGCTGTCCGACCTTTATCAGCAGGGGGGTCCAAAATAGGTTGTATTACCATACCACCCGCCCACTACGTGTCACCATCACAAGATTTCAGAACCCCCCTCCATCAAAACCGTAAACAACCTTACCCCCCTCCGAAGGCTGTTTCTCCAAAACAACTTACCATTGACCATTGTTTACTCTACCATCCCGCCGTTGCCACGTAGCTTCACATCAATGAATAAAATCACCTCCATCCATATTCCCATTACTCATTTATTATAATTGCCCGTTAGCCCCATGCCATCAACGATTGAAAATGAGTTTGTTATAAACTCTTTTCAAACCCTCTACTAACTTCTTGTTCTCCTACTACAGTGTACAGAGCTAGAATTGTTGTCAATTTTTTATCACAGGTACTCCATTGGTTCTCAAAGCTACATCGTCTATCTGAGTAGCATCTGAATTCAAAAGTACACTTACCCTCTTCATGTATTGGTTAGAAACATTCTTTCCATTATAAAACTTAGTTCCTCTGTTATAATTTAAAATCGACTATCAAATTTCTGTCAGTATGCCTCCTAAATAGAAGAAACCACAGGAAGATTTTAACCCTATCATTTTTTCCTCTGTTGACATCCACCATATTCCTTTAGCTGATAGAGACTATATGATTCATGAAACAAACTGTGAGATCGATCTTTTTGAACTATGTTATTAGCTAGAAGATAAATATGTCGAGCAAACTAATGAACTTCAACTATGGAAATCAAACCTCCCCTATTACATCTTCCCTCTCACCTTCAATACCCAAGACTTTGTCAGAAAGTGTCAAGCTTCTTATCTTCCAGATCAAAGTGCCATTGTCAACCCTTAGGGCCAAATTTTGTTTACCATAACCCCTGAATCTATTGACCAGATGATGCAAGCTCCAACTGCCAAAGATGGCACAACATTTTCCCATGAAGCTTTAGTTGAATTATATCAAAAACTTGATTTTATCAAGAGAGTTGAAACCCTGGAGTTATTCCTTTCAAAAGATGCCCCTATGCCTAAACATAATCCTCCCTATCCTTCATCCATGTTCCTAGAAAGAGCTAGGCAAATTATTGTCTAGTCAATTTAGTGTCCTAAATTGCTCTACATAAATTATCAATCTGGGTATCATAAACTGATGAAGTGTGGGGCACCATATGTGCTTAGTTAACTCTTTTTCTTACATTGTTGTTTTATAGTTTAGGTTGTTCTTGGGGGTTTTGTTTATTATTCTTAAGGAAATTAATCTAAGAAAGAAAAGCTATGCTTCTAGGTGAAAATCTCTAAATGTTAATGGACAATTAAATCTAATGACTTTCAATGTTAAAATCTAATTTCTAAAGAAAGGAAAAAAGGAAACAAATCAAAACTTTGAACAGTTAGATTAATCTAAGCCGACAAAATGTCTATGAAATGAAAGAAAAAATGATAACAACTAAATGAAATTGAAACAAAATCTTCATCATTCTAAAAGAAGTAAACATGAAAAAAAAAGGAAAAACTCAGTCATTAGTAAAAAATTTCACCACTTAGTCTTAGGTTCAACCATCAATGAAAGGCTTTGGAAATATCTATTTAAATCATGAGTTACTAAATTGATAAGAAAATGGCATTAAGCTATCTAACTCTAAACTAATGAACAACAATAAATCTCATTCATAAACACAACATTTCTCCATTTAGTTTGAGGATAAACCATCAATGAAAGGCTCTGGAAATATTTGTTTATATCATGAGTGACTACACTAAGAAGAAAAGGCATTGAACAACAAGAAATCTCATTCATAAACTAAACATTTCGCCATTTAGTTGAGGATAAACCATCAACGAAAGGCTCTGGAAATATTTGTTTATATCATGAGTGATTACAGTAAGAAGAAAAAGGCAATGAACAACAAGAAATCTCATTCATAAACTCAAAATTTCACCATTTAGTTTGAGGATAAAACATTCATTTATGTAATGAGTGACTAATCTAATAAGCAAATACAAAAACATGTAAAGGAAAAATAATCTACTGTGTGATCTAATGCTCCAATCACCGATTGGAAAATACTTTCTTGGACTATTTTGTTAAGCATAGATTACACAGTTATATAAATCTACAATCAACCGGTTGAACACACTTGCATGAATTAAACTTGCATGAATGGAAAATCTGAACTATTAAACTTGAAAAAAATAAAATGACGTACTTGAATGAAATCAGAGAAAAACTACAAAACAAAATCCACTCTACCTTACATTCTAATATGCTCCATGACATCTACTTCACATCTCCTTCCATGTTGAGAACATCAAATCTTTATTCAAATTCTTCAAAATTACAAAAGTTTACAAAGCTCTCCAAAGCTTTCCAAAAGCTCCAAGGCTTTCCAAAAAATTTCCAAAACTAAAAAGCTTTCTAAGACTACCAAATGAAGGAGAGAGATATCCTATTTATACAACAAGATGAAAAGTTATCTCATTAATGAGAGTCCATGAATCTCTCCCCATACCTCTAGAGTCCTAATCAAAATAGGAAATGATAAGACACATGTCTTCTTAGAGTATCAATACAAATAGGAAATGTGACACATATCCTCATGATCCCATGATTCTCTCCACTCAAATTCGAATTTGGCCTTAGGGTGCCACATAAAGGTCTTCTAAAAGCATCCTTTTGACCTACACATGTCAACAATCTCAACCCACTTGTTAGGTATATGCATATGCACATTATTTTCTAATTTTTAACCATAAATTCACTTAAAAATGCTAAGAATTAATAAAGTTTGGAAAAACATTAATGTGACCCAATGATAGTGAGAGTAAGATAAATGTAGTGACATGGTAATGAAATGAAGGTGAAATGGAAGTGATATAATAGACATAATAGTGAAAGTGTAATGGAAATGAATGACAATTTCAAGACCCATCATATCCCCCAACTGAAGCTATTCCATGTCCTCATGCAATATATATTACATTAATTCTTTTGATCCTTGAGCTTTGGCTTAGCTTTGCATGATATCATTTGATAACTTCATACTTCTGCAAAGTGTTTTACTTGAATTGGAACATGTTTGGTTCTTGTGTTACAACCATATTTTGTTGTTGCATTCTATTTTGATCTTTGAACTTTGCATAATGATATTTTTATTGTTGTTGCAAAGTATATCTTTATTGGATTGCATGATGGTTGGTTCTTGTGTGACAACCATGATTGCATTTGTATCCAATTATCCTTTAAGCACTTTTGAAAAGCCATTGTATGCTCATAATAATAATGTAATAGTTAATATATTTTGGAAGTATGTGGCCTTCTGAATATGATAGTAACATGGCAAGATATGAATATGAATGTATCCCCCCCCCAACTAATGGTATTGGAAATTTTATGAAATGAATATCATTCTAGCTTTTTATGTAATTCTATGGTCAAAAGTTAGAAAATGACGTACCTTAACTTACCCTTTAAAATGGATGAGTTGTATGTGTGGTGGCTAAAAAGTTCTGATCATAATCTTCTTCAAGTGGCTGGACAAAAAGAGTCATGGATAAAAGTGTCAAGATGACTTTTTATTGCTTCTACTAGAACTCGCTGAATCTACTGCTGAATAGTGCTGATATGTTTTATATCTGCTCCAAAAATGTTGAAAATAATAGTCTTCATGTCTTCAAAACTCATTGGTACAATTCCTAATAAATGAAGAGATGTTCTAATGTCGAACATAACAGGAAATTGTTGACTTAGTGGCCATTAATGGATGCCACTAGTCAACACGAGAACTCTCACCATTGATGACAATGAGAGTCAAGATGCCCAAACACATCTTGCTAGGTATGAATAAATTTGCCAATGTCAAGTCACCTAGAAGATCTGATGATAAAGGGACATTAATGTATTCCAATTTTTCATCAGCATGAGGACTTTACATTAAGGCATGCAAGCCTCAAGGTGATTTTGTAAGGATTTAGACTCAAAGGACTATGGACTCAATAATTTTCACTGAAGAAGGGTTTATTTGCGAAATGAAAATGACAGGAAAGGGAAAGTGAAAATGGTAGATGGCAATGGAAAGTGGTAATGGCAATGGGCAATAAACATGTAACTAAGCCTCTTGCTTTTATTTGTGGGTTAGGAGTGGACAAAAAGTAATGGAAAGTGTATGTGAATGTAAATGGAAAATATGAAGGGAAATGAGGTGAATGGTTTGTTAAGAAGTATGGATGTAATGGAGACAATAGTATCTGAAAGTTTTTCAAGTGTTTTGATCTGATTTTACAATAGCATGTTTCTTATTTGTTGTTGATCATCCTCTTATGAAACAAATTGGTATCTTAAGAGAGACTATTCTCTTGTAGTCATTTGTCCTTCCTCCTGGAACCTGAAAAAAAAAAAAAAAAAAAAAAAAAAAAAAAAAAAAAAAACAAACAAACAAACTTCTTCTACAATGGAATGTAAGATTATCAAAGGAGAGAGGTGACCAATCTCTCTAGTTATGATATTTGTGCACAAAACTAAGAATTCGTATTAATGAAACAAGTTCACAAAGGAAAACCAAAAGAATTTATACCTACTTCAGAATTAGTGCCTCAGGTTAACTGTTGTATCTTTTCAAAAATTTATTTCATTATTTACCGTTTCAAACAATGATGATGGATTTCTCATTGTGTAGATCTCGTCGATATCTTTCCAACGACACTTGAATCATCAAAATCTGAAATCACATGAGAAAGTTAGGCTAATTTGAATAATGAGGTTTTTCAGCTGCAAATTGATGTTTAGCAGCGGAATTAGAATAATTGCGAAATTGGAGAACAACTGCGAAATATAACACAATGAATAAAATATGACTTGATGAATGAATGAAAATAGAAAATGACAGTGTGGATGAAATATGGCAAAATGGAGATGAAAAGTGGATATGGAACTGTGGAAAATATGATGGATATGAGGATGAAATATGGAGGGTATATGAAGTAGGGAGGCTGTATGGATGGAAAAGGTGTGAAGGATTTATATTTTTCCATTTACATTCAGCAGATAATGATTTTTCCTTTGTTGCTCATATAATGTCTAGTGGTGACGAGAGGATAGCAGACGGGAGGGAGAAACAGATCGGTGTGGAAATGGCAGATGGTGTTTTCCTCGACTCCAACAGCTATGCTTTTCTGCTAAAGAGATGCACCGCCGCCAAAGCCCTGGCTCGGGGTAAACAGATCCATGCCCACATTATCAAGACTGGACTTCAGGGGCACGCTAGTGAGGCCCTCAAACATTTTTTCCAAATGCAGCGGGGGGGCCCGATGCCAAATGAGTTCACTTTCGGAAGTGTTCTGATAGCCTCTGTCGGCATAGCAGCGGCTGAAGAAGGAAAACCGATCCATGCCCATGTCTTTAAAGCTGGATTGGAGCATGAGGTTATGGCCGGGAGTGTTCCATTTGACATATATGCAAAATGCCAAAACATGGCGGATGCACAGCAAGTGTTTGACAAAATGCGGAAGCGAGACGAGGTTTCATGGGGTGCGATGATCTGTGGGTATGCACAGAATGGGTGCTCCGAAGAGGCTGTCAGGATATTTTACGACATGAAGGGCGTAGGGTTGACGATGAATCCCTTCGCATTATCAAGTGTTCTCAGGGCATGCTCCGAGTGTAAAGTCTCCCGAGACTTCGCATTTCTCGCGACAACCACTTTTCGCAAATCTCACTCACGGCAATGCAGTCATCAGCTCCATTCCTGCATTTTGAGGGCTTCGTATTCCACAAGATTGAGCGCAAACACGCGAGACTTGGTGTTGAGCCCAGACGCGCGAGATTTGGTGCAGTGGATAAGAGACGAGGGAGGATTCATCCACGAGGGTTTGAAGCTGGAAAGTGAAGGCTCTTCAGGGTCAGGCCTGATGTCTTCAAAGGCTATATCCGCAGGTACAAAGATAAAATCGCTGTCGTGCCATATTCCCTTGGCTCTGCCGCCTCTCGACGCAGGTCCAAATCAAACCGATGCTATTCTTCTCCGTCTAGCAGAGGTTGTGCCCAGAATTGTGACAACCCCCTTTTCTATGGAGAAGATATGCAGTGGAAAGCAGCAGTCTGATCACTCTGCCTCGTTCCAGATCCAGATCGTGCTCCTTTCTGGCAAAACTCTGCTACAATGGGTAAGCTCTTCAGATCTAGTGCAAGACCTCAAGCAAATCCTGGAATTTAGGTTGGGGTTTCCCTTTGCCTCTCAATGACTCCTCCATGAAGGTAAACAACTTGAGGATCTTTATCCCCTTTCTTTTTACAGCATTAAGAGAAATGCCTCCATCATTTTTACCCTTCGTTTGAGAGGGGGAGCTATTGGACAGTCATCTTCAGTTGCGGATTTTTCATACAAAGATGCTATCCATGCTCAGTTGCCCAAGAAAACAGCTCCACTAGCTCAGGCTCCCAAACCTTTTTTGATGGACAAATTGGAGGAAACCCCCTCCATTGAAATAATGCATCCAACGCTGGATGAGCAAATCGAAAAGTATGCAGAGCATGGAATTATTTGTAGGTTTAATGGGCTATGGCCACGCACAACAGATCTCTACCAATGGATTCACTCTAACTGGACCAACAATTGCAAGGTTCTTCTCTGATCAAATGGTTTCTTCATTGTAGAATTTGCTTTCAGTGAGGACTACCAAAAAGCATTAACTAAAGGCCCATGGTATTGGGGCTCAGCAGGTTTATTCCTCACCCCTTGGTTCCCAGATTTCGATCCCTCTACAACAATCGTCACGAAGCTCCCCATCTAGGTCAGACTTCCTAATCTCCCGGTGCATCTATGGCACTTTGCTGTATTCCAAGGGATCGAAAATACTCTAGGCCGCTTTCTAGACACATACACCTCTAGAGGGGAAAAAGGCATATACACCTTCGCCAGAATCTATGCAGAAATAGACATGAGCAAAGGTCTACCTGATCAGATTAATCTGAAAATTGGAGACTTCCATTAGACTCAGACCCTGGATTACGAGAACACAGCCTTTCACTGCCGAAATTGCCATCACACAGGGCACCTTCAGAGCTCTTGTCCCTCGATGCCTGCCCAAAAGAAGAAATCCAATCCTAAACTGAAATCCAAAAGCTGGAAACCTCATGATCCTCCCCCCATGGATGATTTTGATTTCAGCTCAGACGAAGAGGAAGGGGATGCGGAAGGAATGGACGCAAAGCTGGCACAGGACCCGCCCTCGACTGGTCCTGAGGAATCTTCAGTCCCACCTAACTCACAGAAAAGAACTCATGAGTCCTCTCCCTCGGATTCAGACAAGGAGACCTCTCCGTCAGCCCAGCTCAGTTTGCAAATCATTCCAACTCAGCAGAGTCAACTTGGTTGGGTTAAAGTTGGAAAAAAGAAAGGAAAGAAATGCCGAATAGTTGATTCTGCCCACGTTGGGTAGAATCCTTTGTTCTACGCTTGTTACTCTGTTCTTCTTGTTACTTCTTTCTCAGCACTGCTCTCTTCTTGTTTTCTCTTAGGGGCCGAGGTGGATATTCTATCCTTTTCAACTACCCGTTTCTTGCTTCTCTTGGTTGTAACTTCATATTGTACCATACTTCCTCTTAATAGAATTAGTTTTTACCGAGAAAAAATATAATGTCTAGTGGAGCCTTCCAACTGCAGAAGTGTCCATACTCCGGACAATAGATTGGGAAAAATATGGGCACAAAGATCATCAAACAAGTACTACTCCAAAAGAATGTTATGGATTTCAATCATGGGACTTTGCCACGTCTATCAATCGGCTGTGAAGAGCCGTATCCAACTGGTTCACATCATGTTAAAACAATGTAACAGTGAAGTGCGAGTTAAAGACAGGGGGTATTAAAGGCGGGAGACGTGGTGGAGTAAGATTGAATGCTAGCACAAAATTGATCCCCAAATTAGAATTCCCCTCTCCATGCATGCGGAATTAAATCAACAACCTCTTCATTAATTGAAATTCCATTTTTTCTTCACACGACATGCAAAAAGAGGCTTTAAAGAACTGAGAAATTCTCCCAAATCGCTGTAAATCTCGTAAAACCATTTATGGGTTATCTAATCGACCCCGTCCCTGAAAAATCCTATGTTTTATTATTTCCTAATTCATTTTCATCTGGCCAAATCATGTAGTTAAAGTTTGATGTTTTTACTATTCTGCGTTTTTCTCGCAAATGTTGTGGTTGAATTTTTCATTTGCAGGTTTGTTGGTTATGCCGATTGGTTCCTAATCGCCTTGGTATTGTGACCATTCTTGATATGTGACATGTGAATACTACAATTCGTATGACACCAATGCATACAAATGTCATAGCCAACCCAACTACATGTATTGGAAGCAGAGTCAAACTTTGAACAAACAAGACACATGCATGCACTGCAGAAACTGTTCCTTTATAAGCAAATCTTACATTCACAAACATCTACAAGCAATGGACTATGGCATGACATGTTTCTACATATTTATTGTAAGAATACTTCAACTAGGTTTGAAGTTGGAATGGTGTAACGTTTTAAAAAAAATCCTGAATCCCAGTATTTACTGCAAGTAGGATTTCCAACTGAACCGTGTGAGACTGCAATAATGCCTCTGATGTCAGATCACTTCTCCTATATAGTGTTGCCTGAAAAGTTGAGAGTTCTTTGCTCTTTTTGTTGTTTCCTATCAGCTCTTGCAGACACTCCCGCAAATGTTCCAGTGTGAGTTATTTACCAGTCTAAATTTTTTTTATTTGTTTTGTTAATAAAATTACATGTTATATTTTCAAAAGAAAAATATACATATATATATTTTTTTAAACAAAGAAATTTATTGAAATTAAAGTTTTTCATTAAACCAAATGAAATGATGAAAATATTTTATTTATTTATTTTTTTATTTTTTTCTAACATAGAATTTTTTTTTCTGATCCTCCAGATCACACAAAGTGCAGGAGGAGAGCATACTCGAGAAATTATTAAATAAAATTTTGAGATGTAAAAAATAAGGTCTCCTAATTACACTTCATTGACAATGGCGCCAAAATGTCTAGTCAATTTAGTGTCCTAAATTTCTCTACATAAATTATCAATCTGGGTATCGTAAACTGATGAAGTGTGGTGCACCATATGTGTTTAGTTAAACCTTTCTCTGACTTTGTTGTTTTATAGTTTATGTTGCTTTTGGGGGTTTTGTTTCTTATGCTTAAGGAAATTAATCTAAGAAAGAAAAGCTATGCTTCTAGGTGAAAATCTTTAAATGTTAATGGACAACTAAATCTAATGACTTTCAATGTTAAAATGTAATTTCTAAAGAAAGGAGAAAAGGAAACAAATCAAACTTTGAACACTTAGATTAATCTAAGTTGACAAAATGTCTATGAAATGAAAGCAAAAGCGATAATAGCTAAATGAAATTGCAACAAAATCTTCATCATTCTAAAAGAAGTAAATATGAAAATGCAAGGGAAAACTCAGTCATTAGTAAAACATTTCACCACTTAGTCTTAGGTTCAACCATCAACGAAGGGCTTTGGAAATATCTATTTAAATCATGAGCTACTAAATTGATAAGAAAATGGCATTAAGCTATCTAACTCTAAACTAATAAACAACAAGAAATCTCATTCATAAACACAACATTTCGCCATTTAGTTTGAGGATAATCCATCAATGAAAGGCTCTAGAAATATTTGTTTATATCATGAGTGATTACACTAAGAAGAAAAAGGCATTGAACAACAAGAAATCTCATTCATAAACTCAACAATTCGCCATTTAGTTTGAAGATATACCATCAATGAAAGGATCTTGAAATATTTGTTTATATCATGAGCGACTACACTAAGAAGAAAAAGGCATTGAACAACAAGAAATATCATTCATAAACTCAACATTTCACCATTTAGTTTGAGGATAAACCATCAACGAAAGGCTTTGGAAACATTCATTTATGTAATGAGTGACTAATCTAATAAGCAAATACAAAAACATGTAAAGGGAAAATAATCTACTGTGTGATCTAATGCTACAATCACCAATTGGAAAATACTTTCTTGGACTATTTTGCTAAGCATAAATTACACAGTTAGATAAATCTACAATCAACCGGTTGAATAGACTTGTATGAATTAAACTTGCAAGAATGGAAAATTTGAACTATTAAACTTGAAAACAATAAAATGACATACTTGAATGAAATCAAAGCAAAACTACGAAACAAAATTTACTCTACCTTACATTCTAATATGCTCCATGACATCTACTTCACATCTCTTTCCATGTTGAGAACATCAAAGCTTTATTCAAATTCTTCAAAATTACAAAAGTTTATAAAGCTATCCAAAGCTTTCCAAAAGCTCCAAGGCTTTCCAAAAACTTTCCAAAACTAAAACGCTTTCTAAGACTACCAAAGGAAGGAGAGATAATGAGAGTCCATGAACCTCTCCCTATACCTCTAGAGTCCTAATGAAAATAGGAAATGATAAGACACATGTCTTCTTATAGTTTGAATACAAATAGGAAATGTGACACATATCCTCATGATCCCATGATCCTCTCCACTCAAATTCGAATTTGTTCATAGGGTGCCACATAAATGTCTTCTAGAAGTCTCCTTTTGACCTACACATGTCAACAATCTCAACCCACTTGTTAGGTATAAGCATATGCACATTATTTTCTAATTTTAAACCATAGATTCACTTAAAAAGGCAAAGCATTAATAAAGTTTGGGAAAACATAAATGTGACCCAATGATAATAAAAGTAAGATGAATGTAGTGACATGGTAGTGAAATGAAGGTGAAATGGAGGTGATATAATGGACATAATAGTGAAAGTGTAATGGAAATGAATGACAATTTCAAGACCCAACAATTATCACTCTGATTTCTTATTTACTTGGCTATTACTCTGATGAATGGGTCAATGATGCTATTATTGGATTCCTTTCAACTTTTTCTAAAGATGCCCAACCCACCATTGTGTTTAATTTCAGTCAGTTTTTAGTAGAATCTATCCAACAACAGTTTGTTAACTTTGATACTCAAGAGGTTTTTAATTATACTTCTGTTCTGATCTATATGTTCATATACTTCCAAGGAGATCATCTAAATCTGTCATTGTATAAGTCAGATAATAAAGGAGAACACAGGTCAGTAATATTTTGGACTACCATGGTTAGGAAATAACAAAATGAATATTCATTTAAACAATTCATAGACATGTTTGTTCAACCTGCCATGAGTATTTTGAGTGCCACTACTGAGACCAAGATAAGTAAAGAAATTTAGCAACTTTTGTAGTTTACACAGCAGGCACAAACTAGAGATTGGTATCTTTATGAGAACTACAATGAGATTAGAATTTTTGGTTGTGAACTACCACCTTTCAAGCTACCCAAATACCTCCCAATGAGTATTTTTTCACTTGAATATATCAGACAGATGATAAATATGGCCCAGATTCACTTTACATATGCCAAAAAGAAATCACAATTTAGAGAAATGACTGAGGTTGGTCAGTTTATTTGTAATAGCAGGATATTAGAAGAAGAGGTAGAGAAGATATTGAAAACCATGAATTTTGGTTTGAGTTTTACTTGGTCTTATGACCCTTTAGGAATCATTTCTAAGTTAAGGGTGGCCACCAAATCTACACCTTACTTTCATACAATAAGGCCAGGGATTGAAGAGTAAAAATACAAAAGAATGGCTACCAAATACTCTACAGGAATTAGAGGACCAACAAGTCTATACTTCTTCAGTGAATACACCTTCCCTACAAGAAGAAAAGACAGGAAAGAGAAACAGAGAAGAGGTGTCTCCCATGGAAAATGACATTATAAAATGATGTTTCAAACTCATATATAGAAAAAATTCAAAACTTAGTTCAAGGCTAAACTTCACCAAAGGTTCAGAACAACAGCAGCTTAACACTTCAAAGGAAATTCTTGCAACTATATTAGGAGAAATTAATAGATCCTCCTCATTCTTCAGCACCTTGTCAAATTCAGTAGCAACAGATCATACATAAATAAGCATCTTCATTAAGCGATCCTGAGAAAAGCACAATGGACATCTACAAAGAAATCAAGCTAAAGAATTAAGATTTAAAGATCGATGTATATAATCAATTCTAGAAACAGACATCTAGCACACAGAGCAGACTATTAACTGCCTTTGATTCAGAGAAAGGAAGAATGCACATGGAATTTCTCCAAGCTCAAGTACCTCAGGCTAAAGGAGAGGTAGATTACAAGAAAGACACCCTTGAGTTTGATATTAAGGATGTGAATTTAATTGATTATATGGAAATGCACAAACGGACAAGAGAGGTTATATTTTCCTCTGCTACTAATACTACCAGGGAATGGCAAATAATTGAAACAATACATTCAGTATTAGTTTCTCATTTCTTCCACCATATGTAAATATTCTGAGGGTTTAATTTCAAAATCTGCAAGTGAGTATCTTTTTCCGCAAAGACTCCATAGCCCGAGGTGAAGGCACTTGGATCTACTTGTTCTCTGCATCCCACAGGGAGAAACAGTCCCCAGATGGAACCGATGTTGTAACATATCTAGTTTTGATAAGTTAGTATATTAGATATATGAATTTGGAAAATGTTAAGGTAGGATGTGGATGTAAAAGAAAAAGATAGGTTTTAAAAATGTTAGGAAAAATTAATTAAGATAGTCATACACATCAATAAAATGTTAGGTGTTAGTTGCTTTAAACAAAGAAGGAAGAATAAAATGTTAGGCAAGCTAATAGAAAAATAAGCTTCATTTAAAAGTTTTTGGAATATATAAGGTTTCTAGCACAAATGCGCCATCATCATGTTGATTCTATGCCATATGTAAGGAAGAATTATCAAAGGAGGTCGCGTTCCCATTCATACACTAAAATCCCCTTCCAACATTAAAATCTCCTATACATTTGTTTCCCTAATTCGCTTCTTCATTACACACTCCCCTTGTAGTTTTATCCTAAGTTCTATTTCCTAATCATTTGTTCCCGACACATTATGTTTCACTCCCTATCTCCCTACCATATAGCTTTCCTAAGCTATAATCCTGACATATTATTGTTTACCTCAAATATCCCGTCATATGAACATTGGAATAAAAGTTTTATTGTGGCTTCGGGTCTTGCCATTAAAAGCTAACTATTTTATTGCTCATCCTCGACTGACTAAGTTGATCCAACGCTTCGTATATGATTTTAGATGCCCTCCACCATCCAAACATTATCAGCAAGGGGGGGAGGGTCCGAAATAGGTTGTATTACCATACCACCCACTAGCTATGTGTCACCATCACAAGATTTCAGACTCCCCTCCATTAAAACCATAAATAGCCTTACCCCCCCCTTTGCAGGTTGTTTCTCCAAAACAACTTACCATTGACCGTTGTTTACTTTATCATCCTACCACTGCCACGTAGATTCTCATCAACGAATAAAATCACCTCCCTCCATATTCTCATTCTTCATTTATTATAATTGCCTATTAACCCCACACCAGCAACGGTTGAAAATGAGTTTTTTATGAACTCTTTTCAAACCCTCTGCTAACTTTTTGTTCTCCTACTATAGTCTACAGAGCCAGAATTGGTCTCAATTTTTTATCACAGGTAGTCCATTGACTCTCAAAGCTACATCGCCTATTCGAGAAACATCCAAATTCACAAGTACACTTCCCATCTTCATATATTGGTCAGAAACCTTCTTTCCATTACAAAACTCAGTTCTTCTGATATAATTTAAAATCCACTGTCAAATTTCTGTCAGTATGCCTCCTAAACAGAAGAAACCATAGGAAGATTTTAACCCTCTCATTTTTCCCTCTGTTGACATCCACCATATTCCTTTAGCCGATAGGGATTATATTATTCATGAAACCAATTGTGAGATTGATCTTTTTGAACTATACAGTTGGCTAGTAGATAAATATCTCAACCAAACTGATGAACTTAAACTATGGAAATAAAACCTCCCCTATTACATCTTGCCTCTCACCTTCAGTGCCCAAGACTTTGTCAGAAAGTGTCAAGCTTCTTATCTCCCAGATCAGAGAGCCATTGTCAAACCTCACTGCCAAACTCTATTTAGCATAACCCCTGAATCTATTGACCAGATGATGCAAGCTCCAACTTTCAAATATATCACTCCATTTTCTCATGAATATTTAGTTGAATTATATCAAAAACTAGATTTTACCAAGATAGTTGAAACCTTGGAGTTATTCTTTTCAAAGGATGCCTTTGTGCCTGAAAAGAATCCTCCCTATCCTTCATCTACGTTCCCAGAAAAAGCTAGGAAATTATCACTCAGATTTCTTATTTACTTGGCTATTACTCTAATGAATGGGACAATGATGACATTATTGGATTCCTATCAATATTTTGTAATGATGCCCAACCCACCATTGTGTTTAACTTTAGTCAGTTTTTAGCAGAATCTATCCACCAACAGTTTTTAAATCTGATACTCAAGAGGTTTTTAAATATACTTCTATTATGATCTATATGTTCATATGCTTCCAAGGAGGTCATCTAACTCTGTCATTGTATAAGTTAGATGATAAAGGAGAAAAAAAAGTCAGTAATATTTTGGACTACCAAAGGTCAGGAAAGTACAAAATGAATATTCATTTAAACAATTCATAGACATGTTTGTTCATCATTCCATGAGTCTTTTGAGTGGCACTATTGAGAGTAGGATAAGTGAATAAATTTAGAAAAATTTGTAGTTTACATAGCAGGCACAAACTGGAGATTGGTATCTCTATGAGAACTACACTGAGATTATAATTTTTGGTTGTGAACCTCCACCTTTCAAGCTGCCAAAATACCTCCCAATGAGGACTTTTGCACTTGAATATATCAGACAGATGATAAATATGGACCAAATTTACTTTACATCTGTGAAAAAGAAATCACGATTTAGAATAAAGACTTAGGTTGGTAAGTTTATTTTTAATAGCAGGGCAGCAGCAGAAGAGGCAGAAAAGATATTGAAAACCATGAATTTTGATTTGAGTTTTACTTGGTCTTATGACCCTTTAGGAATGATTTCTAAGTTAAGGGTGGACACCAAATCTACACCTTACTTTCATACAACAAGGTCAAGTATTGTACAATATAAAAATAAAAAATAATTGCTACGAAATACTCTATAGGAATAACTGGAGCAACAAGTCTCTACTTCTTCAGTGAATACACCTTCCTTGCAAGAAGAGAAGACGGGAAAGATAAATAGAGAAGAGGTGTCTTCCATGGAAATTGAAATTATCAACTCATGTTTGAAACTCATATATAGAAAAAATGCAAAAACCAGTTCAAGGTTTAATTTCACCAAAGTTTCACAACAATAGCAGCCTAACACTTCAAAGGAAATTCCTACAACTATATTAGGAGAAGAACAATTAATAGATCCTCTTGATTCTTCAGTACCTTCTCAAATTCAACTACAACAGATCATACAGAAAGAAGCATCTTTATCAAGAGAGCCTGAGAAAAGCACAATGGACATCTACAAATAAATCAAGCTAAAGAATGAAGCTTTAAAGATCAATGTCTATAATTAATTATGGAAACACACATCTAGCACACAGAGAAGATTGTTAACTTCCTTTGATTTAGAGAAAGGAAGAATGCACATGGCATTTCTCCAAGCTCAAGTACCTCAACCTAAAGGAGAGGCAGATTACAAGAAGGACACCCTTGAGTTTGATATTAAGGTGGTGCATTTAATTGATCAGATGGAAATGCAAAAATAGACAGGAGAGATGATATTTTACTTTGCTACTAATACTGCCATGAGATTGTCTAGATTATGGGCTACATTTGCTGCCATTCGATCACAACTTGACATGGAAAGGATTTCTTGTCATGCCAAAGACTATAGGATTAAAACACTAGAAGACTTGGTAATTAGATTGGGTTGTGACCCTACAAATGTTAAAGTTGTAGAGGAATTAATAAAAAAGAATCATGAACATATTTTTGCATTTAGGAAACAACTGAAACTCCCAACAACTAAAGACCCTTTGGCTAAGGAAATAAGTGAGATAAAGAATCAAAAAGCAGATATGATGAAGATTATTATTGAACAAAATTCATAGATAAAGCAGATGGAAGTTCAAATAGAAAGACTTATTGATGAAGCTAAGAAATTAGTTGTTCCTCTACAAGCACTTCCAATCACTAATATGCCTTCAGCTAAACCTACCACGAGCACTCAAGGAGATGCTATCGAACTAGGCCAAGCAGTTCAGAAGATGTCACTTCAATCTGAAGAAGTCCAAAAGTTTGAGAAGAAGGTAAAACAGCTGGAAGAAATTAAAAGTAGGTATGACACCAATCATTCAATAGAACTCTAGAGAGCCCAAACTCAGATAGAGAATTGGAAGAAGTCATAAAATGAAAATTTCATTGGTACTCCCCTTTCTCAAGTTAAAGAAATCATTTGGAACAACATCATCAATGAAATGAAACAAATTTGGCCCTGCATCTAGATTATGTTTGAACAAAGAGAACTGGTAGAAAAAGCCAATGAAGCTATTTCCAAAATAAATAGCTAGTTAGGAACAATGCTTGCAATAGCAAAAAAAATCATTAAGTTTCTGAATTCTAAGGATAAATATGAGTTGGAGGAATTCGGAGTGGAAGACAAAACATACACAATCCTTGAAGTAAAAAAGGTTATTACTAAGAAGAACTTAGTAACACAGTTAGAAGAAAAATGCCATACTCTAGAATTTGGCATAAACAGATTTCTATCAAGAATTGAGGCATTAATTAATAAAGGGTTGCCTTATATTTTGGTGTTGAATGACAAGCTGATGGATATAATAGATTTTTTTTCAAAGATTACAGGAAAAGATGAAAACTTCAATTGTTGCATCATATTCAATGAAAGGATCAATCACTGGGAGAGATTTGTATGAAGTAGTTGGGAATATTTGTTTTATTCAAAATGAAATTCAACATGTTTTCCCAGTAAAGCCTACCTTTACTAAATACACCGAGGTACTTGAAATATACCGAAAGTCTATAAAGGTAACAATTCCAAATTCAGAGCATTGGGAGAAATTGGAAGAATATCAAAAGGAGTAAATCCTTCCAGCACATCACTTTAGCACAACAGTTAGTTGCGAGCATATCCACGAAAAAAGGTGACTCAGCAACAGATTCTAGTAGAACAGTGCTAGAACACATATACATTCTTCCTAGATCGAATCCTCCAATTCTCTTTTAGTTGTAGATATTTTAGCATGCCTAGTCAATAAGGCATTAATTGTAAAACTCCTCTTTTTGTATAAATACCTCATTCTGATAAAGAATCAGAGGTTGCACCTTGGAATTAGTTTTTAAATAGAATTGTACTAAGCTAGAGCTTTTTGAATGTCAATAAAGGATTCTGAGTTATCTACACATGGCTTGTCTTCTAGTGGGTTCTTCTTTGTGTTTATCATAATTGTTTCTTCATATAATTTATCCAATTAAAAATCTTAATTGAGTATCAATTTCATTTTTAATTCATTGTGAATTGTAATTTAATTAAGAGGCTAAGTTACAGAGCTATTTTCTTCTATTAATTCCTCTTGAATGTTAAATTGCATTAGGTTTCTATTATAATTTGGTGCTATTAGGTTGATCATTGAAACATAGTTTTAATTATTTCTTCTTGTAAATGTTTAAGTATCTTGTCTGAGTATATGATCATTTACATTTCCTTTTTCTTCTAAAAATCATCACACATCAAATTTTAATTACTATGTGTAAATAAAAAATATTCCTTCATTATATTTAAGATATTTCTAGGTTATAGAAACACCTATTTTAATCAACTGTTCTATAGTCATCCACAAAATTAAAATGGCCAAAATACTCCAGATGCTTTGGCATAACCAACTGACCTAGGGTTATCTCAAAGGACTACATCAGATTGATGTCGTTGCCGAGGAAATGAAAAGGTGAATAAAGGTCAGATCACTGGTCAAAATATTTCACCTGGCAACTCCACTGTATCAAACTGGCACCTTCTAAGCACACTAGATCCCATTCTGAATCCAACGCAGTTAGTCCTCTTTTAAAACTAGAAAGACTTGTGAGAAAGGCTAGTTCTAGAAGAATACATAAACCATCTTCTTCTACTTCAGCCTTGGAGTTTGAAGATATATTACAATTTGATCCCTATAGTAACATTCCATCCAATCCAGAGTACACTCACTTATCTACTAGGGTTGCTGAACTTTTGGATAGAGGAGTTGATTTCAAATCATCTTTCCTTATTCATTCACTTGAATCTCATCCAGAACCCCCACTTCCACTAGGATCACCTAAATCTGGGTATGATCTGGGTGTTCATCTACATGAATATAAACCTACAGACTTTATATCCCCCACCACTTATTCATGTCATTCCACCTATGAAGCACCAGAATCTTCTACTTCTAAACAACCTCAAGAGTCCTTTTCTATATATTCAAATCCACTTTTTGAAACTGAAGAGGATATTCATTCTCAGGTCCACAAGTTGGTCATTAAAACTCCTTTAAAATCATTGAGGAAGTCTCCGACTTCTTTATCTCCTCCTAATTCACCTCCAAATAGTGGTTCACTCCCTCTATCATCACCTAGATCTTCATCATCCACTCATACACCACATACTCCTCCTGCTATTATGGATTTTCATCCTATTGTGCAAGCAAGAAATGTTGCATTAGTTCTTCCCCAGAATTTGGGTAATTTTCTTGATGGTTACCTTAAACATTTACCCAGATTCAATAGAGAAACAGGCCCCTCAGCTGAAGATCACATTTTAGCCTTCCTAGACTTTGCTGACAATATGAACATAGAAGAAGAAAATGTCTACATGAGACTTTTTGTACAATCCTTAGAGGGAAATGTCAAAATCTAGTTTAGAAACTTGATGCTAATTCAATTAGGAATTGGAATGAACTCATTTCCATATTTAAAAACCAATGGGGGGTAAAGAAATATGCTGTCTATTTTCTCACTGAATTTGAAGAACTGAAGAGGAATCCTGGTGAACGAGTTGCTGAATTTATTCAAAGATTTAATAAACTCTACCACAAAATGCCTGCTGATTGCAAACCACTAGTAGGACCTGCAAAAAATAGGTGTTCCAAAGCATTTGATGATGACTTTGCAGTTATGCTGAGGGAAAGAGTTTCTAATACATTATAGGACATGCAAACAAATGCCATTGAGGTAGAAGCTAATAGGTCAGCTTCTAGTAAAATTAAAGCTAAAGAAGAGAAAGAGAAAAGAAAATTAAAAGCTAAACTTGATGAATCATCTTCTTCTAAATCCAAACTTGAAGATCAAAAAATTGATGAAATCACATCTTTACTCAGAAATTTGTCTAATAGGATCTCCAAAATTGAAACACAACCTAGAACTTCTCAACAAGTTGTTGTCAAACCTCAAAATCAAAATCAAAATCAATAGCGGAGATATCCTTAGCTTCAAATTCTTCAAAGACTAGATTCAAACATTCAGCCTCCTTTGCTGATTGATGATCAACAACCACAAGATACAATTCCTATAATTACTGAAGATATCAATGTTGTTTATTCTTCACTAGTACAAATGGCCATTGTCCCTTCATCTTCATCTGAATCTTTGGAACAAGAAAAAGAAGATACTCAACTCTCCAAATATCAAGCTCTCTTTGAATTCTTTATTGCAGAGTTAAATAAAATATATGATTTGAGACCAAGGGCAGGCCCTGGTATACCTCCTAAGATTGCCGCCATCATAGAACCTACAGTAAATTCTATTCAGACCCAGACCCCAACACCTCAAAGTACATATTCCTTAGCTGAAACTCTTCCACCCGATAAAACTATTCTGATAGATTTCCATATTGAAAGAGAGTTGGAAATGGTAAAGATTCCCATTCCCTTAGCTGAACATTCTAAGAATCATGGTTACAAAAACCAAGTGTCAAAATGGATCCCATCTTCCAGTGTTAATGCTGAAGGAGATGTTATTAGTTTGCAAGATGAAAAACCTTCTGTGGTTTTTGGTCCTAGTTTTGACATTATTGATGAGATTGTTCCATCATTCTATGTGATTGTGAAAGTTCATGATTACTTTTTATATAATTGTATGCTGGATTTTGGTTCATCACACAATCTTATGCCTAAGGTAATTATGGACCAGTTGCAGTTACAGGTCACACGATCTTATCATGACATTTACACATTCGATTCCAAGAAAATACCTTGCTTAGGATTGATTAAAGACCTAGTTGTCACCTTGGCTCAAATTCCTCTTAAAAGTATAGTCTTAGACATTGTTGTCACTAACATCCCACCTAAATTTGGCATGCTTCTTTCTAGATCATGTTGTGCCAAACTTGGAGGATCTCTACAGATGGACATGTCTTATGAAACTATTCCAGTTTTTGGTGGTGAACAATTAAGGTTATATAGGGAAGTTAGATTCCTTCACACTATTTGTAGAGTTGATCAAGCAAGGAATTCCCCTATTTATGCTGTTGATCAAGACTTCAGGTATTTTCAATTATCCTCACAAAATTCATCAAAATCTAAACATGCTATTCAAAATATTGTTTCTAAACCAAAAATTGAAAAATCATATATTTGGAAACTTTACTTTGATGGTTCTTGCTCAAAGGATGGAGCTGGAGCAGGAATTGTTTTAATATCACCAAATAAAGAAAATATTACTCAGTCTTGTAAGCTAGAATTTGGAGTAACTAATAATGTGGCTAAGTATGAAGCTTTTCTGGTTGGTCTTCAGATGGCTAAAGAATTAAAGGTGCAAAACTTGGTTGTGCTTTCAGATTCTAATATGATTGTAAAACAAGCTAGAAACCTTTGTCAAACTAAACACCCAAGACTAAGATCCTATAGAAATGAAGTTTGGAATGTCATTGAACGATTTTTCTTTGGTTTCAACATTACTGCAACTCCTACAGATCGAAACATGCATGTTGATTCACTTGTTGTTTTAGTCAGTTCCTTTAAAAATCCTACCCTAGCACTGTTAGAATATCATACCCAAGTTAAATATAGACCATCAATACCTGACAATTTAAAATATTGGCAGGTTTTTGAAGATGATGAATAGCTAAAATCCTTTCTTCAAGTCATTGAAGAATTTTCAAACATGCAGATTGAGGAAGATCAAAAAGAGGTCCATGAAACAATTCACCAAAATTTTGGTAAACCACTTGAGTCAAAAATTCTTGATCATGAAATCATACAACTATCCAATAATTTTATTCCTAAAGGATTGATTCCATTAGAGAATATTTTTTATGATAATTATGTCTTTAAGAAACCTATGTCTAAAACACCTGATGAAGAAAGTTGAAGAATGTAATATTGGGACAACATAGGATATTAGAAATATCAATCTATCATCAACCCTACCTTTGGATGTAAGAGTTAAATATATGAATCTTCTTAAAAACTATAAAGATGTGTTTTCCTTGTCTTACAGTGAATTAAAAACTTATGAAAACTTTGATTGAACATAAAATTCCCTTAAAACCAGATGTAAAACCCTTTCAACAAAAACTAAGAAGAATCAATGCCATATTACTCCAAACTATTGAGAAAGAACTAAAAAAACTACTTTATGGTCACATTATTCTACCTCTAAGGTATTCAAATTGGGTAGCTAACTTAGTTCCAGTTAGAAAGAAAAAATGTGAGATTAGGCTATGTGTAGACTTTCAGAATCTGAATAAATCATCCTTAAAAGATAATTATCCGTTACCCAAAATGGATCACTTACTTCAAAAGGTTTCAAGATCTAATAGGATATTATGCTTGATGGTTTTGTAGGTTATAGCCAAATCATGGTGAACAAAGTGGATCAACATAAAACTACATTTGTCACTCCCTGGGGTACATTTATGTATGCCCAGATGCCATTTGGATTGACCAATGTTGGTGCCGCTTTTCAAAGAGCCATGGACCTAGCATTCATGGGTAAAACTTCTGAATTCGATGTTATATATTTAGAAGATTTAAATATCTTTTCTGATTTTGATGAAAATCATTTAAAGCACTTGAGTAAGGTTTTTGACAGATGTACAAAATTTGGTATCTCCCTTAATCCTAAGAAATCCTTATTTGCTGTCAAGGAAGGGAAATTACTTGGAGTCATAATTGACCTAAACAGAGTATCAGCCATTCAAACATTGCCTCTACCAAGAAATAAGAAGGAAATACAATTTTTCCTTGGAAAAATTAATTTCCTTAGAAGATTTATTTTTAATTATGTAGAGATAGTAAAGGCTGTAACTGACATGTTTACAAAAAATAACAAAGTAAAATGAACAGTTTCTGCTAGGTTTGCTTTTGACCAAATCAAAAAAGCTATTTCTGAAGCCCCTGCATTAGCTAGTCCTAATTAGTCTCTACCTTTCAGCATGTACTCCTACAGAAAAACATTAATGACGATGATCAACCCATAACATTCTTTTCCAAAGTTATGACAGATGTTGAACTTAGATATGACATCATGGAGAAACAAGCCTATGCCCTTATTTAGGCCCTCAAAGCTTTCAATGCTTATGTGCGACATTCACACATTACTGCATATGTCCCTATTCATGTTGTGAAGACTGTTTTAACTCAGCCAGATACCGATGGGAAAAGGGGGAGATGGATTGCCAAAATCCTTGAATTTGACCTTGAAATCAAAACTACAAAGCTTCTGAAGGGTCAAGGTTTGGCCAAATTGTTAGCTAAATCTAATCGCAAAGTACTGGGAATTAATTTGGTTATTGAAATGTCACTTGGGAAGAATCCAGAAGAAACTTCCTTCATATTAAAGGAGAACCCACAAGAACCTCCTTCACATATAGAAGGAGAGAAACCACAAGAACCTCTTCCTTATATAGAAGGAGAGAATCCACAAGAACCTCTTCCTGCAGGTTAGAATATTCTTGTTCATATAGATCAAAAATATCTTCTTTCTTATTGGTATTATGATATTGTTCAATTCCTCAGATATTTTCAATGTCCATCTAATATTAGTTTGAAACAATGCAAATATTTAAAACTGAAATCAGTTAAAGACTGCATCATCAATGCAAACCTATATTGGAAATATCCTTTAAACATCCTTCTTCTCTGTCTAACTGAAAATGAAACAGAAGGAATAATAGATCAGTTCCATGCAGGGTTTTGTGGTGGACATTATGCTTGGAGAGCAACAGCCTACAAGATTTTGAAGGCAGGTTTTTATTGGCCTTCACTTTTCAAAGAAGTTGCAACAAGGGTAAAATGTTGTGTGCCATGCCAAATTTTTGTAGGAAAACAAAAGTTGTCATCACTTCCTTTAGTTCTAGTGTCAGTTCAAACTCATTTCCTACAATGCGGGTTAGACTTCATTAGGGAAATCTATCCTCCATCAAGCAACCAACCATAGATGGATTTTAACTGCTACTGATTACTTTACCAGGTGGGTAGAATCCATACCTATAAAGAATGCTACTGATACTGTTGTAATTAAGTTTATTGAGGAAAATATTTTATCAAGGTTTGGATGTCCTCAAAAAATTGTAACAAATAATATAGTAGCTTTTAGCAGTGTAAAAATGATTGAATTTTGTCCAAAATATTCAATTTTATTGCATCATTCTTCACCTTACTATCCATAGGGTAATGGGTTGGCAGAATCTTCCAACAAGAGCTTAGTTAAGGTTATAAAGAAGACTCTTGAAGATCACAAAAGGAGCTGGGATGCACATTTGATCCATGATATTTGGGAAAACAAAGTTTCTCCTAAAAGGTCAACGGGAAAGTCCCCTTTTCAATTGGTTTATGGTAAGGAAGCTATTTTTCCCACTCATTTAGCTTTACTTGTAATGAAATTTCTTAAAGAATATTATGAAGAAAAGGATGATTTTTCTAGGAAAATTAATCAAATCATTGAGCTAAATGAAGATAGAGATGAAATTCAATATCAGCTGAAGAAGTATCAAAACAAAATGAAGGACCTTTTTGACAGAAAGGCAAGAGAAAGGAATTTTAGAAAGAATGATCTTGTGATCAGATGGGATTCAAGAAGAGAATACAAAGGAAAACATAAAAAAAATTACAATCTTTGGTTTGGTCCATTGAACACTGCAGAAGTCAAACAAAACAACACATTTATATTGCAGAATCTAGAAGGAGAGTATTCCTCATTGCTAGTCAATGGGAAATACTTGAAACACTACATTTGGTTTTAGTTTCTCATTTCTGCCACCATATGTAAATATTCAGAGGGTTTAATTTCAAAATTTGCGAGTGAGTATCTTTTGCAGCAAAGACTCTATAGCCCGAAGTGAAGGCATTTGGATATACTTGTTCTCTACATCCCATAGGGAGAAGCAGTTCCCATATGGAGCTGATGTTGTAACATATCTAGCTTTGGTAAGTTAGTATATTAGATATATGAATTTGGAAAATGTTAAGGTAGGATGTGGTTGCAAAAGAAAATGATTGGTTGTAAAAATGTTACGAAAAATTGATTATGATAGTAATCCACATCAATAAAATGTTAGGTATTAGTTGCTTTAAACAAAGAAGGCAGAATAAAATGTTAGGCAAGCTAAAAGAATAATAAGCTTCATTTAAAAGATTTTGGAATACATAAGGTTTGTAGCTCAAATTCACCATCATCAAGCTGATTCTATGCCATATTTAAGGAAGAATTATCAAAGGAGGTCATGATCCCATTCTTACACTAAAATACCCTTCCAGCATTATAATATCCTATACATTCGTTTCCCTAATTCCCTTCTTCATTACACACTCCCCTCATAGTTTTATCCTAAGTTCTATTTCCCACTCATTTATTCCTGACACATTATGTTTCACTCCATATCTCCCTACCATATAACTTTCCTAAGTTATACTCCCACATATTATTGTTTACCTCATATATCCCTTGATATGAACATTAGAATAAAAGTTTTAATGTGGCTTCAGGTCCCGCCATTAAAATATGACTATTTTATTGTTCATCCCCGATCGATTAAATTTATCCAACGCTCCGTATATGATTTTGGATCCTCTCTGTCGTCTGAACTTTATCGGAAAGGGGGGGTGTTCGAAATAGGTTATATTACCATATCACCTACCCGCTACATGTCACCATCACAAGATTTCGGACCCCCATCCATCAAAATGGGAAACAACCTTACCCTCGCCCCAAAGGTTGTTTCTCCAAAAGAACTTACCATTGACCATTGTTTACTTTGTCACCTGTCGCTACCACATAGCTTCTCATCAGCGAATAAAATCACCTCCCTCAATATTCTCGTTATTCATTTATTATAATTTCCAATTAACCCCTCACCATCAATGGTTGAAAATGAGTTTGTTATAAACTCTTTTCAAACCCTATGCTAACTTCTTGTTCTCCTACTACAGTCTACATAGCCAGAATTGCTGTCAATTTTCGATCATAGGTACGCCATTGATTCTCAAAGCTACATTGCCTATCCGAGAAGCATCCGAATTCACAAGTACACTTACCCTCTCCATATATTGGTTAGAAACATTCTTTCCATTATAAAACTCAGTTCTTCTGTTATAATTTAAAATCCACTATCAAATCTCTGTCAGTATGCCTCCTAAACAGGAGAAACCACAGGAAGATGTTAACCGTCTCATTTTTTCCTCTGTTGAAATCCACCATATTCCTTTAGCCGATAGAGACTATATGATTCATGAAAACAATTGTGAAATTTATTTATTGAACTATATTGTTGGCTAGAAGATAAATATGTCAACCAAACTAATGAACTTAAACTATGGAAATCAAACCTCCCCTATTACATCTTCCCTCTCACCTTCAGTTCCCAAGACATTTTCAGAAAGTGTCAATCTTTTTATCTCCTATATCAGAGAGCCGTTGTCAACCATTAGGGACAAATTTTATTTACCATAACCCCTGAATCTATTGACCAGATGATGCAAGCTCCAACGGTCAAAGATAGCACTCCATTTTCCCATGGAGCTTTAGTTGAATTATATAAAAAACTGGATTTTACCAAGAGAGCTGAAATCCAGGAGTTATTCCTTTCAAAATATGCCCCTATGCCTAAAAAGAATCCTCCCTATCCTTCACCCATGTTCCTAGAAAGAGCCAGGAACAATATCACTCTAATTTCTTATTTACTTGGCTATTACTCTGATGAATGGGATAATGATGCCATTATTGGATTCCTGTCAATCTTTTATAATGATGCCTAGCCCGCCATTGTGTTTAATTTCATTCAGTTTTTAGTAGAATCTATCCACCAATAGTTTGTTAACTTTGATACTCAAGAGGCTTTCAAATATACTTCTATTTTGATCTATATGTTGATATACTTCCAAGGAGATCATCTAAATTTGTCACTATATAATCTAGATGATAAAGAAGAACAATAGTCAGTAATATTTTCGATTACCATGGTAAGGAAAGAACAAAATGAATATTCATTTAAACAATTCATAGACATGTTTGTTCATCCTACCATGAGTCTTTTGAGTGTCCCTACTAAAAGCAGGATAAGTGAAGAAAGTCTGAAAATTTTGCAGTTTACATAGCAGGCACAAATTGGAGATTGGTATCTCTATGAGAACTACACTGAGATTAGAATATTTGGTTGTGAACTACCACCTTTCAAGCTACCCAAATACCTCCCAATGAGGACTTTTGCACTTGAATATATCAGAAAGATGATAAACATGGACCAAATTCACTTTACATCTGCAAAAAAGAAATCACAATTCAGAATGAAGACTCAGGTTAGTCAGTTTATTTGTAATAGCAGGGCAGCAGGAGAAGAGGCAGAGAAGATATTGAAAACCATGAATTTTCATTTGAGTTTTACTTGTTCTTATGACCCTTTAGGAATAATTTCTAAGTTAAGGGTGGATACCAAATCTACACCTTACTTTCATACAACAAGGCTAGGGATTGAACAATATAAAAATAAAAAATAATGGCTACCAAATACTCTACAGGAATTAGAGGAGCAGCAAGTCTCTACTTCTTCGGTGAATACACCTTCCCTGCAAGAAGAAAAGACATGAAAGGGAAATAGAGAGGAGGTGTCTCCCATGGAAACTGACATTATCAACTCATGTTCAAACTCCTATATAGAAAGAAGGAAAAACTCCGTTCAATGTTGAATTTCACCAAAGATTCAAAATAGCAGCAACTTAACACTTCAAAGGAAATTCCTGCAACTATATTAGGAGAAGAAAAATTAATAGATCATATTGATTCTTCAGTACCTTCTCAAATTTAGCTGCAGTGGATCATACAGAAAGAAGTATCTTCATCAAGCGGGCCTCATAAAAGCACAATGAACATCTACAAAGAAATCAAGCTAAAGAATGAAGCTTTAAAGATCAATGTCTATAATCAATTTTGGAAACAGACATCTAGCACATGGAGCAGATTGTTAACTTCCTTTGATTCAGAGAAAGGAAGAATGCACATAGAATTTCTCCAAGCTCAAGTACCTTAGCCTAAAGGAGAGGCAGATTACAAGAAAGACACCCTTGAGTTTGATATTAAGGATGTGCATTTAATTGTTTTGATGGAAATGCACAAAAAAACAGGAGAGATGATATTTTCCTGTGCTACTAATACTGCCATGACATTGTCTATATTATAGGCTAAAATTGCCACCATTCGATCACATATTGACATGGAAATGATTTCTTCTCATGCCAAAGACTCTAGCATTAAAACACTAGAAGACATGGTAACCAAATTGGTTATGACCTTGCAAATGTTAAAGCTGCAGAGGAATTATTGAAAAAGAATAATGAACATATTGTTGCGCTCAGGAAACAACTCAAACTCCTAGAAACTAAAGACCCTTTTGTTAAGGAAATAAGTGATACAGAGAACGACAAAGCAGATATGATGAATATTATTATTGAACAAAATTCACAGATAAAGTAGATGGAAGTTCAGATAGAAAGCCTTATTCATGAAGCTAAGAAATCAAATGTTTCTCTACAAGCACTTCCAATCACTAATATGCCTTCAGCTAAACCTACCACAAGCACCCAAGGAGATGTTATCGAACTTGCGCAAGAAATTCAAAAGATGTCACTTCAATCTAAAGAAATCCAAAAGTTGGAGAAGAAGGTAAAACAGTTGGAAGACATTAAAAGTAGGTCTGACACCAATCATTCAATAGAACTCGAGAGAGCCCAAAATCAGATAGAGAATTGGAAGAAGTCATCAAATGAAAATTTCATTGGTACTCCCCTTGCTCAGGTTAAATAAATCATTTGGAATAGCATCATCAACGAAATGAAACAAATTTGGCCCTGCATCCAGATTATGTTTGAACAAAGAGAACTAGTATAAAAAGCCAACAAAGCTATTTCCGAAATAAATGATTAGTTAGGAACAACGCCTGAAAAAACAAACAAAATCATTAAGTTTCTAAATTATAAGGATAAATATGAGCTGGAAGAATTGGGAGTGGAAGGCAGAAGAGAAACAATCCTTGAAGTAAAAAAGGTTCTTACTAAGAAGAACTTAGTAACACCGTTAGAAGAAAAATTCCTTATTCTGGAATTTGGCATAAACACATTTCTGTCAAGAATTGAGGCATTAATTAATAAAGGATTTCCTTCTATTTTTGTGTTGAATGACAAGCTGATGGATAGAACAGATTATTTTCAAAGATTACAGGAAAAGATGAAAACTTCAATTGTTGCATCATCTTCAATGAAAGGATCAATCACTGGTAGAGCTTCGTATGGAGTAGTTGGGAATTGATTCAAAATGAAATTCAACGTGCTTTTATAGTAAATCCTACCTTTACTAAATACATTGAGATAGATGAAATCTACCGAAAGGCTATAAAGGTAACAATTCCAAATTCAGAGCGTTAGGAGAAATTGGAAGAATATTAAAAGGAGTAAAGCCCGCTAGCACATCACTCCAGCACAACAGTTAGTAGCCAGCATATCCACAAAAAAATGGTGACTCAGCAACAGATTCTAGTGGAACAGGGCTAGAACATAGATGCATTCTTCCTAGATCGAATCCTCCAATTCTGTTTTAATTTTAGATATTTTAGCATGCCTAGTCAATAAGGCATTAATTGTAAAACTCCTCTTTTTGTATAAATACCACATTCTGATAAAGAATCAGAGGTTGCACCTTGGAATTATTTTTTAAATATAATTGTACTAAGCTGGAGCTTTTTGAAGGTCAGTAAAGGATTCTAAGTTATCTACACATGGCTTGTCTTCTAGTGAGTTCTTACTTGTGTTTATCATAATTGTTTCTTCATATAATTTATCTTATAGACAGTTATCCAATTAAAAATGTTAATTGAGTATCAATTTCATTTTTAATTTGTTGTGAATTTGGATTTAATTAAGAGACTAAGCTACAAAGTTGTTTACCTCTATTACTTCCTCTTGAATGTTAAATTGCATTAGCTTTCTGTTATAATTTGGTTGTATTAGGTTGATCATTGAAACACAATTTTAATGATTTCTTCTTGTAAATGTTTAAGTATTCTGTCTGAGTATATGATCATTTACATTTCCTTTTTCTTCTAAAAATCATCACACATCAAATTTAAATTACTATGTGCAAATAAAAAACAACCCTTCATTATATTTAAGATCTTTCTAAGTTATAGAAACACCTATTTTAATCAACTGTTCTCTGGTCATCCACAAAATTAAAAACCCCAAAATATTCCAAATGCTTTGGAATAACCAACTGACATAGAGTTATCTCAAAGGACTACATGACCTATGGACTCATCCACCTCTGTAAAATTTTCTTTGACAGGTTTGATTATAAAAATTCCTATAAGAATAATAACCCCAAAATTTATCTGAGAAATTTAAGCATATGGAATTTCTCTCCGCTAAGAGATTTTAAGGTTCTTCGATGAATAATCCAATCATTAACAAGGTTATTGAAGGATTAATAACATATAGATATTAAATTCGCTATATATATAACCCAATATCATTGGGGGTTTATGTGGGTTCTTAATTGATTAAATTATGGCATGTAGAATCGACATGCCGAGATAAAATCTGCATGTTGGGATATTACACTCACTCTCTATGATTGGCAGTTATACTGAGTGAATTCATGGCCAACACCACCTCATTTTTTATTCACGGATTCAAAATTTGTGAAAATAGAGTGCATCCAATGTATATATTCAATAAAAAAATAGATATTACAAATTCAACGTAATAAAGATTGTGTTTTCCTGCTAATAGGACATTCAACGGTCTTATAAGTTGTTACATTTCCAATTACACAAGCTATTGGAAGTTACCATTCTGCTGGAATGCAAAGAAATTAGTTTAGCAATGGAAGGTATTTTGGATAACATGATCCCATAGCCATTGTTTCATGTACTCCATGCCTTGGGAAACAAATGCCACAACAAGCTTCCTTATGTTGCTCCACTACTTCTTATAGAAGTCAACACGCTCTATACACTATTTGCATAAACATGTCTCTATAGCCCACTCACTCTTTCTGAAACTCCAAATAATACGAAAAGGATGGGCATGTTATGTTATGCTCCGAGTCTTCTATTTGAGCTAACATCCAATTTCTGACATTCGTGTTGCTAAAACCACTTCATATAAAATATGATGATAATATTAAATAACATAAATATGTTATGCTAATCCGCTATGATGATGAGCAAAATGATAATCCATTATGTTGAAACCCCTTGTTGTGCATGCATCATCTTAGAGGTTAGCAAGTCGGTAACAAGCCAGAACATAGTGTAAAATATGACTCAAGTGCGCATAGTAAAAATGCATGTATGGGATAAATGATGTGGACGGATAATTAACAAGATGATGGAAGGATGTAAATAAGACCATGAAATCCCGACCACAGATGGAATGACGCCATTAAAACATCAATTGACACAGTTAGGTACGAAAGCTGCTTCTGCCTTCTAATTAAAGAAGAAAACAAATACAATGATGAAAATGGTATCATAAGGGTTGAATGAAGGAAGTCATAGGCTTCTACGCAAACTGTTAGACATTGGTTGTTAGATTATTTTACAATCGGGATAATTAGAACATAGTCTTCTCGTGGGTGATATTACCCATGTGTAACACCCCTATTTAATTAAATGTCAAAAGAATGGAGGCACGCTGATGGGTAAGGCAACCACACCTTCTCAAATTGAGTGGAGAAAATCATGAGGATAACTAATGTTTTCTTGCTAGCTTCCAAGTTGTTTTACCACATATGCAGAGGAAATCGAGCATTGGTTCAGTAAGGCACAAACGCATAGGTGGATGATCATCATTATGCTTTGTTCCTTATACACTGTCATTTACTTATCGATTATGGTTATTGTTTCCCTTTTGGGTGTTTTTCAGATTGGTGTATCTTTTTTTCATTGAAGGATCGATGAAAAGATTGCAACATTGTAGTTTCCCCTCTCCTGTTGCTTTATTACAGACTGGAAGGTATGCAAGTTGGCCACAAAGATAGCAATATTGTTTCCCTGGAAGGATTGCGGAAAAGATGAAACTCAAATTGTTTTTCATTGTCGATTATCGGTTTATGAACCATGTGGAAAACTATATTGGAATTGATTCTTACAATAGGTAAGAGATTAAAAGATGATTGGTACAATTGCAGTATAGATGCATGGCTAAATAAAATCACCTAATTTTGGAAATGAATATTAGATAATAAAGAAAACCATGGTTATATCATTGTTTTATTGTTGTGCAATGATACATATACCCATGCATTGTCATGAATTATGTGTGTTACCATGGTATGGCTAAGTGGTCATTCAGATAAACATGTTTTAAAAAGGATCATGCTTAATATCCATGCATAGTAATGAGTCATATGAATCTTCCATTTAAGCACTTCCCTATGAATTTTGGTATTGATGGTCTCTTACATGTTGAAAGAAAGTAAAAGTCATTGCTCAACAATCATAAAGATGTTTGTTACCCCAATGCCTATTAAGGGGATTATGTTCTATAGAAGGAAAGAGCGTGATTGACCTAATGATTATATTGGTAAAGTAGTGCAGATTTGTTGTTGTGTTGTGATAGACTGTATGTTTTGATTGCTTAGATGTTGGGAAAAGTTGTGTTGAGAAAGGATTGGTGGTTTGTGACTTGTAGAATCAATGTTATGTTGCTATCAATGCTTACAAATATGCATAGCATGTAGAAATTTGGTTTTTTCCTCCATGCAGGGGATTTGAGTTGCTTGAACTATATTGAAGTTATATTTTGTTAGCATACATTCTTGGGTTGTTATGTGCCAATAATAAATAGGAAAAGTATGCATGACTATGTTTAAGAGTCAGGCTGGACAAGGAAATTGAAGGTTATTAGTCTTACTGATAGAAAAAATCTTATAATTAAAGTTGTTATAGCATGCAATAGGGAGAAAATGCCTTAAAAGTAATGTTGTTCGATTTTGTTTAAAAATAATAACAAGTAATGCACATGGAAGGAAGATATCATTACTTGAGTGGCATACTTACATATGTTGCCTTCATGAATGCAAGAATCACAATTCTCATAAAAATAGACTATGATTCTGGTCAGAGATTAAACTATGGTCATCATGCTATAAAAACAACGTATAAATGGTATGATTGCTATGGAAGTATTATACTAAGGTAAAGAATGGTGAGAACATGTTATAATACAAGACTATATAACCTACACAAATTGTCATTCAAATTAATCCTTTGATTAATGCATCTACATACAATGTGATTTGTTCTTCGGTTGGAAGAAGGTATGGTTAAGGGGAAATTTAACTTAAACAGATTTCTAGGACATATGCATCTTTTGATTGATATGAATAATAGAACCTATAATTGTCCTTGAGTGAAAACCATTGTAATTTATGAAGTAGCACAAATGGTATGGACCACTGGGTCAATTAAATGGTATCTAACAATCTATTTAAATAGATTGATATCATATCAATTGAAATGCATAATTTGTTTCAAGCAATTTTGAGAGGCCCTCTTATTGGATTGCATTGATAATGTGTTTGGAAAACTTAAGAAATGTTGCGTAACTCAAACAGGAATTCATAAAATATATATCTCATCTTTTGATCAAGGGTAATTTAATGTTAAAGATGAGCTAACATGTCAGTACCCTGAGATCATAAACACTTACAACTAAAATGGGTGTAGGATTGAAAGTAGTAAAACTTTCATATATGACTACATTGAATTATGCATGGCCAACAAGTTGTTGAGGCATAAAAAGGGTAATAGTAAATCATACGAGATGAATTAACGATCTGATGAATATTAAACTTCAAAAGCTACAAGTTAATAGTTTTCTTTAGAACATTACGCGGAAGGTATGAATAAGATGAGAGATGCATGAATACCATACTATGCTACTGATATTGATTTGCACTTGACACAAAACTTTCTCTGATTATAGAAATGAACCATGCTCATGCAAATTCCTTTCCAACTGAGCACATTTGTTAAATTGCTGGAAAATGATAATGGAAGGTTTGACATGATACTAACATGAAAGAAAATATGTGGAATTTTTTTTTGTCATTTAGGTGAAACCATGGGAATGGTATGATGGGATGTAGCAAGATGGTATTATGTACATCAGTACATATAGTACCCATATGCCTACATATGTTACATGTTTGAAATATGATATGTATATCAGTGTATATAATACACATTGTGTGCAGGTATGCATGAAGACATTTGGTAGATGTTTAGCAGGACAACTGACTGGGTGGTTGCACGAAAGAAGAAAAGAAAGAAGTGGTTCAAGGATAAGTACCATGGTTAAGCATACATATTATTAGGAAGAATATATATGATAAACATATGTGATGTATATATTGTTATTGTAGGCATATTGATGTGAAAAATATGCTAACAGATGTGTTGTATGCAGAGAAATTGTAAGAAGAAGGTGTTCAACAAAGAACACAAAGGCTTGGAAGAATGCCAAAAGCAAACATGTATTCTTCAAATAAAATAAAAAAAAATGAGCAATAATTACTTTAGTAATATTAAGTAATAGATTTTGACATGTATCATAGTTAAAATTCTGCATCTATAAATTCTCACAAATGGTTTGAAACAATGTTACAGGTAGCTATGAAAGGAGGAGCACTCTTGGTGTCAACTGTAGCTATGGAAGAGGACCACTCCTTGTGACTGATGTACATCGGAAAAATTTCATCAAATGGCAGAGCGATGAGAGTTATTGATTCAAAAACCAGCTACCTGTGAATGAGCACATGATGCAGTGATACACCAAAGACAGTGTAAAATTTAAGGGGGGGGGTATGTAAAACCCCTCCCTTGTGTGCTAAATTATTTTAAACCTAAGTTGAGTTAAAGCTAGGTGTGATATCCTCCCTTGTGTGATGAAATTTTAAAGGAACTTATCACCTGTGGTAAGGGGCAAATCCTTACTGAAAACAAAGTAGAAAATTTATGTTTTTAGAGCCTAGGGGCGGGTTTCCCGGGTAGTCTTAGGAGGTTCGTTACAATAGTTTCCTTTATGAGATTTTAGCTTTTTGGATTCATAAAATATGACATGCACATTTTTAACTCCTCTTATTCCTTTACATGCTTCTCCGCACACAGGAAATTCTTCATTTGGGTCAACTATCCTCAACACATGTGATTCGAATAGAAAATGGCATCAACCGATGTTATTCATCCAGCCATGGAATTTACCCATGGTATTGTAAGTGGCATCCACCCATGGTATTGTAAGTGACATCCACCCATGCTATTTTCCCATGGTATTGTGACCCGTTGTATTGTAACTAAAAAATATTATAAGTAACAAGTCACATTTTGTAAAAGGAAAAATTTGTCTGCCACAATGTAGCTTTTACAGTTATTTTCTGTTTTAATAAAAAGTTTATTTGTGGTTTTATTATCTTGTGTTCTCCTATTTTGTTCTATCATTTCAATTTTTTAGATCTTGTGGGTCTCCCCCCAAGATCTATTCACTAGTACAAAATGACTAATTAGCTACTGAAAAAACAACTAAAATTTGCTTATAAACGACCAATTTTCAATCGGTGACCAATAGTAGCTAATTTACAGTATCTTATAACACGACCAAATTTTAGTCATTTTTAGCTTAGTCATTAATTGATTTCCTCAATTTTACCATCTAGTAGTATATTTAGTCATTAATTTGTTCATTAATTTTTCATTGGGTTAGTCATTAATTGTCGCAATTAATGACCAAATATATAACTAAATATATTACTATATTAATCCTCGAGAAAACTAATTAATGACCAAAGAAATATGACCAAAACATTGCTCGTGTTATAAGATATTGTAAATTAGCTACTAATAGTCATATATATGCAAATTTTAGTCATCATTTAAAACCAATTAATGACCAAAGAAATATGACTAAATTTTAGTCGTGTTATAAGATGTTGTAAATTAGCTACTAATAGTCGTATATATGCAAAATTTAATCATCATTTAATAATAAAAAGATTATCATTTGCAGTAGTTGTTTATCTTTTTTTTGGTATTTTCATATTCATTATATAAACGACTGATTTAGTAGTTTCTATTCATTTCATTTATTCATGTTCATCATTAATTAATATAAACTACTAATTTAGTAGTTTTATATTGATTTTGTGTGTTTATTATTAATCACCATAAATTAATTAGTATGATTTTGCGACTAAACTTTAAGAAAATGTCATAAAATGTGCATGTTTATCTAATATGATAACGCAAAGTTACATATGTTAATTGCAAGGCTAAATAATATCAAGTGCAAATAAAAATAATTTCAACCATATAAATTTTATTATATAAAATATCAAGTATTACAATATGAGTTTCCAACTTAATATGGGTTGGACTAGAATTTACACATGAAATGTTATTTCATCATTTCAAAACATTATCACTGTGTTGCCAAAGCATTGCAAGTGAATTCACCAACTCTGAAGGCTTGACCACCAGTCTCTATGAGTGTGTCTTATGCAAGATATTGGCTCTAAGGGTATCACTAGACAGATTCTCTTCTCTCTCTCATTTGGAATTTGTCACTCCACTGTTATTGCTCTCCTCTTTCTTCAATTGTTTCTTCTTACCATCAATATTGAGTTCCTCTCTTCAAAATGAAAGAAGATAAAATGAAAAATATAAGACATGAAAGATGATGAATACTTGCATATAAAATAAAGTAGACTATAAAATATTTATATGACATATACTTCAACATTCGATAGTGGACACTATGTGGGTAGATGACCTGTGTAAACGAAGCAAATAAAATGTCACCATGGAAAATGGAATTGGAGGGGGATTCATCATGCATGCTAGGAGTTTTAATGTGTGCACACATCATATTGCTCACTTCTAATTGTATAAAAAACAAAGAGTATGCACAATGACATGTAGTGACATGTGGGTGTCTATTTAACTCAATGATATGCTTAATCTTTTAACCCATTCCAATCCTACCATAATGAAATTAAGAGAGAAAATTACACAAGAAGAATTATGAATAAATGAAATTAGAGACTTTAGAATGAAACTCAATTGTACCTAAATGTAATGATAAGTATTTGCAGCTTCCTGGTAATCGATGAGCATAAAATCATACTATGAAAAATTCCTTGAATTATGATCATTTGGTTGCACCTACACTAATCCTCTATAGTAGTCCCTTAATTTGCCTATATATATAATTTTAGAAAGAATTATACTCCTGCAATTCTTCCCTATATGGATCATCTTTGTTCCCCCCTATTGATAGTTATTTTTCAAGGCAACAGAAGAGAACTCTCCAATTACATCATTGCCTTTCAAAATAATGCTTGAGTATTTCCAAGTGATTGTTGAACCAGTCCTTACTCAGATCCATGAAATCCTTGATTTGTATCCATCGCAAAAACCTCTTTTCTTAATAAAATTATAAATCCCACATTTGCATTCCTCATCCCCGACATACCAATTCTTTAAAGTGGAAATAGAGATCCACTACTATGGCATGGAGATGATTGGTGTCATAAAATGGTATAGTTCATCCTTCAATATATGTCACAGAACTCCTCTCACCTCACAAAACTCTTGTCATCTATAAAAATAAGAGTCCTCTCAGAATGCCTAGTCTCCATCTCATTCATCCTGAAATAAGTGGATATTTCCATGGGTGACAAAGTGTACTTGGAGATTTAATAGAAGAAGCTATCACTAAAATAATAAAAATACAGTGCAACACAATAGTTATCAGCAGGAGAAACAACCCTACCAAGCTACTTCCTAACTAGATAAAGATACTCCTGAATTACCTCGTATAATGAACAAAAGATAACCTCAACTACCTATAGAGTCTACCTATTCATGGTAGCAATGAAAACCCTGTCTAAAACAACATCTACAACAATGTTGGTCAATCTCTTCTTCTAGTCAAGGGCATGCCCAACTTTTGAAAAGTATGAAGCAGGTCAGGGTCCACCTCATCCATGCTCCTCTTCTTCTTCTACTCTCTCTATTTAGGTTTAGAATAGTATCAAATGTCTTCGAAATTCATGGGTGGTTAAAATTTATCAGACCATTGAGTTCTTCCATTTCTAATCATTGTCTGTAAGAATTGAATCTAAATTGCAAAAGTTGTTCAGGTTCCTTATTTTTAGCCAAAATTAACCTAAGCTTTGGAGAGTTGTAAGGTTTAATGGGTCTAAGTATATTCTACATAAAATATAGTAACATGGTTTAAAACTGTAGGCATTGAGATCAAAATCTAAGGATGAAACATAAAAGATTTTATGTTCATGATTACAAGAAATTTTAATTTCATGTAACAAAGTTTGAGGAAGGTCTAGCATTTGCATCCTACAAGAACATTTTCTTGCATCACTTGAGCCCTTTTGATTTGGACATGGTAGAGTCCATTACACAAACAATCAACCACTAAAAAAAGGTGAAGAGAAAAAATAAAATTTCATGCATTCTGACCCTAGAAAAGTTAGGGAGGAGCGAACTGATCTGTACAATAAGGACATGCAAAATGCTTTTGTCTTTTGATGAATTGTTGCCTGCAATCAAGATCTGAATTATCATAATCATTAAACCATTTGTACAATAAGGACATGCAAAATGCTTACTTGTGCATTGTCTATCATAATCATCAGACCCTTTGTACAATAAGGACATGAAAAATTCTTACTTGTGCATTGTCTATCATAATCATTAAACCCTTTGTACAATAAGGACATGCAAAATGCTTACTTGTGCATTGTCTATCATAACATTAAACCCTTTTTAGAATAAGGACCTTCAGAATGCTTACTTGTGCATTATCTTTTGATGAATTGTTGGCCGCAATCAAGACATGCATTATCATAATCATTAAATTCTCAACTCTAGATAAATTTATGATTTGATCATATAAACCCTCAAAATTATTTACCCATAAGAACAAGAATCCTCTTTAGTAAAAAGAAAGAACAGAGTCCAAATTCATACCCATGTAGAAATTACCAAAATATCATAATCATTAAACCCTAAACTCTAAATAAAATTTATGTTTTGATCATATAAACCCTCGAAACTATTTACCCATAAGAAAAAAATCCTCTTTAGTAAAAAGGAAGAACATAGTCCAAATTCACACCCATGTACAAATAACCAAAATATCCACTCAAATGACCTTACCGTTATTATAATCTTTAAACCCTCAATTATAGATAAAGTTTATGCTTTGATCATATAAACCCTCAAAATTATTTACCCATACAAACAAAAATCCTCTTTAGTGAAAAGGAAGAACATAGTCCAAATTCATACCCATGTACAAATTATCAAAATATCCACGCCCAGTGACCTTGCCCTTGCTCCATCTAATCGTTGATACTCTCCTAACGTGTTTCCCATGCAAACTCCATTTGAGGTTCGAATCCCATGAAATCCATAGATCACGTTGATGGTCTTCATTCTTCTGGAATTTCCACATGCTACAATGTGATGTTGTAATCTATGAATATTTTATTTGAACCCAGCACTAAACTTGAAATAAAAATGAAAAGAAATATTTATAAAAGAAAATAAAATATATAAATTGAGATGATATTGGGATGAGTGTAAACATTTAAATATGACCACAATTAATAATAAAAGTTAAATTAATAAAAATAATAAAATTTAATTTGTTATATTTTGATTTTGTTATTAACTCGTGAATAAGCTTTGTTACAATACCATGGGCCAATACCATGGCTTATCAATACTAAAAGTCCAAAAACATAACTTATTTCACAACCAAAATATTTTATAACAATATGATAAGATTCTTAACAGTGGATATTCACCCCCACATTACGGTAAATATTATTAACTTGTAAACAATAGCCTTTGTTACAATACCATGGGTCAATACCATGGATTATCAATACCACATGCAAAAACATAAATTATTTCACTATCAAATATTTTATAACAATATCACAAGATTGTTAACCATCGATATTCACCCTCACTTTACCATGGATATTAACTTGTAAATCCTCTTTGTTACAATACCATGAGCCAATACCATAGCTTATCAATGCCACATGTCAAAAATCCATAACTTAAATATTTTATTTTAATTTAATTTTACAACATTTTTTTAATTGAATCTAAAGGGGAAAACGTTACAATTTGAGATATATCTAAACCCTCTATTCTCACTACTACTAAAAATATTCCCATAGAAATTAAATTGAGGTTTTAATAAAATTAAGTTAAGATGGATCTATGTTGGTTCTTTATATATATATATATATATAGATATATATATATATATATATATAATCCACATAGATCCATCTTAGCTAAGGATCCAAGGGATGAGAGCAATCAAATTGGCTAATTATAATAGATTAAATAAAGTGCATGATTTTTTTTTACATTTTCATTATTTTATTTACTTTGACATGATTGATCCAAAATATCGGTTTAATATTTTACAACCAATACCATGGGCCAATACCATTTCTTATCAATACTACAAGTCCAAAAACCATGACTTATTTCACAACTAAAATATTTTACAACATATGAAAAGATTCTTAACGATGGATATTCACCCCCACATTATAGTAGATATTATTAACTTATAAAAAATAGCCTTTGTAACAAAGCATGGATTATCAATACCACATGCCCAAAAAACAGAAATTATTTCACAATCAAAATATTTTATAACAATACCACATGCTCAATAAACATAAATTCTTTCACAATCAAAATATTTTATAACAATACCACATGCCCAAAAAACATAAATTATTTCATAATCAAATATTTTATGACAATATGAAAAGATTGTTAACCATGGATATTCACCCTCACTTTACCATGGATATTAACTTGTAAATCCGCTTTGTTACAATACCATGGCTTATCAATACCACATGCCAAAAAACCATAACTTATTTCATAGTAAAAATATTTTATTTTAATTTAATTTTACAACATTTTTTTAATTGAATCTAAAAGGGAAAATGTTACAATTTGAGATATATCTAAACCCTCTATCCTCACAACTACTAAAAATATTCCCATAGAAATTAAAATAAGGTTTTAATAAAATTAAACTAAGATGGTTCTATGTCGGTTATATATATATATATATATATAAAGAACGGCATCGATCCATCATAGCTAAGGATCTAAGGGATGAGAGCAAGCAAATTGACTAATTATAATATATTAAGTATAGTGCATGATTTTTTAAAGTTTTTCATTATTTTATTTTCTTTGACATGATTGATCCAAATTATAGGTTTAATATTCTACAACCAATTAAGCTTTTCTAATTTAGATAATTTCTAACACAACACAATGTCTCAAATTTAAGAGACAGTTTGGGAGGGGGTGTAGACAAGGAGCGAGATGGTGAAAAAGTTGGAGGATAGAGAGACAGAAAGAGAGAGTGATTGTTGGGTCCCTATAATACTAGTGATTACCCCATTACTATTGTAGTTATACCCCTTATTTATATTGTTGTGCCCCTATTACCCCCATATTACTATTTTTGTGCCCCATAGAATCCCTCTATTGTTATTTTTGTGGCTTTATATTATTATTATTAGGTCGGCTGGATTATATTGTGACTCCTTAGACTCCTATATATAGAAAGGAGGTTTTGTCATTTGTATCATCCAAGAATTGTTCATTTATGTAATGTAAATGAGGTTGCCCCCTCGAAGAGGCTGAATTCTAAGGCGTTGATCTATCTTTTCTATCTTTTCTTGAGCTGGTTTCATAACATTTGGTATCAGAGCTTTGGATTCTAGGGTTTGGCTGCTCCAAACAGGTCATCGTGGCATTTTTGCTATAACGTTTTTTCTGTGACGTTTCAGAAGTCGCAAAAAAAACCCATTTGAGAAGAATTGGCTCTGAACCTTGGATCCGAATTTCAGAGCTTTTTGCGTGATAGTTTCGGAGATATGATCTGAGGAAGTTGGTCTTTTTGCAGACTCCTGAATTACATTCAAAACAGGTGACCTGGGGAAAATCATCATAACTTTCTCTTTGAGGATCGGATTGAAATTTCGTAAAAAGGTACAGAGAGAGGACGGACTTTGGTTTCGTGTGGGTGTTTTTTAGATCCAAAGGTCGAAACAGTGACTCGCGGCACGTCGTACAAGTTAGCTCTACTGAACTAGTCTATAATCAAGTCACTGTGGGAGATTTCGCATAACTCTTCCTTGGAGAATCCAATTTGGGTCAGACTTGTGGCATTGGAAAGAGGACACAGAGAGCTACTACAACTCGCAAGTTCCGAACTAGATGACTGGAAAGAACAGAGATACATCAGAAGCAATATCGAGCTCCTACAAAGTGAAAAAAGGTGTGTAGATTTTTTTAAATTTTTGCTTAAGCTTGGTTTGAAAATTTATTTTGAAGGAATTCAAAGGGCATAGTAGAGAATTATTATCAGTAACTGATGCCCCGAGGAAATAAAATGCAAACACCTAGTAAGGATTCTGAAAGCTCTAGCATGACTCATGAAGAAGAGGAAGAAATGCTACATGATATATCAAAATTACAAGAACAAGTGCAACAAATGTCACGCTCACAAAAGTTAACAGATGCTAAGATAAATGGTGTGGAAGCTAAGATGAATGGCGTGGAAGCTAAGATGGACAATTTGAACACAAATTTGAAGACAGGCATGGCAGATTTGAAGACAAATTTGACTAATTTTCTACAAGAAATACTTACTAATGGTGAAAAGGTAGTAAAGGAAACTCATGATGAGAACAAAAGAAATGTTAATCATGATTCCATAGACGCTAATGTTGGATCGAAGAATCACCACATTCCAAAAATCGATATGAGGAAGTTTGATGGCAAGGATCCCGCCACATGGATATTACAGATGGAGCAATTCTTCGATCTCAATAATGTGCAAAACACACAAAAGGTACGTATGGAAACTTTATATTTGGAACCAAATCAGTTTGTATGGTATCAATGGCTTTGTTCTCGTAAACAATTAATCACTTGGGCAATTTTTACGGAAGAATTGATAGCACATTATGAGGATACAAAAAGCAACACTTTTTTTAGCCAATTGATAAGTCTCAAACAAAAGGGTTCAATAATGGAGAACATTGAGGAGTTCCAAAAATTGAACATAAGGGTAAAATATATTCCAGAGGAGCATAGGATTGATGTTTTCATAGGGTCTTTAAAGGATAATATCCAACATGATGTGCGCCTTTGGGAACCTGATTCATTAGAGAAGGCATTCAGGTTAGCAAGAAAAATGGAAAGCAAAATTATGGCAACTAGGAAGCATAGCATTCACAACTATAAATATGGAAGTGTTGTTGCCCATAGTCTTGCAGAACCTACAAGGTTGACACCACAACAATTGGAAGAAAAAAGAGCAAAAGGGCTTTGTTACAATTGTGATAGAAAATACACAAAAGGTCATAAGTGTGCTGAGAAGAAATTATTCTACATAGATTGTGAAGAGCAAGAAGAAAAGGAGCAAGAAAGGTCAAAAGAAGAGAATATATTCCAGGAACAAAGCCTAGATGAAGAACAAATAAATCCGACCATATCTTGTAATGCATTGGCAGGAATTACCACTCCTCAAACCATCAAGATAGAAGGACAAATCAAGAAGAAAAAGGTAATAGTGTTGATTGATTCAGGAAGCACCCACAATTTTATTCATTGTAGGGTAGCAAAAGAATTGAATTGCTTCCTATATCCAGCACCAGAGTGTCAAGTGATGATTGCAAATGGAGGAACAATAAATTGTTCTGGAAAGTGCCATAATATCAAGCTATCCATGGGAGAATATGTATTGACTAGCCCAATGCTTTCCATTCCAATGGGAGGTGCTGATGTTGTACTAGGAGTCCAATGGCTACAATCCTTGGGTACAATAGCTTTTAATTTTCAAGAACTTTTCATGAAATTTTCTGTGGAAGGAAAGGAAGTTGAATTAAGGGGTATTGCAGGGAAACCAGGAACGATAATCAGCTCTAGTGGCATGACAAAGCTTCTAAAAAAGGAGCAAAGAAGTGTAATTGCACAATTATGTTCGCTAGATGTTTCCACATTGGAATCATCTATTTCTCCAGATCTCCAAAAAATCTTGGACAATCATTCCAAGGTATTTGAGACTCCCAAAGGTCTCCCACCTATGCGTGTCATGATCATGCTATTCATCTGATTCCAAGAAGTGTTCCTCCAAACATCAGGTCGTACAGATATCCATATGTCCAAAAAAGTGAAATTGAATGTATGGTTGCAGAAATGCTAGAGGCTGGTATAATTCAACCGAGTCAAAGTTCTTTCTCAGCTCCAGTAGTATTGGTGCACAAGAAGGATGGATCATGGCGCATGTGTCCAGATTATAGGGAGCTCAACAAGCTCACTATTAAAGATAAGTTCTCCATTCCTGTCATTGATGAATTACTGGATGAATTGCATGGATCAATTTACTTCACCAAGTTGGATCTTCGTTCGGGATATCATCAAATCAGAATGAAGATTGAAGACATTCCAAAAACGGCATTTAGAACTCATGAGGGTCATTATGAATTTTTGGTCATGCCTTTTGGCCTTACCAATGCACCTTCAACATTTCAAGGTTTGATGAATTCAATTTTCAAACCATTCCTTAGAAAATTTGTGTTGTATTTTTTGATGATATACTAATCTACAACAAGTCTTGGAAGGATCATGTTGAACATGTTGACAAGGTGCTACAACTATTGGAGGAGAAACAATTATATGCAAAAAGATCCAAATGTTTCTTTGGAGTCCAGGAAGTGGAATATTTGGGTCATATTGTATCTCATGAAGGAGTTAAGGTAGACCCTAGCAAAATTAAAGCCATTAAGGAATGGAAAATCCCCACATCCATAAAGCATCTGCGAGGATTTCTTGGGTTGACAGGGTATTATCGCAAGTTCGTTAAGAATTATGGGAGAATAGCAGCACCTCTAACAACATTATTGAAGAAAGATTCATTTTCATGGACTCCGGAAGCAACAAAGGCCTTTAAACATCTTAAAGAGGCAATGTGCCAAGCACCGGTCTTAGCTACACCGGACTTCACAAAAACCTTTATTGTGGAATGTGATGCTTCAGGAAATGGAATTGGTGTTGTTATAATGCAAGATGAAAGACCCATTGCTTTTGAAAGTCGTCCAATCAAGGGAAAGTTTTTAAGCAAAGCTATTTATGAAAAGGAAATGTTGGCAATACTCCATGCACTTAAGAAATGGTGACCCTACCTAATGGGAAGACACTTCAAGGTAAAAACGGATCATGATAGCCTTAAATACCTTTTAGAACAAAGATTATCCTCTGAAGAGCAACAAAAGTGGGTCACAAAGATGTTGGGTTATGACTTTGAAATCATCTACAAAAAAGGGAAGCAAAATGTGGTGGCAGATGCACTCTCAAGAAAGGATGAGGATATGGAAGCATTGTTGTGTGCCATTTCTATTATCCAACCAGATTGGATAAACGAAGCAAAGGAGGAATGGAAGAATGACGAAGAAGTGTGGGCACTTATTAGAAAGCTACAACAAGATTCCAGTACTTATGATACATTTAGCTGGCAAAATGATTCGTTATGGTACAAAGATCGCTTATACCTCTGTAAGAATTCCCAGCTAAAACAAAAGATTCTTATGGAATTGCACACTTCTCCCTTAGGAGGGCACTCAGGATTTTTAAAAACTTACCACAGGGTTAAGAAGGAATTTTTTTGGGATGGCCTTAAATCAGATATTCAAAAGTTTGTGGCGGAATGTTTGGTAATAAATTTGAAACAATTAAGACACCGGGTCTATTACAACCTTTATCCATTCCAAGCCAACGTTGGGAGGAGGTTTCAATGGATTTTATCACAGGTTTACCCAAGTCTGAGGGAAAGAGTGTCATCATGGTGGTAGTTGACAGACTTACCAAGTATGCACACTTTTGTGCATTATCACATCCATTTAAAGCCAGTACAGTTTCTACTGCATTTATGGAAACAGTTCAAAAGCTACATGGAAACGCAAAGATTATTGTAAGTGATAGAGATCACATTTTCACTGGAAATTTTTGGACAAAATTATTTTCTTGTCTGGGTACTCAGTTAGCTCATAGCTCATCTTATCATCCTCAATCTGTTGGGCAAACTGAGATAGTAAACAAATGTTTGGAAGGATATCTTCGTTGCTTTGTATCTGATAAATAGACACAATGGGTCAAATGGTTGCCTCTGGCTGAATGGTGGTATAACACTTCCTTCCATACAGCAACAAAAATGACCCCATTTATGGCACTTTATGGGTACCAACCACCATCAATCACACCATATTTAAGAGAAAATTCTAAGGTTCAAGCAGTGGAACATCACATCGAACATCAACAACAAGTCCTCCAACTCTTAAAGGATAACCTTGTGTTGGCACAAAATAGAATGAAACAACAGGCATATCAACATCGCAGTGAAAGAAGTTTTGATGTAGGTGATTGGGTATTCCTACGGCTACAACCATATAAGCAAATGTCCCTAAAGCAAGATAAGAAGGATAATAAATTATCACCAAAGTATTATGGTCCGTACAAGGTGTTGGAAAAGATTGGTACTATGACATACAAATTGGAGCTTCCTGCAGCTTCTCGATTGCACCCAGTTTTCCATGTTTCATGTTTAAAGAAGGTTATAGGCGACAAGCTCCCAGTTCAAACAATATTGCCAGAACTTGACGAGGAAGGAAAAATTGTATTGGAACCGGAAGCAGTCACAGAAACAAGAACTCGACAGCTACGAAATCGATCAATTTCAGAGTATCTTATCAAGTGGAAGAACTTATCTGCTGAAGATTCCACATGGGAGGATGAGAATTATATGCAGAAGTATCCAGAACTACTCAAGCGTTGAGGACAACACTTTTTTGAAGGAGAGGGGCATGTTGGGTCCCTATAATACTAGTGATTACCGCATTACTATTGTAGTTATACCCCTTATTTATATTGTTGTGCCCCTATTACCCCCATATTATTATTTCTGTGCCCCATAGAATCCCTCTATTGTTATTTTTGTGGCTTTATATTGTTATTGTTAGGTCGACTGGATTATATTGTGACTCCTTAGACTCCTATATATAGAAAGGAGGTTTTGTCATTTGTATCATCCAAGAATTGTTCATTTATGTAATGTAAAGGAGGTTGTCCCCTCGAAGAGGCTGAATTCTAAAGCGTTGATCTATCTTTTCTATCTTTTCTTGAGCTGGTTTCATAATAGTGATAGGGGGGGGAGAGAGTGAGGTGGGAGAGAGGGAGCGAGAGGAAGGAAGGGAGAGGGGGCAGAGAGAGCGATGGAGTTGGAGTGGGAGAGAGAGGGAGGAAAGAACAAAGACATAAAGAGATAGAGGTGGAGAGAGAGAGGAGTGAGAAGGGAGAGATGGAGAGAGAGTAAGGGGGAGAGGAGAGGAGGGAAGAGAAAGAAGATGAGATGATAGAGATAGGGAGAGAAGGGGAAGGGAGAGAGATGGATACATAGAGATGGAGAAGGACAGGGAGGGGGGGAGATAATGATAGAGTTGGATGGAAGAGAGAGAGAGAGAGGGAGAGTGATTTTGGGGAGAGATAGAGAGAGGTGGGAGATAAGGGATAGAGAGGAAGGGAGATAGATGGAGGTGGGAGATATGGGATAGAGAGGAATGGAGATAGAGATGAGGAGAGAGAGATGGAATTGGAGGGGGTAGGAGAGGGGGGGAACAAGAAAACATAGAGGGAGAAATGTGGAGAGAGAGAGGGAGTGACAAGGGAGTCATGGAGAGAGAATGAGGGAGAGAGGAGAGTGGGAGGGAACAGAGAGAAGGATATAGATAGAGAGGGAGAGAAGGGGAAGAGAGAGATTGACAGAGAAGGGGAAGAGAGGGAGAGAGAGTGTACCCCTCTCAAGGCTTGATAGATCCAGGGTTAAGATGGATGTAGGTCAGTTAATATGAAATTAAAGCAGTTTTTATTGATATTATAGTCTTAAAAGTTAAAATTTCCCTTTAAATTAATTTCAAATTAGAACTAGATCCAATTAGATTCAATGAATAGATTTTTAAAAAATACATAAAATATTTTTTTTATTAAAAATATATATTTTTAAAATTACAAATTATTAGAGATACATAATGCAAAGTTGGCTCACCTATACACCATGCGAGGATGAAGAAGTGATTAAGAAAGGATAACCTTTCAACCAATCTTTAACAACCTTTCAATCCCCTATCACTTGTAAGTTTAGATTGCTTGACAAAATTAAGATGACTAACGTAAAAAAATTATTCATATTATTGTAGTACATATTTGGTAGTTGTATTTTTGTTCTTAGAATAAATTAGTCATTCATTTTAGTCATTTTTAGTTGTATTACTTATTATCTAGTCACATATTTTAACCCGTGACTAAATTAGTAATTTTTGTTAGTCATTTTAGTTTGTTCACTTAATATTGCTCAGTTTTGGTAGTATTTCACTTGGAAAATCTGTGGTGACTAACTTTTTTAGTCACCTAGTCACTAATTGCTCATTTTCTACTAGTGATTTCAATTTTTTAGATATTGGGGGCCTTCCCCAAAGATCTGGATCAATGGTATTCGAGCAGGTTATGATTCCATGGGAATGAGGGTTTGATGCACATTTCAATTTCAAATTTTATAGTAGTATTGAAAAAACTTTAGGCATGTGCTACGTCCTCCACAGAGCATTTTCCTGGGCCAAGCAGGAGGAATTTTTCTTTTTTCATTTTTTTGGAGGAATGTTTTTGGGTAGCGAGTTTTCATATTAGATCTGAAATTTTTGGTGAAAAATTTACAGAAACAAATAATAGATATGGATTCTTTATGAAAAAATAACCAAATTCAAAAAAAAAATTGGTTGAATTCAAGTCTAGATGAGGGAGATATTGCTAATTTAAAATCAGCTCTGTTGCAGAAATGTTTCTGACAGAAATTCGTGGATGGAAACTCTCTTATCTGTTTTTGAAATTGTGGTACATAATTTCATAAAAATGATTGTAGATATGGGCTCCTTTCGAAAAATCATTCAATTTCAAGAAAAATAGGTCGAATCAAAGTTCAGATGTGGGAGATATCATTGATTTAAAATCAGTTATTTTTTTTCCGAACTTTTATGACGACGGAAACGTTGCAGTGTGAATCTGAGATTCTAGAGTGTTTAGATAAGGATTTCCAACATGGGAAGATGCAAAATGGTCTTTCTGTTTCAAAAAACAGGTTATAATAAATATTCTGAGTTATATTGACCAGGTTATGTCCATTTTAATTCTGGAGCAGCATTCAGAGCATGTTCCCTTTGGAGACATGCCCTCCCACCTCGCTTTAGTAGGCACCTGCTTCACATTCGTCAGTTTCAGCATAGCAGAATTCGGCTTGGGTTCTTTGGAGACGTGCCCTCCCACCCTAGGTTATGTAGGCACCTGCTACTTCATCAACAACCAACATCACGGTTATGGTTCAACTACACAAAATCCTTGTCATCGAAGTCCATTTGCTAGGCCGCACACCGTTAGTATCACAGTTGGTCACAAGCATTACAGTGTATCTCTATCCTCGAATCTTCATTTTTTATGGTTATGGATCATCCATAAACTCACACTTCATCGAAGTGCATTTGCTAGGCCGCACACGGTCAGTATCACAGTTTGTCACAAGCATTATAGGCTATCTCTTTCCTCAGATCTTTGTTCATCATGGTTATGGGTCATCCATAAACCCACACTTCATCGAAGTCCATTTGCTAGGCCACACACTGTCACTATCACAGTTGGTCACAAGCATTACAAGGTATCTCAATCCTCGGATTTTCGTTCATCATGGTCATGGGTTAACCAAATAAAACCCTTCTCTTAAGTGGCTCTTCATATTCAACAAAGGGTTCACAGGAGGGAACTTCACACAATGGAAACCATTTCTTCTTAAGGAGGGAGGACTGATCCGAATAGAAAATGGCATCAACCCATGTTTTCCATCCACCCATGGAATTTAGCCATGGTATTGTAAGTGGCATCCACCCATGGTATTTTAAGTCACATCCACCCATGGTATTCATTCACCCATGGTATTGTGACATCCACCCATGGTATTCGTTCACCCATGGAATTGACCCATGGTATTGTAACTGAAAAATACTATAAGTAACAAATCGCATTTTGTAAAAGGACAGTTTTGTCTCCCATAATATAGTTTTTACATTAATTCTCAATTTTAATAAAAAGTTTCTTTGTGGTTTTGTTTATTGAGTGTTCTGCAATTTTCTTCTGGCATTTCAATTTTTTAGATCTTGGGGGTCTCCTCCCCCAAGATCCATTTCAATTTTTTATATCTTGGGGGCCTCCCCCTAAGATCTAGATCAACATGTGTACTTGTTAACAACATCTTCAAATGTTGACGGGTCTCTTCCCATTTATGAGACCGCTCAAATTTTCATGCCTTTCTTTTCAAAGGAAGTAATAGGATGAGCTATTTTAGAGAATCCTTCAATAAATATTCTATAGTATCCTACTAAACACATTAAATATCTCACCTTTTTCACAATTTTTGGCGTTGGCTACTCTTTGATTTTTTAAATCTTTTGAAGTCTTTTGTTATCATTTTATCTACGATGATATGACCCAAATAATGAAAATTTTAAAATAAAATAGACACTTCCTCATTTCACATACAATTGATACTCTCTAAATACATATAAAACCATCATCAAGAGTTATTCATACTCTTCCTTATATTTAGGATACACTAAGATTTCATTCCAAAATATAATAATAAACTTGTCCATAAACTTCCATTCATAAGACACATGAAAATGCCTATAGTATTAATTATGAAAAATCGTGCCCTTTGGTTTCTTCCATAAATCTGCTTGGCGAAAATTCCCCACCATATTGAATGATTTCACTCGTTACTTTGATATATTCCCAAGTTAATATCACATCAATTACAATCCAGATGTAAGATATTAGTACATAAATAACATTATCGTGTATTTCCATTAATTTTTGGATTTCAGTGAGAAAGTCACTACTTTGTAATATGTCACTGAGTCACTAACAAAATCTTGGACAAAATATAAAGTTTATTTTATTAAGATCATTTTGGGAAGGAAAATTGTAAAAGTGATGAAAGTTAATAAATCTTCTTTAAAAAATATTTAGTCTAATTTGGGAATATATGAAGTCTGATTTGTGAATAGAGGATGACTTCTCATCAGAATATGAGATGAAATAGGTAGAAGGAATATTATAATAAAAATGGATTGTTTTTTTTTTTTTTTTAAATAATGGCAGCTGGTTCAGTATTAGTGGCTTTCGAGGAAACAACCATAACTCAGTATGTGTATTAAAATATTGTAATTTAGCCAGGAAAGTTAGCACTTCCTCAGCACCTTCTGAACATACTCGCCATTTTTCTTTTTCCTCATTGTTACATTGTCCCTTCTCTATCTTATGTCAGGCCATAGATATCTCCGCCTTTTTCGACGAGTAGAGGTCGCCATAAATTGAGAGCACCGCTCCACGTTTTCATATTTACCTATGTTATTTTCTTCATCATGCGTCGTTGGGTGGACTCTGGTTATTTTCCATCGTCCAAGTCAATCAGAGCCACTGGGGGATCAATAACTCTTCTTTATTATTAATAAATTTTTTAATGCTACTTATCATTTTGATATTAAGAGTTGAATCATTTATACAACCCCCTCTTAAGCTGATCCAACCAAGCCAAGTATGTCAACAAAGTTAGGTAAGGGAGTTTCAAGTCAAGAGAATATACGGATGGAGGCAAAATAGTTAGGTATAAAAGTGAAACGTTGTGCCCATCAGATCACGAGCATTAGCCGTATATCCAAGTGGGAAATTTGCGAGAGAAAAGGTGGCATGTCTATCTGGATCACGAGCATAAGAGCCTGCCTAGTCCTCATTGATGGAAATTGGAAGTAAAGGTGGCCTGTGGGGATGGTAAATTAAGCAACAAAAGGTGGCATATCAAGTAATTGAAATATTTTATTATAATTAGCCATAAAAATATATATATATTTTTAATTTTTCATATATGAAATTTATATTAAAGTATGATATTTAACATGAACATTTAAGTATTGTGTTTGTTTATATTAAAATATTTTTTAAAGATATATATTTTTTTCACTAAAAAAATAATTGTGATTTGAGGCGTCATTATTACAGTGATTGTAGATTCCTTGAATTGAAGGATCTAATTGTACTTATGCAATTGATAATTCAAAGGATCTAATTGTAGTTATGCAATTGAAATAGAAATAAGCGGAGCTAAGTGGTTCACGACATAACTTGGAAAGCATGGAATCTATGACCTCGAAAGAAAATATGAGTGTGTTGGGGGGCTAATGTCTCCATGGAATGTGGTTCTTTGGAGAGTTAAAATCTCATTAGTGTGTTGTGGACAATGGTGGGTTCCAATGTTGACTCAGTGAAGTTGATGGGTTTTATTCTATGTTATAGTATGTTAATTTGTTATGGGTTTTATTCTATGTTATAGTATGTTAATTTGTTATGGGGTTATTTGGTTTTGGGTTTTTGTTTTCATTAAGGTTTATATGGCAAGACTAGTGTATTAGAAAGTTTATGAGAGGGATTTTAGTAACACTAATTTTTATTTATTTATAATTTATTAATGTGTTTTTGAATTTCATGGATGGGTGTAGAAGGTTATGGTTATGTTTTTTCATTGAAATATTTTATTATATTTTGTTATACACTTTTACCATTGGTAAATTATGCATTAAATAGATTAATGATTTGAGACGGATCATTATATATTTTGATACTTCATGTGTGGAGAGATTATAGCAATTAGATTATGTTGTCCACTTCAAGGATATATCTTATTGCATTGGTGATTTAGGGTTCAAAAAATTTTGGGTATGTTTTAGCATTTAAATAGTTGTTTTTAGAGTGAAATTTTTTCGAACATTAATGAAAATTTCTTGATATTTTTTTTACACATCATGATCTTTCTAATATTAAAAATATTATCTCAATGGGGTTTTGTGTGATGAAGTTGTGTCTCCCACAAGTTCACCATATCGAGTACACAAAGTGTAACGCCCTGCGGTTATGTAGTCGGGCGCGTGCTCTCCGCACTTAGAAAAATGACTAAGTCATGACCATCGTTTATAGGCAAGCTAGGGCGTGGATGAGCGATGGGCGAGCCGACACGATATAGGGGTGTCACACATTGGTTGAGGGCGTCGGCGTGTGGATAGACGATGGCGTTTGGTGGGTCGGCCGAGAGAAGGTCGCACACATGGAAGGGTATAAGCGTTGGAGGAGCGCTTGGTGGAGAGATCATCAACACATCGCACAAGTCTTCATCACAAAGAGGAGTGCGCTCTTGGGTAGCCGCAGCGGATGCATAGGTGATGCGCCCGCCCGTCGGGCAAAGGCACACGGAGGTTGGTTGAAGGCGCGGTTGCGGTCGGTTGAGGGCGCGGGTGAACCACCCGCCCAGTGATCGTTCAGGGCGAGGGCGCGGGTGAACCACCCGAACGCCGGTTGATACTTCGGTTGTGGTTCGTGTGGGTGTGCACGGGCGCGCCTGCCCGTTCGGGCAAAGTTGTATTGTGGTATTTTGGGTGAGAGTTGTGGTGTGACCGCCATGCGCTCTTGCACGGGCGGGCGCCCAACCTCATTTATGAACGCCGGTGGAGCGTCGCTCCCGGCCATTGTACTATTTCTCATATATATAATAAAAGAAGATTTCCTCTTGCATATTGTTGGGTTATTATTGTTGTTCATGTATTATTAATGGATTCCGCACATTAATAATGTTAATTCATGGTTATTATGAAATTTTGAAGGCGTAGTTCGTAAAGTTAATCTAACTATGGAAAGAGTTGGTAACTTAGGCGGTGCCGCACTCGGCCAATTTAAGGAAAAAAGAATTGGGGGCGTGACACAAAGGGTCTCATTCATATTGAATTTTTTATCATTCCATACATACATAGATCATATAGAAGTGAATATTTAAGCATACAAAGAAGGTAGAAGATGTCATTGTAATGATTGATGGTACAATGTCCATGGAAACTCCATAGTGGGTGCACTTTTTTGTATTTGCATTTCATCACTGAGAAGAAAAGAGCAAGGCATAAGCCTCAACTTTTAATTTCCCTTTTCTTAATATTGGATATTCAATATATTTTGTGTTGGTGTGGATAGGGAATTATTTGTTTAACTTATTTCATTTTAGTTTTGTTTATTGTCATATTTTTAGTGACAATATGTTCTAGGCAAATATTAGTGATAATTTACATATCAATTGAGTTTTGTCATGGTGTTGCTCTATTGATGAGGTTAGAAAAAATATTGATTTATCTTCTCTTTATAATCCTTTTTGTTATGTGGATTCCTCCTAAATTTTTGTATACATAAACCTTTAATAAGGTCACCAATTCTAGGGAAAATTGTTATGCCATACTATGTGCATTTCATCTTAATGCATTATCGCACTTAGAGTTATCTTGGGTGATCAATAATAATAGGGTTCTTCATAACTTTAGGTCATAAGATAGAGAAAAATTAGTTTTACTTATCTAAGTTGGAGGGGATACAAATCATAGAAGGAATTGAAAAAAATAAGTGTAGGTGCAATCACATGAAAATTTGATAAGGCTGTTGATGTGTTGAGTTGTTATCTCATCCATGTTCAAGTTGATGAGCTGCTTCATTTTATCATTGTTCTATTGTTCTTTTCCTAGTAACTTCTTTATTTTCTGGCATGCATATTTTATGTTTTTCCCTCCACAATTCTTGTTTAGCTCAAATTATACATGGGCATTCATCTTCACCTAACATATAACTCTTTTGCAAATATTTTTTGATGTAAAATTTGACCTAGTCAATGTATCTTTTGATTTTTTAACCATAATTTTATGCCATTTTCTATTAAAAATTTTCTATTCTAACTATAAAATGTTGAGGAGAATAGAAACCAAATTAGAAATTGGGAAATAAAAGCATGGATCTAAAAATGAGAGAGTTTAATATGGATAACTATGAATGCTGATTATTTACTCATTCAAATTGTAGTTGGTGGATGATTGTGGGTTCCCTTTGGTCTTTATTATCTGAAGAATCTACTTTTGGTGACATTCTTAGAAGTTATTATGTTAATAACTCACTATTCTATTCTTTATGCATTGTGTGACATTATAAATGATAAGGATTTGCAATTCTTTGACCTTCTATTTCCTCATTTCACATTCACATCCCTTGATAGTTTATGTCATTTTGTCTTCAAAAATTGCTTGGGTTAGAAGAATGAGGTATGTATCCAACCTTGTTATCAATATAATGCATTGAATGTGTTTTCATTTAATGATTATAATGAGTGAATTTGGATGTTTATACATGAGATTCCCTCTCCACATTTCTTTTTTCTGAATGATTTTTGTTTGGCATTGCTTCCTATAAAAGTGAGCCATATTTTCATAATATGAAAAAGAGAACAACTCCAGTTCTTTCCCTACTTATTGTTATCTTTTTCCATCACAATTTTGTTTCCCAAGAATTTATGCTTAGTTTCAAAGACATGATTTAGCAAACTAAATCTTCTAAACTAATAGGGAACCAAGGGAGGCCTAGAAGGAGCTCATATAATGTATCTCTTTCCACCCTCTAGAAAACTCTCCTTCATAATCTTTTGAGTTTGAAAATAGAAGCGGGCATCCATATTCAAATCATCACATTCACATGTTAGATTACTTTCCCCATATATATGAACATAAGTTGAAGTTGGGTTTATGCTAAAAACATATTCTCAATAAAGATGCTCAACTCATAGATCCATCATGATGAATATAAAGATGCCCTACGATGTGTAAGGATTATTCCTTTGAATATTTCTATGGTTTATTGATTGGCAGACTATAAAATTTTCTCGGTGAAGGGATACTCAAGGTTAATAAATAATCCCATTGATTCAAGGAAAAATGTCAACATAATTATAGAGAAAGAGGTCTATAATGCAATTAGGAGAAGGAACATAATTCAATTGTATAGACTATTAATAAAATTTTCAAAGATTACACTGTGAATAAGAAATGTAAAAAAAAAAATACCTATAGATACTATAAGAAATTGGTACATATGGAGAACATTTAATGGTAGAAGACCAAGGACTTGAGGGAGAAAGTAAAGTATCTTGAAGAAGACATGTCGGTTGGAAGATAAATTGACTTGTGTAACCAATCTTTAGAAGGTGAGGAAGGTAACTATATGTTTTCTATTAGGGCTTCTCACACATTGCATGCTCATACTTCTGTGTGTGAATGGAAACTCAAAGATGGTTGTGACCATCATATGGCTAAACAATATTCTTCCTTTTTGTAAGTGAAAGAGATTACAAGAAAATAAATCTTTGTAGTAGGTGAGATGAACTTGTTGTTGCTAGTTGTACAAATATTGAATATTAGAATGATGTGATCATCGATATGTACCATGTACTTACTAGATTTGTTCTAATTTTATGTATGTTCCCCAACAAATTGACAATGGAAAGGATGTTGATTTTTGGTCAGATAAGTTGGTTTTGAATGATATGGAAAACAAATTTGTTGTATCACTAAATGTTCCATTAGATGAAGGACATATTGTTTTAGGTCCCTATAATATGAGTGTAGCCTGCATATTGTTATTGTTGTGCCCCATGTAACCCCCATTCTGACCCCTATATGTACAAAATAGGTCTTTTCTTTTGTATCATACAATAATTATTCAATTATATAATGTAAAATGAGATTCCCCCCTTGAAGACGATTATTTTTAATCCATTGATCTAAATTTTTTTCTATTTTGTGACCTGTTTACATAACATCTCGTATCAGAGATCTCGACCCTAGGGTTTCACTGCTTGCAATAGGTCTTCTTAAAATTTTCACTGTAACATTTCATATATGAACATTTGAAGTTGAAATTTCGACCATGTGGAGCCAAAATATTGTTGAACTTGTTTTAAGAATTTTAGATCTTGGTTCTCTATAGTTTTTGAGATATGGTGCGAAGAATTTATTGTTTCTGCATGCTCCAGAATTTTGTCTCAAATGCGTGACCTAGTAAAAATCATCAAAATTTTCACTTCAAGCATTAGATTTGAATTCTATAAAAAATTCCTAAAATTGAATAGATGTTAGTTTATTGAGGAGGAATTCCAGGGCTGAAGGTGAAAAAAGTGACACGTGGTAGTCTGTACAAGTTTTCTATATTGACTTAATTCATAATGAGATCATTGTGGTATCTTTGGTATAACTTTAACTTGAAGAATCCAATATTGGTCGAACTTGTGGGGTTGGAAAAATGACACAAATATTTATGTGAAGAGGAAGGTTTAGACTTTGGGAAGCCAAAATTATAGAGATTCAATAGTTTCTAGATCAAGCTCCTAAAAGAAAGAAAAAAGTGTGTATTGTTTTTTAAAATTACATAAATTTTATTTCTATAACACATGAATAAGAAGAATAAATACAACATGGTATATCAAAATTATGAGACCAAGCGCACAAATTTCTCTCTCGCAAAGAGTAACAAAAAATGAATTAGAAGTAATGACGAATGTTAAGATAGATGGTTTAAAAGGGGAAATAGATGGTTTAAAAGCCAAAATAAAAATGGAGATAAGGGATTTAAAGAATGGTTTTAAAACATAAATAAAAGGCGATACAAACAATTTCAAAACATAAATAAAAAGTGACATGAAACATTTATATGCATACATGGAAGGTTTAAAGGAAGGTTCGACAAAATTGCCAGAAGAAAGGCTTCTTGGTGGTGATAAGGTATTTCATGAAACTCATGAGGAGAACAAACACAACGTGAATCATGATTTTAGAGACTTCAACTTTTGAATAAAGACCAACCATATTCCAAAGATCGATATGTGGATGTTGGATGGCAAGGTTCCAGTAACATGAATACTATATATGGAGTAGTTCTTTGATATACATAACATGAATCACACAGAAAGGGTACGCATCAACTCTTTATATATAGAACCCAATCAATGTTTATGGTAACAATGGCTTTGTTCTCATAAAGCACTAGTCACTTAGACAATTTTTACAAAGGAATTTACAACACATTATGATGATACAAAGAGAAATGACTTCTTCAAATGAATGATAAATATAAAACAAAAGGGATCAGTTGGGGATCACTTTAAGGACTTCCAAAGATTGAATATCAACTAAATTGATATTCCATAGGAGATTCCATTGATATCTTCTTAGGGACTTTAAAAGATAACATCTAACATGAGGTTCGTATTTGGGAACCTAATTCATTGGAGAATGCATTCACAGTGCCAACAAAAGTCGAAAGAAAAATTATGGAAACAAGGAGGTGTTAGCGCTTGAAATTTCACCTCAAGCTGAGAAAGGTGAACCTCAAGGCAACATCAAACCACTTAGCCTCGTAGCTAGCCCTACGGGGTAGGAGAGGGCTCTCTCCTGTCTATCTCGATAAAGATCTTCAATGGGCGAGATAACCAGTAGGGTAACACTAATTTTAAGCTAGTAAACTGATCAAAAGGGTTGATTTGGGATTTTTAGGGTTTTTGGTGGCAAATTGAGGAGTGACAATTTTGGGCGCGGGGATAGGACATAGTTTCTGCAGGGGGTTTTCCGGGGCGAGGTAGGAGACAGTATTGATGCCTTTGATTGAGGTGGATGATTAAGAATGATAGATGAGGAGCTAAGGAGAGCAAACAATAAATTCGAATTCTCCTTAAACAGTAGAAAACATTGAAATTAAACAAACTTAAAAGTAGAGCATGACAGTCATGAGTTCTACTTTAACACTTCATTTGTTTAATGTGCAGAAGGAAAAGAAAGGAAATGATTCACATAATAGACTTACAAGTACATAGAGAAACACACCATCAATACATGTAACCACAAGAATCCCAAAAAGGACTGCAAAACCCTGGTATTCCTTAGCCAAAAATTGCAGAAATACAGTGAATAATACAATGATAGCTTCTCCCTCAAGAGTCCAACCATGAAAATGAGCAAGAAAGTACATAATATAGATCATCTAACATATTTCCCTGCCTCTAGGGGTCGAGCTCACTATCCTAGGAGCTGTTTCAACCAATTCTAAACTAAGCACTGAAAACTAGGCAGTCAAAACAACTTGCCTCTATAAGCCAGGAAACTAATTCATTCATTTAATTTTCACCTATCTCATGAATGAATCTTCTAGAAGAGATACATAAGTGTAAAAGTGTCATAAATTTACATCATTTACAACAAGAAGGATAAAAATCAACTCCAAAAGGTCAAACACAGTCAAAACTGCGTTTTGCTGAGCTGTAGGCTGAAATCCTGAGCAATTTGCCTGACGGGTCGCGCGCCAAATCCTGACGGGTCGCGCGCCTTTGAGAGAACTTTTGGGGCACTTTAAGGTGTCCACATGAGGCAAGAGTAGGCTTGTTGGAAAGGTCTGTGAGTCTACTTTCCAACCCAACTGGAATTTCTGAATTTGGTTGTCATTTGCCCCTCCAAAATTGCAATCTCCCAAGACTGCTTTCTGTGTGTCAAAAATGTTTCAGAAAGTCATTTTTTGCTTGATTTTTGACTTTCTGGAGGCCCAAAACTTCACAAAATATCTTGGCAATGGATGAGCATATGTAACTTTTCATGACAAATCTGGAAATGCTGAGTTTTTGCAAAATGAAGTTGCCAAGAGAAAGGGTCGCGCGGGGGGTGAGACCCGTTAAAGGGACAAAACCTGTAAATTGCCTGAAAAAACCAAAATTGACCCAAAATGCTCAAAATTTCTTGGGATTTGTGTTGTGGCTGAGCTATTTAGTGCCATGCTCCTTCAAGGAAGCCTCGGCCAAGATGTGGAGGGGGTCGGACCTTTTTCTTCGTTTTTGTGCTTTCGCCAACTGCCTTTGGAGCACTTTCATCTTTGCCTTGTACACGTGCATCCATGCCCAATAGTGGTTTATCATGTTCCGGAGCAGGCTCAACTTCTGGTGTTGACTCATGGTCATCACTTTTCTCATAGTTGGTTTCGGTTTCTGACATGGTTTCAGGGGCAAAGTGGCTGAAATGTACTGCTGCTTGTGCTTTGAAATCTGCTGTTTTAACTGTTTTGAAATGCTGTTTCAAAGGGACAAGTAGCACAAGGGAAATGTTAGGGAAGGGAGACTTGGAAGGGAAATTGGGAAAAATATATGAAACAGGGGTTAAAGAGAGGAATCATGACATCAACATCATCATACAATTTCATTTGCAAGGATGTTATGGAAGGTAGGGCTTAGGGGTTGATTTTTGATTTCTTAATATTTTTGGTAGGGAAATTAAATAACAATGATAAGGGAGTAAGAAATGGGAGGTGGGAAAATGTAGGAACAATAGGAATGAAAAGGAATACCTTAAAACAGCAAAACAAACCCTATCAACTTTGATATTTTCAAGCAAAAGCACATGGAGTCTTTACTTGCAAATGAAGGCTCTTAAAATATTATCATGATCTTCTCAAGCTTTAGCAAACCATAATTTATATGATTGAAGGCCTACCGGACAAGCTTGAGCAATTTGTGGTCGCTTGGAAGCTTGCTGGTAATTTTCTGTGGAGGAAACCCTGATGGGTCGCGCGCACTGCCCAACGGGTCGCGCGCGCCTGATGGGTCGCGCCCGTATAAAATTTGCACTAGCGGAGGTGCCCTGACGGGTTGCGCGCCTCCAACGGGTCGCGCGCCTGGTTCAACGAGTCACGCGCCTTCCCAACTCACACAATTCGCTCAAACTCTCTTGGAAACAATTGCTCTATCACTTGAATGCACAATGGGGCTTGATGGAGGGAGATTAGGGCTTTTATAGCCTTGTTTGAATTAATTTCATGTCATAACCCACTTTATAATGTTTTTCCATGACACTTTATAAACTTGACTTTTTTGGTTTCCTTTTGTCCTGAAATTGATTGATTTGATGCTTTTCTTTGATAATTTTTTGCAGGGATAACATCTGAGGGATCTTGGCAAGGGAGCCAGGGTTACATGCTGTCCTTTGAAGCCTTTTGAAATTTTACCATTTTTTACAAAATTTTGAAAAATGACCTTGGCTTTAAAAACAGGGTTTTTAAATCCAAGGTGAAATTTAACTGTACAAGATAGAAAATTTTCGAAGAAACACTTTGAAAATCATCCCTCTGGCTCGCTGAGCACTTATTCACCTTCAGAGGCATGACCTTGAAGACAAACTTGACCAGAACCCTATACCTAGGAATTTGACCTCAAGACAAGACAAGACAAGCTTGAAAGAGATTAAGGACTGAAATGACTTTGATCCAGCAATGCCAAGAGGGGGACAAAGACACCAGCTCCTCCATCAGGGTTATGGCATGCCTAATGGAATGCAATAAGATGACACTGATGAGACACCTACTTATGCAAATGCAAAGAGCTTTGATCGCTGATGGAGGGCTACTAGACCGATTCTAACAGGAGGTATATCACTCGCAACTATAAATATAAAAGTATTGTTGGTCCTAGCTTCCCACAACCTAGAAGGCTGATACTACAACAACTAGAGGAAAAAAGAGAAAAACAATTATGCTACAGTTGTGATAGAAAGTACACTAAAGGTCATGAGTGTGCTAAGAATAAATTATTTTACATATATTGTGAAGAGGAGGAAGGAAAGGAACAAGAAACATCAAAAGAATAAGATATATACTAGGAACCAATTCCATGGGCTGAAAATAAATAAATTAATCTGACCATATCTTGTAATGCATTAGCGGGAATATCCACTCAAACTCTCAAGGTAGAAGGATATATCAAGAAAAAAAGGTAATAGTGTTGATTGATTTGGGAAGTAATCATAATTTAATTCATTATAAAATGGTCAAGTATTTTAATTTCTTTCTATATCAAGCACTACAATGTCAAGTGATGGTTGCAAAAGGAAGAACTATAAATTTCTCTGGGAAACGCCATAATACCAATCTAACCATGGGGGAATATGTACTGCATAGTTCAATGCTTTCCATTCCAATGGATGGTGCAGATGTTGTATTAGGAGTTCAATGGTTACAATATTTAGGAATCATAAATTTTATTTTTCAATAGTTTTTCTTGAATTTTTTCTCAGAAGGAAACAAAATTGAATTAAGGGGTATCGTAAGGAAAACTAGGAATATAATAAGGTCTAATGACATGACAAAGAATTATATGAAGGAAAAATGATGGCTAATTCCATAGTTATTTTCTTTATATGTTCAAACATCTAATTCATTCATTTCTCCAAATATCCAAAGAGTTCTTGACAATAATTCCAAGGTATTTCAGACCCCTGAAGGTCTCCCACATATTTGTGATTATGATCATGCTATTCACTTGATTCCTAGAAGTGTTTCTCAAAACATTAGAGATTACAAATATCCCTATGCCTAGAAGAGTGGTATTGAATATATGGTTGCAAAAATACTAGAGGTAGGCATAATTCAACCGAGAAAAAGTTATTTTTCTTCTCTAGTAGTATCCATCCCCAAGAGGGATGGATCATGGCATATGTGTCTCGATTATAGAGAGCTCAACAAGCTCAATACTAAAGATAAGTTTACCATTCCTATTAATGATGAATTTTTGGATGAGCTACATGGAGAAATTTACTTCACCAAATTGGATCTTCATTTAGGATACATCAAATTAGAATGAAGACATAAGACATTTCGAAAACAAATTTTATAAATCATGAAGGTCATTATGAATTTTTGGTCATGTATTTTTCCCTTAATAATGTAACATTCTACATTTCAAGGTTTGGTTCATTCCACTTCCAAACCCTTCCTTAGAAAATTTATGTTAGCATTTTTTGATGATATACTAATCTATAGCAAGTCTTGGAAAGAACGTCACATTCAACATGTTGGTAGGGTGCTAAAAATATTGGAGGAGAAAAGATTATATGAAAAAATCTCCAAATGTTTCTTTGAGGTACATGAACTAGAATAATTGGTTCATATTGTATCCCATAATGGTGTTAAGTCAAACCCTAACAAAAATAAATGCATCAAGAAATGGAAATCCCCACAAACTTAGGGAATATTCTAGGATTTCTCAGGTTGATAGGATATTATCGTGATTTTGTTAAGAATTATGGGAAGATAGCAAAAACTCTAACAACATTACTGAAGAAGATGCATTTTCTTGGATTCCGAGCAACTAAGGCCTTTTAACATATTGAAGAGACACTGTGTCAAGATTTCGTATTAGATACACCAAACTTCACAAAAACCTTTATTGTTGAATGTGATGGCTCAAGAAGTGGGATTGGTGTTATTTTAATGCAAGAAGGAAGGTCCATTACCTTTAAAAGTCATCTAATCAAAGGAAATTGTTTTCAAAAATCTATTTATGAGAAGTAAATGTTGGAAATCCTACATGCATTGAAGAAATGATTCCCTTACCTAATTCGAAGACACTTTAAGGTAAAGAAAAACATTATAGCCTTAAATCATCTACAAATATAACATAATACACATGCTTGATCATGGAGACTATCGAGAAAGGTCCACACACATCTAAGTGAACTCTTTCAAGGACTACTTGTGCTCTACTGTCCTTATCATGAATGATGGCTTTGGTGTACTTCCCTAGTGTACACCCTTTGCATGTATCTCACTGCTCTAGTGCACCCTTGGGAAGTCCTGTAGAAATATATTGCATGATCTTCAAATCTCCATTGTGAAAATGGCCAAGTATCCTATGCCATAATTCACCGATGTCACGGCTCTACAACTTCTATGCTTTTGTGCTCAAAGAAACACAGTCTTCTACATCCAATTTGTAGAGGTTATTTACCAAAAACCCGATCCACTTGACTTATCTCGTGGTGATATGTCTAAGGAAAGCCTTTACTTTGCTAAATATCACATCAGAGCCATGGTCTTCCAAGATAGCAACTGAAACTAAATTCTTCTTCAAACTCGTAACATACATGACATATTTTAATGTGAGAGGAGAACCAGACTCCCTCTCAAAAGTAACTGTACCGATAATGATCGCACTATACCTTCCATCATCTCCCATATCAATGTGAATATGGAGGTCCCTCTCCTTTATTTCCCATCATATGGAATGAGGCTCCATTATCTAGATACCACACACTACCCATCACCAATGTCACCATGCATGCAATGAGTACGAAATCTAACATGAATTGTGAAGCTGGAGCTTCACCTACCACTACTTCTAAGGGCTTCTTGCTGGTCTTCTTGTGAAGACACTTCATGGCATAGTGTCCCAGCTCATGAAAGTGAAAACATTTAATATTTGACAAGTCTTTCATATTCCTGCTTGACCAGAATCTCCTTTGGATTTGGATTTCTTCCCTTTCCCTTTATTTTCCTTTCCATCTAAGGCACAATTCTCCTCATCCTCAAATTTAGATGAATTTTCATCTTTGCTTCTCCACGTGATCTCTTCCTACATGAGATCAGACCATATCTACTCCTAACTTGGTAATTTGTCTCTACCATTCACGAAATCCTGATAAATGTGTTAGCTCTTGCGAAGACCCAACAAAGTTAGAGCTACCATATCTTCTTGTGAAACAACAATACCAACCCCGCCAAGTTAATCATGAGACCATGTGGGTTTTCTCAAGTAATACAAAATTGATTTTTGCATTTTGATGCTACAAATCTTGTCCTTCAGTGCCATCTTCCTATGGTCACTATTTTTCTCAAAAAAGTCGGTCAATGTTTTCCACATCACGAATGGAGTTTCTTTCCTGTGGATTTTCGAGACATTATGATCTTGAACTCCCTCCAATATGATCGTCCTCGCTTTAGATACATCCTTCTTCCACTGAGCGAGATCTTGGTCATCAACTGCTAGGGGTTTAACTACATATGTATTGATGTAATCTAGTAGCCCGTTATCATCTAATACCACCTCCATACAGATCTTCTATGCCACAAAATTTGTGGTTCCATCCAGAGCATACTCAAGTGTGAGTCCGGTGGAAGCTATCTTCTTAGTCCTTGAGAAAAACTGTAACACTGATCTTGTAATTCAAACCTCTTGCACAAAACTCTCTTCTCTTCTCTTCTATTGTGATCCCTACTCTGATACCATGTAGAAATTCCTTATAGATTCAAATTTCTTATGTAATATGCTAAAACAAAAGACTTAAATATACTCTACTAATGAGCGGAAACAATTAATCGATCGAGAAATCACAACATAAACATTAGAGAAGATTCAATCACATATTCTTAGAGATTTATCTAAGGGGAAAGAAACTGATCAAAACCCCTTCCTATTTGTATTGAATTAGTCAAAAAATAGAGAAGAAATACAATGTTTTTTCAATTCTAAACAATCTTTGCACAAGTATATTCTATCTCACTTCCTCAAAATCTGACTCTAGCCAATACTTAGCTAATTATTTTACCTACCAAAATCCTATTTCCTTGTGTTGTTTCCTTGTGAGTTACACCCCTATTAATTAGGGAAATTCCAAATTAGAATTACATAATCCCTATAGGTCCTTCTCTGGCTGCATGTACCACCTGTATAACTTGGAAAATTGTACAACTAATAGTACACTTTCCTTGAACTCCAATCTGAACTAGGTAACTCGAATTTCATTCATGCATGAGTTAATTATGGTTGATTTATCAATTAACTAATTGAACACTGAAGTTGCACCCCATTGTTAGACCTCCTACTAGTTCCTCTAACATTTGGAACTAGTTTAATTGACATTAACTCTGTTTAAGTGAATTAAATTATTACAACTCAAATTAAACTCAGCCTATGCTCCTAAAATTTAGGAACCACTCTACATCACTCAAGTTAGGCCCTCAACTCGAATTAACTGAGAAAACTAAGTGAAATTATCTTAGTTAACTCATTCTTTTTGCCTTGTGATGTGGAATTACAATTTTATCCTAATTTAATTCAAGGGGAAATTAAATTAGGATTTTCTTGTTGCCATTTTCAACACACACACACACACACACACACACATTTGTGTGTGTGTGTGTGTGTGTGTGTGTGTGTGTGTGTTTTATTTGTTGCACCTTTTACAATCCAATATGATGTAGGGAAAATGAGAATAATAAGAATGTAGTTGATTACAAATAGTTTAAAGTTCCAAGAAACAAACATTTAAATTAAGCAAACATTTTATTTGAGATGAAAATTCAAGTATTTGATTTCTGATTGAATTACTATAACATAGAAGTCAATGCACATCATCAATAATTTATTAGTGATTACAGTGAACTCAATGCACAATGCTAATCTAATTACCTTGAAATTAATGTACACCATACGTCTAGTTACATCAAGTCAGAATTTACATCTTCACTGAAATCAATACATCTAATGCAAGAAATAAAATAGGATGACAAATCAATATCTACACTGAAATCAATGCATCTAATGCAAACAATGAAATATGATTATAAATAAACGTCTACACTAAAATCATTGCATCTAATGCAAGAAATCAAATATTATTAGAAATCAACATCTACATTGAAACTAATGCATCTATTGCTAGCAACCAAATAGGATTATAAATCAACATCTATAGTAAAATCAATGCATCTAGTGCTAGTAATCAAACATGATGAGGAATAAGCATCTTTAAAGAAATCAATGCATCTAATGCAAGCAATCACATAGAATTAGAAATCAACATCTACAAATACGTCAATGCATCTAGTGTAATAAATAAAATGAGATTAGAAATCAATATCTACACTAAAATGAATGTATCAAGTGCAAGCAATTTTCTTCCCTTTATCTCCCCCCTCCATATATATAAATCTTCGTCCATATATATCTCTATCTCCCTTTGTTTCCTCTTCTTCATCTCTCTATATCACACTGAAAACATACAATTTTTTTTCCATATCTATCTATATCTCAGTCCCTCTCCCTCTCCCTCCCTCTCTCTCTCTCTTACCCTTCTCTTCCTTTGTCTCCCTTTTATCTCTCTTCCCTCCTACTCTCCTCTCTCTCTTTCTCTCTCCATCTACCTTGTCACTCCCTCTCTCTTGTTAGACAATGTAACTATGTTCGGTATTCAGTAATGTACTTGAGTCATTATGTAATTTACTTGTCAAAATAATCAAGAAATGAATTTTTATTATTGTAACAATGACTTATTAAATCATGGCTTGGGTCATCATTATATTAGTCAAAGTCCCCATTATGGACTACTAGGATTAGTATTGAATTTATAGAGTCATTGTACATTTGAAGAGACCCTTCTTGGGATTTAAATTCATGTAAAAAGGTTTTGTATCAAGTCAAATATTAATTATATGTCCTCCACATCATGTCGGCCTAAGGAAGATCAAGTCGGCCTAAGGACCCCCATTTGACCCACTAGAAGGCTATTTGAAGGAGGTCGAAGTCATTTGGAGCAGTCACTCTCAAGAAAATTCAATATCTCAAGAAGTGATGTAGAAGTGTGAAGTCTGTTTCTGGGAGGTCGAAAGAGGTGTGAGTTTGGGGGAGTCTCTAGAGAAGAAGAAAATCAAACTTTTGGTCCCTCTCTCTGTATTTCGTGATCTAGGTTGGGAGATTGAAGTATCCTAATATTTTTATGTTGTTGTAAGCTTCATGTTTCTATAATTTGTTTCTTATTCAAAGTTTCTCGAAGGGGTCGAAGATCTTAGAGGCTGACATGGCATGGAGGGAAAGTCTGGTCTTAGTCTAGGGTAAAGAGTCTCAAAGAATACTATTGAAAGGAAGAATTATCTTGACTGGGTTTTCCCCTCTAGGGGGTTTTTCCCTAGAATGTGCCTATATCTTGTGTCTCTTGTTTTGTGATATTCATACATGTATAGTTGCTTGATGCAAGATAAGATAATAAAGAAGTAAAAGAAGCCAATGCACTCATAAGTAATTATCAAGAAAGGAGATTCAAACCCTAATAAAATATCCTTGACTTTCCAACATCTCTCTCTCTATGTCTTTCTTCTTATATCCCTCTCTCTCCCCTTCCAACTCCATCTCTCTCTCTCCCCTTCATCTATCTCCCATTATCTTGTACTTCTCTCTCTCTCTCTCTCTTTGTACTTAATCTCTATCACTATCGCCATCCCTCTCATTCTCTATACCCCTTCTCTCCATCTATCCTTCTTTGTCTTTCTATCTCACCCCAAAACATACACACTCTCTCTCCATCTCTCCCTTGTCACTCCCTCTCTCTTTCAACCTCCACCTTTCTCTTTCTATATATCTTTCTTCTTTCATCCCTATCTTTTCCTCCAACTCCATCTCTCTCTTCCTCTCTTTCTCCTCCACTCTATCCTCCTCTCCCTCTCTCGGTATTTGTGTCCCCCTCTGTTATAGACAATTTTGTGCCTTGCAGCATCAGGCATGAATTGTCAATAATCCAAGGGATCCAAAGTCCCTAAACATGATGTTCCTACCCCTAGAGGAACAAGGTCAGCAAACCAACAGCTCTCAGATTAGTTCTCCACCTGAAAACACTCAAAAACAAGCAATCCTGAAATCAAAGCAGGTGCTCCACTAGGCTTCTGCGCTGAAACTCAACTCCTCCATGGTGTACCTGCGTTGCAAAGCAGGTAGAACAAAGGCCACCTGTGCTGAGCGAGATGGGACAAGTGGCACACTGAGTCATTGCTCTGGAATCTTCCAAAAATGACACTTGGATCAGGGATTTCGCCTTGTGATGAGTCAGAGGCTCTGTTTCTCCAAGTGGAAGCAAGGTTCTCCAAGTGGACTCAAGAACTGAAGATCAACTGAAGAGAGAGAGGACACAAGGCAGCTACACATCAGTTGCAAGCTGACTCATCCTTTCTCAATTCATCTATATATTGAGCTCTCTCCTATGAGCTCAAGAGGCTGGAATTTTGTGCAAAGTAATGATATGTTGTTGGTTTCACTATAGAGCTATTGGGTGATTGCTTGAAGGAGGTGAAGAGGAGAAATTCTTTCTGCTGGGAGGTGTTGCTGGATTGGGGCCTTCAATGGTTGTAACACTCTCAGAACTTTACTTCTTCCATTAATAAAAGCTATTGAGGTTCTTCTATATGCACTTGTTTCAATGATGTATTGTGATAATTGTATATTTGATTTATGCTAATCCTTGAATCAGTTATGATTGCATGCTTCTTGTAGTTTCCTTCTTTGTTATTTTGCAGGATCTCATTGTAGTTGGGCCAGCAAAAGAGCAAGGAGCTGGGAGCAAGCAAGCAAAGAGAAGAGTTTGGATTCGACATTAAGCGCAAGACAACGGTTAGTGCATTTCTTCATTCTCTCTTGCTTTCATAAAGAAGTAAACCTTAAGTAGTTTTCTTTACAGTTGTTGCTGAGGTACTATCACCCTTAGAGTGGGATAGGGTCATCCGAATCGGATACTTTTCCCTACAACAAACTGGCGACTCCACTGGGGATCGTATCTGTTTGATTGTTTGTAGTATTTTGCTATTCATTTCCTGAACAAAAGAGTACCAAATCGAAAAGCTTTTGACTATATCAAAAGCGAAGTAGAGGGCAGCTACTCTATCTCATTTCTGAGCATGTTCATGATTTGAAGAGCTGATCTACAAGGATCCTTGTAAGCTCTTAGTGATAGCTTTTCATCCTCCTTGTCATCCCTTAGTGTGTACTTGACTGATAGCTTCTGATTTGACCGAAAACCGTGAATTTTTGAGAAATCTGTGACCCGGAAACTGAGAAAACGTAAGTCTCGTTTTCCAAAGCAGGTTGTACACAGGCTACCTGCTTTGCAACGCAGGTAGCCCCTTCGGGACCTGCGCTGGATGTCAAACAGGCAGTGTACTACCTGCTTTGATCCAGTTTTGCCTAGTGCTACTGGGGTTTCCTCCTGTTTCTTGCCCTGTTTTCACCATTGTTTTGCAGCCAGTTACCAGTCCATATACCTATATGAAACCAACTTTACTTGCCATTATTCCGCCTCAGTTATATAAAGAAACTGTACTTGTTCTTTTGTATTTCTTACATCATTTACAGTTTCCCATAACGAAAAGTGAACTAGTCTTGCTGTGGCCTCTTAGATCCAAACCTGTGTTAGGCATTTTTGATGATCTTAAGAGTTAGTTTGTTTGCTGTCCATAGCTGATTGGTCTTTTTCTTTCGTCGTATGGTTTGATTTCATATATTTCTAGTGTCGAAACAAGTGAATCTTAAGGTGTCTTTTGATTTTGGACAAGCTTGTTTGTTTTCACTTGAAATTGATCTCAAAGTTATATAACAGCTTTCTTTTTGTAATACATCAACATTAAGAAAGAGAAAAGAAATACTTGCATTGTGCATTTTGCATCTGAAAATTTTGCATGTGATTTAGGAGAAAGTGCATTAGTTTGTGCTGTATGATCTGTGTGAAAAGATATGTCTTTCTTTTCCCTCAGTAGTTAAGATTTTCATCAGTCAAAAAGATTTGAAAAAAAAGCTTGCTTCTCATCTTAGGCTGCATTTAGGAATTTGTCATATACATCTCGTGGTGAACCTTGAAAGGCAAACTTTAAAAAGATCAACTTAAAATATACTGAATGAACCTAACAACGCTTTGAAACATAACGCAAACACATAGAGGTCTAAGCTAGAGACGTGTTCCGGCGTCGTTAAACGTAGTGACTGTCGATCTCGAAGAAGGTGGGTGATTCCTCCTGAGAGTCGGTGGCACTAATACGGACTTGTGCTCCCACGTACCATCGAGTATATATTGGGAGACCCCTATAGGCATATATCCTTTATCCTTAGGAAGCCGTGTCGGCCGCCCTACTGATCGCAATGCAGTGAACACAGCATTCACGAAGATTGACCACACGTACCGTAAAACGTATTCCGTGGTTTTGCGAAAGGCTGGGCACACCCTCTGCCTAGATCTCCAGAGCAGTTTCTTTTGGCCTTTTTCAAACTCTATAACTGAAAAAGTCCATCCGAGCATTTGTCACTTCAAGCTCGTTAAAACATCGAAGGAGACTAGAGTCATCTTTAGCTTTTTCTCGACTTTTTAAAACTGAAAAAGCAAGTTGTGTCTAAAGTGTCGTTATAAAATTTATTTTAAGCGGAATAATCATCACCCTTCCCTCGTTGATCTTCGAAGTTAGTCCACCACAAGTGGAAGTTCCTATAGAATCGCTAAGAAATCTTTTGGATAGACTAGATATGTCTGAACAACCGTCGACATCTAGGACTGTGTCGTCCGACACAGCTGCAGCAGAGCCTCCTGCTGGTACTCCAACGATGTTCGCTAGTATACCATCTGTCACGGCAAATTGTCAACAACAAGCCGGAGTCCAATCAGGGACAACGACATGGTTAGTTCCTATTTCTTCATCCGGATTATCATCTGGTATTTCTTATGTTGAAACTCGCCAAATTGATCCATTTGGAGGTCAATCTGGGCAATCAATCCCCTTGAGTTCCGGATTGATACCATATGGGGGGCAGTATGCCCTTTCACTACCTCCTCCGGGAGGATGCCCATACGTGAGTTCACAACAAAGTTCAGGTCAAACTGGAATTACATCCAGCGGTTGGTTACCAATACTGCCTCAACAACCAGGAGTTGTATATTCGATCCAACCAGTACACCCTGTGTCGAATATTCCTACCATACCTGCTATAGTGAATGTGTCGCAAGTACAAGCTCCACCTGTTGTATGTCAACCCCAATCTCAGGTTGCAATACAACAACCACTTGTCTCAACGACTCAATCGCAATCTCAGGGTAGTGCCTCCTTATCTGGAGCGACTCAGGCTCAAACAACTACTGTGACTCCTCATCCTGGTCAATCATCCAGTATTGGTCAACAACCGCCATTCCAGCAATCATATCAAGGACCTGAGCAACAAGTCTTTGTAAGTAATGGGCAACCATACTATAATGGTTACGCCCATCAACCTTGTCAAAGTTGCCAGCATTATGCTGGTCTGCAAAGACCCATTGCTCAGGCAATCCCATCTTATCCTGGATATGCTTCGCCTAACTTGAATCAACAGTTGCCCTTTGTAGCAACTCTAGAATTACCAGATCTAAACCGGCTAACGAATGATCCAATTGCTTATGCCCCTTGGTGGCCAGCGATTCCACATAAACTTCCGTCAGATATTCCTAAATTTAATGGAAATCCGGGTGAAGACCCGTCGAATCATGTGATGACATTCCATCTATGGTGTTCATCGAACACCTTGAATTATGATTCGATAATACTTCGCCTCTTTCAAAGGACATTAACGGGTCCAGCGGCAAAATGGTACATTGAATTGCCTAGAGCTTCGTTCGACAACTTCAGTACCTTAGCCACAACCTTTTTAACCCATTTTCAATTGCCGATAAGGTATGAAATGGGAACAGAACTCCTTACCAACTTCAAACAGACGACTGCCACCCACATATCTGATCATATACATGAGTGGCGACGTCGTCGTAGGATGGTAAAAACATATGTTCCCGATCAGCTATTAGCTGAATGGTTTATAAAGTCATTACTTCCGGCCATAACGGAAGATGTGGCCAAGGGGGGAGTCGTAACAGAAGAGCAAGTTATAGCTCGTGCGCAATATCTAGACTTGGTTTATACTCAGTCTGGCACGCTCTACGACAAAATACCTGATGCCCCTAGACCGGAATTTTCAATTCCCCCTCCTCCTAAATCAAACAATGACTCTCATGCCGACGAGGGCGTGATTGGCAAACACAAAATTTATAGTCAAAATGCAAATGAGGAACTTCTTGCCTCAGAAGTAAATGCCGTGTCGAACGACAAGGGCAAACAATTGAAGCAACCAGGGGGCAAGAAGAAAAAATCAGGGAGAAAAAGGAAACCCCCTACGGGGTGTCATATATGCGATGAGGATCATTGGACAAAATATTGTCCACATATAGCTGAAGTTAAGAAGCTCTTTAAGAATTCAAAAACCTCAGCAGATCCGTTTCCTAATCCAGGTCAAAATCTGGTTGCTAATCAAAATGCTTCCCGATCCCAAGTGCTTATGTTGTCTACCTCAAAACAGCAGAATAATGCTTTGACAAGGAATAAAGATTACGGGAATCCAAAGCTGTCGAACAACAAGGTTAATGAACGACCTAGTAGTTCAACAACAACTTTGACTGAAGTTGTGCCACCCATCGTTCCTGAGCCAATGATAAAGTCGCCAAAGGGAGTAGTACACAAATCGACATTTAATCCTCGTGCCAAAGGAGCACAGAATTATAATATAGTAGAGGAACTGGCCCGATCGCCGTCCACTATGTCGACACTTGAAGTACCACAAAATTGCCCCCCTCCCAAGAGCAAGATTTATTATCAGCAATAGGTGGGATTGGCCCAATGGGTTCCAATCTTGTGGCCTTTGATCATAAAGGATATGACCCTCAGTTACCAGCTCAACTAGCTTTCCTTATTCAAGTGAAAGCCCTCAACAAAACTGTTCATCGAACAATTATTGATGAGGGGGCATCTACATGTCTTATGTCGATGAGTTGCTGGAAAGATTTAGGCTCACCACCCTTGTTGAAATCGTCGACGACGTTAAAAGCATTTAATGGACGATCATACACTCCATACGGGATTTTAAGTAACTTGCAAGTTGAACTGGGGGGCAAAACAGTAGGAGTTGATGTTGAAGTAATTGATGGAAACCTCGATTACAACATCCTACTTGGAAGACCATGGATCTATGCCATGGCCACAGTTGTGTCAACCTACTTCAGGAAGATTGCATTTCCCTTCCAAGAAGGAATTACAATCGTCGACCAACAAACTTTTCTCCCCAACAGTTCACAAGTTACGGGAAGCATTCCAATGATCCATGGAAGCAATCATTCACTCCAAAATATCGGAGTAGGTCTCCTAAAAGACCCTGCCTTAATGGGTACTTTCGCCCTACCGCCTCCAAGTAATCTGGCGGGAGTGGCCACGGTGGAAACCTACAAAATGAAATCTAATCCAATCTTCTGGTTGGATTCGGAAGATTCCTAAATATTTTGTCGGCATGGATCATTACCGAGGACGGTTCTTATCTTGTGTCAACCTCGTTAAAAAAAATGAAACAAGGAGTCCAGGATAGTTCCTATCTTGTGTCAACCTCATTAAAAAAATGAAACAAATCCCCGAGGTAAACCTTCATTCCAGCCACCGAGTTGGATGCAATGAAGCTTGGGGGGCATGCACCTCGATTTGCATTATTATGCTGGGGGCATGCAAACTTATCCCCGAGCAGTTTTAGCACATAGTTCATGCTCGTTAAAAAATAAACATAAGTTGTGAGCAATCTTCCCCTAGAGTTCAAGCTCACCCAGAAAAAATGAACCGGTAAATAACCTTGGTAAATGTAACCTTTGATAGCCATATTAAAGCCCTTGGTCGTGTTCTTGCAGTCTCACCTCCATCCGTTCATTTGGCCAATTGTTCATCTCCATATGTTTGTTTACCCATTTTGAGGAACAGCTGCGAAGAGTGATTTCACTTAGCCATCCTTGTGACACTGCCGTGATTGGAATATTCCAACCTATACCTGGAATCTACTGCTATCCCTGTTTATCACTCGTTCCTCAAAAGACGAGTCTTCTTTGAGCTCTTTTCTCCTGACTCGTAAAATATGAAAAGTTTGCCGAGTTTTGGCCTTCCAGCTCGTTAAACGACCGGGAGAGCTATCCCTCCTCTAGATTTTAATCTTTTTGGACCTGAGGGATTATTGCACAAAAAGATCGAGCGCTTGTTTTGTTCGGCTCGTTAAAGCAATCGAAAATTCATCCCTTCTGTATTGTTTTATACTTTTTCGGACTTAAGGGATTAGATGACGAAAAAGGAATTCTGGAGTTGACTTTATGTACCTTTTCAGACTCTCTAAAAATGAAAAGGACTGAGTTATCCTTGTCGTTAGACTCGTTAAATTCATTAAATAGCGACAAACTTGTCTTTAGACGAGAACGAGTTTCCCTATCGCTAGGCTCGTTAAAACATAGCGATGGGCTTGCCCGAAGGGCAGGTTATAGAATAAGCATATGTTATCCTCCTCAAGCTTGATAAAAATAAAGAGGTACTGGTGAGCAATGACCGGGGAAAAATTGGGAGAACCTCACAGCTTTAATGGTAGCAAGTCGCTCTTGAACATGACACTTTGTCCTCCGTATCACATCAGGTTGGGTTGTTTCATTCACCGGTCTCATCACCATGGTCCTCGCCACACCATCCACATTTGGGGTAATGCTACCGATCCATCACATCAGTGTCGTTATATGTTCAAGAGATGTTGTTCTGCAAAGAGTCAATCGTGTCCCATCCACTGCCATAGATTGTCCTTCATCCATTTCATGACCGCCACCCTGAATCATACATCACAGTTTGTTTTCACCTCATCACAATCACTAGCTCCGTTCCGTGTCACTGATGTGGGATTCATTAAGGCCCTCCTTTGACGGATCACTCCTTGTCGACATCAGCTCATTATCCAAGGAGTTGATCTAGGAACAACCCCTTCAGTACTTTGAAGCTTGCATGCCTCAATGGCAAGTTTCTCACTTCCGGCGACAGGTATACATCAATGACCTTCGACCATAAGATTTTGCATGGTGGTCGACGCCAAGTCCTTTATTCCCACCATGTGAATTGTACTGCCGTACCTTGAGGGTCATCATCCTTATCGGTGATTCCTCTCGCACTTGTTAACGGTTTACATCATTGACCGGTAATCAAGCGATGTCTTTCCATGTTCGACTTCAAGAAATTCTCACATGGATCGACTTGTACATCGAGTGAAGATCGGAAGAGATTGAAGACCCCGGATCTAGTGTCATCCATCCGGGCTGCGATATATATTCAGGATATAAAGACATTTGATATGTACATCATTGCAGCAGATGATCATCCTTCTCAAAGGATGATAATTTCAGCAGAGAATTATCAGTCTATCATCAGACGATCGTCTGTGCTATGTACCAAAATGAATTTATAAAGCTGAGCATGGGAATGCCCGCCTCAGCTAGATCATGAAAAAGAATGAAAAATAATGTATTGTATTGTATCTTATTACAGGACACTTCTCAGCAGATTGAATGAACTTCGGATCCTCCTAATAAAGCATTTCACCCGATAAATGACCTCATACTTTAGGGGGCATCTGTTATAGACAATTTTGTGCCTTGCAGCATCAGGCATGAATTGTCAATAATCCAAGGGATCCAAAGTCCCTAAACATGATGTTCCTACCCCTAGAGGAACAAGGTCAGCAAACCAACAGCTCTCAGATCAGTTCTCCACCTGAAAACACTCAAAAACAAGCAATCCTGAAATCAAAGCAGGTGCTCCACTAGGCTTCTGCGCTGAAACTCAACTCCTCCATGGTGTACCTGCGTTGCAAAGCAGGTAGAACAAAGGCCACCTGCGCTGAGCGAGATGGGACAAGTGGCACACTGAGTCATTGCTCTGGAATCTTCCAAAAATGACACTTGGATCAGGGATTTCGCCTTGTGATGAGTCAGAGGCTCTGTTTCTCCAAGTGGAAGCAAGGTTCTCCAAGTGGACTCAAGAACTGAAGATCAACTGAAGGGAGAGAGGACACAAGGCAGCTACACATCAGTTGCAAGCTGACTCATCCTTTCTCAATTCATCTATATATTGAGCTCTCTCCTATGAGCTCAAGAGGCTGGAATTTTGTGCAAAGTAATGATATGCTGTTGGTTTCACTATAGAGCTATTGGGTGATTGCTTGAAGGAGGTGAAGAGGAGAAATTCTTTCTGCTGGGAGGTGTTGCTGGATTGGGGCCTTCAATGGTTGTAACACTCTCAGAACTTTACTTCTTCCATTAATAAAAGCTATTGAGGTTCTTCTATATGCACTTGTTTCAATGATGTATTGTGATAATTGTATATTTGATTTATGCTAATCCTTGAATCAGTTATGATTGCATGCTTCTTGTAGTTTCCTTCTTTGTTATTTTGCAGGATCTCATTGTAGCTGGGCCAGCAAAAGAGCAAGGAGCTGGGAGCAAGCAAGCAAAGAGAAGAGTTTGGATTCGACATTAAGCGCAAGACAACGGTTAGTGCATTTCTTCATTCTCTCTTGCTTTCATAAAGAAGTAAACCTTAAGTAGTTTTCTTTACGGTTGTTGCTGAGGTACTATCACCCTTAGAGTGGGATAGGGTCATCTGAATCGGATACTTTTCCCTACAACACCCTCTCTCTCTCTCTTACCCTTCTCTCCCTCTCTCTCTCCTCTGCATCTCTCTTTCTTCACTCCTCCTCTTCTCTCTCCCTCACTTTATCTTCATCTCTCCCTTGTCATTCCCTCAATATATCCACCTCTATCACTCTAGGACTTTGTTCTACCCTCCCATATATATTTGGAGCTAGTATACATCCTAATATATTAATATATATTATAATATTTTTTCTTTTAATATTTTTTTTTCTACGTAACACTATTCTATTTAGAAAGGCAAAAATAAAAATACAGCGAGGCTCTGGCCTCTATGGTGCTGAACAGAGTTATGTCAAAATTAAGCAAAAAAGAATAAACTCAACTACCCAATGGGGGGAAACTAGTTCGAGTGAACCCATTGTAAAAATCCCATGTAGGGGTCTTAGAACTTAACTTAAAAAGGCCCACATAGGGGTCCTAAATCAATACCGATCAAAACTAGCCACATGGTTTCTTTTAAAAAAATAGTAGAGAAAAACTCCATGAAAACAAACCCATGAAAAAACAATCTGAATGGACACTTGGCAACTGGCTCAACAGTCTGAAGGGCCCCCTAGGTGACATGCGTATTCATACCAGTCATCATCCTCTGCTGACGTGCCACGCGGGAGGCCACCGACTGCTTGCGTGCCTGCTGAGCTACCCTCCACTGCATGCTTTCCTGACGTGCCGCCCGAGATGCCACTAACTGTCTGCGTGCCACCAAAATTGCCTTTGATTGCATGCTTGCCTCCATCCAGCTTCCCTCCATGCAGAATGCTATCAAGACCAGCCTTGCTCATTTTCTTTGTCGTCTACTACTTGCTACTGTTTCCTTTCTCTGGTTCACAGTCATCCTTGTTCTTCTGCTGCTCGTTACTATTCCTTTTCTCTGGTCCAAGGTCGTGGGTATGAGCATCCTACTCATCCTGCGTACTGATTTCCTTATTGAAGGTCATAGTGACAGTGGCTATGATATCGAGGTGATGCAACGTGTTGTGGAAGTGAAATTGGGTTGTGTGGTGAGAGGGGTGAGGAGGGGTGGGGAGATTGGCTAGTTGGGTATCAATGTTCAATATTCTAGCGCCATGGGCCTGTTCCTGACCTCTACCACTGTGAGTGTCAGGGTATCTGCTAGAGAAATGACCTCTAGAATGAGTAGTAGAAGGGGATGAGGAAGAAGTAGCTGGTTCAGGGTTGGGCATCGAGGGGGAGGCGAGTGCTTTCTCCTAGACTACCACCTCTTCTGTTATGCATTCGATGGCGAATATGCATCATGGATAAATGATGGTTGTTGAGCTAGGCCAAAATGGTAGTGTTGTGTTCAGTGATTGCAATTAGGGAGGCACATTTAACTATGGAGTGGATGGAGCTATTCAGAAGAGAAATAGAGGATTTCTGGGCAAAATTTTGTGCACAGTGAGTTGTTTGAGAGAAATGGAAGCCATTACCTAGATCAAAACAACTGAGAATCCAACATCGCCACCCAGTAATTGTGCATGAGCTCGACTCTGCAGCTTGAGGGGGGTAAGAGCATTTTAGCGGGGAAGGGGTGACTAAATTATGTCTTATGGAATCCATCGCCTTATGCTTGATGTGAACTCCTCGACTTGAGCACTAGAGTAATGGTGCGTGTAGGTCAACTATAACTTGCCATAAATTGTCATGGAAAGGGACGCGGATGGCCATGTGGCCTGGCCGCCTACCGTCCTTCTGTCTAATCTGCATTAACTTCATAATAATCACCCACATCTAGGTGTTCCTCTTCGATTTTTACCAGTTCATTATATTCCTGTGGCTGGGAAGTAGCGGTGATCATGTTGAGTGAACTTGTATGTAGAGTTTGATCACTATCCACCCCCCAAATTTTCCAGGAGATCAACCACTTTGTTGCCTTCTCTTCTGATATGTTTGAAAGTGACTGCTCTATTAGTGGTGAGCCATTTTTCTATGAGCTCTAATCTTTCTGCCAGTCTCTAGCTGCTGACCACTTTGTATGCCAAGGTCCCCTGTAGGATTTGATTAACCATATTAATAAGAGTCTAAGAGTCGCCTTCGATTACTAAGGGTAAGAAGTTGTGTCGTTGACCTAAAATAAACCCTTGCCATAGCCCTTCTAGCTCTGTAGAATTGTTCGTATCCCATCCAATTGAGCCTAGGAAAATTAAAAGAGGTTTGCCTTTGTGATCCCTAAATGCTCCTCCATAGCCTACTTTGCCTGGGTTACCTTTGGAGGCTCCATCGAAGTTTAATTGGATCATATTATGTGGTGGAGGGATCCATTTGTTTGGGATATTGTGATGTAAAGAGGATTTACTATGTTTTTCCTGTACCTGGTGCATCTGAAGATTCCAATTTGTCCATATATTCTGCTCCTGTGGAAGGGAAGGAAAGTCCTCTTCATTCCAAGTTTGGAGCATTAATGTTTCCTAAAGGTTGTTGCAAAAGTTGTTCCATAGGACTTCTAATGGTGTAGATTGATCTTTAAAGATGCGGCGGTTCCTTTCTTTCCATATAGTCCACATAAGAAGACATGGGATGATTTTCCATAAAGATTTTAACAGTTTTCTCTTGTACAGATTGATTGCCTAGCTACGTATGGTGTTGGTAATATCCTCTTTAATTCTTCCTTCTTTTTGGCATCTGAAACTTGCTTTTTCCAAAAGTCTGTTTGCCAAATTGCAAGAGTTCATGAGATGCAGTATGGTTTCTTCCTGTTGTTTACAGTTGGGGCATATGGAGGGCCCGTGGAAACTTCTTTTCCTTAGATTGTCCCAAGTGAGTATTTTGTTTTGACATAACAACCAAAGGAAAGTAGAAACTATTGGACATATTTTGGGGGACCATACTTTTTCCCATAGAGGATCCTTGACTGTTTGATTGCCAACTATTAGTTTGTATGCCTCTTGAGTGGTGAAAGTTCCACATGCATTATAACCCCATCGTATTATGTCCTTCTTGTCAGAAAAATGAATTTTCCTATTGATAACCTCTGTCTCTAAATTCTTATGAATAGACTCTGTTCCTTGCCTGATGATGTGAGTCGTGCTTATCCATTGTCTGTATCCTTGCTTGAGAGTAGGCATCTAGTGCTAGCTAACTTTATCCATTTGATGCTCTTCCCCTTCCTATGTTTGGTGAGGTCTAATCAGGTCGCTTAGCTTAGGTCTCTACTACCATGAGTCATCCCAAAAATGTGCATTGTTGCCATCCCTTATTTCCCAGAAACTATGATGTTGGATTATAACTTTGTGCTGACTAGCTGCCTTCCAAATTAAGGAACCTTTTCCCACTTCCGTGAGTCGAATTAAATCATCTATCAATCAATTTTTTTCATATTTGGTGGTCTAGACGATGGCCTAGGGTGTGTGTTGAGTAGAAATCCATTTCCACCATAAATGTGCTCCCATGATTGCATTGCTGTGTTGAGGATCTCGAAGCCCAGTGCCCCCTAAAATTTTTGAAGGCAAATCGTAGCCCACTTGACCAATGCCCATTTTCTATTTTGTCCTGAGGATCCCCATAAAAAATATAATTGAAGATTTTTGATTTTCTTAAGCACCCATTTTGGTGCTGCCAAAACAGAGGAAAGATAAAGAGGCATGGATTGTAGGATAGCTTTGACTAATACTAGATGACTAGCCATATTGAGGGCTCTATAAGTACATGAGGAAAGGCGAGCTTCCAATTTCTCTAGGAGTAGTTGCCAGGTAGAGTGCTTTAATGTAGTGTCAGTCATGGGTGCACCCAGATATTTAGAGGGGAGAGAGGCAACTGAGAATCCAAAAATGCGTGCTGTAGAAGATTGAGTGATGGGATGGGTATGAAAGAAAAAGATTTAGGATTTGGCATTATTAATGCTGGCACCAGAGGCTGCAGAGAACTCATTCAAAAGGGATTTTATTTTATGGGCCTCTTGAACCGAGGGATGGCCAAATAGCATGTTATCATCTACTAATTGTTGGTAGGTAAAAGCAGGAGTGCTAGGGAAGGAAAGACCTCTGAGCTGCTTGGATTGAAGAGTGTATTTGATGCTTCATCCAAGCCCTTCCACCATTAAAATAAACAGAAAGGGGGAAAGAGGATCTCCTTATCGGATGCCTCTAGAGGGATGGAAGGGGGTGGAAGGTATGCCATTGACTAGAATGGAGAAAAGTGAAAGATATAAGACTTATAACCCATCTAACCCAAGGAGGGGAGAATCCAAAGGCTATCAACATCTTTTGAATGTAAGTCCAACTTAATTTATCAAAAGCTTTTGAAAGGTCAATTTTAAGGAAAATAGCTACTTTTTTGAGCTGATTCAGGGAGTGTATGATCTCATGGTTGAGAATGATGCCATCTGTGATTTTCCGCCCTTCCACATATCCCGATTGCTTTGGCGAGATGAGCATAGGTAGCAACAGCTTCAGGTGAGAGGCAATAACTTTAGATATGATTTTGTAAATGACATTATAGAGAGCGATAGGCTTGAATTTTTCTAGAGTTAGAGATTACTCTTCTTTGGGGATAAGGGCAATAAAAGTCGCGTTCAGAGAGGGAAGCATCCATTGTGAAGTTCGGGATTCTTCAACTACCTACCAGACCTTCTCTTTAACGAGATCCCAGAGATTGTGAAAGAAATTTGAGGTGAAACCATCTGGACTAGGTACCTTTCCTTCCTTGAGCTGTCGAATAGCAAACTTGATTTCCTGTAGAGATATCGGACAAAGGAGGAGCTGATTGTGTTCTTCTGTTATAATTTTTGGTATGTTCTGTATAATCTTCTCTATAGCTGGTTGTTAGTCGACTTGTGGTTCTTGATGCACTTTTTTGAACCATGTAAGAAGCTCTTGTTCTATGTCTTCATGGTTTTCCAAGTGTACTCCTTGCTGATTTTGAATATGAGTGATATTGTTGTGCATTATTCTCTGTATGGTGGTGCGGTAATTTTTTTTTGTATTTCTCTCTCCCTCCTTAAGCCATCTGACTCTAGATTTTTGTTTCCAGAGTATCTCCTCTGGCTTTTATCTTTCTACTATTTGTATCTAAAGGAGCTTTTCCTACTCTAAGAGGGCTTCAGTTCTTCCTTCAATGATGATTGTCTGCTGGATTCTTTTCATTTCCTAAGCTAGAGCATTCTGAGCTTGGAAGATATTACCAAAGGTCAGTTGATTCCATTGCTTGATGTTCTTTTTGAGATATTTAAGTATTTGTTGAAACTGATACATTTTTGAACCTTCCGAGGGACTGAAGCTTTTCCAAGTTGTATGTATCAGGTTGTTGAATTCTGGATGCATCAACCAGAAAGCTTCAAAGCGAAGAGGTCTCTGAGTGTTGTTCCCGAGTCTTTGCCATTAGAGCAAAATAGGCCAATGATTTGAGCCAGAAAGAGGTAAGATCGAGGCTGAAAGATCTCCTCCAAGATTGATGGCATTGTATGAAAGCAGAAATATATCCAGTTGGGAGGTGATTTGCTGGGTGCCAATTCTTCTATTATTCCATGTGTAGATGCCATTATTGAATGGCATATCTATAAGCCAGTTATTTTGTATGAAATGTTGTAAATGGATACTTTCACTATCTAGTTTATTCCTGCCTCCGCTTTTTTCTTCCAGTTTAGTAATCATATTGAAGTCTCCTCCTGTAATCTAGAGTGGATGAATTTTGGTGGAGTTGATCAGAGTTAATGTATTCAGAATGGCTATCCTATGCACAACTTCTTAGGGGAAGTAGACATTGGTGAGGTGACCATCCACATTTGTCCCTATTATATGAAAAGTGGCTTGAATGAAATGATGACTTGCATGGATATTAGTAAGTGTGATAGCTCATTCATCCTAGGCTAATGCTAGTCCTCCTGAAGCTCCTAAGGCATCCACTGCTACTGCTTGACTGCCTGGCCATGCTTTGGTGAGAGTTTGGTCAAGTGTGCTAGAATTACATGTTGTTTCTTGCATGAAGAAGATTTGAGGTTTCTCCTGTTGAATCATATTTTTTGTCATTCTGTATTTCCCAGAGTTGTTTAGCCCTCTTATGTTCCAAGATGTGAGCTTCATGTTTCATTATTGGGTAGGGGACTGTAATACTTTGTAAGCTTGGAATATCTTCCTAATTGCACCATCATTTCCCCAATATGGATGGTTCTTTGGAGGTTTGTCTTTCTCCCTCATTTTTTATTGTCTTTAGGAATGTTTTTTCCATCCCATTGACTTCTGGGTTGAATACCTAGAGATCTTTGCTGATGCGCTCTAGAAAGGATGACTTCCAAGCTTTCTAGCTGTCTTTCTAGGATCTTGTCAAATTCCTTTTTCCTGCAAGCTTGTTCCAGTCCCAATATGTCCAGATCTCCTATGTCTATACTTTCAGGCTCTTCTTCCATATGCTTGGCCTCACTGCTTTCCGCCACGAATTCTGTTGCAATGGTGGTCTCTTGCTGTAAAATGTCTATGTCCATGCCATGAGGTTCCCAAATCGGAGTCAGACTGGGTGTGGAGATGGTGAAATCTATGGATTGTGAGGGCTTTTAAGTTTGCCCTAAGCCTATGGGGTTGACCTTAGAGGTTGCCTTGAGAGGCTCCTCGGAGGGTAAGGGGGACTCAGTGGTTGTCAGATCAGGTTGAGCTAAGTTATCAAAGCTGTTGCTAGTGGATGGCATTGAGGTGTTGGCGGAAGGCTTTTTAAGGTTTGATGTAGGTTTTTTGTGGTTCTTTTTTCAATTGTTTACCTTGGTGAAACCTTCAAAATCAGGTTTTTCTGAGGAGGTATAAGTTGGGGTTTTACATTTAGCTGGCAATCACGAAAGAGATGGCCAAGGGAATGACATTTTCTACTTCTGAATGGAACATGTTCGTAATCTATTAACTGAATCCACTCAAAATCATCATGATATATACTTACCGCATCCGTAAGAGATTTACTTAGATGCATATAGACACAAATGCAGGCGTAGGAAGTATATCTTCTGAGTATTATCTCCTCCACAATTTTAATGAACTCCCCCAGTCCATTTCCAATACCTTTTTGTGAATCTTCATCCAAATACTCCAGAGGAAGGGAGTAAAGACGGATCCAGACTGGTGCCCAGCTTAGATCCTCTTTGTCTGGGTTGAATCTCTCAATCCAGTCTCTCAGGTAAAGACCAGCTGCATTGAAGAAGTAGGGTCCTCCATCGATTACCCTATTCTGTTCCTCTATACAGTTGAAGACTGCCATGAAGAAGCCCTTTGGTCCCAGCTGCAAGGTGATGTGCCCTTTTGGTTTCCATTTGGCTACAATCCAACCATGCAGGGCTTTCTCTGTGGGCCAAAAGCTGATAAATTTCCCTATTAAAGCATGATCCTTCATGTACTAGATTTGGGTGTTGATTCTTTGACTTGGTAGTTCAATCTTTGGTCTTTCTACTGCAACAGGTTTGCAGGTTGCCGAGGATGATTTAGGAACCTCATCCCTTCTTGTGTTATCTATTTCTGCATTAAGATTCATTTTCACTTCTTCCTGTGGCCTCTTCCTGTCATTTCCCATTTGCATTTGAGGTTTTTCCTGATCATTGGGGGGAGGCACTGTGTCCCCCCCCTAGAGGTTATCCATGATGAATACTCTATTTCTTGTCGTATATTATTGCTAGTGTTGCTGATGAGTTGTTGCAGAGGCACTGTGGTTTGAGGAGGTCTGCCGTTGCAGGGTCTAACAAAAACCCTATGCTGCCATCATTCCTCCAGTACGCTCTAGCCTATAGGTTGTTCCTTCATTGTAATTTTTTTTATATTACATTAAAGCTAATATTATATTAATTAAAAATTAATAAGTTTAATCTTAAAATATATTAATGTTAATTCATATTTCATAATTTAATATTAACAATTTCTTTTAATATTAATATTAGATTTAATAAGGTTTCTACATGACATGATAACAAAAATTATAATAAAATTTGGAATTTTAATGTGGTAAAAACTTTTGTGGAAGGTAAATTTATGATCCATTCAAATTCAAGGTATATGATAAGGTATATTTTGAGCACATAAATGCATTCTTACGCATTCCCCCCATACTGGGCTGTAGAATGCACGTCTCAGCACAATAACATAAGAAAATTGTAATGTTGTTCATAACCTAGATTCAATTGACTTTTCATTCTTAGTAAAATACTTTCATATCAACATGGTTAAATTATTAATGGATTAAATTTTATATCTTTATTGATTCTAAAAACTAAATTATGGGATTATGGTATTCACAAAAGGAACTGATTTTTTTTTTACAAAGGATTGATCAAGCTTAATAGCTCATCAAGCCATATAGCTTAATAAAGCCCCTGGTTAAACATGTAAATGGTTTGATTAAGGGTTTAGGAAAACCTTGATCAAGATTCTGAGGTCCTAAAAACCACAATTTTCGCACCCTTTTGCAAAAAAAATTAAAACACCATTTTTTACCCTAGCAAACTTAGGGGAAATTTTTTTCTTAGGTGGAGTTTATCATGTTGGATTCATTAAGGAGTCCTCTATCCAATGGAATATGAGTTTGACATTTTCGAATTCATATGATATTTTTCATCTAATTTTTTTAAACATAATGGTTGAAATTTTTTTGGAGAGTTTTAAAGAGGCTGAATAAAAAATCAATAACATAAAATATAAACCACAAAAATATTTCATAAAATACCACTATCTTTGTTTACAAGTCCTCTTCAAGATGGTACTCTTTTTTTCAATTTATATAAATAGTTGAAGGAAACCTTACACAGACATATGTGTTTGCAAAATTCAATTGAAATATTACTTCACCATCTTCGAAAAATAATAATATAAATAATTTTGAATTAAAAAAATAATGTTTTTAATATTAAAAACCTAGTTCTCTTCGTGTAGATCATGCTGATATGCTCATAGATATATATATATATATATATATATATATATATATATATATATATATATATATATATATATATATATATATATATATATAATTACACCTTTTAAATAAGTTATGCTAAGTGAACACACACATACCTCTTAAGATGTGCTTAAATTTGCAAGGACAAACATTTCATTTAATGGAAAATTGACATATTATATGATCAAAAATACATATCTCATTGCCCTGATGATGGACTCACCTAACTAGTCCGAAACGTTGGTTTCATAAATGGTTCACAGGTTTTTCCACTAGCATAACACTCTGCCAGCCTATATGGAATCTCTCTTTAACACTAATTTTTTTGCAAAAAGTGTCACTAGGATATAAACATAATTCTCCACAAATTATCTTTTTAATCTAAATCGAAATTTACAATGCTTATATGTATTTTGAGGGCTTCAATTTGGTAAAAGAGTAAAAATTTGAAATTTCATCACTACATTGGACTAAAAGTATAACCCATATTCATGCATTTACCCCACAATGAACATTATAATAATATAATAAATATTTTTCACATGGAAGCCCATAAAGGGAGGAAACCATCGAAATTTTTTTGTTCATTATGTAAATGCAAGCCCCAACTTGTTACATTCTGTTTTTTGGCACCAACTAGAAGGAAGCAACCACTACCTAATTTGCAAAGACCAAATTGTAGGAGCTCCAACCCCTATTTGTTTTTCTATAACCAACAAACTATAAGCACCAAATGCCTCATTCGCAAGCACCAACATGTAGGAGGCACCGAGCCCCAAGATGTTTCTTAGAAACCCACCTGAAGGAAGCACCAACTTGCAGGAGTTGCAGCCTCCAAAAATTTTCTTAGGAACCTAAATGAAGGAAGCATGAAATCCTTGAAGTGTAGGAACCAACCTATTGAACTATGCAGAACCATTTTTTATTTATTTTCATACTTATGTCCACACATTCTCTATTCTATCAAAATTTATTCTCACTGCAGTAGCTTTGTCTTATCCTGATATAAAACAATGCACTCAAGATCCTCATTTTCATTATTTGCTATACAACACCCTCATACTCATATATAATTACACCTTTTTGGATATGCTCTATCAAAACAATCTCTCATAATCTCAGCCCTTTCAACTTCGCTATTATTCTCATCTCTTAGCCTTCTCAATGTTGAAAAAAATGTAGCAAGAAAGACTCAATTTGACATTTGCCTTAGTCAAATTGAGTAAACCGAATTTCCACATCAGTAGGACAACTTGGAGGAAGTTAAATAGTGTTACATGGCTCTTTCCACTTAGTTATCTCAATAAATTCAAGTTATGCATGTGTGATTTCTAAACTTTAGAAATCCAGTTCAATTATTTTTTGTTGTATTTAGTTAACTGACCTCTAAATATTGTTGGAGTCAGTTGAAGTTCAGTTTTGTAGTGGGACTACAATATAAATAAAATATCTTTTAGTTAGCTAATAAATCAACCCAAAATAGCTAGTGCATGAAAGGAATTTGAGTTCCTCAGCTGAAGTGGAGATGACAAGGCACTGTAACATAAATTGTAAATTAGTTCTAAGTGTATAGGTGTTTCATGCAGTTAGTGATCCATCCTTGGGAATTGAACAATCAATTTGGATGAAATTCATATCTTTTAGAGGCTAATTTCTTCAGGAATTGCACAAGGAAATAAGAGTCTTGGTGAGGAAAGACTTAGCTAAGTGTTGGCCAGAGTTTGTCACTGAGAAAAGAGAACAATTATTCTTTTGTAGGGTGAGCTCAAAGCTAGAGCTAGTAATTGTAATAGTTTCTCTATTAAACTAACTAATGAAAAAAGGCTTGATGGTTTTTTTCCAGTTGGGTAGCCTTAGAAATCAATGTGTATTTTTGGTTTGGTTATTGCATGTCTATGTATGTTGTTTTAAATTATGATTTTCATTCCACATATCAGTAGATTAGAATTATGTCTCCTTTTTTCAGGTTGAATTCTTGAGTAGTTGTAATTTCTATCAAAATTTATACATGTTATCAGAGCCTTGAAACCAAAATGGAACCAATATTTCAAACTTGTCTCTCAGGAATTTTGAAGTAGAAACTTCTTTGCAGCTGTTTTTCTTCAGGATCAGGAGAATGCCTTTCAATGGTCTAAGATTGGATTATGCCTTGGAGGGTATCTCAAATTTCATATCCTGGAAGGATCGAATGAAAGTAATGCTCGATGACAATGGTGTTTTAGAATATGTGAAAAAAGATATTGCAAAACCTCCACAATTGGATGCACAACAACTAACCTAGTGGAAGGAGGATGTTGCAAAGATGAGAAGAATTATTCTGGAAGGTGTGAGAGCCATTTTGTCTCAAATATACATGGAAAATAGACATCATTTTCCATGTGGAAGGCATTGATTGAGCTATTCGATAATAGTAGTGACCATAGAAAATTGGCCTTGAAAGAACATCAGGATGCAGAAATATGACAATATTCTCTAATATCTCCCCAGGTTTACACAAGTTTGAGATGAGCTTTGAGAGGTCAGGGTGAATGTAGGAGAAGATGACCTCGTGAGCTTAGCTCTTCTAGGCCTTGGAAAATCATGGCACAAGTACTAGGACTCTTTGAATGGAAGGGAAAAATTATTGAATTGGGAAAGGTTGTTGTCTGATTTGGTTCAAGAAGAGTTCAGGAGAAATAAAAGAGATGGAACTTCATCCAAAGCTGAGGATGAAGAGAATTTGACATTGTTTGGAAAGGGGAAGAAGGGAAAAGGAAATAAGACCCATAGAAAACCTGAATCCATGGGGGCTTCATTTGAGGAGCAATACCATACCACATGCATTCATATTTGGGGATATATATTGTGGAAATAATGATATAATCTATTGGCGGATATATAGTGAGTACAATGTTTTTATATTGGTGGGTATAGTAAATGGAGTTCAAATTTAATGAAAAAATATAAAGGTATAAAAAATATTAATGAAAAAATGGATACCTACAATACCTAGTGAAATAATGGGTTTTTTAAATTAGGGAGGTGCACTTGTTTCGTATTGGTAGGGGGTAAATAATGTGATTTTTAGAATTATTTTCCAATATGTAGTCAAATTATGGGTCTTGTTTAGTATTGCATGAATGCATGTGATATGTCATAGGTTCATTGAGTGAAGCCCCCATGCCTAAATCCAACCAAAATAAATCCATTGCCACAAATTTTGGCACTATGAAACAAAATGTACGCACAAGAAGTCTACTAAGAAGGCTTCAAGAGGAGTATCAAGTGAAGCACTGGCTTCACAATTTGAGTTAGACTTCACCTTAATAGCATGCATGACCAACAATGTCATAGGGAGTGTGTGGTACCTTGATTTCAGTGCCTCATTCCATATGCCATGGTGCTATGAGATTTTCATTAGTGATAGGGTTCAAGGATTTTTTCAGTGCCTCCACCTCCACCTCCACCTCATAACACTCATGGACACTTTATGGTCATGGTAATTTTTATTATTATTTAATTTTATTTCGTCGCCTTTGCATATGATTACTTTCTACAAAGTATATTCATTGCAACAATTTTTTGTTTCCTGTTTGTTTATCAAGAGAGATTTCTTAGCAAGATTATATGCAATTTTAGATAAGTTAATATTTATTGTAGTAATTAGTTTTTCTCATAACTATTGTAGTTGCAATTTAATTTATGTTTTTACTTTAACTTGGTTTTACTATAGTTGTAATTTGTTCTTTATTTACTATAATTAATTTTTCTAGTATCATTGTGCTTCATTTGTTGAATCTATTTATCAGTCACTCTAATCTTATTTCATGCAACTAGTTAGTTTCTATTTGAATTTTTGTAATTAATGTATGTAGCAATAGATAACTAGTTTAGATTACAATTTAGTTGTTAAGTTAAATAGATCGTTTGTTATTGGTTTTTAGTTAACCAATATATACCATAATTGATCTAATATTGATCATAAACTAAACTGAACTAGAATTGATTGTTTTCCAATAGTCAATTGATCGTTAACTTTAAGTGTTGAATGTGGAAGACTGAAGGAAAGAAGTTGATTTAAGACTTAATCAAGAACTTAAGAAGCATAATTAAACATGAACTTGTAGCAAGAGCAGATATAGAAGACAACAAACATTGATTATGGAGTTCGTCTCTGATGGATTATGTTATGAAACCAAGTCAAAAAAAGACAAAAAAGAGAGATCAACGCCTTTGAATTCAGCCTCTTCGAGGGGGCAACCTCTTTTACATTACACAAATGAACAATTCTTGGATGATTCAAATGAAAAAACCTCCTTTCTATGTGTAGGAGTCTATGGAGTCACAATATAACCCAGCTGACCTAACAATAATAATATAAAGCCACAAAAATAACAATAGAGGGATTTTATGGGGCACAATAATAAAAATATGGGGACAATAGGGGCTCAACAATATTAATAAGGGATACAACTACAATAGTAATGGGGTAATTACTAGTATTATAGGGACCTAACAGATTATGTCTTTGGGTCCACTTTCAAGATGGGCATCTGATTTATTAGAATTGATCGAAAGAGGTCTTTAACACAGAAAAAACACTAGACTGAATGTGCATACAGGCACTTCTGGTCTTTGTAAATAGAAATCTCTCTCTCTTAGCTTTCCAGAACCTGTCACATTTCCCAATTCTACTTCTGAATGACAAAGATACATTGAAAGCAACAACTGCCTCTCTAGCTCAACATCTACATACAAGTCTCAAAATCTCTCTAATGCCTTTCACCATGAACAAAAGGTTGAATTTATAGTGTATTAGGTTCATTCGAGGCCCCTCAGGCTAAGATAGGCATGTATGTGGTTTGTTTGAATGTTTAGTATTACAGTCTTTTCATATTGTGACATTTAGAGTTGGTTATATTAAAAATAGACCAAATACGCAACAAAAACCCAAAAATATACTTTGGATAAAACAAACTTGCTGGCGGTCAAGCTAACTACATGTATGGATTTACTGTCTGCATGTGACTAGAAAACTTCACTGTAGCCTAGTCATAAACCGCCACCCATGCGGTCATCTCCAACGGTTCCAACTAATAGTGTGGCCAATTACATGTGACCTATCCAACAGTTGCAGTCTGTGACAGTTAATTGATAGGTCATATCCGGTGGTTCCAACGCTGTCTCCCAAACTGCAGTTTGTTGCATTCACATGCCCATAAGCCTTTGACAGTTACAACCTCCGTGAGGTCAATGTCGATGCTACGGTTTACTACTATCACCCGTTCACATGTGCAGTCAAACAGGGTTCCACTGGGGTATTTTGCACACGATTAGGGATTTGGTTGTGCTTGCATTGTTGTATAACATAAGGTCTGAAAGGGTTTTGCAATCGATATTGTTATGTAAGGTTTATTACATTGTTTTTCACCTTTTGCATTTTTGTGCTAGGGCTTAAAACTTAGGATTAGTGCTAGGTCTTTAAAATTAGGATTTAGAACTTAGGTTATGTCCTTACCTTAGTATTTAAACCTTATTACATCACCATAATAAAAACCCATTACAATAACATTGTCATATTATAAAAATAACCTGGACCATATCTCCACAATGAAAACTACCACCATGAGGAAGTAACCAACATCCTAAAGAACATTGGCAAAGTTGATGAAGCTGAAGATGACATGAACTCTCTCGATACAATGGACTGACAAGATCCTCCTGGGTCAATCCTCTCCACTTGAAAGATTTTGGACCACAAAAGTTTGATTTAAGCAGACATCAGGTGAGGGTATAGTTCCCTCACTCTTCTGATCTCCATCCACCTTGCCTTGCTCGGATTCATTCCCTTGAGTCCCACTCAAAGATATTCAACATCTCCACGCCTTGAAGATCGAATCTTCATGTCCAAGATGGTATCTTCCTGCAACTCATTCATATACGCAGTTGCCAAATCATCAATAGTAGGAATTTGTGTATCTTCCTATGGATCCATGATCATAAGAGGTTCATACAACTTCATGTTTTCTACATTTACAACTAAGTAAATATCATGTAAGGAGGTAAATCTAATCGAAATGCATTATTATCAATCTTATCAACAATCTTGAAAGGACCATATCTGATGGGATTCAATTTTCTACCTTCACCTTTCAACCTGTCTTTACTGATATACAACTATACCTGATCACCGACTTGAAAATGATGATCGACTCGATGCTTGTCATGGTGCATTTTGTAGTTGGCCCGACTCTTCTCTAACTGATCCTGCACTGCTTCATGTATCTGTTGTATCCATTGAATGAATTTAACTACTTTGTTTGCATCATCATGTTCACCCACTTCATCCTCTTCACTAAGCATGAAATCCATAGGTGACTTTGGTAGATACCCAAAACATGTTTCAAATGGTGACAATTAGTCAAAGAATGTAAGGCTTGATTGTAAGCATGTTGCACATAGCATAAAGATTCATCCCACAACTTAGGATGTTTACTGCATTAACCTCGGAGAATATGTATGATTATCTTGTTCACCGCTTCTGTCAGTCTGTGGATGAAAATTTGTGCTCTTATTCAACTTTGTGTCCATAAGTCCCCGCAAAGTGGACCAAAAATCTCTTAGAAAACGAGTGTCTTGATCAGAAATAATGGAAGCAGGTAACCCAAAATGAACCCATGCATGTTCGAAGAACATCTTTGTAGTCTTTTTGGTTGTCACTTTCTTTTTGCATGGAACAAGAATGCACATCTTGCTGAATCTATCAACTGCAACATAGATGTAATCAAGTCCGGTCCTTGACATCGAAAGCCCTCCAATAAAGTTCGATAGGTTTTTGTGCATTAGGTTTTGTAACATAATTTTAGTGCTAGGACTAACACCTTTGCCACTGGACTAACAAGATCCTCCTGAATCAATAATATGCTATCTAATTTTCATCAATTATGTATATAAAATATGTCCATAACGTATAACTTTTAAGTAGATAAGACTTAGAAATTTAGATTCCATAATTGCATATACAATGAACAACATTTTTAAAGCTTACAATAATCAAGTAGGGTTGTTCTTCTACATTGTTTAAGCCTATCACTTAGGAAAATATTATTTTTTATTATTTTTGAAGATACAGAATGAATCCATTCATTGACCAATTGGATAATCTTCCTTTGATATAAGTCCATATATGAAAATTTGACTCCTAAAACTAAAGCATTCAAGGTGAGCATAATAAAATACAATGATGTTACCAATATACATAGTATTTTTATTTTTTTGAGAGAATAAAATAAGTCAACCTATTTTAAAAATAAATATGGAGAAGTAAAGACCAAAGGAATTTCCATCTCTAAGAGAGGGAAAAGAAACATCTCTCAAAATAATCTTTTAGAGGATGTGATAGTTCCTCTCCTTTCCAATACTAACCAAAGGTTGAATTGAACCAACAAGAGTGTGGAAGCTTCTATAATGGATTAAGCCAACCATGAAATGGAAGAGTAAATATAATGGATCAAAAATATGTTTTGGGTAACACTACACCCTTTGGGAAGTGAGAATTGACTATGTTTATTTCTTGTCTTCTTATTTTGACCTATTAAAAATGGGTTCATTCCATGTCAAACTATTGACACCTATATCAATGTTAAAGGATAAATATTAGTTAAGCAATAATTATCAAGGGAAAAATATGAAGAGTACAATTAGTTTCACTAATCTTTAATAATTTTTGACAATAATTTATTTTTTCACAAATGTAGACTGAAATATTAAATTTTGACCCAAATATAGTTGTGGGATTCATATAATATTTATTATTTATAAATTATAAATAAACGCAGTCAAGTAGTTATATTTATTTCAATTATGATATAAAAAAAATTAATAAATTGGATTGATTTCAATAATAATGCACATGAAAACATTTATTGCATTAATTATCCCCCTCCCTTTACCGTGGGTTCATTTAAGCTTAATTTCGTTATAAAAAAATCCGAATTGTGAGCAGACTCTATTTCGTGGAAATGCTAAATTAGACATACAACTTAACTTCCTTGGAAATATTAATTGATGATAGAAAACTTGTAGGAACTATGCCATTATTGCCCTAATCTTCATTATTTCAATTAAACTTAAGTTGAACTACCTTCCATCGTACTTGAACATATTTATCCAATTTGTTTTTATTGAAATAATTTCAATTTATCGCACTTCTATAACCACTTCTATAACCACTTCTCAAATGGTACGAGAATGTAAAAATTTACTCATAGGCATGTCACTTATCCATCACAAGTTAAAAGGGAAAAAAATTTATTACACAAACTAATATACATTATATTGTAAAAAATTACTCATAGGCATTTCAGCTATCCATTACAAGTTAAAAGGGAAAAAAGCATTACTACACAAATTAATGTACATTATATTGATGTGGTGAATAATTCCTTTTAGGTGAATATGGAGATTATAAATTTATTCAAAATGTTGATACACTATTAACTAGAGAAGGGAAGGTATATAAGAAATAAAAATTTTGGAAATATAATTTTGAAAAACTAAATTACTGAATATGAAAATTTTTCTTTGTAATAGAATAAATATTATATAAAAATTAATATTGAACTCCATCCAAATTGTCAAAAAGAAGATAAAAGTTATTTATTGCATTTCAAAAGAACATGTAGTTGTCATTGATTTTCTTTATTCTTCCATTCTTTAATTATTCCTATAATATGAAATAAATAAAAAATTCTCTTATTTTATAAAATAAATTTTGTAAACCATTAAATTATAAAAATTTAAAAAATTAATCAAAATTACATTCTCAATTTGTCATTCCCATAACAATTAGTTTGCAAATGGACGCACCAGTACACCACCAAACCCTGCCCTGCAAAAATTCCCCACCATATTGAATGATTTCTCTCGTTACCTTGGCATATTCCCATGTTAATATCACATCAATTACAATCCAGATGTAAGATATTAGTACATAAAAAATACTATCATGTATTTCCATTAATTTTTGGATTTCAGTGAGAAAGTTACTACTTTGTAATATTTCACTTATCCACTATTAAGATCATTTCGGCCATGAAAATTGCAAAAGTGATGTAAGTTGATAAATCTTCCTTAAAAAAATATGTAGTGTAATTTGTGAATATATGAAGCCTGATTTGTGAATAGAGGATGACTTCTCATCAGAATATTAGAAAAAATATGGAGTCTAATTTGTGAATATATGAAGTTTGATTTGTAAATAGAGGATGACTTCTCATCAGAATATTAGATGAAATAGACAGAAGGAAAATTATAAAAATGGATAGTTTTTATTTTTTTTAAATAATGGCAGCTGGTTCAGTATTATTGGCTTTCGAGGAAACAACTATAACTCAGTATGTGTATTAAAATATTGTAATTTAGCCTAAGGAGTGTATTCAAATAGAAACCGGGCTTCTTTAGCTTCTAAGTCACCCAAACAAAATCAATGTATCCAATCACGTCTTGAAAACGTAAATAAAATCACTGGGTTAGTCCCCAACACATCTTCACGTTCAAACTGCAACAGTACTTTCTGATTTTACGAATTCAAGGAGAACTTCATTATCCAAAGAAGGTCCTCCCATTCTCCATATAGCTGCGCAGATATCCAATCCAAGTCCTGCAATTCTAGAGTGAAAGCACTCAAATATTTTACATCCTTTCTTCACACAAATCACTGAACCACTAGTTTCATCCTCATTCTCGTTTTGACGCGTAAAATGTTTAAACATAACAATGATCTCTTCTGCTATATTCAAACTTCCTCCCAGAATATGAGCAGCTGATATGCCTTCTGTCATCAATATATCTTTGACAAGGGAGAGACCGAGTTCAAGGGCTTCACAATTATGCCGCCCCTCTGCTTCGGCTTCAAGCAACTGTCCCTCACGGAGATCTTTCGACTCTTCTGATTTATGAATTTCTCTAACGATGCAGATTATTAGAGCATTAACCAACATTTGTGAGTGAATTGGATTACTAAAAGATGTTGTTGTGATCCAGGATCTCCGCAGAATAGAAATCGCGTGATTCAAGTCTTCACTGCTAATATCCTTTGCATTCGTTTGAGACAATTTCATTGTAACAATGACAGGACCCATAACTGCTACAATATTTTGGTATAATTCCTTTCCAAGGGTTTTCTCAACCTGGGCACTCATCTCATCAAAAATTTTACAGAACATTTTTAACATAAGGGAGTAGATTTTCACATAACTTTCGTTATGGAGATAGACAAGGTTTATAATTTTGACATACCCCAAAATCAGGAGAACTTCCCTGGGTTTTTCTATATCATATATATCCAATGGTTTCAGGCCTATAACATCAATCGCCCTCGCGATTTCCTTACACACATCCCATACGGCTTCTTCGATGTCCTCTTCTATTGAATTGTTCATCAAAACCATCCTTATCTGAATGATCAGTTCGTTCAAACATCTGAAGCCATGTAAAGATCTGAACGTTTCTATGTTCTTACAATGAAACTGACAATACATGCGCAGTAGATTAATTTTTTTCCACATTGCCGAACACTGTATATTCGTTGTCAGATTTTCTGAGAAAGTTTTCTTTAATACATCCAAATATTGCTTCATATCTCCCTCTTCCAAAACTTTTGTATACTCCTCTATTACATCTATCTCTGCAGGTTTACACTCAGAAAATTTCTGAAGTTTAATGTAGTCTTCCATTTCCTGCCTCAATTCTACTTGAGGAATGACATTTTTAGCGTTGAACCATTGTCTATTAAACGGGTTCTCCGCTTGACATTTGGTTTCCCAAATCGTCTCTAAAGTTTTTCTATTATACAGACTCCGAGTGGGATCTTGGTCAAGCGGTAATTTAACTGGATCGTAGGCAAACTCGTAGGTAATGATGTCCATATATCTCTCTGGAACCATTTTCCTCTCTGGAACCATTTTCCTCTCGATTTCAATATGGTCTTCATTTCTTGCTAATGAGTTCGCTGGAGCCATTATGAGCTGCATGCAAAACAGTAGAATACTGAACCAATTAAAGCAGAAAGAGACATAGAAACACTGTTACACGCCAAACAAAGCATTTCTTCGTATGAATAAAGTAAAATACCTGAATTGCAATGCTAATGAAAATCTAAGAGAAATGCTTCCCGTAAATTCTGATTATGGAAACTCGAAGATATCTGATCAGGCTGAAATCACTTTCGTATCGATATCTAACGCTGAAATCACTTTGGTTCAAACCATATTTTATTTATAACCATACAAATGAAACAAAGCGTTCTGGTCGGCTACTTTTATCCATAGTAGTCAATTTAAGTGGTCCTTTCCGTTATTCTGACCATTTCTAACCTATTTACGTGTCTAGATATTATTTATTATTGCGATTTGAGGGGTCATCCTTAAAATGATTGTAGATTCCTTGAATTGAAGGATTTAATTGTAGTTATCCAATTGAAATAATCGGAGCTAAGTGGTTCACGAGATAACTTGGAAAGCATGGAATCTATGACATGGAAAGAAAATATGAGTGTGTTGGGGAGTTAATGTCTCCATGGAATGTGGTTCTTTGGAGAGTTAAAATCTCCTTGGTGTGTTGTGGACAATGGTGAGGTCCCAATGCTGCACTTAGTGAAGTTGATGGGTTTTATTCCATGTCATAGTATGCTAATTTGTTATGGGGTTGTTTGGTTTTGGGTCTTAGTGTTCATTACGGTTTACATGGCAAGGTTATTGTAATTAGAATGTTTATTTGAGAGATTTTAGTAACAATAATTTTTTATTATTTATAATTTATATATTTTATATAATGTCTGTTTGAATTTCATGGATGGGTGTAGAAGGTATGAGTATGATTGGAGACCGATCATTATATCATTCGTTATATATTTTGATAGTTCATGTGTGGAGAGATTAGAGCAATTGGCTTGTGTTGTCCATTTCAAGGATATATTTTATTGCATTGGTGATTTAGGGTTCGAAAACTTTTGGGTATGTTTTTGCTCTTAAATAGTTGTTTTTAGAGTGAACTTTTTTGGAACAAAATGGAAATTTCTTGATGTTTCTCTACACATCATGATCTTTCTAATATTAAAAAGATTATCTCAATTGGGTTTTGTAGGATGAAGTTGTGTCTCTTACAAGTTCACCATATCTAGCAGACAAAAGGTTTCACTCATATTGTATTGTTTATCATTCCATACATGCATAGAACATATCGAAGAGAATATTTAAGCATACAAAGAAGGTAGAAGATGTCATAGTAATGATAATGGTACAATGTCCATGGAAACTCCATAGTGGGTGCACCTTTTTGTATTTGCATTTCATCACTGAGAAGAAAAGAGTAAGGCATAAGCCTCAACTTTTAATTTTCCTTTTTTTTAATATTGGATATTCAATATATTTTGTGTTGGTGTGGATGGGGAATTATTTGTTTAACTTATTTCATTTTAGTTTTGTTTATTGTCATATTTTTTAGTGACAATATGTTCTAGGCCAATATTAGTGACAATTTACATATCAATTGAGTTTGGTCATTGCATTGCACTATTGGTGAGGTTAGAAAAAATATTGGTTTATCTTCTCCCTATAATCCTTTTTGTTATCTGCTTCCTCCTCACTTTATGTATACATAAACCTTTAAGAAGGTCACCAATTCTAGGGCAAATTGTTATGCCATACTATGTGTATGTCATCTTAATGGGTTATCAAACATAGAGTTATCTTGGGTGATCAATAATAATAGGGTTCTTCATAAAAAAAAATTGTATGCTTTGGTAGGACTCTCTTATTTTCATGTCCATTACATACCCCACTACGGGGCAAGGGTAGCCCAAGATTTGAACCCAAGACTTTCGGTTCGGTGAGACTTCATTTCCACGGCCACTGCCGCTTGAGCTACCCCATACGGACAGGGTTCTTCATAATTTTAGATCATATGCTAGAGAAAATTTATTTTTACTTATCTAATTTGGAGGGGATACAAATCATATAAGAAATTGAAAAAAAAAATGTAGGTGCAATCACGTGAAAATTTTATAAGGTTGTTAATGGGTTGAGTTGTTATCTCATCCATGTTCAAGTTGATGAGCTGCTTCATTTTATCATTGTTCTCTTGTGCCTTTCTAAAGTTGTAATTTATTGATTTCTTGGCATGCACATTTTATGTTTTTCCCTCTACAATGCTTGTTTAGCTCAAATTACACATGGGAATTCATCTTCACATAACATATAACTCTTTTGAAAATATTTTTTGATGTCAAATTTTCCCTTGTCAACGTATCATTTGATTTTGTAACCATATTTTTATGTCATTTCCTATTGGAAATTTTTTATTCTAACTATAAAATGTTGAGGAGAATAAAAACCAAATTAGAAATTGGGAAAGAAAAGCATGGATCTAACAATGAGAGAGTTTAATATGGCTAACTATGAATGATGATTATTTTCTCATTCAAATTGGAGTTGGTGGATGATTGTGGGTTCCCTTTGATCATTATTGTCTAAAGAATCTACTTTTGGTGTAATTTTAGCTATATTCTTAGAAGTTATTATGTTGATAACTCACTGTTCCTTTCATTATATATTGTGTGACATTATAAATGATAACGATTTGCAATTCTTTGATATTCTATTTCCTATTTTCACATTCACATCCCTTGATAGTTGACATCATTTAGTCTTCAAACATTGCTTGGGTTAGAGGAATGACGTATGTATCCAACCTTGTTTTCAATATAATGCATTCAATTTGTTTTCATTTAATGATAATCATGAGTGCATTTGGATGTTTATACATGCAATTTCCTCTCTACATTTCTTTTTTGTCAATGGTTTTTGTTTGGCATTTCTTCCTATAAAAGCTAGTCATATTTTCATAAGATGAAAAAGGGAACAACTCCAGTTCTTTACCTACTTATTGTTATCTTTTTCCATCACCAAATTTTTTCCCAAGAATTTATGCTTACTTTGAAAGACATGATTTAACAAAATAAATATTCTAAACTAATAGGGAACCAAGGGAAGCCTAGAAGGAGCTCATATAATGTATCTCTTTCCACTCTCTAGACAAATCTCCTTCATAATCTTTTGAGTTTGAAAATAAAAGTGGGCATCCATATTCAAATCATTGCATTCACATGTTAGATTACTTTCCCCATATAGATGAACATAAGTTGAATTTGGATTTATGCTAAAAACATATTCTCAAAAAAGATTCTTAACTCGCAGATCCATCATGATGAATATAAAGATGCCCTATGATGTGTAACGATTATTCCTTTGACTCTTTCTATGGTTTATTGATTGATGGACAATAAAATTTGCTTGGTGAAGGGATGCTTAGGGTTAATAAATAATCCGATTTAAGGCAAAATGTCAACATAATTATAGAGAAAGAGGTCTATAATGAAATTAGGAGAAGGAACATGATTCAATTGTATAGAATAATAAACAGTTCAAAGATTAGACTGTGAATAAGAAACGTAAAAATAAAAATACCTATAGATATTGTAAGAAATTGGGGCATATGGAGAACATTTAATGGTAGAAGACCAATGAATTGAAGGAGAAAGTAAAGAAAATTGAAGCAGACATGTCGGTTGGAAGATAAATTGACTTGTGTAACCAATCTTTAGAAGGCGAGGAATGTAACTATACGTTTTCTATTAGGGCTTCTCACACATTGCATGCTCATACTTATGTGTGTGAATGGAAACTCAAAGTTGGTTGCAACCATCATATGGCTAAGGAATATTCTCCCCTTTTGTAAGTGAAAGAGATTACAAGAAAATATATCTTTGTAGTAGGTGAGATGCACTTGTTGTTGCTAGTTGTACAAAGATTGAATATTAGAATGATGTCATCATCGATATGTACCATGTACTTACTAGATTTGTTCTAATTTTATGTATGTTCCCCAACAAATTGAGAATGGAAAGGATGTTGAGTTTTGGTTGGATAAGTTTGTTTTGAATGATATGCAAAACTAATTTGTTGTATCACTAAATGTTCCATTGGATGGAGGACATATTGTTTTAGGTCCCTACAGTATAAGTGTAGCCTCCATATTGTTATTGTTGAGCCCCATGTAGCCCCCATATTGTTATTGTTGTTCCCCATAGAATCCCGCCATTTTTATTATTGATCCATTACAATATTATTGTTATGTAGGCCCTCATTATATCATGACCCTTTAGACCCCTATATAGACAAAATAGGTCTTGTCATTTGTATCATACAATAATTATTAATTATCTAATGTAAAAGGAGGTTCCCCCCTCGAAGAGGATTATTTTTAAGCCATTGATATAAATTTTCTTTTGTTTTGTGATCTGGTTAAATAACATTTGGTATCAGCGATCTCAACCTTAGGGTTTCACTACTTCAAATAGGTCTTCTTAGAATTTTTGATGTCACATTTCTTCTACGAAGATTTTGAAGTAGAAATTTCGACCATGTGGACCCAAAATATTGTTGAACTTGTTTTAAGAATTTCAGATCTTGGTTCTGTATAGCTTTTGACATATGGTCTAAAGAAGTTATGGTTTCTCATGCTCCAGAATTTTGTCTCAAAGGCATGACCTAGTAAAAATCATCAAAATTTTCACTTCAAGCATCATATTTGAATTTTGTAAAAAAATCTTAAAATTGAATAGACTAAATTTTATTGAGGGGGAATTCCAGGGATGAAGGTGAAAAAAGTGACATGTGGTAGTCTGTACAAGTTTTCTATATTGACTTAATTCATAATCAGATCATCGTGGGATATTTGGTATAACTTTACCTTGAAGAATCCAATATTGGTCTAACTTGTGGAGTTGGAAAAATAACACAAATATTTATGTGAAGAGGAGGTTTTAGACTCTAGGAAGCCAAAAGTATAGAGATACAATGGTTTCTAGATTGAGCTCCTAAAAGAAAAAAAAAAGTGTGTATTGTTTGTTATAATTACATAACTTTTGTTTGAAAAATTAGTTTGAAGTGATTAAAAAGAAATATTGAAGAATATATATATATATAGATATAGATATGTATTTCATTCTAAGGTTTCTTGAAAAAAGTTGATACTACCTAGCAAGGAAATATAGATCTCTTGTATAACACATGAATAAGAAGAATAAATACAACATGGTATATCAAAATTACGAGACTAAGTGCATAAATTTCTCTCTCGCAAAGAGTAACAAAAAAAGAATTACAAGTAACGATGATTGTTAAGATAGATGGTTTAAAAGGGGACATAGATGGTTTAGAAGCCAAAAGGGACATAAGGGATTTAAAGAATGGTTTGAAAACATAAATAAAGGTGATATAAAACATAAATTAAAAGCGACATGGATCATTTATATGCGTACATGGAAGCTTTGAAGGAAGGTTTGGAAAAATTGATAGAAGAAAGGCTTCCTGGTGGTGATAATGTATTCCATGAAACTCACGAGGAGAACAAACACAATGTGAATCATGATTTAAGGGACTCCAACTTTTGAATAAAGAACAACCATATTCCAAAGATCGATATGTGGATGTTCGATGGCAAGGTTCCAGTAACATGGATACTTTAGATGTAGTAGTTATTTTATATACATAACACGAAACACATAGAAACTGTATGCATCAACTCTTTATATATAGAACCCAATCAATTTTTATGGCAACAATGGCCTTGTTCTCATAAAGCACTAGTCACTTGGACAATTTTTAAAAAGGAATTGATAACAAATTATGATTATACAAAGAAAAATGCCCTCTTCAAACAAATGATAAATATCAAACAAAAGGGCTCAGTTGGGGAGCACATTAAGGACTTCCAAAGATTGAATATCAAGGATATTGATATTTGTTAGCCTTCTGTTACACCAGGTTTCATATTTCATGATTGACAGTGGAAGTGCCAAAAATGTTCATCTTTTCCATGCTGCAAAGGTTCCATTTTTGAAAGGTTGCTCAGTTAAGGGAAATCCAAACAGCCTAAGCCTGGTTTCCCTAAAGTTTAAATTTCTTGTCTTAGAATATAGAGAATAATATCTGGCCAAACAGTTCAAACTTGGCAGATGTGCAGATAGGTAGAGAATCTTGGGAGCTCAATAGTTCAAGCTGCGCCCCTGGCAGAAATAAGGGTAGTTTTTAGATAGGAAGGTAGTTGAAAAGAAAAAGAGATCAGGGTTTGCAAATCTAAGTGCACCCTTCCTGGAGTAACAAAAAACGCTAGGTGTTGTAAGAAGGGTAGGTAGCTTGGGGTTGCAGAAACAAGATTGTCTTCATTTTTAGCTTTAACAAGCACAACTCATCTCATCAATGGCAGAATTTTTGAAGCATGTCTAACTTCCCTTCTCCTCCCCCCTCAAAGTTCCTCACTAACATCCCCTTAAAGGACCTTGGGATCTGCCCAACAAGTCCTGATGCTGCTCCATTTCTATAAAGCATCAAGGTAATGTTGGCTTTCTTAAATGAAAAGAAGCCACATTTCTTGTCTAAAATCGCTTTTTGACTTTCATTTGTCCCTACATCTAAGTTTTGCTGTTGAAACTTAGCCTTCTGCTCTTCTTTCACCTCACAATCCATGTTAACTCTTAATTTTATTATATAGCTCCCTAACCACTCCCCTATCCCTATTTACTACAAAAATTATATAAAAATCCCAAAAAAAATTAAATAGCCCTCCCTTGGCACTATAGTCATATGCTCTAGAGTCTGGGGAAATATCAAGTCCATCTGGGACTCATATTTAACCTTCCTCGTCTGTCCCTTGGGATCATTTAACCTTTGGTGAACGGATAACCGTTTCATCCCCCCTCCGCATTCATTTCCCACAGTTAATGTCTAAAATACCTCATTAAACATTAAGTTGTTCACTTCCCCCTCGCTTAAACCTTACTCGCAAAACCCATCTCTACAAAGTTCTAACCCCCCGCGCTCACACAAACCCAAATCCGCTTTATTAATGTTGTAACCCTCCCCCCCCCGCTGTATCAAAAAGTAAGTAAAATGTCGGGCGGGTCCCTTCCATAACCCACCATCACATTGATTGTCCCGCCAGCCATTAGATCTGGCCCGCCCCAGATCTACGGTGGGCGGGCTTTTCTATATACAACACGCCCGAGCTTTAGCATCCAGGAGTTCGGCAGTTTTGCCGTCGTACTCCCGCCACGCGTCAAACTCTGGGCTGTGGCAGAGCCCCTCCCCCCAAAACCGCCCAGGCGCTTAGGCGGTGTGCCCGAAACTGCTTACCGCCCTCCCCTGTGACGTAAGCCCCACGTCACCTGCCGCGTCACCCCCCTACCAGTCAACATGACACGTCGTCTGCCACCATGTCCCTTGCATACTGCCACATCACCCATCCGTACCCCGTGACCCGCCAATGACGTCATGTCGACGTCATCCCGAAAAAGCGCCAAATGTCAATTTTTTTTTTTTGCTTAAAAGAGCGCGGACGACCGTTGTAATTCATTTTTATGGGTTCATTTGAACGCGCCGGCTCCCTGTTACATTCATTCTCTCACTCCTAAAGCTTCAAAGCGACCAAGCAAGCTACTGGGGACCGCAATTCAGCTTCATCGTCTATCTGCGCACTAGCTTGTCCACTTTCGGCACAGTCCGAACCAGGTATTTGTCATATACTCCTCTTTTTCGCTCCTGCTTGTTCATTTTGTCCACTGCACGCACTGTAAACCTGTAAAGTTCCCCAATTCGTAGTTCTGCTGCGCCTGTGACTTCATTAAACCTGCTGGAGGCCCCCCACTTCAGAAAAACCTCAGAAACCTTATGCCCATTTACGCTTTTATGGGCAAATTCTGTTTAAAATCTCGGCCCCCAGTAAGAATTGCTGAGCAGCTCAGTATTGCCCAATTTTACCCCGTGCCGCTGTTCAAATCCGTCCACTAAAACTGCAATTGCCCTCTGCTCCCCTGTATTGTTCCTCACAGTCCTTAGCTCCAGAGAATTCACCAAGAAAAGGGAGGTTGACCCAAAACTCCTCCAAGTTGGTCTCTCACAGCATAAGCTCTCAAGCCGTTCAACCACTATCACATTTGAAGTTCAGTTTGCCTACTCTTGGTAGTTGTTGTGAGCACAATTGATAGTCGATTGTTTCATTAGCCCTCCTTTCAACTCAAGCACTCAAAGTTGCATAATGGCCGCTCCTTCTGCTCTGAATATAACTCCCATCAACCCGCCAAGCAAAGAACTGGAGTCCATGCCCTTGGCCGATACATATTACCTCATTCAAGACTTTGTTGCCAGAAGAAATCATCTACGCACCTACTGCCAGCTGAGAAACAGTTTCCTAGACAAAACTGACAAGTATTACATATGGGAGTCCAATCTGCCCTATTATTTCCTTCCTTCTGTGAATATCTTTCTTGAAATTATTCACCTCTGTGCTGCAAATTATGAACCAAGTCAGAGGGTTGTCAAGTCTTCATCTGGAAGCATACTTTTTTACACTACCCCTAACTCCATCAACCAGATGTTGAACTTTAAAAAGTCTGAGACACTGTTGCCCTTTTCCATAAATAATTTGCTACAAGAAGCCTCTTGGTTCCCTAGTACCAAGATTGAAATAGTTGCTGAGACATTTATGAGGGCAGATTGCCAACCGAAGGAACCACCTCCATTTCCTTATGATCATTTCAATGAGGTGGGCAAATTGCTGGTAGATATGATATCTTATGTGTTGGGATTCACATCAACTGAACTTGTAGACGAGACAGTGCTGGTTATATTGTCATCTTTCAGCCAAGGACAGCCTCCTGCTGTCAAGTATAATTATGCTAGGTTCATATCGGACAAAATCCATGATCAGCTCACAAGACTAGATAGGCAGGGAACTTTCAAATATTCCTCCTATATCTATCATCTCTTCATGTTTTATCAATCTGACATCTTCCAATGCCCTATCAAGAAACTGGATTCAAGGGGAGAAAGGAGGTTTGTTGTCTTCTGGTCATCAGTTTTCCACCAAGTTCAAAACTCCCCTTATTCATATTATGAGTTCATTGACCAGTTTGTATATCCTGTGTCCTGCCTCCTGATGAAGGTCCCTCCTCCTAGAATAACATATGAAATGCAAAAAATCTTGCAGCTGTCTAAGAATTTCAAATTAGGTGATTGGTACCTATATCAAAACCATACTGTTATCAGAATTTATGGCTGTGAGCTGTGTCCTCATAGGCTTCCGAGATATGTGCCATTGAGGTTGTTTGCATTAGAATACTACAGGCAACTTATAAATTCATATTTGACTCACTTCCATAGCACCAAGAAAAAGGGCACAACTGAAATTCAGAGATCGCCTAGGCCCCTTCATCATGAACAAGAAGGATGGTTGGCAAGAGGCTGACCTAATACTCAAAGATCAATTTAAATTGAAGAGGAGTTTCTGGTGGGTCCCTTATGACCCGCTTGGTTTTATTAATGCCAAAAGGGTCAAGTATATATTGACACCATATGACCACTGCAAAAACCCCCAAGTCAAACCATATGCTAATCAAGATGCTTGGGTACATGGAACTTTAGTGGAAGAATTAACTCAAGAGGAAATTTTGGAACAAACTGCTAAGGATCTTGAAAAGACTCTTGACTTGGATTCTGATGACCAGGTATATTTCAGGCTGCCATACCAAGTGGAAGAGAACCCGTCTACCGCTGCATCTTCACAGATTGCCCAAGGAGCTTCTACATCAGCAATAAGTACAGCCAAAGGGAAGGAACCGATGGAAAAAGAGCAAGCGGTCAGGGAACAACCGGTCACCTCAACGGAGCAAGCTCAAGGGCAAGCCCTTCCACAACAAACAGTGGCAGCCCAAATACCAATTTTGCAGACTCCTGCCCATGAAGAGAGAGGCAGGAAAAGAGACCGGGAAGACTCCACACCTGCCAGTGGGTCTACACAGCAGCCTGAATCAAAAAGGCAAAGAGGGGACTCCCCAATTGAGGAGGAGGTCAGTGAAGAAATTATAGAGAGCCCAAGGAGGGAAGCAAGTCTGCATACACCAACAAGCTCTATTCAGCAAGAGCAACAAAGACAGCAAGAGCAAGATGTACAACGCGGATTGGAGGTATCTTCCTCCACACAGAAAGGCAAGAAACCAGCCAGCACCAAGGCCAGCTTCAAAGAAATCAAAGCTCAAAACGAGCAACTGAGAATGCAATTGTACAAACAATTCTTGAAAGCAACACCTGCCAAACAGGAAAGACTGATGGCAGCATTTGATATAAAGCAAGAAAAGATGTTTTTGACCCACTTCAAGCCCAAGGTTCAGCAGCCACAGTCAGCTGCAGATTTTGTTAAGACAAGGCTAGAGGTCCTGTCCAAAGATATTCACCCCATGGACCAAATAGAGCTACACAAGCAGACAGCCGAAATGCTTTATGCCACCCTTGCAGAGAAGGCCACATTGGCTCATGAGTTGAATGAAACATTGAAGAATACCAACACTCAGTTGGATTTTGAAAGACTGTCATCCACGGCTAAAGATAATAGAATTAAAACACTGGAGGAGATTATTGTGGACTTAGGACACAATCCCAAAGATCCTAAGGGTGTGAGGACCCTTATGAAAAAGAAAGACGATGACATTGCTGCATTAAAGAAGAGATTGAGGTTGCTTCCTACTGAGCATCCTCAAACAGGGGAACTGCAGAAAGAAAAAGAAGCTGAGGATCACCTGGATTTGATCATGAAATTAAACCAACAAGTAATTGATTTGGAAGGGGAATTGGAGAAGGCACTACAAGAAAAACAGGGAGAGTCGACCTCCAGCCGGCTCGAACACTTCCAACTGGTATTACTGTTCCTCCAGCATAAGCAACGACCATCCCTCCAACTATTCCAACAACCACAGCAACTACAGGTGCTACAACAGCAACAACAACAATTCCTGAGTCTAGCATGAGCATGGACGAATTAAAAAAGGCTATCAAAGAAGTAGAGCTTCAGGCAACAGAGATTAAACAAGCCAGAGAAAAATTGGCTGAGCTAGAAACAAAATATGACAAATCTAAAATGACAGTGGGTGAGCAGTCAAGGGAAATCAAGACCCTGAAGGATAGAATCAAAACCTTGGAGAAAGAGTTGTCATTGGATAAAGCTTTGGCTAAAATAAAGAAGATCCTGTGGGCCAAAATAAATCAGTCAATCACTGGCCAATGGAGGTCAATTCAGGCAATATATGAACAAGTGGAACTGCTTGGTCGTGCTAAGATTGAAAGCCAGAGAGCCAAGGCAGCGTTAGGAAATATGCCTGACCAGGCCAACAGAATGATCAATTTTCTGAATCATCAAACTAGGGAAGAGCTGGCAGCACTCCATATCATGAGCAGAACAGATGCCATACTGACCGCAAAAAGTGTGCTCACATTGAGGAGCCTGGTGCAAACTCTGGAGGCAAGATGTCGGGATATACAAAGAGATGTAGACAATTTTGAGGTAAGGCTTGCAGCATTACAGACCAGGGGATTGCCCAGCCTGCTGACCAGTGCTGGAAAACTATTGACATGTGACCAGTATTCTACCAGGCTCAATAATTTTGTCAATAATCAGCTTACTGCTGCATCAAGTTCCGCAACAGAGACAGGGCCACCTACAGGACAGACGCTCTACGACAAACTGGAAAGCTTATTTTACCTGGAGCACGAGGTCAATCACCTGTTTGAGATGCCGCCTAGTTATTACAAGTACACAGAGGCCGATGAAACACTTGTCAAAATACAAAGACATCAGTGGCCTTCTGAGAATTGGTGGCAAGCAATGCTGGCCGTATTGCCCAGGTGATTTCAGTTTTTCCCTCTTTTTTGTTTATTTCAAAATCGCAGACAGCTGCAGGTCATCAGCGAGCACAGGTTAAGGCACAGAGTGCACTAGCAGAGCAATGAAGGAAGGTGCAGGATAGTTGGGATCGGTTACCAAGAAAAAGTGCTGAGGTGGCGAACCTAAGGGCGCAGATTTCTAAGAGCGCAGCCCAGCCAACTCAAGGTAACTCAAAATTCAAACACCCACTGACAGAGAGAACAGCTGTGGCATTTGTATTTATTTCAGCATTTACTTTAAATCAACCACTCCTTAGGAGTTGGTAAAAAAGTTATGAACTATTAACTTCTCGTCTAGATATTTTTGTATTCAATTTTGTATAAATACGACCCTCTGCATTGTTAGAAGGGTTGGTCGGCTAATGTATCTCAAGAGAGACTCGCACTATATGTCTGATGCTATTTTTTCTATAATCAAAGACTGCTCAAAGTTTTGGAGAACAACGGTATGCGCCATGTTTGATGGTTGAAGATGTGAATGTGGAATTCTTGTGTTGCTGTATGAATCAATAAGTGTTCCTCGCCTTTGTTATTTTCATATCATATATGCTCAAATCACAGAAAGAAAGATTGGTCTAGAATTTGCATGCTCGCACTCTATGCTCAGTTTCTGTGGTTTCTTAATGTTTTCCTCTTGATTTAGGGATGGATATGAATTCCTTCATGGCTCATTTTTAACCTTTTTCACATATGAATCACTGTTAGCTAGGAATTCTTAATTGCTCCTGGGCAAAGCTCATTCAACTTCCCTCTGCTAAACATGTTTGAGAGATTCTTAACGGCCTCTCATGCCTTAGCTTTCACTCCACTCTTTTAGCTTGAAAGATTGTTTCATATGCAGCTACCTTGCTCCATGTTTATCTTGTGACCAAGAAAGCACACCAACAGTCCCACTCCTTGACTCCACGCCCAATGGTTTGAAACTTACCAGACTATGTTTTGCCTCTTTACTTGAGACATCTTCCTTCCCACCAAAAGCAAAAGAAAAACCCTTTGAACGCAATACCTAGCCTAAAATCCTTTCCAAACAAAGCTAAACCTAAAAGAGAGAGCCCTCTCTGATTGTAGGTTGGCTAGAACCTACAGTCCAAAGTTGGTCTGTGGTTACCTTGGCCGTATCCTTTTCCGGAGCTTAAGGACAACCTGAGTGATAACAATATTCCATAGGAGATTCCATTGATATCTTCTTAGGGACTTTAAAAGATAACATCTAACACGAGGTTCGTATTTGGGAACCTAAGTCATTGGATAATGCATTCATGGTGCCAACAAAAGTTGAATGAAAAATTATGGAAACAAGGAGGTATACCACTTGCAAATATAAATATGGAAGTATTGTCACTCCTAGATTCCCACAACCTACAAGGTTGATACTACAACATTTGGAGGAAAAGGAGAAAAATGATTATGTTACAGTTGTGATAGAGAGTACACTAAAGGTCATAAGTGTGCTAAGAATAAATTATTTTACATGTATTGTGAAGAGGAGGAAGAAAAGGAAAAATAAACATCAAAAGAATAAGATATATACTAGGAAATAATTCCATGGGATGAAAATAAACAAATGAATCTAACCATATCTTGTAATGCATTGGCAGGAATCTCCACTCCTAAAACTCTCAAGGTGGAAGGATATATCAAGAAAAAAAGGTAATATTGTTTATTGATTCAGGAAGTACTCATAATTTAATTCATTGTAAAATGGTCAAGGATTTTAATTTCTTTCCATATCAAGCACTACAATTTCAAGTGATGGTTGGAAATGGAAGAACTATAAATTGCTCCAGAAAACACCATAATATTAATCCAACCATGAGGGAATATGTATTGCATATTTCAATTCTTTCCATTCCAATGGATGGTGCAAATGTTGTATTATGATTTCAATGGTTACAATATTTAGGGATCATAACTTTTATTTTTCAAGAAATTTTCTTGAAATTTTCTCAGAAGGAAACAAAATTGAAATAAGGGGTATCATAAGGAAAAAGTTAGTTTTCCTTATAGAGAGCTCAATAAGATCAATATTAAAGATAAGTTTACCATTCATATTAATGATGAATTGTTGGATGAACTACATGGAGAAATTTACTTCACCAAATTGGATCTCCATTTAGGATTCATCAAATTAGAATGAAGACAAGACATTTCGAAAACAAATTTTAGAACTCATGAAGTTCATTATGAATTTCTTGTCATGTATTTTTCCCTTACTAATGCAACATTCCAAATTTCAAGGTTTAGTTAATTCCACTTTCAAACCCTTCCTTAGAAAATTTGTGTTAGTATTTTTTGATGATATACTAATTTATATCAAGTATTGGAAAGAGCGTCATGTTCAACATGTTGGTAGGGTGCTCAAACTATTGGAGGAGAAACAATTATATGAAACAATCTCCAAATGTTTCTTTGGATTATAAGAACTAGAATATTTGGTTCATATTGTATCCCATGAGGGTGTTAACATAAACCCTAACAAAAATAAAGGCATCAAGAAATGGAAAATCCCCACAAACTTAGGGCATATTTTAGGATCTCTCAGGTTGATAGGATATTATCATGATTTTGTTAAGAATTATGGGAAGATAGCAATAAATCTAACAACATTACTGAAGAAAGATGCATTTTCTTGGATTCCATAAGCAACTAAGGCCTTTTAACATATTGAAGAGACAATGTGTCAAGATTTCGTATTAGATACACCAAACTTCACAAAAACCTTTATTGTTGAATTTGATGGCTCAGGAAATGGGATTGGTGTTATTTTATTGCATGAAGGAAGGCTCGTTATTTTTAAAATCCCCAATCAAAGGAAAGTGGTTACAAAAATCTATTTATGAGAAGGAAATGTTAGAAATCCTACATGCATGGAAGAAACGATTCCCTTACCTAATTCGAAGACGCTTTAAGGTAAAGAAAGGAATTATAGCCTTAAATCATCTACAAATATAACATAATACCTGTGCTTGGGCATGGAGGCTATCGAGAAAGGTCCACATACATCTGAGTGAACTCTTTCAAGGACTACTTGTGCTCTACTGTCCTTATCATGAAAGGTGGCTTTGGTGTATTTGCCTAGTGTACACCCTTTGCATGTATCTCGCTGCTCTAGTACACCCTTGGGAAGTCTAGTAGAAATGTACTACATGATATTCAAAGCTCTATGGTTCAAATGGCCAAGTTTCATATGCCATAATTCATTAATGTTGCAAATCTACACCTTCTCTACTTTCGTGCTCAAAGAAACACAATCTTCTGCATCTAATTTGTAGAGGTTCTTTACCCAAAACCCAATCCACTTCACTTGTCCTATGATGATATGTCTAAGAAAAGCCTTCCCTTTGCTAAATATCACATCAGAGCCATGGCCTTCCAACATATCAACTGAAACCAAATTCTTCTTCAAACCCTAACATACATGACATATTTTAATGTGTGAGGAGAACCCGACTCCCTCTGAAAAGTAACAGTAACGACAATGATCGCACCATACCTTCCATCATCTCCCATATCGATGCGCATCTGGAGGTCCTTATCCTCCAAGTCATTGGAAAATTATTTGTTTCCCATCATATGGAATGAGGCTCCACTATCCAGATACCACACACTACCCATCATCAATGTCACCATGCATGCAATGAGTGTGAAGAATTGTGAATTTGGAGCTTCACCTATAGCTCCTTTTGAGGGCTTCTTGCTGGTCTTATTGTGAGGACACTTCATGGCATAATGTCTCAACTCAAGAAATTGAAAACATTTAATCTTTGATAAGTCTTTCTTCTTTCCCACCTCACCAAAATCTCCTTTGGATTTGGATTTCTTCCCTTTCCCTTTATTTTCCTTTCCATCCAAGGCACCATTCTCCTCATCCTCAACCGTAGATGAATTTCCATCTCTGTTGCTCCGCTTGATCTCTTCCTACATGATATTATACCATAACTGTTCCTAACTTGGTAGTTTGTCTCTACCATTCACAAAATCCTGATAATTATGCTAGCTCTTGGGAAGATCGAACAAAGTTAGAGCTACCATATCTTCTTATAGAACAACAATACTGACCCCACCAGGTTAATTATGAGACTATGTGAATTTTCTCAAGTACTACATAATTTATTCAACCTTTTTCATTTTGATGCTACAAAGCTTGTCCTTCAGTGCCATCTTCCTATGGTCACTGTTTTTGTCAAACAATTTGGTCAATGTTTTCCACATCTTGAATGGATTTTCCTTCCCATGGATTTTCGAGACAATATGATCTCAAGCTCCCTCCAACTGATAGGTGTTTAACTGATAGGTGTTTAACTACATATGGGTATCAACTGATAGGTGTTTAACTACATATGTCTCGATGTAATCTATTAAACCTTTATCATCTAATACCACCTCCATACAGATCTTCCATGCCACAAAATTTTTGGTTCCATCTAGAGCATACTCAAGCCTAAGTCCAGTGGAAGTCATCTTCTAAGTCCTTGAGAAAAAATACAATATTGATCTTGGAATTTCTAACCTCCTACACAAAACTCTCTTCTCTTCTCTTCTGTTGTCATTCCTACTCTAATACCATGTAGAAATTCCTTATAGATTCAAATTTCTTATGTGATATGCTAAAATAAAAAACTTAAATATAATCTACTCATCAACGGAAACAATTAGTCGATCGAGAAATCGCAACATAAACATGAGACAAGATTCAATCACATATGCTCAGAGATTTATCTAAGGGGAAAGAAACTTCTCAAAAACCCTTCCTATCTGTATTGAATTAGTGAGAAAAAAGAGAAGAAATACAATGCTTGTTCAATCCTAAACAAGCTCTACACGACTATATTCTATATCACATCCTCAAAATTTGACTCTAGCCAATACCTAGACAATTATTTTTCCTACCAATCTCCTATTTTCTTTTGTTGTTTCCTTGGGAATTACCCCCTATTAATTAGGAAAATTCCCAATTAGAATTACACAATCCCTATAGGTCCTTCTCTAACAGCATGCACCACCTGTATAACTTGGAAAATTATACAACTAATAGTACATTTCCCTTGAACTTGAATCTCAACTGGGAAACTCGAAATTCATTCATGCATGAGTTAATTATGGCTGATTTATCAATTAACTAGTTGAACACTGAAGTTGCACCCCATTGTTAGACCTCCTACTAGTTCCTTTATTAGTTGGAACTAGTTTAACTGACTTTAACTCTGTTTAACTAAATTAAATTATTACAACTCAAATTAAAATCAACCTACGCTCCTAAAATTTAGGAACCACTCTACATGACTCAAGTGAGGCCTCAACTCGAATTAACTGAGACAACTAAATGAAATTATCTTATTTAACTCATTCTTGTTGTCTTGTGATGTGGAATTACAATTTTATCCTAATTTAATTCAAGGGAAAATTAAATCAGGATTTTCTTGTTGCCATTTTCAACACACACACACATACAGGCACACACACACACACACACATCTCTGTGGGTGTGTGTGTGTGTGTGTATTCTATTTGTTGCACTTTTTACAATCCAATGTGAAGCATGGAAAATGAGAATAATAAGAATGTAGTTAATTACAAATAGTTTAAAGTTTCAAGAAGACAACATTTCAATTAAGCAAACACTTTATTTGAGATGAAAATTCAAGTATTTGGTTTATGATTGAATTACTGTAACATAGAAATCAATGCCCATTATCAATAATTTATTAGTGATTACACTAAACTAAATGCACAATGATAATATAATTACCTTGAAATTAATGTACACCATACATCTAGTTACATCAAGTTAGAAATTACATCTTCACTGAAATCAATACATCTAATGCAAGCAATCAAATACGATGATAAATCAACATCTACATTGAAATCAATGCATCTAATGCAAACAATCAAATATGATTATAAATAAACATCTACACTAAAATCAATTCATCTAATGCAAGAATTCAAATCTTATTAGAAATCAACATCTACATTGAAACTAATGCATCTAGTGCTAGCAATCAAATAGGATTATAAATCAACATCTACAGTAAAATCGATGAATCTAGTGTAATAAATAGAATAAGATTAGAAATCAATATCTACATTGAAATCAATGCATCAAGTGCAAGCAGTTTTCTTCCCTTTATATCCCCCATATATATATATATATATATATATATATATATATATATATATATATATATATATATATATATATATATATATATATATATATATATATATATATATATATATATATATATATATATATATATATATATATATATATATATATATATATATATATTATATATATATATATATATATATCTGTGTGTGTGTGTGTGTATATATATATATATATATATATATCTATATATATATATATATATCCCTCCATCTATATCTCTATAACCCTATGTCTATCCTTCATCTCTCTATATCACCCTGCAAACGTACACATTGTTTTTCCATATCTATCTATATGTCACTCCCTCTTCCTCTCCCTCTCCCTGACTTTCTCTCTCTCTCTCTTTATCTTCCACTTCTGTCTCTCTCTCTCGCTCTCTCTCTCTCTCTCTCTCTCTCTCTCTCTCTCTATTACCCTTCTCTCCCTTTGTCTCCCCCTTTTATCTCTCTTCCCTCCTACTCTCCTCTCTCTCTTTCCCTCTCCATCTACCTTGTCACTCCCTCTCTCTTGTTAAAAAATGTAACTATGTTCGGTATTCAATAATGTAATTGAGTCATTATGTAATTTACTTATCAAAATAATAAAGAAATAAATTTTTATTATTGTAACAATGACTTATTAAAGCATGGTTTTCATTCTTGGGTCATCATTATATTAGTCAAAGTGTCCATTGTGGACTACTATGATTAGTATTGAATTTATAGAATCATTGTATATTTGAAGAGAGCCTTCTTGGTATTTCAAATCATGTAAAAATGTTTTGTATCAGGTCAAATATGAATTATGTGTCCTCCACATCATGTAGGCCTAAGGACCCCCATTTGACCCACTAGAAGGCTATATATTGAAGCAGGTCGAAGTCAATTGGAGCACTCACTCTCAAGAAAGTTCCATATCTCAAGAAGAGATGGAGAAGTGTGAAGTCTGTTGTTGGGACGTCGAAAGAGGTACAAGTTTGGGGGAGTCTCTAGAGAAGAAGAAAATCAAACTTTTGGTCCCTCTCTCTCTCCATTTCGTGATCTCGGTTAGGAGATCGAAGTATCCTAAGATTTTTCTATTGACATAAGCTGCATATTTCTAAAAGTTCTTGCCTAGTCGAAGTTTTTGGAAGCGGTTGAAGATCTTGGAGGCTGACATGGCATTGAGGGAAAGTCTAGTCTTGGTTTAGGGTAAAGAGTCTTAAAGAATACTGTTGAAAGGAAGAATTATCTTGACTAGGTTTTCCCCTCAAGGGGGGTTTTTCCCTGGCATGTGCCCATATCTTGTGTATCTTTGTTTTTGATCTTCATACATGTATAGTTTCTTGATGAAAGATAAGATAATAAAGAAGTAAAAGAAGCCAACACACTCACAAGTAATTATCAATAAAGGAGAATCAAACCTTGATAAAATATCCTTGAATTTCCAACATCTCTCTCTCTCCACCTTTCTCTCCCTGTCTTTCTTCTTATCTCCCTCTCTCTCCTCTTCCAACTCCATATCTCTCTCTCCCTCCCTCTTAAGTATTCTCTCTCTTCCTTCATCTATCTCCCTTTATCTTGTACATCTCTCTCTTTCTCTCTCTCCTCTCTCTCTCTCTCTCTCTTCATCCTCAATTTCTATCACTATCTCCATCCCTCCCATTCTCTATACCCCTTCTCTCCATCTATCCTTATTTGTATTTCTATCTCACCCCCAAACATACACACTCTCTCTCCATCTCTCCCTTGTCACTCCCTCTCTCTTTCTCTCTCAACCTTTCTCTCTCTATTTGTCTTTCTTCTTCCCTCCCTATATTTTCCTCCAACTCCATCTCTCTCTCCCTCTCTTCCTCCTCCACTCTATCCTCCTCTCCCTCTCTCCACATTTGTGTCCCCTTCTCTCCCTCTCTCTCTCTCCTCTTTGTCTCTCTTTCTTCACTCCAACTCTTCTCTCTCCCTCACTTTATCTTCATCTCTCCCTTGTCGCTCCCTCTATATCTCCACCTCTATCACCCTATGTCTTTGTTCTACCCTCCCATATATATTTGGAGATAATATGCTTCCTAATATATTAATATATATATTTTATAATATAACAAATTTTATATTATTTTAAAGTTAATATTATATTAATACAAAAGTAATAAATTTAATATTAAAATATATTAATATTAATATTAGATTTTGTCTACATAACATGATAAGAAAAATTATAATTAAATTTGGAATTTTAATGTGGTAAAAACTTTTATGGAAGGTAAATTTATGATCCATTTAAATGCAAGGTATATAATAAGGTATACTTTGAGCACACACATACATACTTACACCTTTCCCCCATAATGGGCCATAGAATGCAACCCCCAGCACAATAACATAAAATATTTGTAATGTTGTTTAGTTGAATTTTCATTCTTAGTAGAATAATATCATATCAGCATGGTTAAATTATTAATGGAATAAATTTTAGATCTTTATTGATTCTAAAATCTAAATTATGGGATTATGGGATGCACAAAAGGATCTGATTTTTTTTACAAAGGCCCGATCAAGCATAATAGCTCAGTGAGCCATATACCTTGATTAAGCCCCTAGTTAAACATGGAAATGGTTCGATTGAGGGTTTATAAAAACCTCAATCAAGATATTTGAATTTAAAATTTAAGCGCTTGATCGAGCTTCTGAGGTTGTAAAAACTACAATTTTCACACCCTTTTGCAAATTTTTTACAACACCATTTTGTACCCTAGCAATCATCGAGGAAAAATGTTCTTAGGTGGTGGAGTTGATCATGTTGGTTTCATTAAGGAATCCTCTATCCAATAGAATATGAGTTTGAAATTTTTGAATTCATATGATATTTTTCATCTAATTTTTTTTAAACATAATGCTTGAAATTTTTTTGGAGAGTTTTAAAGAGGCTGAATAAAAAATCAATAACATAAAATATAAACAACAAAAACATTTCAAAAAATACCACTATCTTTGTTTACGAGTCCTCTTCAAAATGGTACTCATTGTTTTTCAATTTATCTAAATAGTTGAAGCAAACCTTATGTAGACATGTGTGTTTGTAAAAAGCAATTGAAATATTACTTCACCATCTTCGAAAAATAATAATATAAATATTTTTTCGTAAAAAAATATTGTTTTTTAATATTAAAAACTTAGTTTTCTTCGTGTAGATCATGCTCATATATATATTTTTTAAAAATTACACCTTTTAGACTAAGTTATGCTATGCGAACACACACATACCTCTTAAGATGTGCATAAATTTGCAAGGACAAGCATTTCATTTAATGGAAAATTGACATATTATACGAAACTATTTTTTTTGCAAAAACTAACATTAGGTGAAAAAAATAATTCTCCATATATTACCTTTTTAATTTCAATCTAATTTCACAATCATTTTATGGATTTTGAGGGCTTCAATTTGATAAAAGAGTAAAATTTTGAAATTTCATCACCACATTTGACCCAAAAGTATAACCCATATTCATGCATTCACCCCACAATGAACATTATACTAATATACTAAATATTTCACACATGGAAGCCCATAAAGGGAGCAAACCATCAATATTTTTGTGTTCTTTATTCAAGCCCCAACTTGTTGCTACATTCTATTTTTTGGCACCAACTAGAAGGAAGCAACCACTACCTAATTTGCAAGCACCAAATTGTAGGAGCACCAACCCCTATTTTTTTTCTAGCACCAACCAACTATAAGCACCAAATGCCTCATTCACAAGCACCAACTTGTAGGAGGCACCAAGCCCCAAGATGTTTCTTAGAAACCCACCTGAAGGAAGCACCAACTTGCAGGAGGTGCTAACCTCCAAAATGTTTCTTAGGAACCTAAATGAAGGAAGCACCAAATCCCTGAAGTGCAAGAACCAACCTATTGTACTATGCATAGCCATTTTTCATTCATTTTCATACTTATGTCCACACATTCTCTATTCTATCAAAATTTCTTCTCACTGTGTCGAACCTACACACATACATCGTTTTCTCAAGGCGAACCTGCGTATATGATTTTTGATATGTAGAACCAGCATGTATACACGCCTTTGCTAAAGTGAACTTGTGTACAGATCTGTAAATGATTATTTAAATTTTACAACAATTCCAGACATCAGTTATACCCAGATAATCATATTTATGGATTACAACATGCACCAGTTATTCAGATAAAAGATCAAAACCTCACAAAGATACTTCTCTTCAAGCCTTAAGATCTTGACCCATCAATAGAACTTATCCTTCATCAAGCGCTTAGGTTCATCCTTGATTTAGTTCCAGTTGTACACAATAACCCAATAACCTGTATTCTAGATCTTGCTCTTCATTAGATATTCAATTCATGAGTGCCTTTGCCTAATGATCTTCTCTTCCTTTTATAGTCTTAGGCCTTACTCAATACCATGGTCCAAAACCACGTAGAATCAATATCTTGGACCAAATACTTGGGGTCAAAACTTCGGACAAGATATCTTGGACCAATACCATGGATCAAAATACCAAGGACCAAAACTAAGTTTTCCAACATGTACGTGTGTTTCCTTCCATGAAAGTGCGTGTGTACGCTATATGCACCTTTTGGTCTACGAAACCGCGTGTACACGCGGCTTGGTCAATGGGGAACCTGCGTATACCTCTCTTTCTTCATTATCTGAACCTAAACTATGATTTGTCATTTGTGTGAGTTGCCATCAAGGATAACACCTGTGTCATAGTGCCAAATCTGTATCATAATGCGAACAATCTCTCCCTTTGGACTTGATTTCAACCCCAAGTCACTCTCCCCCTTTGTCATCAAGGGCAAAGGGCTATTCTCCCCCTGATTACATGCTGAATTCTCTAATATGTTAAAGTGTGCTATCCATGCTCCCCCTGAATATAAGCAAGGTCTGCAAAATGACAATTCTATACATACATCATAAATGACCTTCCTATCACTAATGACTCATACATACATCCATCTCCCAACCAAGTTGGGATATACCAAGTTTGACTCATCCACCCAACCAAGTGGGTATATACCAAAGGATTATACATGTCAGAACAGGAGCATTTCATTATCCATCCCATGCATAGTGGGGAAACAAAATATGTCATTTCATGACCTTGACAATAAAAGATATACATGACATAGAGACCAAATATCTAAAACAAGACTATGATAGTTATCGACAATTATCATAAACAACATCTGTCAATCACCACCCAGACCAGCAACCATGATCTCCCCCTAAACCTGTTCCACCTGAATCAAAAACAATTGTGAATTTGTACCAAGTTCTTCTAAGATAATGCCAACAATGCATTACTATAAGTATATTCTCCCCTTGAACCTATGCCAAATGATCACTATCAGACCCATATTAGACTCCTTTCATCCATTGTTTTTCTTCAAACCAACATATACGCGATTGTATCCATAGCAACTAGCGTATGTACACGGATACGCTTCATGAAACTCGTATACAACCACTTTTCTCTGAAAGAGATAAGTTTTAACAGCAAGATGATGCATCAACTACTCCTAGCTTATGTCTGAGATATTCAAATGTCTCTCTGGGCAATGGTTTGGTGAATATATTAGCATCCTGTTCTTTGGAGGGAACATATTCCAATTTGACCGTTTTTTCAAGCACTTGTTCACGTAGAAAATGATATTTGACAGGTATGTGCCTGGTCTTGGAATGCATGACTGGATTCTTTGAAATACTGATTGCACTTGTATTATCACATAGGATGGAGATGAGTGGAGTACATGTGATTTGAATGTCTTGCAATGTTTGCATCATCCAAAGGAGTTGTGTGCAGCAAGATGTAGTAGCCACATATTCAGCTTCAGCTGTAGATAATGCAATTGAACTTTGTTTCTTACTGAACCAAGACACTAATTTGGAACCCATATAGAATGCACCACCAATAGTGATTTTTCTGTCATCCACACTTCTTGCCCAATCTGCATCTGTATATGCATGAAGTGTAATATTTGTATCCCTAGGATACCATAAACCAAAATTCTGAGTTCCTTGAAGATATTTGAAGATCCTTTTGATTGACTGAAGGTGTGATTCCTTTGGATTTTCTTGGAATCTTCCAACTATTCCCACTACATGCATGATGTCTGGTCAGGTACCTGTTAGATAAAGCAAACTGGAAATCATGGATTTGTAGGTTGGTTGATGTACTGTTGTTGATTCATCATTTGAGTTGAGATAGCATCCTGTTACCATGGGGTTACATACAGGTTTAGAATATTCCATGCCATATTTTTTCAAGATCTACTTGAGATACTTGGTTTGTGGTAGAAAAATATCATCTTTGTTTTGTTCAACTTGTAGGCCGAGAAAATATGTGAGCTCACCAAGCAGGGACATTTCAAATTTTTGTTGCATTACCAAAACAAAGTTTTGACTCATGGCTTCTTCATTGCTACCAAAAATGATATCATCAACATACACTACAGTATTAGCAATTTATCATTATCAATCTTTGTATATAGATTGTTATCAGCTCTTCCTTTTGAAAAGCCTTGTTGATGGAGGTATTTGTCAAGATGGTAATACCAGGCCCTTGAAGCTTTTCCTAGACCATAGAGAGCCTTTCTGAGTCAGCATAAAAGTTTTCGATCATTTCCAAGGATGAATCCGTTTGGTTGCTCGATATATACTTCTTCTTCTAAGTCTCCATTAAGGAAGGCAGATTTTACATCCATTTGGTATACTTTGAATTTCTTAAAGCTAGAAAGAGCAAGGAACATTCTTATGGCTTCAAGTCTAGCAACAGGTGCAAAAGTTTCTTCAAAATATATACCTTCTTGTTGAGCATATCCTTTACAAACAAGTTTGGCCTTGTTTATGATAACTTCACCATTTTCATTCAGCTTGTTTTTAAATATCCCTTTTGTTCCTATGATATTCTTATCATGAGGTCTAGGAACTAATTCCCAAGTATTATTCTTTTCAATTTTCTCAAGTTCTTCATTCATGGCCTTGACCCAACATTCATCTTTGCATGCTTCATTTACATTTTGAGGTTTGATGGAGGAAAGCAATGCTAGATAGCTTGAAGCTTCTGTAATAGTTCTTCTTGTCTGCACACCTGCCTCTTTCTGTCCCAAAATTTGAGTCTCTGGATGATTTTTCTGAACACACCTAGATGGTGTCTTTTCTTTTGCCACTATATGTTCTTCTGGTGCATCATTGGTTTCTTCTTCTTCAGAATTGGTCTGATTTGATGTTGAAGGATAATCCTCATCTTCTTCACACTCTTCGGTTTTTACCTGCTTTGGATTTTTTCTTGCTTCATCAACCACAACATAAATACTTTCAATAATTTTCCCAAGTATTCTATTATAACACTTATATCCTTTACTTCGGGAAGAGTAACCAAGGACAATGCCTTCATCTGCTCTAGGTTCAAACTTGCCAAGTTTTTCATCAGTCCTTTTGATGTAACATTTGCGGCCAAAAACTTTGAAGTATTTTACAATAGAATGCTTACCATACTAAAGTTCATGTGGAGTTTTAGTGATGTTTACCGAAACATTTTCTTTGTTGAGGATAGTGATTGCAACAAATGCAACTTCACCCCAGAAGGTTGTAGGAGTTCCAGACTCATCTAGCATGGCACGAGCCATTTGTTGAATATTTCTGTTCATCCTTTCTACCACTCCATTTTGCTGAGGAGTCCTCGCAGTGGAGAATTCTCTTTTTATTCCATGTTCTTCACAAAAGTCGAAGGATTCATCCGAGGTAAATTCCCCTCCTCGATCAGATCTGAGGCATTTGATTTTGCGATCCGATTCATTTTCAACTAAAGCTTTGAAGTCTTTGAACTTTTCAAATGCTTCATCTTTATGCTTTAGAATTCCTATCCAACACATTCTAGAAAAATCATCAATGAATAATATAAAGTATTATTCTCCATGGGGTGACTTTTTCCTTGATGGACCACATAAATCAGTATGAACAAGTTCAAGAGGCTTACTAGCCGATCCTTCCTTCTCAAGGAAATGTGCTCTAGTTTGCTTACCAAATTGACATGATTTGCATATTGTATTTTCTAGAATGCTGATATCGGGAAGATCACGAACAACCTAGAATTTGCATTCTTTCCTTATTTGTGGGAAGCTTAGATGCCCCAATCTTCTGTGCCATAGCTAGTGTCCATCATTTTTTCTTAGATAGCATTGTTGTTGTCCTCCCTTGAGTATGTATAAGTTGTTTGGAGTTCTTATGCCTTTGATCATGGTTTCTCCTGTATCAAGCTCACAAACAACACATCCATTTGATTGAAATACTACTTCATTTCGTTGATCACACATTTGAGTGACACTCAATAGGGTATGCTTTAGACCATCAACATATATAACATTCCCAGCTTTAACCTTTTCTTTTAAGAGAACAGAACCTTTACCTTTTATGACAGCAGGAGTGTTATTTCCAAATGAGACCTTCTTTTCCTCTTCTAAGGCATTGTATGACTGAAGTTTTTCTTTATCACATGTGATGTGTTTCAAGCATCCACTGTCAATGTACCACTGATTTTCTTTTCCTTTTGCATACAAGGCTATACCACATCTTTCTATTCGTGGTTCTTCCTTTCTCCATATTTTGGGACTCAATGAAGTTTTCTCCTTCTGAGATGTTTCCCGAAACTTACTCCTGCATTCAGAATCTTCATGGCCGAAGTTGTTACAGATAGAGCATTCTATTTCATTTTCAAGATGCGAAAAGTTATTGTAGGTACTTTTCATGATCCCTGTCACATTTCTTTGATTTTGTGCTTCTCTAGTCATGATGGTCTTGTAGGCAACACATTGAGCAGCTTTGTGTCCAAAGTTATGACATGAAAAACATTGGCCATTAAAGAAGTTCCTGCAGTTATCAAATCTACTGACCTGGTGATTGTAGTTTCCATTCATTCTTGAAGCAAATTGAGTATGATTTACCTGAGGTTGGTTGTAACATCTGTTCATCCTTGAAGTAGATTGAACCCGATTTACTTGGTGAACTGCTTTATGCCTTTGCTGACAATTTTCAAATTGTTCACAGCTCTTTGTTGCATCAAGATAGCTTTTAGTGGAGGTTGACGGCTTCTATGCTTGAGATGCTTCTTCAGTATATCCAAGACCTATCTTTATCAGAGGAGAACACTGCACTTTGATAATTTCATCTAAAGTTTCTGATCCTTTAGAAAATCTGAGATTGAGAGCTTTTGTTTTCTCAATATCTTTCCTTAGACCCACAATTTCACATTCTAGTTTTTCATTGTGTTTTTCTCTTTTAGCAAGTTGGAATGTCAGAGTATCTATAATCATATTCTTTTCTTCTAAACAAATTTTGAGTTTAGAGATTTCTTCATAAATATTATCTTCATCTAAAGCATCCAAGAAATCATCATCTTCAAAAGCCATCAGAAGTCTATAGTCATTATTATCTTCATCACTATTTGATAAACCATCGCTATCTTCATGCGTATAGTAGCTCTTCTTACTTACACTTTGTTTTCTATTCCATTTTTCTAATTCCTTACCTTTATCAAGCTTATATTTATGAGGACATTTGGCAGCATAGTGACCGACTCTTCCACAAGCAAAACATTTGGAAGGTATTTTACCTCTGAATCTTCCAGAACCCCATTGAAGGTTCTTAACAAAGTTTTCTTCTTCCTCTTCTTTTGAAATATGTCCTGATTCATTGAGTTCTTCTCTTCCTGAAGCTTTGAATGTAGCTTCTCTCATGTCTGATGGACCTCATTTTCTCATTTCGAAAGCAGTTAAGATTTCGTGCAATTGTGTCATAGTGATACTATGAAGATCCTTCTTTTCTTCTATGGCAGAAACTTTTGATTCAAACTTACTAGACAAGGATCTTAAAACCTTTTCAACTAATGTAACTTCTTTTATCTCTCCACCCAAGTTCTTCATGCAATTAACAATCTCATCTATACATAAGAAGTAATTAGCTATACTTTCATCATTATGCATTTTGAGAGTTTCATATTGAATTCTGAGAGATTGCAGTTTTGCACATTTTACTTGATTGTCTCCTTCATAGCTTAGAACGATCTTGTCCCATATTTCTTTGGCAGTTTTGAGCTGCATAACTTTGACAAATTCTAATTGTGACAGACTCCACAATAATGTATTGGCAACCTTGGCATTGGTTTCATATTGCTTTTTACCTGGCGTATGTGTAGGAATTGCTGACGGAAATGTATATCCTCCTTCCACAATTTCCCAGACATCTGTTCCAAGAGATTGAAGATAGGTTGTGGTTCTTACCTTCCAATAAACGAAGTTGCTTCCATCAAAGATTGGTGGTCTAATGATCCCTCTCTTTCATAGTTACTCGTGATGATAGATCTTCCTTCAAGCGATCAAGATTCTTCTGAAGGACCTGCTCTGATTCCAATTGTTGGAAATAATACTGAGAGGAGGGCCAGTGAATCAGTATTAGCAAGTCAATAATATTTCATTTCAGATTTATATATTCTGCTTCAGTTAATCAAACTTGTGTGTATATGCAATTGTATTTAAGGCAACTAGTGTATACCCTTCAAACTTATGACTTAGTTAATTCATCATATGTTGATCTTTAATCTGTGCATCAAAACCATATAAACAGTAACCAGGTGCAGTAAAAATAGAACAGACAATCACACACATGAACACAAGATATAAGGTGGAAACCCAATGTGGGTGAAAACCACCTGCTGTAATCGTCTCTATCTTCTTTTAATAAGAAACTTCTTTTTACAATTTTTGTATTGGTGCAGTCTTATACCAGTACACAAGCTTCTACCTGCAGAAGGCTACAACCTTCTCTCATTCTCTAGCTTCTCCTGGAAGGGAGCTACAACCCCCTAGCTCTTGTACTAGCTAATGTGTTTACTAGTATGTAGGTGCTGGCCTACAGAAGGCTACAACCTTCTCTTTTCTTCCAGGGACCACGTTTCATAAATTTTCAGACTGGATCCATTAATAACATCAATAGAAATTCAAATATATCTTCATCAATCAATCTCCTTTGCACCAATAAAAATTGAATCAATCAATCACTTCTCAGAATGTTGTAACCAAAATATAGTAATAGTAACCAGAACCAAAGTTAGAACCCAGAACACTACAACAGCAAACAGAAGTAGCTAAAGCATATTTTATTAGGTATACGCTACTCAATGTGTCGAACCTGCATACATACACCGTTTTCTCAAGGTGAACCTGCGCATATGCTTTTTGATATGCAAAACCAGCGTGTATACGTGCCTTTGCTAAAGTGAACCTGCGTATAGATCTATAAATGATGATTTAAATTTTACAATAATTCCAAACATCAGTTATACCCAAATCATCATATTTACATATTACAACAGGCACCAGTTATTCAGATAAAAGATCAAAACCACACAAAGATACTTCTCTTCAAGCCTTAAGATCTTGACCCATCAATAGAACTTATCCTTCATCAAGTGCTCAGGTTCATCCTTGATTTAGATCCAGTTGTGCACCATAACCCAATGACCTATATTCTAGATATTACTCTTCATTAGATATTAAATTCATGAGTGCTTTTGCCTAGTGAACTTCTCCTCCTTTTATAGTCTTAGGCCATACTCAATACCATGGTCCAAAGCCACTTAGAATCAATACCTTGGACCAAATACATGGGGTCAACACTTCGGGCAAGATGCCTTGGACCAATAGCATGGATCAAAATGCCATGGACCAAATACCATAGACCAAAACTAAGTTTTCCAACATGTATGCGCCTTTCCTTCTGTGAAAGTGCATGTGTACGCTATACGCACCTTTTGGTCTATGAATCTGCGTGTACATGCGACTTGGTCAATGGGGAACCTGTGTATACTTATCTTTCTTCATTCTGTGAGCCTGAATTATGATCTGTCATCTGTGTGAGTTGCCATCAAGGACAACACCTGTGTCATAGTGCCAAATCTGTATCATAATGCCAACATATAGGTGTTGCATGCAATCAGTGATCCATCCTTGTGAATTGCACAATCAATTTGGAGGAAATTCCTATCTTTTAGGGGCTAATTTCTTCAGGAATTGCAAATGAAATAAGAGTCTTGGTGATCAAAGAATTAGCTAAGTGTTGGCCAGAGTTTGCCATTGAGAAAAGAGAACAATTATTCTTTTGTAGGTTGAGCTCAAAGCTAGAGCTAGAAATTGTAATAGTTTCTCTATTAAACTGATTAATGAAAAAAATCTTGAGGGTTTTTTTCCAGTTGGGTTCCCTTAGAAATAAAAGTGTATTTGTGGTTTTTCTTATTGCATGTCTATGTATGTTGTTTTAAATTGTGATTTTCATTCCACATATCAGTAGATTAGAATTGTGTCTCTTGTTTTCAGGTTGAATTCTTGAGCAGTTGTAATTCTATTAAAATTTATACATGTTATCGGAGCCTTGAAACCAAGTTAGAAACAATATTTCAAACTTGTCTCTCAGGAGTTTTGAAGTAGAAATTTCTTTGCAACAATTTTTCTTCAAGATCAGGAGAATGCCTTTCAATGGTCTAAGATTGGATTATGCCCTGGAGGGTATACTGAATTTCATAGCTTGGAAGGTTCGAATGGAATAAATGCTCGATGACAATGGTGTTTTAGAATATGTGAAAAATGATATTGTAAAACCTCCACAAATAGATGCACAACAACTAACCTAGTGGAAGAATGATGTTGCAAAGATGAGAAGAATTATTATGGAAGGTGTGAGGGACCATGTGGTCTCAAATATCCATGGAAAAGAGGCACCATTTTCCATGTGGAAGGCATTAACTGAGCTATTCGATAATAGAAGTGACCATAGAAAAATGGCCTTGAAAGACAAACTTCGAAACACCAGGATGTAGAAAAATGACAATATTTTGCAGTATCTCCTTAGGTTTACATAAGTTCAAGATGAGCTTCAAGGGGTTTGATTTATTTAATACTTCCCACCATAATTTTGGATTGCCTGTCAAAGCCCAAGTTATCTGTATAACTACCTCTTTCCATGTAGTCTTTAGGTCTTCTTTTATCTGAATAGCCCAAGTATTAATCTTTTGAAGAAGAATCAAGGCTTGCTCTCTGTCTAAGCAGTCAAAATTTATGAAAAATGTAGAACCAAGCTGGCTTGGTGTAGTGACTAAATCATCATGAGTTTCTATTATTGATATGTGCTGAGCCCATTTATAGAATGGACTTGACTAAGGTTGGGAGCCAACATCATCTCTTGTGGTTCTTGCTTCATTGTAAGAGAAACTAAAGGGGTCATCTCTTTTATTCTTAGAGGATTCGCCCACACCTTCCCTTCAAGACATATTAATTTCAAAAGTTCTTAGCTGATATATTTTATCTTTGAGTAGACACAGCTTGTTTTTTTCTTGGCTAATCCCTTTTTCTAGCTAAATCATATATATAAATTCATCAAAGATAACTTTTAGAGTTAGTGTAGAGGATGATGGGATGCTTTAAAATAAAAAAAATTAGGACCTTCAGCTTCTATTTCTTCATATTCTCGGGAGATCTTGGCCTAGGGAGAGCACTTTTAAAAGTAGAGACAACTCTATTTATAGCTTCTAATTGACACAATATTTCTTTCAGTTGTTCTTCCTGGTTATCTTGGCGAGCATACATCATATCATGTGTCATATGTATGTGTCTTACATGTTCTTTGACTTCGATCACATCTTTAGCTAAATCATCAATATTTTGGGACAAACATACTGACTGATAATTGTTGTAATTTAGCATTTTCACTGGCTCAGAAGGCTCTGCTTCTGTTGGAGATCTATAATGCAGAAATTGTAAATATCCTTGCATAGAACCATCTTTAAACTTTGGAACAGAGTTAATAGGTTCTAAATTCCTTTCTGGAAGTATAATTTTGCTACTAGACTTTTCTCTTGGGAGATTTATCATTGTGATATCAAGAGTTGGTACCATTATACAATCGGGGCAATCTGGATGTTGGCCATTATGTGATTGTGGACTTGAAATAACTTGATATTTTAAGGATTTTTCTAGTATATCTAAACAATATTCACATGGCTTCCTAGAAGGGTTGCCCTTCTCTGTATATTTAATGAAATTTGCAGTTGGAAAAGAAGAAATTGAAAACCTTGGAGGGATGATATTTCTTTCATGTGCTATTGAAAGACTTCTTTCAACCCTTCTTGGTCTTTGAGAATGAAGACTTGGATTGGGATTCTGAAATATCAATCTAGTGTAACCATCTCTTGTAGACACAACTTTGAGTTGGTTTGGTGTACTGACCAGTTGTGGGTATTTCTAAGAGAGTGATTCATAATTACTGGACCATTCATCTGGTAGAGTTAATTCACTAAATCCAAATTGGAGAGGAGTGGCATTACCAGGGCTGAAAATTAATCCTTTTAAAGCTCTTTGTTGCAATTTAGGATTGATGGGTGGCATGCTGGATGACACAAAACAAATGAAAATTGTGGTATGTAATTGAGCTATCTGGGTATTTGGGGCAAAGTTAAAACCATGGAATTGTATGCAAGCTTGGAGAAATTCGTTTATGTATGGATCTGTCAGAGAGACTTGATATCTTGGAATAATAGATGACCATATCAGACCATTATTACGAGGACTTTGAAAACCTCTTATTAATGCATCACTAAATTCATTGGCTCTATAATACATGACACGTGTTAGGCAAGATGTATTTAGTCCTGGCCTTACAAATATATTGATTCCAAATTGAACCAAACTAATATGGATATATTTATAGCCATTCTCTAAACCCCATTCAACATCTTCATGATTAATAAGTGGGACTTGATAAATCTGTTGTGATAATGAGATTGGAATATTCACTGAGGAAAATCTGAACAGACTAGCGATGTAGAATTTGAATAAAGGCATATTGTAGATCTTATCTACATCTATCTCTGGAAGAGACCAATTAGGTTGTGGATCATGATCTTGGAATACTACTTTATCATTATACAAAACATCTTTATCTAGTTTATTAAGCAATCTATTCATGAACGACCATCTTTTCTCATGAGCAACCTTCCTTTGTGTAGGTGTAAGAAAAGTATACTTAGGATCCATTATACTATCAAAGATATTAGAAAAAATTGAAAATTGCATAGTAACTTGCAATCGTGGTTTGTAGCCTAAAACGCCCAACACGACACCCTGGTCTTCAACAGGACTTATTACGATGTGACCTTCAGCTCTTGCCTACAACAAGTAGATCCTCAATCTTCTAAAGAAATTGAACCAAATATTTCCCAGCTCATCATTCAACACCAATGAAATGAGGCTCTGATACCAAAATTAATCTTTGCTAAACACGGATGTGAAACACATAAATAGAACACACACAGATATGAAACACAATTTTGTGAAACACATAGTATTGTAGAAGTACTCTACTTTCCAAGGTGTGATTACAATAACTCTCTGATCCTATATATAAGAACCTTCAAGAGTCTTAGCATCATTTATTTTCAAATCATCCTCTCTATAAAGTTTCAATCCTTATCCTACCAAATTTTCATAATACAATAATATCAAGAGGAAATCACTATGAGATAACTAAAGTTGATACACAGTGGAGATTCCTTGAAAAAGGAACCCACGAAAGGAAAATAAAGGACTCTTGAAAACAATAAAAGTTGATACATAGTGGATATTCCTTGAAATAGGAACCCATGAAAGGAAATAAAGCTAAAGACAATCATATGGATAATCTTAAAAGTTATACATAGGGGAGATTCTTTATGGAGGAATCCTCGAAAGCCAGATAATCACCAGTCTTGACCTTTGGGACTTCTGTTAGAGTCATAGTCTGAAGCATAGTTGTCTGATGACTCCTGATGGAGTACCTCATGATGTGGATCAAGATTGATACCAGGTACAATTTGAGCTGGCCAAGGTGTTTCATTTCGAAAACAAGTAGAAAATGTAGATGATGACATAAACGGGTCATGATTTTCTGGGATGATGCCAATTTCTCCAAAATAATCAAGGATTAAAATGAAACTACTTCTTTCTTGAGATTTTTCTGGAATGGGAATGACTATGGTGCCATGAAAAAGGAGGTTGAATCCAAAAATATTATACCTAGAACTTCCTTCTTCCATATCTCCATGTAAAATAGACAAATTCCATCTTGGGCTTTTCTTATTAAGTTCTCCCTTCCAAGGAGGGAAAGAATGCATAAGTAGATCCATCCATTGGCTCCAAAACCTAAAAGGGGAAGTTACATCCTCACAATAAATAACTATGAATATTTTTCTCCATGCTCTAGCATACTGCACAATACCATAATAATCCATCCAAGATAAATTCGTATCAAAGATGTATACCATTCTAGGATGTCTGGCTTGTGCCTGTCCTAAATAGAGATGGTAATTATTGATAATATTCCAATCAATATTATAACTAAATCTTCCTTCATCAGAGTTATACCACTTTTCTAAGATTATTTTCTAAATATCTTTAGGCAGGGCTAAGATCTTTTGAGAAAAAAATTCGCAACAAAACTAGTAATGACAAGAGCTACAAACACTAACTTGGGATCTTGATCTGGAAGAAGAAAATTCTCCTACTTCGAACTTTTTTATAGTAAACTCTTTCTGTCCTCTTGTTCCTTCTCTAGTCAACATGTCTACAAGATAATTTTCTTTTCCTACTTTGTAAACAATGTTGAAGTCAAATCCTTGAAGCTAGAGTGCCCATTAGAGTACTTTTGAATTTTGTTGCTCTAGTAGTTTCATGTTCTGCAACATTCCTCTCATATGTTTAAGATCAATCTTTACAATGAAAGAAACACTTTTTAAGAAAAACCTAAATCTTTTGATCCCATTTTTTACAACCAATATTTCTTTGTGGGATGAAGGATACTTCCTTTCAGCCTCTAAAAAGGTACCTAAAGCATATGCACAAACTTCTTCCTTTTTATAATGTTTCTGTAGGAGAATGGCGGCCCAAGTATGCCCATATGCATCAATTTCTAGGGTAAAAGGCAAGTCTTGTTGTGGTAATGATAAAGATGGAAGGTCTTTAATTATTTTCTTAATATTTTGTACATATTTTGTGATTTGTGGCACCCACGCTAAGTTTTTATTCAACCTTTGCTGAAGGATATTGGTATCTTTGGCTTGTTCTAGATAGAACTGCCTCATGTAGTTTAGGAATCCTAGGAATTTTTGTATTATCTTGACATCAGGTAAAATATCTGGAAAATTGAGCAATGACTGTAAAACATGGGGTTGTTGCTGCACTTTTCCTAAAGATATTATCATTCCAAGATATTCAATCTTAGTTTGTTCTATCACAAATTTCTCCTTAGAAGCTGAGAGTACTAAACCATGCTGAAAAACCACCTGGTAGAAAAGTTCCAGATGCTTCTTATGACGCTGAAGTTCATTGCTATAAACTAATAAATCGTCAATATATACAATAATAAAATCATATGATTTAAATATATCCTCCGCATTCTTCTAAAACTCGGATGGTGCATTTTTTAGACCAAACAACATAATTGTCTACAAATATTGTCTACTAGGTACTACAAAAGATGTTTTTTACCTATCTTCAAGGTTAATTTCCATTTTTGTTTGTAAGCAATTTCAGTATTTTACATTAATGAAATTAATTATTATTTCTGTTGCATCTCTGTATTTATGGTTATCTCTGTAATTTGTTGCATTCCTGTTTAAATCGAGATTAGAAGAGGAAAATGAAGGAAAACTAATGGAAATTGAAGAAAATAGAGGATTCATTAATGTAAAGGCTTTTGAGGATCAGTTCACAACCTTTTGTGAGTTCAATTTTGGAACTCTCTCTCTATTCCCTATTCTCTCTCAAACTCTCATACACTTAGAGTATTCTTGGATCACTCTAGCATTGGAGGAAGGAAGGAAAAGGAAGGACACGAAAGTAAAGGGAAGAAAACATCAAGCAAGGAAGAGCGAGATCTAGTGGTTAAAACGAGATTACTTGTAGGTATCGAGCTACATGTATGATTTCCTTGCTCATTTTGGCATGGGGTTTTGAAAATGTGACAGTGGTTTCCATCCTTGCCTTTGCATTTCCATATAGCCATAGTGTGATGGAGTATGTGTTATTTGATTGAGCTGGATGGTTTCAAAATTGAGTGGGGTGGTCTCAGGAAAAAACATAGGGCCTAGGAATCTCTAGACCGGTAATGGCAGGATACATGCTAAAGTCTAGTTGTGAATGCTCTCATTGGGCCTAGGAATCCCTTGACTGATAACGGTGGGATATATGGTAAATCATAGAGACTGGAGCCTCATTGGGCGTAGGAATCCCTTGACTATTAATGACAAGATACACAGTGAATCCTAGAGGTTGGAGACATACAAATTCCTTGTGGTTTAAGTGGAGAGGTCTAGAGACATCCATGCTTGTTTAGGGCCTAATGATATCTTGACTGATATATGGAGGGATTGTGGTAAAGCCTATAGTGTATGCTTATTATTTGGGCATAGGAATCCATTTTTGGGATACACGGTAAAGCTTAAGTAATCCTTTATTAGTTTTGTTTTGAGTCTCACATTCATGCTGAGAATATGGCACGAGGGTGATTGGCCGAAATAAATATTTGGTTCAGCCCAATCTATGGTCAGGTGGTATGTGGAAGTTATTGATTTGGTTAAATTTTGGATATGATAATAAGAGATCTTTTCTTCTTGTGTATTATGTGTAAATGTGCTTGTTATTATGTGGTTATAATGGTTGTTCTATTTTTATATGTTGGTTTTATGTTGGTTATAAGAATGGCTCATGACAAGCTTGAGTAACGGATATCATCATGTTTTTATTAGTAAATGAATGTATGACATAATAGATGATAATGCAACTATTATGAGAGGGCATCATACCTTCTTGACAAATATCAAATAAGTATGAAGTCTCTATGCCCATATTTGTTTATATGACATGTAGATTACATGTTCATTATGTGTTTGATAGAATGTATGTCATGGATAGGCCTTGTCAGGTTAGGTCCTTGTTCAAAGATTTGCACTAGAGGCCTCGCAATATTGTTATTTTTCATTTCTGGAAGTTTCATGAAGTTCTGGGAAAAGATCTGAGTCATGACCCTAAAAAAGTGACTCAGAACCCCGGGTTGCTAGCACACAAATTCCTGAAAAATGCCATAGTTGATGGAGGCCTTGCTGTGGGAGCGACTGGAGGGTCTCACTCACATGGAGAGCTTTCCATGGGAGAAATTGGGCGTATAATTTAGTTAAGAAGAAATTTCTCTCAAGGGTTGAACACCTGGAGGAGTTGGTTGGCTCTTGAAGGTTCTGTAGCTCCTAAGGAAGGTTAGTTTGGTTTTGTTTAGTTGATTCCACTTCCTTAACTATACTTGGGGAGTCGAACCATATCATAGAAAATATTTGTCACATGCTTACCCTGGTGGACTTGTCAGCTTAGGTAAATGTGGGAGGAGGGTGTTACAAAGTGCTATCAGAGCATGGTTCACCCCTTGGACTGGATGGGAAAAATGTGTTTGTTATGCATGGATGTTAGTTTCATATGTGTTCATTATGCTTGTTCTCTATATGTTTTTTATGTATGCATGGTGCTGGTCATTGCTGCAATTGTGTTTTCATGAAAAAGTTGAAGGTGTTGTTCTTCGAATGTGTTGTTATGAATGCATGTCAGTCGAATATACATTTGTTGTGTATGATTATTGTCTATGCGGATGTATGATTGCATTGTCATGGTTATAGTTGTCATGCATGACGTCATGGTATGTTGTTGGTATTTTCATGCATGGTAACTGGATAATGGTTGAAATGATGTCTATATATATATATATATATATATATATATATATATATATATATATATATATATATATATATATGCTAATCTGCTTGATCTTGCAGACAAGATATCCTCCCCTGAAATATATTGTGGTATGTTGATTATGTTTATATTTTGGTTTATGACATTTTATACTTGTAGGAAGAAGATCAAAGACTACTAGGAAGATTGATCCGGATTTAAACAGAAACACAAAAAATTATAGACAGAACCATAAATACAGAGATGCAGCAGAAATAGTACTTCATTTCATTAATGTAAAATACTGAAATATGCTTACAAACAGAAATGCAAATAAATGAGCTAGGGTGATGGTAGCTTATCTCTGAGAAGAGATGTGGCGGCTACATGCATCTGAACTGTGTTACAATGAGGCTCAAAGGCCTATTTATTGTTGAGAAATAATGGAAAACTCTAAACATCCAAAAACCTAACCCTAGGAGATGAAATGCCAAACTGTGGGCCCCGTTTGGGTAACTTGGTACATCAACTTCCCGAGGTTGTAACTTTGGCATATGATTTCCTTTTGATGTGCACAATACCTTGCTAGAAAGATCTATCCGAGGACTACAACTTTGGGATGGGAAACATGTGTCCATCATCCCATGTTGCTCCTAGTTTTCCCAAAAAACGTCGTTTAGGGCCTCAAAACAACTCTAGAAGTTCAGGACCTGAAAAATTGCTAAAAATAGTAACCTTTGCTACAATTAAGGAAACTAAAAAACTAAAAGAGACATTTGTGGGGGGTCCAAGTTGGATAGGCGGTTGGCCACCAACATCCACCTGGATCATTCCTCCCCCTTTGGGAGCAATGGTCCCCATTGCATTGTGTTCCTCCATGATATGAGGAAACTCCTGCTGAACTTGGTCCCTAGTGCATTGTTCTACAACCTCTGATGTGTTTATTCATGATGGGAAGCATGGTAGAGGGTAGTCCACATTGAACACTCAATGCAAGCAAAGGAATGGGGGAATGTTGTGCTCGAAAGCATTGTTTCCCACAGCCTTGGTTATGGTGTAAGGACCATATCGAAGTGGTCTAAGCTTCTGATGGGATCTTGTAAGGCATTCTTTCTACAAATGTAACCAGACTTTGTCACCCACTTTAAACTTCTGTGGTACCTGATGCATGATCATGTCACTACTTGTACCTTGAATTTTCCATAATGGAGCGGTGATATATCGACCTGTTGGGTAGAGGTGCTCTAGGAGTCAGATCGAATGAATGCTTGACCTGACAGTGCAAAGGTACCCCTGTGGGTGAGGAGAAGATGTCCCTGTCTTATTTCATGATTGTATCCACCTGCTTCTTCTGCGTGGAGAAACCCTTCACGGGGGCCATGGATGTGGCTATGATCTTCCCCTTACTTTGAGGGTAAACCAGATAGAAAATAAATTTCCTAGTCTAAGAGATGATCTTATGGCCTTTCTTTGCAAAGATCAAAGAAGTGGCAGTAGGCGAGGCTACCTTTGATATTTTGTATAATGTATTACATAAAGAAATAATAATAGCGTGAGGCCTTGACTCATTCAGAGCATGTCGCCTCCACAAGTATGGTTGGCCTAATAATACATCACAAACATCAAGCAATGAAACATCACAAAATACCCCATCTATGAGGGGCTTGATGCTGTTGGGAAGGTGACACTATTGACGGACTTGGAGATCTCATCCTTGGTGAAGCCACCTGATGTTGTATGGCTGCAGGTGTGGTATGGTTAGTAGTCCTAGCGACTTCACAACCTTTGCTGAAATGAGGTTATTTTGGCTGCCACTATCGATAATGAATTGCAACGGCGAACCCTTCATCCACATTGGTGAGTAGAAAAGACGCTCCCCCTCTTCTGGATCTTCGAGCTCATTCTTTTGGACCTTGGTAGTGGCAACAATGGCGCTGGGCTCTGCATCAATGATTTGCTTCCCTTTGTCATTCGCCTTGTCAGGCTATGACTCAGGGTCGAAACATGCATCTGATTCTGAAGCCTTCAACTCGGTCACCAGCGACTGCTTGGTCTGACACTCACTTGTGTTAGGAGTGGGGCTCTTATGGAACTCACACCACTTTCCTGTGTCCTTCTTTTCCTTCGTGGTGTTGTTCTTTTCTTGCGTCTTTGACTGGTTGTCTTGAGTCAATCCGCCTTGGCCTTTTCATTTGTTCTTTGGATTCATAGTTCCAAAGTCTCACTTCTTTTGTTTAAACTTCTACTCGTTCTTGACAGCGTATCGTTATGTCGCGCCGAGCGAGGAGATGTTCAAGAACTCCGTCTTGTCTAGGATGTATCTTTGTAGGCACCCGTGGTATTTGAGTACCAAATGCAGCTCAGAATCCTTAACACCTGACTTTGTGTGAAGGGTATGAAAAATATTTGTGAACTCTGACACATCTTAGTCCCTTCCCTGCCGTAGTGTGGTCCACTTTATGTATTTATCCTTATAGCTTTTGATAGAGTAGTGTTGCTCCTTGATGGCATCTTGGAATGAATTCCAAGTGAGTGCAACTGAAAATAGTGAGCTCGTACTTTCATCCTTCTGCTCAAAGTAGGTTTCCCACTAATCATTGATGTGGGGGCTGCTTTGAGAAGGGCGAAAGAATCTTTTCCCCAATGGAAAATCATGAATAGAAAAATAACCCTCTAGTAGATTTTACCATTTATCTACGGTATCTATGTCTATCTGACCCTCGAATATGGGGCTTTCAAAGTTAACTTGTGCGTTAAAGGCTATGGAGTTTCCAGAGTAGCTGCTTGAAGTAGTTGTGTTGCCCTTCGGTAGTCGCTGAAGGATTTGGGCAAAGCTATCCATCATCGCATTCCTTTGTTGCTTGAGGGCTTCTTTGAGCAAGATTTTGATAGGATCTCCTACCCCCTCATCTTTCTTTTCATCTGCCATGGGAGGCCATCGGGATTTACAAGGCTGATCTTGAAAAGGTTCGACCAGTTCAAGTGCTAACTCCTTATATCCCGACCTCGTTGGGAACATGCAAAGAAAAGCAGAGAAAGAGCAGACCCCTCTGATACCACTGATCTAGATTTAAACAGGAATGCAACAAGTTACTGAGATAACCATAAATATAGAGATGCAGCAAAAGTAATACTTCATTCCATTAATGTAAAATACTGAAATATGCTTACAAACAGAAATGGAAATAAATCGACTAGGGTGGTGGTAGCTTATCTCTGAGAAGAGATGTGGCAGCTACATGCCTCTGAACTGTGTTACAATGAGGCTTGAAGCCTATTTGTTGTTGAGAAACCATGGAAAACCCTAAACCTCCAAAAACCTAACCCTAGGAGATGAAACGCGAAACTATGGGTCTCGTTTGGGTAAATTAGTACGTCAACTTTCCGGGGTCGTAACTTTGGCATATGATCTCCATTTGATGCACACAATACCTCGTTAGAAAGATCTATCCGAGGACTACAAATTTGGATTTAGCAACATCAATCCAAAAGCCCATGTTACTCCTGGTTTTCCAAACAAACATTGTTTAGGGCATCAAAACGGCTCCAGAAGTTCAGGACCCGAAAAGCTGCTAAAAATAGTAACCTGTGCTACAATCAAGGAAATTGAAAAGCTGAAAGAGGTAGTTGTGGGATAGGCAGTTGGACACCAACATCCACCTGGATCATTCCTCCCCCCTTAGGAAGCAATGGTCCCCATTGTGTTGAGTTCCTCCATGAGATGAGGAAACTTCTGCTGAACTTGGTCCCTAGTGAGCTGTTCTGTAACCTCTGATGTGTCTAGCAATGGTGGGAAGCATGGTTGATGGTAGTCCACATTGAGAACTTAGTGTAATCGAAGGAATGGGGGAATGTTGTTCTTTAAAGCATTATTTCCCACAGCCTTAGTAATGTTGTAAGGACCATATCGAAGTGGTCTGAGCTTCTGATGAGCTCTTGTAAGGTGTTCTTTCTGCAGATGTAACTAGAAATTATCGCCCACTTGAAACTTGTGTGGTACCTAGTCGTGATAATGTTGTTGCTTATACTTGGCATTTTCTAGAATGGAGCGACAATATATGGACCCGTTGGGTAGAGGTGCTCTAGGAGTCAGATCAAATGAATGCTTGAACTGACAGTGCAACAGTTCCCCTATGGGTAAGGAGAAGATGTCCTTGTATTCTTTCATGACCATATCCACCTACTTCTACTACATGGAGGAACCTTCCTGGGGGCCATATGTAGCTATGATCTTCCCCTTACTTTAAGGGTGAACCAGACAGAAAATAAATTTCCTAGTCTTGGAGATGATCTTACTGCCTTTCTTAGTAGAGATCATAGAAGTGGCGGTAGGTAGGGCTACCTCTTGTATCCTGTATAATGTATTACATAAAGAAATAATAACAGTGTGAGGCCTTGACTCATACACAGCATGTCACCTCCATAGGTATGGTTGGCCTAATAATACATCACAAACATCAAGCAGTGCAACATCACACAACACGTCATCTATGAAGGGCTTGAAGCTGTTGGGAAGTCGGCACTGCTGGCAGACTCGAAGATCTCATCCTTGGTGAAGCCACCCGATGTTGTGCAATTGCACGTGGCATGGTTGGTAGTCCCAGCCACTTCACAAACTTTGCTGAAATGAGGTTATTTTGGCTGCCACTATCGACAATGAATTGTAGTGGTGAACCCTTCAACCACATTTTTGAGTGGAAAAGATGCTCCCCTTGCTCTGGATCTTCACGTTCATTCTTCTGGACCTTGGCGGTGGTGACAATGGCACTCAACTCCTCTTCAATGATTTTCTTCCCTTTGTCATTCCCCTTGTCAGGTTCTGACTCAAGGTCAGAACATGCATCTGATTTTGAAGACTTCAATTCAGCCACCAGCGACTTCTTGGTCCGACGCTCACTTGTGTTATGAATGGGGATCTTATGGAACTCACACGACTTCCCTATGTCCTTCTTTGGGTTCGTGGTGTTTTTCCTTTCTTGCGGCTTCGACGGGTCGTCTTGGGTCACCCCGCCTTGGCTTTGTTCTTTGTTCTTCAGATTTGAAGTTCCAAAGTCTCGCTTCTTTTGTTTAAAATTTTTCTTGATCTTAAGAGCGTATTGGTATTCTTTGCCGAGAAAGGAGATTTTAAGGAACTCCATGTCATCCTGGATGTATCTATGTAGGCAGCCATGATATTTGAGTACCAAATGCAGCTCAAAATCCTTGATACCCAACTTTGTGTAAAGAGTATGAAAAATATTTGTGAACTCCAGCACATCTTGGTCCCTTTCCTACCGCAGCGTGGTCCACTTTATGTATTTATCCTCATAGCTTTTGACAGATTAGTACTACTCCTTAATGGCATCCCGGAATGAATTCCAAGTGTGTGTCGCTAAAAATACTGAGCTCGTACTTTCATCCTTATACTTATAGTAGGATTGGGGGGCTGCTTTGAGAAGAGCGAAAGTAATCTTTTCGCGGCTGGAAAAATCATGAATAGAAAAATAACCCTCTAGCAAATTTTACTATTTATCTACAGTATCTACATCTATCTAACCCTCGAATATGGGGATTTCAAAGTTAACTTGTACCTTAAAGGGTGTGGCATTTCTAGAGTCGTTGCTGGAAGTAGGTGTGTCACCCCTCAGTAGTCGGTGAAGGATTTGGGCAAAGCTGTCCATCATCACGTTCCTTTGTCACTCAAGGGCTTATTCAAGCAAGATTTTGATAGGATCTCCTAACCCCTCATCTTTCTTTTCATCTGCTGTGGGAGGCCATCAAGATTTGCAAGGCTGGTATTGCAAAGGTTTGACTAGTTCAAGCCCTAACTCCTTTTATCCCAACCTCGTTGGGGACATGCAAAGAAAAACAGAGAAAGAGTAGACCCCTCTGATACCACTGATCTAGATTTAAATAGGAATGCAACAAATTACAGAGATAACCATAAATACAGAGATGTAACATAAATAATACTTCATTTCATTAATGTAAAATACTGAAATATGCTTACAAACAGAAATGGAAATAAACGAGCTAGGGCGATGGTAGCTTATCTCTAAGAAGAGATGTGGTGGCTACATGCCTCTGAACTATGTTACAATGAGGCTCGAAGGCCTATTTATTGTTCAGAAACAACGGAAAACCATAAACATCCAAAAACCTAACCCTAGGAGATGAAATGGCAAACTGTGGGTCCCATTTGGGTAAATTGGTACATCAACTTCCCCGGGTCGTTGTTAACAGGAAAAGTGTCTACTCAGAACGCCCCTATCCCAGTAAGGCGTGACAGTACCTTAGAAACAAACAGAGAAAACTACTTTCGTATTCTTCTTTATGAACTATAAATGAAGAGGAATAGGATGAATCAACCTGTGTCTTGCGCTAGTCCTTTGATCCTATCTCTCTCCTCTTTGACAGCTTCCAGCTACCTGCTCCCTTACTTGCCCAGCTTCACCAAGTTCCTGCAAGATCACAGAAGAAGAAAACTACACAAAGACATGGATTTATATTCATAAATAGCTTAGGATCAGATTTAAGCTAAACATGCAAATATAACAAAACATCATTGATACACAAGCATGTAGGAGAAACTCAAGTAGTTTTATTGATATAACAAGAAGGTCCAGGAGGAGTTACAACCGATGATTCCTGATCCAGCATCAACCCCCAGCAAAGGAATCCCCTCTTCACCTCCAACAAAGCATAAATCACCCAATACTCTGATCTCTATCTCAAAACCAACAGCAATTCTCTGCAATGTACAAAATTCTAGCCTCTGGATCTCTGGGATGAGGGATCCATATATAGATGTATGCAAAGAGGATGAGTCAGCTTATGATTTGACTAGTGGCTTCTCTCTGTCAGTTCTTGCTTCCACTTGGAGACTGAGAGCCTCTTACTCATCCTTGGTCGAACTCAGTGAGGCAAGTGTCATTGGGGAAGATTCTGGAAGCTTCCATTGTCTGTCCACCTCGCGGAAAGACATTGCCATTTGTCATTTCCCGCTCAGCGCACCCTGGTAGTGCATTTAGGTACGTTGCAACGCACCTAGCTAGTGTACTGGGGTGCTATGCAACGCAGCTAGCTAGTGGAGCAGCTGAAATGATCCTGATTTGACTGATTCTGAGCAGTTTCTGGTGGAGAACTTCTGGGAGAAGCTGTAATTTGTTGACCTTGTTCCTTTAGGGGCCGAAACAACACTTTTAGGGACTTAGGATCCCTTGATTTATGGACATTTCATGCTTAGAGCTGTAAGGCACAAAAATGTCTATAACAGTTGCCCCCTAAAGTATGACGCCGTTTATCGGGTGAAATGCTTTATTAGGAGGATCCGAAGTTCTTTCAATGCTGGGAGGAGACCTGTAATAAGATACAATACAATGCATTATCTTCATACTGTTTTCATGATCTAGCTGAGGCGGGCATTCCCATGCTCAGCTTTATAAATTCATTTTCATGTACATAGGACAGACAATCCTTTGATGGTAGACTGATGATTCTGATAGAGCCATCATCCCTTTTGGTAGGATGATTATCTGTGCTGCAATGCTGTACATTTCAATGTCTTTATTTTCCTGAATATATATCGCAGCCCGAATGGATGAAACTAGATCTGGGGTCTTCAATCTCATCAGATCTTCTCTCGAAGTACAAGTCGATCCATGTGAGAAATGTTTTGAAGTCGAACATGGAAAGACATCGCTTGATTACCAGTCAATGATGTAAACTGTTAACAAGCGCGAGAGGAATCACCGATAATGATGATGACCCTCAAGGTATTGCAGTACAATTAACGTGGTGTGAATAAAGGATTTGGCGTCGAACACCACGCAAAATCTTTCGGTCGAAGGTCATTGATGTATACCTGTCGCCGGAAGTGAGAAACTTGCCATTGAGGCATGCAAGCTTCAAAGTACTGAATGGGGTGTTCCTAGATCAACTTCTCGGATAATGAGCTGATGTCGACAAGAAGTGATCCGTCAAAGGAGGGCCTTGATGAATCCCACATCAATGACACGAAACGGAGAAAATAATTTTGATGGAGGTGAAAAAAATTTGATGATATATGGTTCAGGATGGCGGTCATGAAAGAATGAAGTGTAATGTATGGTAGTGGATGGGACACGGATGACTTCTCTGGATGACTTCTCTTGAACATGTCGGTGACACTTATGTGATGGAATGGTAGCGTTTACCCCAAAGGTGGATGGTATGGCGTGACCATGGTGATGTGACCGATGAATGAAACAACCCAACCCGACTTAGGCATGGAGTGGAAGTGTCATGTTCAAGAGCGACTTGCTACCAATAAAGATTCTTTGAGTTTCTTCCCAATTTTTTCCCCAGTCATTGCTGACCAGTACCTCTTTATTTTTTTCAAGCTTGAGGAGGATAACATATGCTTGTTCTATAATTTGCCCTTCGGGCAAACCCATCGCTATGTTTTAACGAGCCTAGCGATAGTGAAAATCGTTCTCGTCTAAAGACAAGTTTGTCGCTATTAATCTTTTTAACGAGTTTAACGACAAATATAACTCGGTCCTTTTCATTTTTAGAGAGTCTGAAAAGGTACGTAAAGGTAACTCCAAAATTCCTTTTTCATCATCTAATCCCTTAAGTCCGAAAAAAGTATAAAACAATACAGAAGGGATGAATTTTCGATAGTTTTAACGAGCCGAGCAAAACAAGCGCTCGATCTTTTTGTGCAATAATCCCTCAGGTCCAAAAAGATTAAAATCTAGAGGAGGGATAGCACTTCCGATTGCTTTAACGATCTAGAAGGCCAAAACTCGGCAATCTTTTCATATTTTACGAGTCAGTTGAAAAGAGCTTAAAGAAGACTCGTCTTTTGAGGAACGAGTGATAAAATGGGTAGCAGCTGATTCCAGGTAAGGGTTGGAATTTTCCAATCACGGCAGTGTCACGAGGATGGCTAGTGAAATCACTCTTCGCAGCTGTTCCTCAAAATGGGTAAACAATCAAATGGATGTGAATGATCGTCCAATGGAAAAGTGGAGGTGACGGTGCAAACACGACCAAGGCTTTAATGGCTGAAATGCTTCATTCACGGTGGTTATTTACCGGGGAATAGTTCATTTTTTAACGAGCTTAAACGCGGTTGGAAACATTTGCTCATGTCTTATGTTTATTTTTTAACGAGCTTGAACTATGTGCTAAAACTGCTAGATTAATCCAGTCATATGATAAGAATGTCTCATATAAAACGGCAACTTTTAGATTTTTGCCCCACATCCTTTCTTTATGCAAGTTAGGTGACGACTAATCCTACGAGTTTAAAGGGTTAGAGGTCCTAAAAATTTAAAAAATAAATAGACGCCCCTCGCTTGCACTCCAAAAGGTTTGCATGCCCCCAGGTATAAAGTATGGTTTCAAGATTACCCCTTCTTTAGTCCAATAAAACATTTGTTTTACTGGGAGAGGCCTACCTCTTACAGGTTACCCAAATATTGTTCTATTCGCGGTCCAAACAAAACACTTCTTCAGCGATGTCTACCGAGATAAACAAAGGCGAGTGACTCAGTTCTGCTAACTCACATAACTTTGGCAAGAGAATCTTATTCTAGAATAACCCCTCTTCCAATCACGGACGGGGTACAGACTAGTCATATTCTCCTGCGGGAACCTACCCTATACCCGAAGTTTTCTTGCCGAAGCAGACCAGGACGCATGCCCCCTGGGTTTCAGTCATATCCCTCCGAATTACTCACGCTCATCGGGAGGACGGACTGGAGATTGAGACATTTCTTGTGTGAAGAGACCATTTAGGGATGGTATATGACTATTTGCTATGCGTGATCCGAGAAATGAAAGTTGGTCCACGAGCTTGACCACTCTTCCTTTGTGCAGAAAACACATTACTCTAAGGAGTGAGGAGACGATGGCTCCCATGCAATAAATATAGTCTTGTCCAAGGAGTAGGTTATAATCCAAGGGTCCTTGAACAACCATTACATTCATTTGAACTGTCTTCCTTCTCAATGTTATGGGCACATTGGGGAGGATCCCTAAAGGTCGACTGGTTCCTTTATCAAAGCCTGTCAGATTTCTCATCTCAGGCAAAAGCGATGGCGAACCAAGCGCTTTCCAAGTAGTAGAGGAAAGGATACTCACAAAAGCCCCTTCATCTATTATGGTACCAGCCATGACCATTCTATATATTTGAAAGATAATTCGGAATGGTATGCTTGCTGGTAAACGAGGTCTGCCTAGTTGATTCCAATCGAAGGAGACAACTAGGTTGCTTGGAGGTGGGACCGAGTAGACGGCCGGGTATGTCTGTAACGAACTTCCCTCCTGCGGTAAGGGAATGGGTAGATTGCCCCCATGTTCGTCGGAGTCTGTGTTCATGAAGAGAATTTGGACGGTGTCATCCTTGTTCTCTTCAGTGACTGTATCATCCGAAGATAAAACCTCTGAAGGCACAACCGGGTCAACTGCCACCTCGACCTTTTGACTTTCGTCTGGTATAGATTCAGATGGTTTATCTTCAATGATAGGCACTTCAGCCGACCACTTGAGCGGGCCAGTTGGATTCTCAACTAGCGACGGACTTGGCAAGAGTTTTTTATATCCAGGAGGAAGTCGTAACGGTGAAACCGGACGATCATCCAAAACTCTTTTCGCTTCATCTAGGAAGGGACAACAGTGGACGGCATGATTGCCTTCGCACAATTTACAAGGAAATCTAGCTTTCCCTTTTTGTCCTGGGGCTTCACTCTCGCTAGTTGACGGTGTGCTTTCAATATGATCATCAGAGGTTGATGACACCAGATTGTGCAAACGAGGAGACCAGTCCCTTAGTATCTGAGGGATGCAAGGACAATCTCTGTGAAAGTGGTCTCCTTTGCAAATGACACATGGCGATTTAGGCCTGGTCGGTGCAGTGTGTGGATTTTTGTTAGACGACACTCGTTTTCCCCCATTTGCCTTTGGCTCCTTCTTCTTCTTCTCTTTCTTCTTCTTCTCCTTCTTCTCCCTAGGAACTTGATTTTTGGCTTTGCCAACCCTATCAAGCGAAGAGGAAGGGGGAGAGGAAGAATTAGAGGAAGTAGAAGGTTGGTGGGAAACTCTGGACTTGTCTAATTGCTGATTCAATTGTTCAGGAATGGTGGTGTTATGAACGACATTGGTTGAGAAGAGACATACTGGCAAGCCAATTGTCAGTCCTGGAAGCAACAATGTGGCCATATGGGGTGCACCAACATCTCCCCAAGAGGAGAAGGGACTAGGATTTCCACCAAGGGGAATTCCTTGGTTGGTAGGCTCCATTTTCTCAACCTAAGATCAATGTAGGAAAAGGGTATGAATATTCCGTTTAAAATAAATTTTTAGACGCTTTGACACAACTTGTTTTTTCAATTTTAAAGAGTCGAGAAAAAACAAAAGATGACTCTAGTCTCCTTCGATTTTTAATGAGCCTGAAGTGACAAGTGCCCAGATGGACCTTTTCCGTTAAGGAGTCTAAAAAGGAACGAAATGGACTGCTCTGGAGATCTAGGTAGAGGGAGTACCAAACCAATCGCAAAACTGCAGAATACTTTTTACGGTACGGCAGTCAATCTTCCTAAATGCTGTGTTCGGTGCATTGCGATCAGTAGGGCGGCCGACACGGCTTCCTATGGATAAAAGGTTTTAAGCCTATAGGGGTCTCGCAATATATACTCGATGGTACGTGGGAGCACAAGTTCGTACTGGCACTTATCGTCTCAAAGTGGAGGAATCACCCAACCATCAGTGAGGACAACAGTTACCAGGCTTTACGACGCCGGAATACCTCTCTAGCCTAGACCTCTAAATGTTGTGCGTTAAGTTCCAAAGCGTTGTTAGATTCATTCAATTTATTTTAAGTTGATCTTTCTTAGAAGTTTCCCTTTTGGGATCACCACGAGATGTAGATGTAATTCCTAAAAATTCAATCTAAAGATGATAAGCAACCTTTTATCTCTTTTCAGCAACGAAAATCCTAGCTACAAGGGGAAAAGAAAGACACAATATTTTCTCAAAGAGCAAAGAGCACACTGTAAATGCACTTTTCCTAAATCAGGCCAAGCAGACTATCAATATGCAAATGCACATGTGCATGTATTTTTTTTCACTTTCTTAATATTGATGCCTAAAAAGAAAGTTGATGTACAAATCTGAATTTGCTTTCAAGTGACAAACACAAACAAGCTTCTTTTCGAAATCAAAAGGTAGAGAAGATTATGACACTTTATGATTTTGAAATAAATACTCGTTTCGACACTAGAAAGTCACAAATTCAAACCAAAGGCAAAAGTAAAAGCATAATCGACTGTCAACAGCAAATAAACTTTCTCCTAAGATCAAAATCGACACTTACGACAGATCTAAATCAAAGGACGACAGTATGATTATTCTACTCTTTCAATGGAAAACTGTAAATGATGTAACAAACACACAAAGAACATCTACAATCTTTTTGTACAAAGGAGGCGGAATTAAGGCAAAGAAAAGGGGTTTTTAAACAGATACACATTGATCACAGGCTGCAAAAATCAGAGACAAAACTGAAAAAATGAAGCAAAGAACCTCAATTGCACAGGGCTAGTCTGATCAGCGCACATGTTACACAGAGAAACTAGATTACAGTGCAAGTAGCCCTCTCGAGAACTCCATTCAAATGCAGAATCTCTTCACAAAGCCTGCGCTGGGGTAGAAACGAGAATTCTATCCGGGTTCTGGGTCACGGTTTGCAGTTTAATCTATGGTTTTTGGCTGAGTAAAAGCAATCAGTAATGCACAATCAGAGGGTGGATTTAAAGGAGGTCTAAGAGCTATCACAAAGGGTAATCAAATCATTTGTGAATCATCTGTTCAAATCATAAACAAATCCAGTGAATGGATTGAAGTAGCAGATGTCTACTTTGCATTTGATAATGGCAAATGCAGTTCGATTGCTACTTCTGTGTTGATGAAACAAACAACAAGAGAAACACAAACAAACTAACTAGACACGATCCCCAGTGGAGTCGCCATTTTGTTAACAGGAAAAGTGTCTACTCAGAATGCCCCTATCCCACTAAGGCGTGACAGTACCTTAGAAACAAACAGAGAAAACTACTTTCGTATTCTTCTTTATGAACTATAAACGAAGAGGAATAGGATGAACCAACCTGTGTCTTGCGCTAGTCCTTTGATCCTATCTCTCTCCTCTTTGACAGCGTCCAGCTACCTGCTCCCTTACTTGCCTAGCTTCACCAAGTTCCTACAAGATCACAGAAGAAGAAAACTACACAAAGACATGGATTTATATTCATAAATAGCTTAGGATAAGATTTAAGCTAAACATGCAAATATAACAAAACATCATTGATACACAAGCATGTAGGAGAAACTCAAGTAGTTTTATTGATATAACAAGAAGGTACAGGAGGAGTTACAACCGATGATTCCTGATCCAGCATCAACCCCCCAGCAAAGGAATCCCCTCTTCACCTCCAACAAAGCATAAATCAACCAATACTATGATCTCTATCTCAAAACCAACAGCAATTCTCTGTAATGTACAAAATTCCAGCCTCTGGATCTCTGGGATGAGGGATCCATATATAGATGTATGCAAAGAGGATGAGTCAACTTATGATTTGACTAGTGGCTTCTCTCTATCATTTCTTGCTTCCACTTGGAGACTGAGAGCCTCTTACTCATCCTCGGTCGAACTCAGTGAGGCAAGTGTCATTGGGGAAGATTGTGGAAGCTTCCATTGTCTGTCCACCTCGCAGAATGACATTGCCATTTGTCATTTCCCGCTCAGCGCACCCTGGTAGTGCATTTAGGTGTGTTGCAATGCACCTAGCTAGTGTACTGGGGTGCTATGCAACGCGGCTAGCTAGTGGAGCAGCTGAAATGATCCTGATTTGACTGATTCTGAGCAGTTTCTGGTGGAGAACTTCTGGGAGAAGCTGTAATTTGTTGACCTTGTTCCTTTAGGGGCCGGAACAACACTTTTAGGGACTTAGGATCCCTTGGTTTATGGACATTTCATGCTTAGAGCTGTAAGGCACAAAAATGTCTATAACAGTCGTAACTTTGGCATACAATCTCCATTTGACTCGCATAATGCCTTGTTAGAAATATCTACCCGAGGACTACAACTTTGGGCTGAGAAAAGTCAAACCAATTTTCAATGTTGCCCTAAGTTTTGCCAAAAAAACGTTGTTTAAGGCCTCAAAATGGCTCTAGAAATTCAGGACCCAAAAAACTGCTAAAAATAGTAACTTGTGCTACAATTAAGGAAATTGAAAATCTAAAAGAGACAGTTGTGGGGGGTCTAAGTGGGATAGGCAGTTGGACACCAAAATCCACTTGGATCATTCCTCCCCACTTAGGAAGCAATGGTCCCCATTGCGTTGAGTTCCTCCATGAGATGAGGAAACTTCTGCTAAACTTGGTCCCTAGTGAGCTGTTTTGCAACCTCTTATGTATCCAGTAATGGTGGGAAGTATGGTCGAGGGCAGTCTACATTGAACACTTGGTCCAAGAGAAGGAATGGGGGAATGTTGTGCTCCAAAGCACTGTTTCCCACAACCTTGGTAATGGTGTAAGGACAATATCGGAGTGCTCTGAGCTTCTGATGAGCTCTTGTAAGGAGTTGTTTCTGCAGATGTAACCAGACTTTTTCACCCACTTGAAACTTGTGTGGTACCTGATACTGATCATGTCACTGCTTGTACTTGGCATTTTCCAGAATGGAGTGGTGATATATCGACCCGTTGGGTAGAGGTGCTCTAGGAGTCAGATCGAATAAATGCTTGACCTGACAGTGCAACAGTAGCCGTGTGGGTGAGGAGAAGATGTCTCTGTCTTCTTTCATGATAATTTCCAACTGCTTCTGCTGCATTGAGGAACCCTTCCCGGGGGCTATGGATGTGGCTATGATCTTCTCCTTACTTTGAGGGTGAACTAGGCAGAAAATAAATTTCCTAGTCTGGGATATGATCTTACTGCCTTTCTTAGCAGAGATCAAAGAAGTGGCAGTAGGTGGGGCTACCTCCAGTATCCTGTATAATTTATTACACAAAGAAATAATAACAACAAGGCCCTGATTCATACATATCATGTCGCCTCTGTAGAGCTGTAACAAGGGCCTTTTTCACCTCTAGTTATCTCACATTACAAGTCAATCCGAGAGCGTTTTGTTATTGTAAAGGGTATCTCAATTTGAGGCTATTTGTCAGAGTAATGCTTAGTAGTATAGGTCTAAGAAATACAAGAGTAAACGGATGCTAAGCTATGGCTAAATTACTTTTGCAGAAAGAAATCACACACAGCAACTTTACCAGTCAAGGGTACGGAAATAATAACCCATCCCTCTAGAAACTGATGAAGGAAAAGGAATTAGAGTATGGATCATGGATCTGGGAGCATAATAGCGTCTGCTGTGACTCTCGACAGCCTTGATCCTCCTCCCACACCAAACCAATCAATGCAAGTAAAAAGGAACAGCAAGAAAGCAGAATGGAACGGCAATTCAGAAATGGAACAGCAGTGAAAGGAACGGCAGTAAAGAAACTAAATCTCGCGAGTTCAACACTCTCAATTCTTGGCATCAACTTACATACAAAGAAAGAGCAATCTTTTGTACAAGTAGACAGCTTAATCAAATGGAACAACAAACCACCATAAATAGGAAACGTCAATCATATACAAAAGTAGACAGCTAAATCAAATAAACAGGAAACATCAATCATATGTACACATAATCTGAAATGATCACCAGTGGTCCACATACAACGTCAATTCCATATTCTTATGATCGTCACTCCAACCATATGTAGCTAAAACATTCCACTTATAAATTTTGTAACAGAAGTGAACAACTCAGAACAATGTTATGTGAACAATTCTGGAAATATGATGTAAACTTGTTACAAAGATTTACAAAAGGAAAACTACTGATGAACGAGTATGGAACAGCATGTAAATATATCAGATTATTAAGAGCAATAAACAAACCACACAAAGCCAAACTGTGATGATACAATCAGCCAGTGTCCGTTGGAGCCGGGCCCTTAGCTTCCAATGGCACACCGCCGTAGCTTACTTCAGATGCAGAGAGAAGGTAACACCAAATATATTATATTAACGCATCAATGATAGTACAGCAAAACTAAGTCTCAAAGAGACTCGATAGTCTGAGTTTAACCAACTGAAGTCTGTAAACAGAAAGTAAAGATACAAGATAATCAAAAAGTCCCTTAAGTCTTCGATGCTGCGCCTTTTTATACAAGTAATGGCGGAGTTAACTAGACAACAAAATATTTGAAAGTAACGATCCCTCAGGATCAAAGATCCTGAGGGATCTGTTAAACTATTAACTCCTCTCTTTTCTTTGCCTAGCCTTCCGAACTGACAGTCCTTCATCTTGTCCCGGATTGATCTGCCGTGATTTACTCGCCCTGGTCTAGATTTTATTTGTTTTTGGAGAGACAGCCGTTAGCTCCTCATGGAACTCTCGTTTTGCACCGCACCTTCCTCCTTTTGTCTTTTCCCTCATAGAGAAGGTAACTATTAGTAATTGGGTCATTCGTGCTCATTTTCATTACATTCTCCTTATTTTATAACAAAGAAAAGGTTACAACTATTGCTTGAAACACCACTAAGTTACTCGTTAAAACATACCTTTCCAATGCTCTACAGCCTCCACAAGTATGGTTGGCCTAATAATACATCACACAATACCTCATCTGTGAAGGGCTTGATGCTGTAGGGAAGGCGACACTGCTGGAAAACTCGGAGATCTCGTCCTTGGTGAGCCACCTAATGATTTATAGTTGTGGGTGTGGCATGGTTAGTAGTCCTAGCCACATCACAGCCTCTGCTGAAATGAGGTTACTTTGGATGCCACTGTCGATAATGAATTGTTGCAGCGAATGCTTCACCCACATTTGTGACTAGAAGAGACGCTCCCCCTCTTCTGGATCTTCGAGCCCATTCTTCTAGACTTTGGTAGTGGCGATAGTGGCGTTGGGCTCTGCATCAATGATTTTCTTCCGTTTCTCATTCCCCTTGTAAGGTTTTGACTCAGGGTCAGAACATGCATCTGATTTTGAAGCCTTCAACTCGGCCACCAGCGACTACTTGGTCCGACACTCACTTGTGTTATGAGTGGGGTTCTTATGGAGCTTACACCACTTTCCTTTGTCCTTCTTTGACTTCATGGTGTTGTTCTTTTCTTGTGGCTTTGACGAGTTTTCTTGGGTCACATCGCCTTGGCTTTGTCATTTGTTCTTTAGATTTGCAGTTCCAAAGTCTCGCTTCTTTTGTTTAAACTTCTACTTGATCTTGACAGCATATAGGTATGCCTTGCCAACTGAGGAGATGTTGAGAAACTCCATATCTTCTTGGATGTATCTATGTAGGAAGCCATGGTATTTGAGTACCAAATGTAACTCAGAATCCTTGATACCCAACTTTGTGCCAAGGGTATGAAAAATATATGTGAAATCCATCACATCTTGGTCCCTTCCCTATCGCAGCGTGGTCCACTTTATGTATTTATCCTCATAGCTTTTGGCAGAGTAGTACTGCTCCTTGATGACATCTCAAAATGAATTCCAAGTGGTTGTGGCTAAGAATTGTGAGCCTATACTTTCATCCTTCTGCTCAAAGTAGGTTTCCCACCAATCCTTGATGTGGGGGGCTACTTTGAGAAGAGCGAAAGTAATCTTTTCCCAATTGGAAAAATCATGAATAGAAAAATAACCCTGTAGCAGATTTAACCATTTATCTATAGTATCTGCACCTATTTGACCCTTGAATATGGGGATTTCAAAGCTAACTTGTACCTTAAAGGGTGCGGTGTTTCTAGAGTTGCTGTTGGAAGTAGCTGCATTGCCCCTTGGTAGTCACTGAAGGATTTGGGAAAAGTTGTCCATCATCAAATTCCTTTGTCGCTCGAGGGCTTCTTTGAGCAATATTTTGATAGGATCTCCTACCCTGTCATCTTTCTTTTCATTCACCATGGGAGGCCATCGGGATTTGTGAGGCTGGTCTTGCAAAGGTTCAACTAGTTCAAGCCCTAACTCCTTATATCCTGACATCGTTGGGGACATGCAAAGAAAAACAGAGAAATAGAAGAACCCTCTGATACCACTGATATGAATTTAAACAGGAATGCATCATATTACAGAGATAACCATAACTATAGAGATGCAGTGGAAATAATAATTCATTTCATTAATGTAAAATACTGAAATATTCTTACAAATAGAAATGGAAATAAATGAGCTAGGGCAATGGTAGCTTATCTAGGAGAAGATATGTGGCAGCTAGATGCCTATGAACTATGTTACAATGAGGCTCGAAAGCCTATTTATTGTTGAAAAATGATGGAAAACCCTAAACATCCAAAAACCTAACCTTAGGAGATGAAATACCAAACTATGGGCCCCATTTGGGTAAATTGGTACATCAACTTTCCAGGGTCATAACTTTGGCATAAGATCTCCATTTGACGCGCACAATACCTTGTTAGAAAAAACTATCCAAGGACTACAACTTTGGGATGAACAAAATTGGTCCATGCATCCACATTTCTCCTAGTTTTCCCAAAAAATGTTGTTTATGGCCTCAGAACGACTCCATAAGTTCAGGACCTGAAAAATGCTAAAAATAGTAACACGTGCTACAATTAAGGAAACTCAAAAACTAAAAGAAACATTTATGGGGGGTCTAAGTGGGATAGGTAGTTGGCCACCAACATCCACCTGGATCATTTCTCCCCCCTTAAGAAGCAATGGTCCCCGTCGCATTGAGTTCCTCCATGAGATGAGGAAACTTCTGCTAAACTTGGTCCCTAGTGAGTTGTTCTACAAGCTCTGATGTGTCTAGTAATGGGGGGAAGCATGGTCGAGGGTAGTCAACATCGAACACTTGCTACAAGCCAAGGAATGGGAAATGTTTTGCTCCAAAGCATTGTTTCCCACAACCTTGGTAATGGTGTAAAGACCATATTGGAGTGGTCTGAGCTTCTGATGAGCTCTTGTAAGGCGTTCTTTTCTGTAGATGTAACCAGACTTTGTCGCCCACTTGAAACTTGTGTGGTACCTGATGCTGATCATGTCGCTACTTGTACTTGGCATTTTCTAGAATGGAGCGATGATATATCGACCCGTTGGGTAGAGGTGCTCTAGGAGTCAGATCGAATGAATGCTTGACCTGACAGTGCAACGGTACCCCTGTGGATGAGGAGAATATGTCCCTATCTTCTTTCATGACCATGTCCACCTACTTCTACTGCATAGAGGAACCATTCCCAGGGGCCATGGATGTGGCTAGGATCTTCCCCTTACTTACAGGGCGAACTAGAGAGAAAATAAATTTCCTAGTCTGGGAGATGATCTCACTTCCTTTCTTAACAGAGATCAAAGAAGTGGTGGTAGGAAAGGCTACCTCCGGCATTGTGTATAATGTATTACACAAAGAAATAATAACAGAGGGAGTCCCTAACTCATACATTGCATGTTGCCTCCAAAAGTATGGTTGGCCTAATAATACATCATAAACATCAAGCGGTTAAACATCACATAATACCTCATCTGTGAAGGGCTTGATGTTGTAGGGAAGGCAACATTGTTGGTAGAATCAGAGATCTTGTCCTTGGTGAAGCCACCTGATGTTGTACAGTTGTGGGTGTGGTATGGTTGGTAGGCCCAACCGCTTCATGACCTCTACTAAAATGAAGTTATTTTGGCTGCCACTGTCAACAATGAATTACAACGGCAAACCCTTCATCCACATTTATGAGTGGAAAAGACGCTCCCCCTCTTCTAGATCTTCGGGCTCATTCTTCTAGACTTTGGTGGTGGGGAAAATGGTGCTGGGCTTCTCATCAATGATTTGCTTCCCTTTTCCATTCCCCTTGTCAGGTTCTGACTCAGGGTTAGAACATGCATATGATTCTGAAGCCTTCAACTTGGCCACCAGTGACTGCTTGGTCCGACACTCACTTGTGTTATGAGTGGGGCTCTTATGGAACTCACACAACTTTCCTGTGTCCTTCTTTGAATTTGTGGTGTTGTTCTTTTCTTGTGGCTTCGACAGGTTGTCTTGGCTCACCCTACCTTGCCTTTGTCCTTTGTTCTTTAGATTCGTAGTTCCAAAGTGTCACTTGTTTTGTTTAAACTTCTGCTTGATCTTGACAACATATCGGTATGCAGTCCCGAGCGAGGAGATGTTTAGGAACTCCATCTCATCCTAGATGTATCTATGTAGGCAATTGTGGTATTTGAGTACCAACTGCAGCTCAGGATCCTTGATACCCAACTTCGTGCAAAGGGTATGAAAAATATTTGTGAACTCTGGCACATCTTGGTCCCTTCCCTGCCGCAACATGGTCCACTTTATGTATTTATCCTGATCGCTTTTTATAGAGTAGTAATGCTCCTTGATGGCATACTAGAATGAATTCCAAGTGGGTGCTGCTGAAAATAGTGAGTTCTTACTTTCATCCTTTTTCTCACAGTAGGTTTCCCAGCAATCCTTGATGTGGGGGGCTGCTTTGAGAAGAGAAAAAGTAACCTTTTCTTGGCTCGAAAAATCATGAATAAGAAAATCACCCTCTGGAAGATTTAACCATTTATCTATGGTATCTATGTCTATCCAACCCTCAAATATCGGGATTTCAAAGTTAACTTGTACCTTAAAGGGTGTGGCGTTTCCAGAGTAGCTCTTGGAAGTAGCTATGTCGCGCCTTGGTAGTCACTAAAGGATTTGGGAAAAGTTATCTATCATCGCATTTGTTTGTCCCTCGAGGGCTTCTTCGAGTAAGATTTTGATAGGATCTCCTTCCCCCTCATCTTTCTTTTCATCCTCCATGGGAGGCCGTCGAGATTTACGAGGCTAGTTTTGAAAAGGTTTCGACCAGTTCGAGCCCTAACTCCTTATATCCCGACCTTATTGGGGACATGCAAAGAAAAACAGAGAAAGAGAAGACCCCTCTGATGCCACTAATTCGGATTTAAACAGGAATGCAACAATTTACATAGATAATCATAAATACAGAGATGCAACAGAAATAATACTTCATTTCATTAATCTAAAATATTGAAATATGCTTACAAACAGAAATGGAAACAAACCAACTAGGGTGATGGTGGCTTATCTCTGAGAAGAGATGTGGTAGCTACATGCCTCTGAAATATTTTACAATGAGGCTCGAATGCCTATTTATTGTTGAGAAACAATGGAAAATCGTAAACAACAAAAAACCTAACCCTAGGGGATGAAACGCCAAACTCTAGGTCCCATTTGGGTAAATCGGTACATCAATTTCCTAGGGTCGTAACTTTGGCATATGATCTTTGTTTGATGTGCACAATACATCGTTATAAATATTTATCTGATGACTACAACTTTGGTGTGAGAGACATGGTCCATGCATCCATGTTGCTCCCAGTTTTCCCAAGAAACGTCGTTTAGGGCCTCAAAATAGCTCCAGAAGTTTAAGACCCGAAGAAATGCTAAAAATAGTAACCTGTGCTACAATTAAGGAAACTGAAAGACTAAAAGAGACAGTTGTGGGGGATCCAAGAGGGATAGTTGGTTGGCCACCAATATCCACCTGGATCATTCCTCCTCCCTTAGGAAGCAATGGTCCCCATTGTGTTGAGTTCCTCCATGAGATGAGGAAACTTCTGCTGAATTTGGTCCCGAGTGAGCTGTTCTGCAACCTCTGATGTGTACAGTATTGGTGGGAAGCATGGTTGAGGGTATTCCACATTGAACACTTAGTGCAAGTGAAGGAATGGGGGAATGATGTGCTCCAAAGAATTGTTTCCCACAATGTTGGTAATGGTGTAAGGACCATATTGGAGTGCTCTGAGCTTCTGATGGGCTTTTGTAAGGCGTTGTTTCTGCAGATGTAACCAAACTTTGTCACCCACTTGAAACTTGTGTGGTACATGATGCTGATCATGGTGTTGCTTGTACTTGGCATTTTCCATAATGGAGCAGCGATATATCGACCCATTGGGTAGAGGTGCTCTACATGTCAGATCAAATGAATGCTTGACCTGACAGTGCAACGATACCGCTATGGGTAAGGAGAAGATGTCCCTATTTTCTTTCATGACCGTATCCATATACTTCCACTACATGGAGGAACCCTTCCTAGGGGCCATGGATGTGGCTACGATCTTCCCCTTACTTTGAGGGCAAACCAGAAAGAAAATAAATTTCCTAGTCTCGGATATGATCTTACTGCCTTTTTTAGCAAAGATCAAAGAAGTTGCAGTACGCGGAGCTAAATCTGGTATCATGTATATTGTATTACATAAGAAATAATAACAACACGAGGCCTTGACTCATACACAACATGTCACTCCCACAAGTATGGTTGGCCTAATAATACATCACAAACATCAAGCGGTGCAACTTCACACAATACCTCATTTATGAAGGGCTTAATATTATAGGGAAGCCGACATTGCTGGTAGACCGAGAGATGTTTTCCTTGGTGAGGCCACCCGATGTTGTATATTTGTAGGTGTGGTATGGTTGGTAGTCCCAACTGCTTCATGACCTCTGCTGCAATGAGGTTATTTTGGCTACCACTGTCGACAATGAATTGCAGCGGCGAATCCTTCACCCACATTTTTGAGTGGAAAAGATGCTCCCCCTCTTTTGGATCTTCGAGCTCATTCTTCTGGACCTTGGCAGTGGTGACAGTGGTGTTGGGCTCCACATCAATGATTTTCTTCCCTTTTTCATTCCCCTTGTTAGGTTTTGACTCAGCGTTGGAACATGCATCTGATTTTGAAGCCTTCAACTCGGCCACCAGTGACTGTTTGGTTTGACACTCACTTGTGTTATGAGTGGGGCTCTTATGGAACTCACACGACTTTCCTGTTTCCTTCTTTGACTTCCTGGTGTTGTTTATTTTTTGCGGCTTCGACGGGTTGCCTTGGGTCACCCCGCCTTGGCTTTGTCCTTTGTTCTTCAGATTCACAGTTCCAAAGTCTAGCTTCTTTTGTTTAAACTTCTGCTCGATCTTGACAGCGTATCGGTATGCCGTGTCGAGCGAGGAGATGTTCAGGAACTCCATCTCATCCTGTATGTATCTATGTAGGCAGTCACAGTATTTGTGAATCCTTGATACCCAACTTTATGAAAACGGTATGAAAAATATTTGTGAACTCCGACACATCTTGGTCCCTTCCCTCCTGCAGTGTGGTCCACTTTATGTATTTATCCTCACAACTTTTGACAAAGTAGTGCTGCTCCTTGATGGCACCCCGGAATGAATTCCAAGTGGGTGAGGTTGAAAATAGTGAGCCCATACTTTCATCCTTCTTCTCACAGTAGGTTTCCCACTAATCCTTGACATGGGGGGCTGCTTTGAGAAGAGTGAAAGTAATCTTTTCCCGACTGGAAAAATCATGAATAGAAAAATAGCCCTCTAACAGATTTAACCATTTATCTATGGTATCTGCATTTATCTGACCCTTGAATATGGGGACTTCAAAGTTAACTTGTACCTTAAAGGGTGTGGCATTTCGAGAGTAGCTGCTGGAAGTAGCTGCGTTGCCCCTCGGTAGTCGCTGAAAGATTTGGGCAAAGCTCTCCATCATTGCATTCCTTTGTCACTCGAGGGCTTCCTCGATCAAGATTTTGATAGGATCTCCTACCCCCTCGTCTTTCTTTTCATCCACCATGGGAGGTCGTCAGGATTTGTGAGGCTAGTCTTGGAAAGGTTCGACCAGTTCAAGCCCTAACTCCTTATATCTCAACTTCGTTGGGGACATGCAAAGAAAAATAGAGAAAGAGAAGACCCCTCTCATACCACTGATCTCAATTTTAAAAATAACATAACAAATTACAAATATAACCATAAATACAGAGATGCAGCAACAATAATACTTCATTTCATTAATGTAAAATACTAAAATATCCTTACAAACAGAAATAGAAATAAACCAGCTAGGGCAATGGTAGCTTATCTCTGAGAAGAGATGTGGTCGATACATGCCTCTGAACTATGTTACAAAGAGGCTCAAAGGCCTACTTATTGTTGAAAAACAATGGAAACCCCTAAACATTCAAAAACCTAACCCTAGATGATGAAACACCAAACTATGGGCCCCGTTGTGGTAAATTGGTACATCAACTTCTCGGGTCATATCTTTGGCATACGATCTCTGTTTGACACACTAAATACCTCGTTAGAAAGATCTATCTAAGGACTACAAATTTGGGATGAAAAACATCAGTCCATAGACCCATGTTACTCCCAGTTTTGCAAAAAAAATGTTTTTTAGGGCCTCAAAACATCTTCAGAAGTTCAGGACCCAAAAAATTGCTAAAATTACTAACATGTGATACACTTAAGGAAACTGAAAAACTGAAAGAGAAAGTTGTGCAGGGTCCAAGTGGGATAGGTGGTTGGGCACCAACATCCACCTGGATCATCCCCCCCCCACTTAGGAAGCAATGGTCCCCATTACGTTGAGATCCTCCATGAGATGAGGAAACTTCTACTGAACTTGGTCCCTAGTGAGCTGTTCTACAACTCTTGATGTTTCTAGTAATGGCAGGAAGCATGGTCGAGGGTAGTCCACATTGAACACTCAGTGCAAGAGAAGGAATGGGGAAATTCTGTGCTCCAAAGCATTGTTTCGCACAGCCTTGGTAGTGGTGTAAGGACCATATCAGAGTGGTTTGAGCTTCTGAATGGCTCTTGTAAGGCATTCTTTTTGCAGATGTAACCAGACTTTATCTCCCACTTGAAACTTGTGTGGTACGTGATGTTGATCATGGCGCTCCTTGTACTTGGCATTTTCCAGAATGGAGCAGCAATATATCGACCCATTGTGTAGAGGTGCTCTAGGAGTCAGATCGAATGAATGCTTGACCTGACAATGCAACGGTACCCCTGTGGGTGAGGAGAAGATGTCCCTGTTTTCTTTCTTGACCGTATCCACCTACTTCTACTACATGGAGGAACCCTTCCCGGGGGCCATGGATGTGGCTACGATCTTCCCCTTACTTTGAGGGCGAACCAGATAGAAAATAAATTTCCTAGTCTCGGAGATGATCTTACTGCATTTCTTAGTAGAGATGAAAGAAGTGGTGGTAGGCAGGGCTACCTCCGGTATCCTGTATAATGTATTACACAAACAAATAATAACAATGTGAGGCCTTGACTCATACATAGCATGTCGCCTCCACAAGTATGGTTGGGCTAATAATACATCACAAACATCAAGCGGTGCAACATCACACAATACCTCATTTGTGAAGGGCTTGAGGCCGCAGGGAAGGTGGCACTACTAGCTAACTTGCAGATCTCCTCCTTGGTGAAGTCACCCGATACTGTATGGTTGTGGGTGTGGCATGGTTGGTAGTCCTAGCTGCTTCACGCCCTCTGCTGAAATGAGGTTATTTTGACTGCCACTGTCGACAATGAATTACAGTGGTGAACCCTTCACCCACATTTGTGAGTGAAAAAGATGCTCCCCCTCTTCTAGATCTTCGGCTCATTCTCCTGGACTTTGGCGGTGGCGACAATGGCACTGGGCTCTGCATCAATGACTTTCTTCCCTTCGTCATTCCCCTTGTTAGGTTCTGACTCAGGGTTGGAACATGCATATGGTTCTAAAGCCTTCAACTCGACCACTAGCAAGTGCTTGGTCCGACACTCACTTGTGTTATGAGTGGGGCTCTTACGAAACTCTCACGACTTTCCTGTGTCCTTCTTTGACTTCGTGGTGTTGTTCTTTTCTTGCAGCTTCGATGGGTTGTCTTGGGTCACCCTGCCTTGGATTTCTCCTTTGTTCTTTGAATTTGCAGTTGCAAAGTCTCTCTTCTTTTGTTTAAACTTCTGCTCTAGCTTGACAGCATATCAGTATGTCATGCCAAGCGAGGAGATTTTCAGGAACTCCATCTCGTCCTGGATGTATCTATGTAGGTAGCCGTGGTATTTGAGTACCAAATGTAGTTCAGAATCCTTGATACCCAATTTTGTGTGAAGGGAATGAAAAATATTTGTGAACTTCGGCACATCTTGGTCCACTTTATGTATTTATCCTCATAGCTTTGGATAGAGTAGTACTGCTCCTTGATGGCATCTCGAAATTAATTCCATGTGGGTGCAGCTGAAAATTGTGAGCCCGTACTTTCATCCTTCTACTCATAGTAGGATTCCCACCAATCCTTGACGTGGGGGGCTGCTTTGAGAAGAGTGAAAGTAATCTTTTCCTGGCTGGAAAAATCATGAATAGAAAAATAAATCTCTAGCATATTTAACCATTTATCTACAGTAGTTGTGTCTATCTGACCGTCGAATATGGGGATTTCAAAGTTAACTTGTACCTTAAACGGTGTGGCATTTCCAGAGTAGCTATTGGAAGTAGCTGCGTCACCCCTTAGTAGTCGCTGAAGGATTTGGGCAGAGTTGTCCATCATCGCTTTCCTTTTTAACTCGAGGGCTTCTTCGAGCAAGATTTTGATAGGATCTTGATCCAGGTGGCTCAAGACACATGCAGAAGTCTAGGAGAACTCAGAAAGGGTCAAAATTCAAAGTTTTTATATCACTCCCAAACCAGCACCAGATCAAAGTGCTCATCGCCCTCATTCCAATGGTGTGAACAATAGTAAAATCCAAGCTCGTATGGGGGAGATAGAGCTCTTCAAAGTTTGACAAGATAGGGAAAAGTGGGGCCCACAACATGCCACATGGCATCCTAGTCAGCAGGTGGGACCCACTAAATTTATGTGGTGAATGAATGGAAACTAAACCCTTGACACATGGCGTGCTAGCATTTACTCCTAGACCTGCACAAACAAACAAAAATATTCCATCATTTAAAACAAACAAAAAAAACATTATATATTATGATATAGTGATAAATATGGTTTTCAAAAATCATATAATTATCATTTTGAAAAAACCATATATATTAAGATATAGTGATAAGTATGCTTTTCAAAAATCATATAAAAAACATTTTAAAAGAAACCATATATAATTATGCTTATAAACTTCAATGAATTATGTGAAAAAAAAGAATGGTGGGTGAAATAGTTTTGAACGAATACATTAAAATGACATGGTGTGGTTATGGCATAACCATATGCCTTATACCCCCAACTACCATTCTAATTACATAGAAAAAACAATGTGTTATGGAGGCCGACGGGTATCAAATCCGCAGTGGCCATGTGGGCCAGCCTGCCACCATGCGGTAGCCCCATTTAATGCAAACCCAAAATGTCACATGCCACCATATTATACAGCGCCCATTTAATATCTATTGGCTATGGGTTATACGGTTCTGTTTAACAATGCACCTTTTAAAAAATAAGGAGATATATGCTGATTCTGTGGGGAGATGAGATTTGATCCCCTAACCTCTCATTAACAAACTCCCCGAATTACCAAGGCGCTAAACTGATTCCTTTGTTTTATTTGCCCAACATTTTACATATAAAACCTATTTATTGTTCAATGTTCCTAGGAGGGAGGAAGTACGGATGTGGCATGAAAATCGAGGCATGAATTTTTAATTAATTTTTGCATGTGGAACCATGAACCTAGGAAAAACACAGGCAAAACCATGATTGAGCCAAATTCTCAGGAGGGTGAAATTTTGCTAGTTTCCAAATTGGACAAACTTTATGTCAATATTACACCTCCTAGTGACACGAACTTGATGGTGCAGTCAGAATTTTGATCTGAGCAACAGATTTTCATATGACCTGGAGGAGGGAATCTTTGAGGAATCTAGGGGGAATCTAAAACATTCCTTAAGCCCCAGATTTTCACTTTCTTAGAATTTAGAAATTTGACAGTCGATTTTACCCTATTCGATGCCACAAATCTGATGGTGCATTCTTATTTTCCATTTGATCATTTCATTTTTTAGCCACATTTCAAAGTCGAGTGCATGTGTCAGAATTCAACGTGCAAGCAGTCATTCCATGAGATTCGACTCTGTGAGATAGATGGTACGACCGACTTCAGCAGTTTGACATCCCCTACTTCATATGGCCCCAACATGTGATCTATATATAGTGTGTTCGTGTACTTCTTTTTGCCATGAGATGGATTGTGCTGAATAGATCATTGTTTGATGTTTGATGTGGGATCTTGTTTTCTTACTTGTTTCATGATTCCTGCTTGACGTGATGTGGAATCATCTGTGGGATGTACTTATTGTCATGATTCACCATATTTTGTTTGAGAACCCTTTGTTGTCATGTTGACGAGATACTCATGTGTCGCCATGTATGTTTGCATTGAGCTCCTTTTGATGCCATGTTGGCGGGATTCTGATTATCATCATCCATGAGCTTATGTCATACTGATAGGAGTCTTTTGTGCATGAGAGTTCCTGTAGTAGAACATCTCATGGAGCCACTCCTATGTCAGGGAATTTTCCTTGTATGATAGCACTTAGTGCAGCGGCCTACACCATCTTGACACTGCACTAGGAGACGTAGTCCCTCTTGGACGAACTCTATTACAATGTCTCTTGTTTTATGTGGTTGATTCTTGTCATGTTCCTTATTCTTTACAACATTCATTTATGTTCCTTTATGCTATTTTAAATGCAATTATAATCACATCACGAAAGAAAAAGATCTTGGTTAAATCCTGGAGTTGAGTCAACTCGGATCAAGTTTGGTAGCACAGTGGTCCTCGCATGGATGTGAATTGCAAGCATGAACAATGGAATGTTCAGCGATAGAGGATGAAAAAGCAATGTACGAGACCATGCACAAAAATTTCCTAAATGGTGGAAATAATGTATGAAGCTCTAAAAAAAGAGACAAAGGAAAAGGAACGATTATAGCTTTAGTTGCGAGCCACGGAAGAGGCCATCGAAGAACTAAAGAACAACAACCAGAATCTTCAAGAAGATAATGCTGAATTGAAGATGCTTCTACATGAAGAGAAAGAGGAGAAACATAGTTTGCTACGACAGCTGTAATCTAAGGACGAGGCCTTGGAAAAGTTGCAACGTGACCCATGTGAGTTAAAAGTAGTTCTCTGAATTCATGTATGTGTCTTAATGATGATTTTGCTGTTTTCGAAAATCATACCATAGGAATTGGCTCCAAACTATGGAAGAAAATGGGGCATGAAGGAAAAGGCTTGGGCATTAATGGCCAAGGCATTGTCAACCCCATCAGAGTAGAGGAATTACCCTGTTAGGCAGGACTTAGGTATGTCGAGAAGGAAGTTGGGGAATCCGCCAAGACAGTGAGCAGACCACCAACAACAGATGGCGAGAGGCCCTCATCAGTTCTTTCTAATTCGACAGGGAAGGTAAAAGATGTTGATTTCCGTTTAGTTTCATCTTCACACAATATGATTTATGTTGGAGATGTGGAGATACCAATTACAGGGCAAACATGAGGTACCTTACCAAGATGAGACATGAGGAGGAAGGAGATCTTTTTGCTAATAACCAAGGCATACCTCAACCATTGAAGGTTGTGCAGAGACCTCAATTTGAAGACCTGGGGTACACTGAAGGAGAAGGCTCGAAGGTGTCAAATTCCTCCGAGATATCATCAAAATCATCGAGGAAAGAGAATGACGGGAACACATCCCCATCATCCCATGGCAATGCCCATTGCAGGGAAATAGCTGAGGCAAGCTCTTATTGCCATAATGATACCAGCGACAGTAAGGAAAGGTATAACCAATTTCGATATTCGAATGTTCGTTTCAATTATAATCATGTTGTTAAGGAAGAACATAAATCATGGAATCGAAAAACATGTATCTTTTGTGGATTACATAATAATACATTTTCTAAGTGTTGGAAAAGAATAGTGACACCCAAAAGGAGGAGGCATGAAAGACCATCTCAACAGCAGGTAGAGAAACATGTTAAGTAGATCTCCAGGAAGAAGATGTATTGCAGTGATTGCGACAGAAGTGGCCATCAAAGAGCCACATGTTGGAGGCTCCATCCAGTGCAACACCTTAAAGATAAAGTGTCAGTGCATGAACCAAGTGAAACAATTATTCAAAAAGCAAAACCACCACAGGGCGATGACCAATTCACATTGATAAGTGAAAAATGGTTTCTAGATATGTTAGCTTGTCATGGTCATGCTTTTGTAAATAATTTGTTGCATTTTTAAATGTAAAAAAGATGACATGTTTTCCATCACTTGTTAAGAAACAATGATGTCTGGTCCCATTTGTGTTGCATGTTAAATTGTGGAGGTGATGTTGTGTTTACATCACTTGTCAAAGCAAAAATAGTGTTTGGCCTTATATTTTTAAACCATGTGTTGCAGTGATGATGTGTTTTCCATCACTTGTTGGAGCAAGAAGGATATGTTGGCCTTGTTTTCGTAGCTGGGGGCTTTTCTCCATTTCAATCTAAATTTGGCCAACGAGTATGTGTTATAAAGTCGTGGCAAGTATGGGATGCTTGGGTCATTAGTTGGTCTTGTAAGTCAAGCATGTAATTTGCAGAATTGTACAATAGGTTTGCAGAGGTTGCAGGTGTCGGCTCATATCTTATGGCTCCGGAGGACAAAGGTGAAGGAGAAGGAAGGGTGACATATCAAATACTTGTAAGTGCACACAGGGTACAAAGAAGTTGTAGATTATTTTTCATGCTTTTGGAGGACCAAAAGCTCCCCAGTGGGGAGGATTGGTCCAGGTGGCTCCAGACACATGCAGAAGTCCAAGAGCACTCATAGAGGGTCAAAATTCAAAGTGGTCATATTGCTCCCAAACCAACACCAGATCGACATTCTTGTCACCCTCATTCCAACGGTGTGAAGGACACTCAAATCAAAGCTTGTATGGGCGAGATAGAGCTCTTCAAAGTTTGACAAGATAGGGAAACGTGGGGCCCACAACATGCCACATGGCATCCTAGTCAGCAAGTGGGACCCACTAAATTTATGTGGTGAATGAATGGCCACTAAACCCTTGACACATGGCGTGCTAGAATTTACTCCTAGCCCTGCACAAAAAGACAAAAATATTCAACCATCTAAAACAAAAGAAAATCACTATATATTAAGATATAGTGATAAATATGGTTTTCAAAAATCATTTAAAAAAAAACCATATATATTAAGATATAGTGATAAGTATGGTTTTCAAAAATCATATAAAAATAATTTTAAAATAAACAATATATAATTATGGTTATAAACTTCAACGAATTATGTGAAAAAAAAGAATGGTGGGTGAAATAGTTTTGAACGAATACATTAAAATGGCATGGTGTCGTTATACCATAATGATATGCCTTATACCTACAACTATCATACTAATTACACAACAACCACAATGTGATATGGAGGCCGCCGGGTATCGAACCTGCATCCACCATGTCGGCTGACCCGCCACCATGCGGCGGCCCCATTTAATGCAAACCCAAAATGTCACATGCCACCATATTATACAGTGCCCATTTTATATGTAACAGCTATGGGTTATACAGTTCTGTTTAACAATGCACCTTTTAAAAAAGGAGATATATGTAGATTCTATGGGGAGGCGGGATTTGATCCCCAAAACTCCCCTTAACAAACTATTTGAATTACCAACGCACCAAACCAATTCCTTTGTTTTATCTGCCCAAAATTTTACATATAAAACCTATTAATTGTTCAATGTGCCAAGGAGGGAGGAAGGAAGGATGTGGCAAGAAAATCTAGGCATGAATTTTTAATTATTTTTTGCAGGTGGAACCTTGAACCTAGTGTTGACGGGAAAAGTGTCTACTCAGAACGCCCCTATCCCACTAAGGTGTGACAGTACCTTAGAAACAAACAAGGAAAACTACTTTCTTATTCTTCTTTATGAACTATAAACGAAGAGGAATAGGATGAACCAACCTGTGTCTTGCGCTAGTCCTTTGATCCAATTTCTCTCCTCTTTGATAGCTTCCAACTACCTGCTCCCTTACTTTCCCAGCTTCACCAAGTTCCTGCAAGATCACAGAAGAGGAAAACTACACAAAGACATGGATTTATATTCATAAATAGCTTAGGATCAGATTTAAGCTAAACATGCAAATATAACAAAACATCATTGATACACAAGCATGTAGGAGAAACTCAAATAGTTTTATTGATATAACAAGAAGGTCCAGGAGGAGTTACAACCGATGATTCCTGATCCAGCATCAACCCCCCAGCAAAGGAATCCCCTCTTCACCTCCAACAAAGCACAAATCACCCAATACACTGATCTCTATCTCAAAACCAACAACAATTCTCTGCAATGTACAAAATTCCAGCCTCTGGATCTCTGGGATGATGGATCCATATATAGATGTATGCAAAGAGGATGACTCAACTTATGATTTGACTAGTGGCCTCTCTCTGTCAGTTCTTGCTTCCACTTGGAGACTGAGAGCCTCTTACTCATCCTTGGTCGAACTCAGTGAGGCAAGTGTCATTGGGGAAGATTCTGGAAGCTTCCATTGTCTGCCACCCCGCGGAATGACACTGCCATTTGTCATTTCCCGCTCAGCGCACCCTGGTAGTGCATTTAGGTGCGTTGCAACGCACCTAGCTAGTGTACTGGGGTGCTATGCAACGCAGCTAGCTAGTGGAGCAGCTGAAATGATCCTGATTTGAGTGATTCTGAGCAGTTTCTGGTGGAGAACTTCTGGGAGAAGCTGTAATTGGTTGACCTTGTTCCTCTAGGGGTAGGAACAACACTTTTAGGGACTTAGGATCCCTTGGTTTATGGACATTTCATGCTTAGAGCTGTAAGGCACAAAAATGTTTATAACAGTTGCCCCCTAAAGTATGAGGCCGTTTATCGGGTGAAATGCTTTATTAGGAGGATCCGAAGTTCTTTCAATGCTGGGAGGAGACCTGTAATAAGATACAATACAATACATTATCTTCATACCATTTTCATGATCTAGCTGAGGCGGGCATTCCCATGCTCAGCTTTATAAATTCCTTTTTATGTACACAGGACAGACAATCGTCTGATGGTAGACTGATGATTCTGATGAAGTCATCATCCTTTTGGTAGGATGATTATCTGTGCTGCAATGCTGTACATGTCAATGTTTTTATTTTTCCTGAATATATATCGCAGCCCGGATGGATGAAACTAGATCCGGGGTCTTCAATCTCGTTCGATCTTCACTCGAAGTACAAGTCGATCCATGTGAGAAATGTTTTGAAGTCGAACATGGAAAGACATCGCTTGATTACCAGTCGATGATGTAAACTATTAACAAGCGCGAGAGGAATCACCGATAATGATGATGACCCTCAAGGTACTGCAGTACAATTCACGTGGTGTCAATAAAGGACTTGGCGTCGAACACCACGCAAAATATTTCGGTCGAAGGTCATTGATGTATACCTGTCGCCGAAAGTGAGAAACTTGCCATTGAGACATGCAAGCTTCAAAGTACCGAATGGGGTGTTCCTAGATCAACTTCTTGGATAATGAGCTGATGTCGACAAGAAGCGATCTGTCAAAGGAGGGCCTTGATGAATCCCACATCAATGACACGGAACGGAGCAAATGATTTTGATGGAGGTGAAAATGATCTGATGATATATGGTTCAGGATGGCGGTCATGAAGGAATGAAGTATAATGTATGGTAGTGGATGGGACACGGGTGATTTTTCTGGATGACTTCTCTTGAACATGTCGGCGACACTTATGTGATGGATTGGTAGAATTTACCCCAAATGTGGATGGTATGGCATGACCATGGTGATGTGACCGGTGAATGAAACAACCCAACCCGACTCAGGCACGGAGTGGAAGTGTCATGTTCAAGAGCGACTTGCTACCAATAAAGATTCTTTGAGTTTCTTCCCAATTTTTCCCCAGTCATTGCTGACCAGTACCTCTTTATTTTTGTCAAGCTTGAGGAGGATAACATATGCTTGTTCTATAATTTGCCCTTCGGGCAAACCCATCGCTATGTTTTAATGAGCCTAGCGATAATGAAACTCGTTCTCGTCTAAAGACAAGTTTGTCGCTATTAATCTTTTTAACGAGTTTAACGACAAAGATAACTCGGTCCTTTTCATTTTTAGAGAGTCTGAAAAGGTACGTAAAGGTAACTCCGAAATTCCTTTCGTCATCTAACCCCTTAAGTCCGAAAAAGTATAAAACAATACAGAAGGGATGAATTTTCGATAGTTTTAACGAGCCGAACAAAACAAGCGCTCGATCTTTTTGTGCAATAATCCCTCAGGTCCAAAAAGATTAAAATCTAGAGGAGGGATAGCACTTCCGATCGCTTTAACGAGCTGGAAGGCCAAAACTCGGCAATCTTTTCATATTTTACGAGTCAGTTGAAAAGAGCTTAAAGAAGACTCGTCTTTTGAGGAACGAGTGATAAAATGGGTAGCAGCTGATTCCAGGTAATGGTTGGAATTTTCCAATCACGGCAGTGTCACAAGGATGGCTAGTGAAATCACTCTTCGCAGCTGTTCCTCAAAATGGGTAAACAATCAAATGGAGGTGAATGATCGGCCAATGGAAAAGTGGAGGTGACGGTGCAAACACGACCAAGGCTTTAATGGCTGAAATCTTCATTCACGGTGGTTATTTTCCGGGGAATAGCTCATTTTTTAATGAGCTTAAACGCGGGTGGAAACACTTGCTCATGTCTTATGTTTATTTTTTAACGAGATTGAACTATGTGCTAAAACTGCTTGATTAATCCAGTCATATGATAAGAATGTCTCATATAAAACGACAATTTTTAGATTTTTGCCCCACATCCTTTCTTTATGCAAGTTAGGTGACGACTAATCCTATGAGTTTAAAGGGTTAGAGGTCCTAAAAATTTAAAAAATAAATAGTCACCCCTCACTTGCACTCCAAAAGGTTTGCATGCCCCCAGGTATAAAACAGAGTTTCGAGGTCTCCCTCTATTCGAGCTGACAAAACATTCGTTTTATCAGGATGGGTCACCCTTTATTCGAGCTGACAAAACATTCATTTTATCAGGAAGAGTACTACCTCTTACAGGTTACCCAAAGATTGTCTTATTTACGTCGTAAACAAAACACTTCTTTGGTGATGTCTACCGAGATAAACAAAGGCGAGTGACTCTGTTCTGTCAACTCACATAACTTTGACAAGAGAATCTTGTTCTAGAATAACCCCTCTTCCAATCACGGACGGGGTACAGACTAGTCATATTCTCCCATGGAAATCTACCTTATACCCAAAGTTTTCCTGCCGAAGCAGACCAGGACGCATGCCCCCTGGGTTTCAGTCATATCCCTCCGAATTACTCGCTCTCATCGGGAGGACGGACTGGAGATTGAGACATTTCTTGCATGAAGAGACCATTTAGGGATGGTATATGACTATTTGCTATGCGTGATCCGGGAAATGAAAGCTGGTCCACGAGCTTAACCACTCTTCCTTCGTGCAGAAAACACATTACTCTAAAGAGTGAGGAGACGATGGCTCCCATGCAATAAATATAGTCTCGTCCAAGGAGTAGTTTATAATCCAAGGGTCTTGGAACTACCATTACGTTCATTTGAATTGTCTTCCCTCTCAATGTTATGGGCACATTGGGAAGGATCCCTAAAGGTCGACTGGTTCCTTTGTCAAAGCCTGTCAGATTTCTCATCTCAGGCAACAGCAATGGCGAACCAAGTTCTTTCCAAGCAATAGAGGAAAGGATACTCACAGAAGCCCCCTCATCTATGATGGTACCAGCCATGACCATTCTATATATTTGAACGATAATTCGGAATGGTATGCTTGCTGGTAAACGGGGTCTGCCTAGTTGATTCCAATCGAAGGAAACAACTAGGTTGCTTGGAGGTGGGACCGAGTAGATGGCCGGCTATGGCTCTGACGAACTTCCCTCCTGTGGTAAGGGAATGGGTAGATTGCCCCCATGTTCGTCGGAGTCTATGTTGATGAAGAGAATTTGGACGGTGTCATCCTTGTTCTCTTCAGTGACTGTATCATCCGAAGATAAAACCTCTGAAGGCAAGACCGGGTCAACTGCCGCCTCGACCTTTTGACTTTCGTCTGGTATGGATTCAGATGGTTTATCTTCGATGATAGGCGCTTCAGCCGACCACTTGAGCGGGCCAGCTGGATTCTCAACTAGCGACGGACTCAGCAAGAGTTTTTTATATCCAGGAGGAATTTGTAACGGTGAAACCGGACGATCATCCAAAACTCTTTTCGCTTCGTCTAGGAAGGGACAACGGTGGACGGCATTATTGCCTTCGCACAGTTTACAGGGAAATCTATCTTTCCCTTTTTGTCCTGGGGCTTCACTTTCGCTAGTTGACGGTGTGCTTTCAACATGATCATCAGAGGTTGATGACACCGGATTGTGCATACGAGGAGACCAGTCCCTTAGTATCCGAGGGATGCAGGGACAATCTCTGTGAAAGTGGTCTCCTTTGCAAATGACACATGGCGATTTAGGCCTGGTCAGTGCAGTGTGTGAATTTTCGTTAGACGACACTCATTTTCCCCCATTCGCCTTTGGCTCCTTCTTCTTCTTCTCTTTCTTCTTCTTCTCCTTCTTCTCCTTAGGAACTTTACTTTTGGCTTTGCCAGCCCCATCAAGCGAAGAGGAAGGAGAAGAGGAAGAATTAGAGGAAGTAGAAGCTTGGTGGGCAACTCTGGATCTGTCTAATTGCTGATTCGATTTTTCAGGAATAGTAGTGTTCTGAACGACATTGGTTGAGAAGAGCCAGACTGGCAAGCCAATTGTGAGTCCTGGAAGCGACAATGTGGCCATATGGGGTGCACCAACATCTCCCCAAGAGGAAAATGGACTAGGATTTCCACCAAGCGGAATTCCTTGGTTGGTAGACTCCATTTTCTCAACCTAAGATCAACGTAGGAAAAAGGGATGAATATTCCGTTTAAAATAAATTTTAAGATGCTTTGACACAACTTGTTTTTTCAATTTTAAAGAGTCGAGAAAAAACAAAAGATGACTCTAGTCTCCTTCGATTTTTAATGAGCCTGAAGTGACAAGTGCTCAGATGGACCTTTTCCATTGAGGAGTCCGAAAAGGAACGAAAGGGACTGCTCTGGAGATCTAGGTAGAGGGAGTACCAAACCAATCGCAAAACTGCAGAATACGTTTTACGGTACGGCAGTCAATCTTCCCGAATGCTGTGTTTGGTGCATTGCGATCAGTAGGGCGGCCGACACAGCTTCCTATGGATAAAAGGTTTTAAGCCTATAGGGGTCTCCCAATATATACTCGACGGTACGTGGGAGCACAAGTCTGTACTGGCACTTATCGTCTCAAAGTGGAGGAATCACCCAACCATCAGTGAGGACAACAGTTACCAGGCTTTACGACACCGGAATACGTCTCTAGCCTAGACTCTAAATGTTGTGCGTTAAGTTCCAAAGCGTTGTTAGATTCATTCAATTTATCTTAAGTTGATCTTTCTTAGAAGTTTTCCTTTTGGGATCACCACGAGATGTAGATATAATTCCTAAAATGAAATCTAAAGATGATAAGCAAGCTTTTATCTCTTTTCAGCAATGAAAATCCTAGCTACAAGGGGAAAAGAAAGACACAATCTTTTCTCAAAGAGCAAAGAGCACACTGTAAATGCACTTTTTCCTAAATCAAGCCAAACAGAATATCAATATGCAAATGCACATATGCATGTATTTGTTTTCACTTTCTTAATATTGATGCCTAAAAAGAAAGTTGATGTACAAATCTGAATTCGCTTTCAAGTGAAAAACACAAACAAGATTTTTCGAAATCAAAAGGTAGAGAAGATTACGACACTTTATGATTTTGAAATAAACACTCGTTTCGACACTAGAAAGTGACAAATTCAAACCAAAGGTAAAAGTAAAAGCATAATCGACTGTCAACATCAAATAAACTTTCTCCTAAGATCAAAATCGACACTTACGACAGATCTAAATCCAAGGACGACAGTATGACTATTCTACTTTCTCAATGGAAAACTATAAATGATGTAACAAGCACACAAAGAACATCTACAGTCTTTTTGTACAAAGGAGGCGGAATTAAGGCAAAGAAAAGGGGTTTTTAAACAGACACACACTGATTACAGGCTGCAAAAATCAGAGACAAAACTGAAAAATGAAGCAAAGAACCTCAGCTGCACAAGGCAAGGCTGATCAGCGCACCTGTTACACAGAGAAACTGAATTGCAGCGTAGGTATCCCTCTCGAGAACTGCATTGAAATGCAGAATCTCTTCACTGTGCCTGCGCTGGGGAAGAAACGAGACTTCTATCCGGGTTCTAGGTCACGGTTTGCAGTTTAATCTATGGATTTTGGCTGAGTAAAAGCAATCAGTAATGCACAATCAGAGGGTGGATTTAAAGGAGGTCTAAGAGCTATCACAAAGGGTAATCAGATCATTTGTGAATCAGTTGTTCAAATCATAAACAAATCCAGTGAATGGATTGAAGTAGCAGGTGCCTACTTTGCATTTGATAATGGCAAATGCAGTTCGATTGCTACCTCTGTGTTTATGAAACAAACAACAAGAGAAACACAAACAAACTAACTAGACACGTTCCCCAGCGGAGTCGCCATTTTTTTGACGGGAAAAGTGTCTACTCAGAACTCCCCTATCCCACTAAGGTGTGACAGTACCTTAGAAACAAACAAGGAGAACTACTTTCGTATTCTTCTTTATGAACTATAAACGAAGAGGAATAGGATGAACCAACCTGTGTCTTGCGCTAGTCCTTTGATCCAATTTCTCTCCTCTTTGACAGCTTCCAGCTACCTGCTCCCTTACTTGCCCAGCTTCACCAAGTTCCTGCAAGATCACAGAAGAGGAAAACTACACAAATACATGGATTTATATTCATAAATAGCTTAGGATCAGATTTAAGCTAAACATGCAAATATAACAAAACATCACTGATACACAAGCATGTAGGAGAAACTAAAATAGTTTTATTGATATAACAAGAAGGTCCAGGAGGAGTTACAACCGATGATTCCTGATCCAGCATCAACCCCCCAGCAAAGGAATCCCCTCTTCACCTCCAACAAAGCATAAATCACCCAATACACTGATCTCTATCTCAAAACCAACAGCAATTCTCTGCAATGTACAAAATTCCAGCCTCTGGATCTCTGGGATGAGGGATCCATATATAGATGTATGCAAAGAGGATGAGTCACCTTATGATTTGACTAGTGGCCTCTCTCTGTCAGTTCTTGCTTCCACTTGGAGACTGAGAGCCTCTTACTCATCCTTGGTCAAACTCAGTGAGGCAAGTGTCATCGGGGAAGATTCTAGAAGCTTCCGTTGTCTGTCCACCCCGCGGAATGAAACTGCCATCTGTCATTTCCCGCTCAGTGCACCCTGGTAGTGCATTTAGGTGCATTGCAACGCACCTAGCTAGTGTACTGGGGTGCTATGCAATGCAGCTAGCTAGTGGAGCAGTCGAAATGATCCTGATTTGACTGATTCTGAGCAGTTTCTGGTGGAGAACTTCTGGGAGAAGCTGTAATTGGTTGACCTTGTTCCTCTAGGGGTAGGAACAACACTTTTAGGGACTTAGGATCCCTTGGTTTATGGAAATTTCATGCTTAGAGTTGTAAGGCACAAAAATGTCTATAACACCTAGGAAAAGCATAGACAAAACCATGATTGAGCCAAATTCTCAAGAGGGAAAAATTTTGCCAGTGTCCAAATTGGACAAACTTTATGTCGATCTTACGCCTCTTAGTGACATGAACCTAATGGTGTAGTTAGAATTTTGATTTGAGCAACATATTTTCATATGACCCAGAGGTGGGAATCTTTGAGGAATCTAGGGGGAAGCTAAAAGATTCCTTAAGCCCCAGATTTTCACTTTCTCAGAATTCAAAAATTTGACAGTCAATTCTATTCGACACCACAAATATGATGGTGCATTCAAATTTTCCATTTGATCATTTCATTTTTTATCCACTATTCAAAGTGGAGTGTAGGTGTCAGCATTGAACGTGCAAGCAATCATTCCATGAGATTTGACTCCGTGAGATTGATGGTACGACCGAATTCATTAGTTTGACATCCTTTTCTTCATATGGACATATGATGTGAGGTATGTGTAGTGTGTCCATGTACTTATTTTAGCTATGAGATGGATTATGCTGCACAGATCCCTGTTTGATGTTTGATGTGGGATCTTGTTTTCTTACTTGTTTCATGATTCCTGCTTGATGTGATGCAGAATCATCCGTGGGATGTACTTGTTGTCATGATTCATCATATTTTGTTTGATATCCCTTTTTTGTCATGTTGACGAGATACTCATGTGTCACCATGTATGTTTGCATTGAGATCCATTTGATGCCATGTTGGCAGGATGCTCATTATCATCATGCATGAGCTTATGTCATACTGATAGGAGCCATTTATGCGTGAGAGTTCTTGTAGTGGTACATCTCATGGAGATACTCCTGCGTGAGAGAGTTTTCCTTGTATGACAACAACGTCACCACTTATGTACATCATCACTATTGACAACACTTAATGCAGTGGCCTACACCATCTTGACACTGGGCCCGAAGACGTAGTCCCTCCTGGATGAACTCCATTTCAACATCTCTTGTTTTATGTGGTTGATTCTTGTCCTGTTCCTTCTTCTTTACAACGTACATTTATGTTTCTTTATGGTATTTTAAATGCAATTCTAATCACATCACGAAAGGAAAAGATATTGGTTAAATCCGGGAGTTGAGTCAACTTGGATCAAGTTTGGTATCAGAGCAGTCTTTGCATGGATGTGAATTGCAAGCATGAACAATGGAATGTGCAGCCACAAAGGATGAAAAAGCAATGTACGAGACCATGCACAAAATTTCCCAAAGGGTGGAAATAATGTATGAAGCACTACAAAAAGAGACAGAGGAAAAGGAGCGATTATAGCTTTAGTTGCGAGCCACAGAAGAGGCCCTGGAAGAACTAAAGCACAAAAACCAGAATCTTCAAGAAGATAATGTTGAATTGAAGATGCTTCTACATCAAGAGAAAGAGGAGAAACATAGTTTGCCACTACAGCTACAAGCTAAGGACGAGGCCTTGGAAAAGTTGCAGTGTGACCCATGTGAGGTAAAACGTAATTCTTTGAATTCATGTATATGGCCTGATGATGATGTTTTTGTTTTTGGAAATCATACCATAGGAATTGGCTCCAAACTGTTGAAGAAAATGGGGTATGAAGGAAATGGCTTGGGTATTAATGGCCAAGGCATTGTCAACCACATCAAAGGAATTACCCTATTAGGCAGGACTTGGGTATGTCGAAAAGGAAGTTGGGGACTTCGCCAAGACAGCGAGCAAACCACCAACAATAGATGGTGATAGTCCCTCATCAGTTCTTTCCAACTAGACAAGGAAGGTAAAAGATGTTGATTTCCCTTCAGTTTCATCTTCACATAGTATGATTTATGTTGGATATGTGGAGATACCAATTACAGGGACAAACATGAGGCTCCTTACCAAGATGAGGCACGAGGAGGAAGAAGATCTTGGTGTTAATAAGCAAGGCATACCTCAACCATTGGAGGTTGTGCAAAGACCTCAATTTGAAGGCTTGGGGTAACTGAAGGAGATTGCTTGAAGGTGTCAGATTCTTCCGAGATATCATCAAAATTGTTGAGGAAAGAGAATGATGGGAACAAATCCCCATCATCCCATGGCAGTGCCCATTGCAGGGAAAGAGCTGAGGCAAGCTCTCATTGCCCTAATGATACCAGCGACAACAAGGAAAGGTATAATGAGTTCAATATTCAAATGTTCATTTTGATTATAATCATGTTGTTAATGATGAATGTAAATCATGCAATCGAAAAACATCTATCTCTTGTGGATTACATAACCATGCATTTTCTAAGTGTTGGAAAAGAATAGCAGCACCTAAAAGGAGGAGGCATGAAAGACCCTCTCAATAGCAGGTAAAGAAACATGTTAAGTAGATATGGAGGAAGAATATGTATTGCAATCATTGTGACAGAAGTGGCCATCAAAGAGCCACATGTTGGAGGCTCTATCCAGAGCAGCACCTTAAAGACAAAGTGTTGGTGCATGAACCAAGTGAAACAATTGTTAGACAGGAAAAACCACCATAGGGGGGTGACCCATTCACATTGATAAGTGAAAAGTGGTTTCTAGATATGTTAGCTTGTCATGGTCTTGCTTTTGTAAATAATTTGTTGCATTTTTAAATGTAAAAGTGATGATGTGTTTTCCATCACTTGTTAAGCAACAATGATGTTTGGTCCTATTTGTGTTGCATGTTAAATTGTGGAGGTGATGTTGTGTTTCCATCACTTGTCAAAGCAAAAATAGTGTTTGGCCTTATATTTGTAAATCATGTGCTACAGTGATGATGTGTTTTCCATCACTTGTTGGAGCAACAATGAGATGTTGGCCTTGTTTTTGTAGCTGGGGGATTTTCTCCATTTCGATGTAAACTTGACCACCGAGTATGTGTTATAAACTTGTGGCAAGTATGGGATGGTTGGGTCATTAATTGGCCTTGTATGTCAAGCATGTGATTTGCAGAATTGTACAAGAGGTTTGTAGACGTTGCAAGTGTCGACTCATCGCTTATGTTTCCAAAGGACAAAGGTGAAGAAGGAAGGGTGACATATCAGATACTTGTAAGTGCACACAGGGTACAAAGAAGTTGTAGATTTTTTTTTCATGCTTTTGGAGGACCAAAAGCTCCTCAGTGGGGAGGATTGATCCAGGTGGCTCCAGACACATGCAGAAGTCCAAGAGGACTCAGAAAGGGTCAAAATACAAAGTGGTCATATCGCTCCCAAACCAACACCAGATCGACGTGATTGTCGCCCTCATTCCAACGGTGTGAACGAACTCAAATCTAAGTTTGTATGGGGGAGATAGAGCTCTTCAAAGTTTGAGAAGATAGGGAAAAGTGGGGCCCATAGCATGCCACATGGCATCCTAGTCAACAGGTGGGACCCACTAAATTTATGTGGTGAATGACTAGCCACTAAACACTCGACACATGGTGTGCTAGCACTTACTCCTAGCCCTGCACAAAAAGATAAAAATATTCCATCGTTTAAAAGGAAAAAAAACACTATATATTAAGATATAGTGATAAATATGGTTTTCAAAAATCATATAAAAATCATTTAAAAAAAACCCATATATATTAAGATATAGTGATAAGTATGGTTTTCAAAAATCATATAAAAATCATTTTAAAGGAAACCATATATAGTTATGGTTATAAACTTCAATGAATTATGTAAAAGAAAAAATGGTGGGTGAAATAGTTTTGAATGAATACCTTAAAATGACATGGTGTGGTTATACGATAACCATATGCCTTATACCCCCAACTACCATACTAATTGCATAGAAATGAAAATGTGTTACGAAGGCTGATGGGTATCGAACCTACACCAGCCACATGGGCTGTCCCACCACCATGTGGTCGCCCCGTTTAATGCAAACCTAAAATGTCACACACCACCATATTATACAATACCCATTTAATATGTAATGGCTATGGGTTATACAGTTCCATTTAACAATGCGACTTTAAAAAAGAAAACGAGATATATGCGGATTTTGTGGGGAGGTGGGATTTGATCCCTCGACCTCCCCTTAACAAAGGGCTTGAATTACCAACGCGCCAAATTGATTCATTTGTTTTATTCGCCCAACATTTTATATATAAAATCTATCAATTGTTCATTGTGCCCAGGAGGGAGAAAGGAAGGATGAAGCATGGAAGTTGAGGCATGAATTTTAATTAATTTTTGCAGGTGGAACCATGAACCTGGGAAAAACACAAGTGGAACCATCATTAAGCCAAATTCTCAAGAGGGCGAAATTTTTCCAGTGTCCAAATTGGACGAACTTTATGTCGGTCTTACACCTCTCAATGACACAAACCTGATGGAACAGTCAGAATTTTGATCAAAGTAGCAGATTTTCAAATCACCTAGAGAAGGGCATCTTTGAGGAATCTAGGGGGAATCTAAAAGATTCCTTAGGCCCCAGATTTTCACTTTCTTAGAATTCAGAAATTTGACAGTCGATTTTACCCTATTCGAAGCCACAAATCTGATGGTTGATTCATATTTTCCATTTGATCATTTCATTTCTCAACCACTTTTCAAAGTGGAGTGCAGGTGTCAGCGTTCAACGTACGAGCAGTCATTCCATGAGATTCAACTCCATGAGATAGAATGTATGGCCGACTTCAGCAGTTTGACATCCTTTTCTTTAGATGGTCTAGGATGTGAGGTATGTGTAGTGCGTTCATGTACTTCTTTTTGCTATGAGATGCATTGTGTTGCATAGATCCATGTTTGATGTTTGATGTGGGATCTTGTTTTCTTACTTGTTTCATGATTCCTGCTTGAAGTGATGCAGAAACATCTATGGGATGTATTTGTTTTGATGATTCATCAAATTTTGTTTGAGATCCCTTTGTCGCCATGTATGTTTGCATTGAGATCCGTTTGATGCCATGTTGGCGGGATGCTCATTATCATCATCCATGAGCTTATGTCATATTGATAGAAGTCTTTTGTGTGTGAGAGTTCCTGTAGCGGAACATCTCATGGATCGACTCCTATGTGAGGACATTTTCCTTGTATGATAGTGATGTGACCACTTATGTACATCATCACTATTGACAACACTTAATGTAGCGGCCTACACCATCTTGACACCGGGCCCTGAGACGTAGTCCCTTCTGGATGAACTCCGTTATCAATGTCTCTTATTTTATGTCGCTGATTCTTGTCATGCTCCTTCTTCTTTACAACATGCATTTATGTTTGTTTATACTATTTTAAATGCAATTCTAATCACATCACGAAAGAAAAAGATCTAGGTTAAATATGGGAGTTGAGTCAACTCAGATCAAGTTTGGTATCAGAGCGGTCTTTGCATGGATGTGAATTGCAAGCATGAACAATGGAACATGTAGTGACAGAGGATGAAAAAGCGATGTACGAGACCATGCTCAAAATTTCCCAAAGGGTGGAAATAATGTATGAAGCTCTACAAAAAGAGATAGAGGAAAAGGACCGATTGCAGCTTCAGTTGTGAGCCACGGAAGAGGTCTTGGAAGAGCTAAAGAACAACAACCAGAATCTTCAAATAGATAACACGAAATTGAAGATGCTTCTACATGAAGAGAAAGAGGAGAAGCATAGTTTGCTACAATAGTTGCAAGCTAAGGACGAGGCCTTGGAAAAGCTACAGCATGACCCATGTGAGGTAAAAAGTAATTCTTTGAATTCATGTATGTGTCCTGATGATGATTTCACTATTTTTGAAAATCATACCACAAGAATTGGCTCCAAACTATTGAATAAAATGGGGTATGAAGGAAAATTCTTGGGCATTAACGGCCAAGGCATCATCAACTCCATCAGAGTAGAGGAATTACCCCATTAGGCAAGACTTGGGTATGTCAAAAACGAATTTTGGGAATCCGCCAAGACAACGAGCGAACCACCAACAATAGATGGTGAGAGGCCCTCATCAGTCTTTCCAATTTGACAGGGAAGGTAAAAGATGTTTATTTCCCTTCAATTTCATCTTCACATAGTATTATTTTTGTTGGAGATGTGGAGATACCAATTACAGGGACAAACATGAAGCTCCTTACCAAGATGAGGCATGAGGAGTAAGAAGATCTTGGTGTCAATAACCAAGGCATACCTCAACCATTGTAGGTTTTGCAGAGACCTCAATTTGAAGGCTTGGGGTACACCTTAGGAGAAGGCTCGAAGGTGTTAGATTCTTCTGAGACATCGTCAAAATCATCGAGGAAAGAGAATGATAGGAAAACATCCCCATCATCCCATGGTAGTGCCCATTGCAGGGAAAGAGCTGAGGCAAGCTCTCATCGCCATAATGATACCAGTGACAACAAGGAAAGGTATAACTAGTTTCGATATTCGAATGTTCATTTCAATAATAATCATGTTGTTAAGGATGAACGTAAATCATGGAGTCGAAAAACATGTACCTTTTGTGGATTACATAACCATACATTTTTTAAGTGTTGGAAAAGAATAGCAGCACCCAAAAGGAGGAGTCATGAAAGACCCTCTCAACAGTACGTAAAGAAACATGTTAAGTAGATCTAGAGGAAGAATATGTATTGCAATCATTGCGACAAAAGTGTCCATGAAAGAGCCACATGTTGGAGGCTCCATCTAGAGCAGTGCCTTAAAGACAAAGTGTCAGTGCATGAAATAGGTGAAACAATTTTTCAACAAGCAAACCACCACAGGGGGCTGACCCATTCACATTGATAAGTGGAAAGTGGTTTCTAGATATGTTAGCTTATCATGGTCATGCTTTTGTAAATCATTTGTTGCATTTTTAAATGTAAAAGTGATGACGTGTTTACCATCACTTGTTAAGAAACAATTATGTCTGGTCCTATTTGTGTTACATGTTAAATTGTGGAGGTGATGTTGTGTTTCCATCACTTGTCAAAGCAAAAATAATGTTTGGCCTTATATATGTAAATCATGTGTTGCAGTGATGATGTGTTTTCCGTCACTTGTTGCAGCAACAATGATATGTTGGCCTTGCTTTCGTAGTTGGGGGATTGTTTCCATTTCGATGTAAACTTGACCATCAAGTATGTGTTATAAAATCATGGCAAGTATGGGATGCTTGGGTCATTAGTTGGTCTTGTATGTCAAGCATGTAATTTGTAGACGTTGCAGGTGTGGGCTCATCGCTTGTGGATCCGAAGGACAAAGGTGAAGGAGAAGGAAGGGTGACATATTAGATACTTGTAAGTGCAAATAGGGTATAAAGAAGTTACAGATTATTTTTCATGCTTTTGGAGGACCAAAAGCTCCTCAGTGGGAAGGACTGATCCAGGTGGCTCCAGACACATGTAGAAGTCCAAGAGGACTCAGAAAGGGTAAAATTCAAAGTGGTCGTATCGCTCCAAAACCAACACTAGATCAAAGTGCTTGTCGTCCTCATTCCAACAGTGTGAATGACACTCAAATCCATGCTCGTATGGGGGAGATAGAGCTCTTCAAAGTTTGACAAGACAGGGAAAAATGGGGCCCATAGCATGCCACATGACATCCCAGTCAGTAGGTGGGACCCACTAAATTTATGTGGTGATTGAATGGCTACTAAACCCTCGACACATGGCATGCTAGCATTTACTCCTAGCCCTGGACAAAAAGACAAAAATATTCCATCATTTAAAACAAAAAAACACTATATATTAAGATATAGTGATAAATATGGTTTTCAAAAACCATATAAAATTCATTTTAAAAAATGCCGTATATATTAAGATATAGTGATAAGTATGTTTTTCAAAAATCATATTAAAATCATTTTAAAAGAAACCATATATAATTATGGATATAAATATCAATGAATTATGTGAAAAAAAAGAATGGTAGGTGAAATATTTTTGAACGAATACATTAAAATGGCATGGTGTGGTTATACCATAACCATATGCATGATACCCCCAACTACCATACTAATTACATAGCAAGGACAATGTGTTATGGAGGCCGACGGGTATCGAACCCTCACCAACCACATCAGCTAGCCTGCCACCATGCAACGACCCCATTTAACGCAAACCCAAAATGTCACACGCCACCATATTATAAAACACCCATTTAATAAGTAACGGCTATGGGTTATATGGTTCCATTTAACAATGTAGATTTTAAAGTAAAGGAGATATATGCAGATTCTGTGGGAAGGTGGGATTTGATCCCCTAACCTCCCCTTAACAAACTTCCCAAATTACCAATGCGCCAAATTGATTCCTTTGTTTTATCCACCCAACATTTTACATATAAAACCTATCAATTGTTCAATGCACCCAGGAGGGAGGAAGGAAGGATGCATCATGCAAATCAAGGCATGAAACTTTAATTATTTTTTGCAGGTGGAACCATGAACCTAGGAAAAACACATGCGGAACTAACATTGAGCCAAATTCTCAGGAGGGCGAAATTTTGCGAGTGTCCAAATTGGACAAAATTTATGTCGATCTTACACCTCTCAGCGACATGAACCTGATGGCTTAGTCAGAATTTTGATTCAAACAGCAGATTTTCAGATGACCCAGAGGATGGAATCCTTGAGGAATCTAGGGGGAGTCTAAAAGATTCCTTAAGCCCCATATTTTCACTTTCTTAGAATTCATAAATTTTACAGTCAATTTTACCCTATTCAATGCCACAAATCTGATGGTGCATTCAGATTTTCCATTTGATCATTTCATTTTTTGGCTACTTTTCAAAGTGGAGTGTAGGTGTCAGCATTCAATGTGCGAGCAGTCATTCCATGAGATTTGACTTCGCGAGATTGATGGTACGGTCAACTTCAGCAGTTTGACATCCTTTTCTTTAGATGGCCCTAGGATGTGAGGTATATGTAGTGTGTTCATGTACTTTTTTTTGCTATGAGATGCATTGTGTTGCACAGATCCCTGTTTGACATTTGATGTGGGATCTTGTTTTATTACTTGTTTCATGGTTCCTGCTTGACGTGATGCAAAATCATCTGTGGGATGTACTTGTTGTCATGGTTCATCATATTTTGTTTGAGATCCCTTTATCATCATGTTGATGGGATACTCATGTGTTGCCATGTATGTTTGCATTGAGGTCCCTTTGATGCCATGTTGGCAGAATGCTCATTATCATCATGCATGAGCTTATGTCATACTGATAGGAGCCTTTTGTGTGTGAGATTTCTTGTATCGGATCATCTCGTGGAGCCACTCCTGCATGAGGGCATATTCCTTGTATGATAGCGACGTCACCACTTATGTACATCATCACTATTGACAGCATTTAATGTAACAGCCTACACCATCTTGACACCAGGCCCACAGACGTAGTCTCTCTTGGATGAACTTTGTTATCAATGTCTCTTGTTTTATGTGAATGATTCTTGTCATGTTCCTTCTTCTTTACAACATGCATTTATGTTCCTTTATGCTATTTTAAATGCAATTATAATCACATCACGAAAGCAAAAGATATTGGTTAAATCCATGAGTTGAGTCAACTCGTATAAGATCTTCTGCCCCCTCGTCTTTCTTTTCATCTACCATGGGAGGCCATCGGGATTTGCAAGGCTGGTCTTGCAAAGGTTCGACTAGTTCAAGCCCTAACTCCTTATATCCCAACCTCATTGGGGACATACAAAGAAAAACAGAGAAAGAGCAGACCCCTCTAATACCACTTATCTAGATTTAAACAAGAATGCAACAAGTTATTGAGATAACCATAAATATAGAGATGCAACAGAAATAATACTTCATTTCATTAATGTAAAATACTGAAATATCCTTACAAACAGAAATGGAAATAAACCAGCTATGGCAATGGTAGCTTATCTTTGAGAAGAAATGTGGAAGCTACATGCCTCTGAACTGTGTTACAATGAGTCTCGAAGGCCTATTTATTATTTAAAATCAATGGAAAACCCTAAACATCCAAAAACATAACCCTAGGAGATGAAACGTGAAACTGTGGGCCCCGTTTGGGTAAATTGGTACATCAACTTCCCAACGTCGTAACTTTGGCATACGATCTATGTTTGACGTGCACAATACCTCGTTAGAAAGATCTATCCGAGGAATACAAATTTGGGATGAGAGACATCAATCCACAGACCCATGCTTCTCCTAGTTTTCCCAAAAAAACGTTGTTTAGGGTCTTAAAACAGCTCCAGAAATTCAGGACCCAAAAAACTGCTAAAAATAGTAACATGTGCAACAATTAAGGAAACTAAAAAACTAAAAGAGATAGTTGTGGGGGGTCCAAGTGGGATAGGAAATTGGCCACCAACATCTACCTGGATCAAAGATGGTAGAATACAGTTCACAAGATCCCTGTAGATCAGATGAGAAGAATGGTGATGGGAACTCTCCTAAAATAGTGAACACATTGAGAAGTTTGAAGGAAGAAATAAGAAGTTTCAAAGAAAACAATGACAAAATTATTTAGGCATAGGAGAGACAAGCAGAGGTTAATGCAACTATCCTTAGAGCTTGTCAGATTTGTAGAGACAAGGATCGCTTAGGGTTATCCATGGGTAGGAGGATAGGAATAATGGGGCATATGGAAATAGATCTCATGGTGGGAATAGGTCTGATATAAATGACATGATCAAAGATGATGGGTTCTTGTACATGCCTGATAGAAGAGGTGATAGAATCATGTTCTATTCTAGTTTCGGTTCTGACAAGTATTATGGTTATCATCATTATCATCATTATCATCCTTATAGGAGGAATGGAAAGGGGTATTTTCCAGATGAGTTCAAGAAAGCAAAGACACCTACCTTTGATGGAGATTTGAAAAAAATAGAAGATGGAAAGGCATGGTTACCTGGGATGAAGAATTTATCTGAGCTGCATTATTACACAGAGAACGTGAAGGCCATAATATATATATTCAGCCTCAAAGGGGAAGTATACATCTACTGGGAAGATCTGAAGCGGGTCAGAGATATCAAGACCGAAGAGTTGGGTTGGAATGAATTTAAGAGTTAAGAGACTTTTCGGGGAAACTTTTTGTTAGAGAGTTACTCTAATAGTAAAGTTAAAGAGTTCTATTTGCTAAATATGGGATCGATGATAGATGAGGAGTATACAACCAAGTTCCTGGAGCTATTGAGGTATGTACTATATCTTAAGGATGAGAAAGCCAAAGTTTATAGGTTTATCAGTGGATTACCATTAGCATATACAGATCAAATTGTGTATGATGAGCCTCGGTCACTTGAAGAAGTCATTGGTAAGTTGAAGCATTGTTATGAGAAATCAAATTGAAGGACAATGTCTTAGCAAGGTTTGAAAGGGAAAGACAAGGCTAGGTAAATGGCAATCGAAAAGGACAAGACCCCAGGATGTAGGTGAAAAAGAGAATGTTGTTCCTTACAGGAAGTTTAATGTAGTTGGATGGGGACATGGGTCACACCCTGGAGGGCAGTAGAATAAAGATGATGGTATGGGACAGTTGCAGTGTTGGATATGTGGCAAGGAGCATCTCAAGAGAGATTATTCATAGCATTAGGGTGGTATGCATCATTATTATAGTGCACAAGAAGTGTAATGACGCAGGCATCTAACCATAAGGTCTCCACAAAAACCCATAAAACTGAAAAGCAAGTAATATGTATGCACATAAGCTCAAAACGATTAATTAATAAAACAAAATAATTATAGGAGAACTGGCTCAATGATTGGCCTCTCATTCCTCACACTCACTCACACACTTCTAAATCTTACATGCCTCATAAGCTCACCTCAATTTATACAAATGGATTATAACCCAAGATAGGTTCTGAATCCCTAAACTAACTCCCAAAATATCTCTCTTGTTCCCTAACATCTCTCATCTTATCTCTTATCCCTAGGTAAGTGCTAACTAATCCATAATCTTCTCAAACCTTCCACAATACTCTCGAATCTTCTCCTACTTGTAATAATAATTATTCTCTCTTAAAAACTATAGAAAAATATAATAATTATTTAAATCCCCACTTTACAAGCTAACTCCTCTAGTAAATGGTTGACCTAGATTAGATGCACCTGCATTACACTCCCCAGGTAAAATGAATTCATGGTCCCCCGAACATATGTCTTCATAACTAATTATACATCCTCTTGGATCCCACACTTTAATTTGTCATTGATCATGTACTCGCTTATGTTTTCGATGTTATGTAGCTGTCATTTCTTGTCTTCTAGGCTTCCAAAATTTATGTTTCAATTCTCCCTTCTCCTTGTTGATGGATGCTTGTTCTGTTGTCATCAACAAGATTTTTCCGTCTTCTTTCATTCCTACAATATGTATCTTTTGTGACACTTTCACCATCAAACTTCTAATCTCTTCAATTTCCATGTCCAACTTGTCTTCTTGTTGGTAAAAATCAACTAGGAATTCACTAGGATACCTCTCATCTTCTGTCATTCTCTGCCTCTTCTCTTGGAAGTCGTCCTCATTGCTACCAATTTGTTGTTGTATTTTCTTAATTAAAACATCGTCCTCATCCTCTATGAAATTGTTGTAGTCCATCATCATTTCATTCGCTTCACAGCTTTTCTTTGGATTGTTCAACCAATCCTCTAAAAAATCCATTTCTGCAACAACAACCTTCATATCTATTCCTTTGTAGAATTGCATAGGTTCCTCCAATGGTTCTTTATCTTTCTTAACTTCCAGTTTACTCTTGGTTTCTTGCGATTATCCACTACCTGCAAGCACAAAATAATTATTAGTTCAAAATTATGAGACCTATAGGTTTCTCTTATGACTTCTTGCATCCCTTCCATATGTATTATACAACCCTTCAAATTTTCCACTGACTCTTCCTCATCTTCCTCAATTTTCTTATTGGTTTCCATATCCATATATTCATCATCCTTGTCACCAAGCAATGATCCTTACTCTGGTTCACAAATATATATGTTTTCCTGGAGTTTCTCTGCTTCCAAAATTTTCAGTTTATGCCTCTATATTCTTTCCATAAATTCTTTAATTGGCCATTTAACTATTCGCTTTATTACCCCTCCATGTCTTTGTCTTTGTAAGAAATCCATTAATATTTCAAGTCATGCTTTTAATTCCACGATCTATTTGTCTTCATCAAAAATGCTAACTGCTATAACATTATCATGACCTTTCTCTAGAATCTGCATCTTCTATCATGAACTTCACCTTGTTCTCTGTAGCATGCAACTGAATCACTTTACCAAGTTATCTCCTATGAACTTGTCCAATGGTTCATTTTACTTGAACCTTCTTTCTGAGCACTCCTTGCTCCTTTTTGCTGCAAACAACAACTGCAGTAACTTTTCAAATTGTCTTTAGAACAGCATGACCAGACTTTGGGTGTTGGGCTCTGTCGGTCATGCACCCAATACATCACCATTCACTTGAATTAAATTTCTTTTTGACTCCAAACTTTTACATCAATTATACATTAGTGGACCTTGGGTGTTGGGTACGACAAAAAATGAACCCTTTTGTAAAATAAATCAAATTTTAATTTGACTCAAATTTGACTCAACCCAAAAATACTCTCAAATTCACTTGTGACAAAAATCTCAATACTTCCCATGATTTTATTTTACTTGACTCAACATTTATAACATAACTCTCCTTTCCTAAATCAATGACAGTATGTCAAAAATCCCTTATGATATCACCCTTTACAAAAGTGCTTTAAAACAAAAAGAATAACTCTTTTACAAAGTTCCATATAAATCCCCTCTTTCATAATTCTCCACTTGGAACACATAATGAAAAAGGTAGAATTACACTTTTTAATCACTCTTTTTCTCCGTACATTTATCATCTTCCCTTTTTCTAATTACTCCCAAAACTCATAAAAAACCATACTCTTTAATGTATGTTTTTTGTGAGTTCTTAAGTGCTCATTAACTCTCATAACCTCGAATACCCTTTTATTACTTCAAAATACCAATAAAATTTTGTAAGTTCTTTATGGCCTACGTTTTATTAATATGGAACATTTCCATATACGTTCCTTCCTTAAAAACACCATGCAAAATATATTATATTGTTTCTTACAAAATAACTTCTAACTCCACAAACTTCAAAATGGTCAACATTGCACTTACAATTTCTCTCACGATAAATTAAACCAACATGGGATGGATAGGAGAATACACAGAACTGGATGGCTTTTAAGAGATATGAGGAGACTATATGTGATGTTGTGCACTGTGCTCATACCTGCAAATTAAAGTTTGAACCTTTTCTATAATCTGGATTGCAGAGGTCCCAGTGATTTTTCTTCGCAGAAGAAAAAAAAAGTTGCCTTCATCATGAATCTATAGAGATACCTTGATGAGTAGCTTGCAGTTCAAATACCCTAAAATTGGTCACGAATTACCCTCTAAAAATCCACAATTCTATGGCAACAAAAAAGTTGCCACTTAGCACTCATCGATCTTGGTGAACAACAATCACTAACATTTTAATTTGTGGTATTCCAACTCCTTCAATGGAATGTATAAAGAGATAAAAGGGATTGCCTTGAGAAGTGCTACATCTGATTTTTAAAAATAAATTTGGGACTAACAAGGCAACAACTTTGGATTTTTCCAAGCACTTAAAAGAATTTAGGCCAAAGTAGACAGTTCTGGAAACTAAAGGGGAAGTAGCAAGAGCAAACCATCTTCTTGTACCTTCAAATCAAGACTCAAAGTTTGGATTAACAGTCAAAGACAATGAGGATTTTCAATCGAATAGGATTGATGCAACTGTTCTTGACCTCGAGCACTTTGCGGTCACGAATGCAACTATTGCTGCCTCTCCATAATAATGTTCCTTTTGTTGTCAAGGTTTCACTACAGTTCTTGAACTTCTCTGTTCCATGAACCCGCCTATTCATCATTCAGTCACAAACCCAGTCATAAAACCAACAATTACCTAAAGCTCTAATACCAAAAATTGATGCAGTGCTCTAACCATATGTCTATACATTAATAAAATTAACACACACCATAATACCAAAAATCAAATGAGATTCACCCAATCACAAAATACACATAAAGTCTCAAAATAATTAATTAAAGAAAATAAAATATTTACACGAGAACTCGCTCAATGATTGGCCTCTCATTCCTCACACTCACTCACACACTTCTACATCTTACATGCCTCATAAGCTCACCTCAATTTATACAAATGGATTAGAACCCAAGATAAGTTCTAGATCCCTAAACTAACTCCCAAAATATCTCTCTTGATCCTTAACATCTCTCATCTTATCTCTTATCCCTAGATAAGCAATAACTAATCCATAATCTTCTCAAGCCTTCCACAATACTCTCGAACCTTTTCCTACTTACAATAGTATTCACTCTCTCTTAAAAAATATAGAAAAATACAATAATTAATTAAATCCCCACTTTACAAACTAACTCGTCTAGTAAATGATCAACCTAGATTGGATGCACCTACATCACATAGACAGTTGGGAATTTTGGGAAGAGAATTCCATGGATCTATGTAGTATTGCATAACATGAAAGTGGATCACCAAGCATATACTGTTGAGATGGACGATAATATTTACGATCAAGTTGTTTCTATTCTGGTCAACCCTAGATCTAATTATATTGATGTTAATCCTAATCTAGTGGATAAGGGTGGTTTGAATAAAGAAGTGCATGCAGAATATTGGCTAGTGAAATTGGATACAGGTACAAAGAGAAGAGTTCACCATTGGATAAGAGCATGTGCATTTGAGTTGAATGGTATGCCTACATCAACACATTTGAATGTGCTTCTGTTAGGATCGTACAGTATCATGCTTTTGGGTATGTACTGGTTTTATCTTCATAGGACCAAGGTGGATTGTTATGACAAAGCTATTGAATGATTTGATGATAATAGAGAACAAAGGATCTTGCAAGGTAAGAAGAAATCTACATCAATTAGAATGGTCACAAATATGAAGGTGAAGTGCAATAGCAGAAAAGGGCCTATTTTATTTGTAGTGCATATTTCCAGTGACAAGGGTAAGGATGTTGAGGATGCAGAGGTGTTATAGCTCCAAATCTCACTCTTGATGTTTGTGATGCTGCACTCATGGCCTAGGGCAACCCCTCCTTCTAGACCTGGTCCAAATACTTAAAAAACAATGTTTTACTCCCTGTACGTGACATTACCCTAAGCTAAATGCATGTGTATATGGATCTTTGGATACCCAACCCACGTATATGTCTTAAAACACCTAAAGAAATTAAATCTCCTTAATTTTTGGCAAAGATCACGGGTTTTACCTGTTGATTACCTAGTAGTGCTTGTGGCCCAACTGTTCCCAACAAATTCCCAACTAAAAAACTACTTTGGGAGAAGTATAAAAAGGCTTCAATGGGAAGGCCTAAGGGAGGAGAGAATAGAGAGAAAAATCACTCTGCTAAGATTATCCCTAATCAGGTCTGAAGATCCTTGTGCTTCCAACGCTTCCCCCATTACAGGGAACCCTTGTCTCCTTGAGTTATGATGTCTTTTCACTAGTTGAGATATCCTTGTGTGAGTAATGGAATGAGCCTTTTGAAGACTTAGGATTGGATGAATCCAGAGGATGGTTCTGCTTGGAGCCTGCGAGAGGAAGATCTAGGTGATATCATTCCTTGCTTTACTTTAGTTATCTGCAATAAAGAAACATTTGTCTTGTTCCTGAAATCAATCTTCTTCATGCTTATGATGTTGTTGTTATGGTTTGCATATGAATAGTTGTTTCAATTATATAACTAACTACCTTTCAATATGCTATGAAGTTGATTTCTTTATGATGCTTGGTCCATATACTATTATGCTTCTTTGAATTGATTGTTTTGCAGGTTGAAGGATCGAAAGGAACTCCAAGAGGGTTTGGACCCTGGCTGGATCTACCCGAACGAAGGACCCCCAAGTGCACCTCTCTTTGCATAGTTTGCTTATATTAGTATCATGGTTGTGTGGAATGCTTGTTTTTCATTGTAGATAACCCCCACTCTGCTAGGGTATTGACCCAAGACCCTAGGGAACTTTTTACCTTAACAGAATTGGCAACTCTGCTGCGGACAATAGTATTATTGTTCCTATTTTGGGTTAATTTAAGCCAATCAGGGCCCAGCCTTTGATTTTCTTGCTATAACTGAGTTGTCTGTCCCTATAGGAACTCAGACTTTAAGTATGATTAGTTTCTTTAGACCCCTTTTTTGCTTTTTCTTGTGAACTGTTATATACGCAATTTTTCCAGGTTACAGAGACATATGTATGCAAGTTTCCCCATATGAACCCGCATATACGTAGGTTTCTTTGGGCTGAATTGCATATACACATAGCTGTGCATTGACACAGTCCCATATACCCTAATTTTCGAAGATTTTTGCAAATATTTCTTGTTCAGTAAATTTGTTTGCTAGTCTGAGTGTTTCCTGAGCTGTCAAGTTTGGTTGTTAGTCTCTGTTTTTACAGCAAGTTTCTGATTTCGAATTCTCTCCGTTTGTGGAAAGTTTTGGTCTTGTTTTGTTTTGTTGCAAGTGTCGTCATTTGTGTTCGATCACACGAAATTTCTCTCTAAGAATCTTGGTTGTTTTGGTCTTCCAGGGCAGAAAGATTGGTTTCAATCTTTGTGACAAACTTTATCTTTGTGATCTTCTTGCTTTGTGTCAAAACTGCATCTTGTGACCATTTGCTTTTCTTAATTTTTGAAAGTTGTTGAGTGACGATTTTGAGAGTTGTCTTTCTTGATATTTTGATCATTGTCACCAAGCTCTTTTTGCTGATTTTTGGTCATTGAGAGCATCTTGAAACACCTATTTTGTTGAGTTTTCGCCCATTTTGAGTTGATAACTTGCAAAGTTTTTTGGTTGCCAATTCTTTGATCTCAAAGTTTTCTATAGTATTTGGAGCACTTTTGAAAAGTCTTTTTTGTTTTTTCTTTTGAAGAAAACTTCTTGAAAACTTGGTTTTTTATTTCTTTGGCCTTGTTTTGATTTAGTTTCTTTTTGCAAGTGAAAGTGCATTTTTGTTTGTCTTGAGATTTTCTTTTAGTGTTTGGACAAAAATGAGCATTAGCAACTTATATTCTATCTAAACATCTTAAGTGGCTAATTAGAAGCGATAAACAAGTTACTTTCATTCTTTGATTTAGAGTAGTCTTAAGTTTTTTGCGTCAGCATATACTCATTGCATTAGGATAGTTTATGCATCTTTTTAGGGCAACCATAGTTTTGTTAATTTTTGTGAATGTGAAGCTTGTTAAAAGAAAAGAAAAGAAAAATTTATTGCTTTCTTAGAAGTTCCTTAGAACCTAGTAGAAATTTCTTTCATCGAAGAACGAAACGAGTGCATTTGCGTATAGTTTGGTTTTTATTAATTAATTTTGCGTCGAAAAACACCACAAGTTTCATTTCCACTTATCCCTTGACTTAAGAACAGGCTGTTTAAAAGCAAGCACTAATTAAAATATACTAGAACTTTTTATATTGTCAATTTAGACACACCTACAAGTTTTAGGATATTTTAGGGCCTTGTATTAGGTGAGTGGAAAGAAAACTCTCCAAGGCCATTTTAAACTTTCAAACATAGAAGTTTGAATAACGAGTGCAAATCCAATAGCGTTAGGGAGACCAGGAAAGCTCCGGATTTGGGAGTTAAGCACGAGGGTTTTTGAAGATAAGGAAGAGAGATTACCCCTCTTGTACTTATCAGATCTTACCTCAAGACTGTTCCACCTAGATTTTGACATGAGTTGGTAACTTTAGTTGCTTCTCCTAGGGATCGACACAGGTGGCTGCAGAAGGGAATCCCGTGGCACCTGAGGTTGACGTTGTATCACTCTCAACGGTACTTTTGGAGGGCACCCTTGCGAAGCTTGGGGGCTTGCACTGGCACAGGCTGTTGTTAGGAGGTCAACGTAACCTCCTCTATTACCTTTGCTGGTAGGACTGGGCCATCATTATCCCAAACTATCTTCGGAAGGCCCCTTACATCACTTTCCTGTAATTTGGTGTCCGGTCCTCATCACCTGTAACGGAAATAATTGAAAGTTGTATGACTGGCTAACATCTTCAGGGACTTTTTAGTGTGTGATCTGTGCTATTAGTTTGCCTAGCTTTCATTTTTTCTTGAGTCTTTAATTACATCTTAATAAAAAATTCAAAGTGGTTGACCGATCACCTCGACGGTCTCGAAGACTTCGTGGTCTTTCACCACCAAGTTTAGAGCCTTCTCCTAGAAGGCACAGAGGTAATACTACCGGTGGGTTTCATCCCGTGGTAGCCGAAACATCAGGGATTGATCCTCCCCCCAATGGCATTAGTGTTTAGGATAGGGCTGGTACTTCCACAGAACTAGAAAGGAACACCCTAGTTCTTTCATGAATTCTCTTTCAATCGGAAGATAACATTGAAGTAGAAGAACTCCCAGAGTTGTTAGTGGCTCTGAATTCTCCTCTACCTTCTAGTCATCTAGACGTATTACAATACATTGGGACTCCAATCCATAGACCATCAAGTCCAGGTCATATTACACACTTACCTTCGATGAACACCACTAGAAGCATGGCTTCTACCACAAGTGCTACAACCATGTAGACTCGAACATCAGTACAAGGTGGAGGAACTATTTCCATCCCCTCTACATATTTATTTGGGTCTTTTATTAGCACATCCTTAGTTGGGTCTACCTCCATTCCTTCTACAAGTGGAAATTCCCGAGCCAATGCATCTAGTTCTGGATTTTTCTTGTTTGGCACCCAGTCACAGGGTATTCCGTCAGTTCCATTTAGTGCCTCCACATCCATGATGGGTGGGTCAGCTTCACTTCAGGGTTTTCCTTTTGGAAGTGGTCATATATCACATTCCAACCTAATGATAGGATATATGCCTTTTTCTTCTACAGGACAGGGCAAAAATCCCTTTCAAGGTTGGACTAACCCTGCGGTTAGTGGCATAGGAACTGGGAATCCGTTTTTTGGCCAACAAGGGAATAAGCCATACTCCACAGTTAGTTCATTTTGAAGTATTCCTCCCTTAGCTTCTACTTGGAATATTTATCAGGGGTTATCGACTCCTTATAATCCTTTAGGAGGGAGCTTCGCCGGTTATGGAGGTTTTTTGGCCGAAGTTGGTCAAACTCTAAGTTTTTCTAGATCACAAGGTTTGCCTTTTGGTTCAGCTGGTTTTTTCGGTTACTTTAGGAAGCCTAGTGCCTTACAAAACCAAGGCCAATCTTTTCAAAACTTTGGGAACTCCACCCAATCTGGGTGGAACCCCCAAGGTCCTCCTAGGCTTCCTTTTCTAGCAATGCTGAATTTTCTAGATCTCATGAAAGTAACAAATGATCCAATCAAACACAATCTGGCCTAGCCTTCGGTCCCAACCAAACTCCCATCAAACATGCCAAAATTCGAGGGGAAGGGTGGTGAAGACCCAGGTGACCATGTAACCACGTTCCATTTGTGGTGCTCATCAAACTCCCTCATTAATGACTCAGTTATGTTGAGACTTTTTCAACGCACTTCAACTGGCAATGCAACCAAGTGGTATATAGAGTTGCAAGGAGGCAACTTTACATCTTTCGCTGACCTGGCTAACAATTTTCCAAACCATTTCCAGTTGCCCGTCTGTTATGATGCCGGAACTGAACTTCTGGCCAATTTTCGTTAGGATATGGCAACTCACATTTCTGATCATATTCAGGAATGGAGATGGAGAAAGAGGCTCATTAAAGCCAAATTTCCTCTGGAATACTGCCTCAAATGGTTTTTGAAATCCTTACAAACTAAGATCTCTAAGTATGTCTCTCTGTTCAGAGTCTATTCTAGAGAACAAGCTATTTTTAGGGCCTAGCAGTTAGAATTGATTTACTCTCAGTCTGGGATTCTACAACAAATCTTGCCTGATGCTCCTAGGACTAAGGTTGATATATCCAAGTTGAAGCCAGGTCCCCATGCGGATGGAACCATTGGATCCATAGACACCAATGCAGTGAACCTGTTGAGCCAATTGCAGTAGTTGTCTTTACAAACTGCTCCTACCAATCAGGTCACATTGTCTAACCCTTCGTCTTCTCAACCATCTTCTATTAATGTCGTCCAATCTTCCAACCCCAATGGAAATCAAAATTCCAATGAGAAAAAGAAAGGACGAGGTAATAAAAAGAGTCAAGATGAGAAGGCTAATGCAAATAAACCTGGCAATAATGTTGGTGGTGGTGGAAATGAGTCTAGAAAGAAAGTCAAGTTTCCATGCAAGCTATGCAGTGGAGACCATTCAACTCATCTATGCCCAAAGATTCAAGATGCTCAGCGCTTGTTAGGGAAATAAGGGACTTATAGCTCTCAATTTGTGTTAACCAACCCTTTTCCCCAAGGGCAGTAGATGCTTACTGGTGTGAATTCAAATCCTAGTACGTCTGCAGGGGGTAACCAGGAAGGGGAGAAATCATCAAATGTTTTCATAATGGGTTCTAACATCCATGTGGGCACTCGGTCACATGATTACTGTGAAACTGAAACATCGAAGGAAAAATCTATTCCCGAAACTACCGACCTTCATATTGAGTTACCCTTTGTCAAGACAATACCTAGGATACCGAAAGGTTGCGCTAAATGCATGACTATCAATCCTAATGCTAGGGCCACCCAGAATTACTCCATTGTTGAGGATCTAGCTCAAAGTCCATGCACTATGTCTACTTTAGAGGTTCTCCAGTGGTGTCCAGTTCAACGAAGTGCTTTACTTTGATCCAAATAATTCTTTAGTGCTCACTTTCGACATGCTTAATGTCAAAAAGTGACACCCTCATCATATGGCTTTTCAAATAAATTCTACCTACCAGAAAGTTAAAATTTTTCGAACCGTTATTGATGAAGGAGCTTCCACGTGTGTCATGTCGATGTCCTGCTGGAAGGCCATTGGATCACCTTCGGTTGTTCCTTCACCTACCCTCTTGACAGCATTTGACGGGCATTCTCATAAGCCGCATGGGATTATCTCAGCCTTTCCTATATGTGTTGGGGGAAAGGTTGTCAATATCGAAGTAGAAGTGATTGATGCTAACCTAGATTACAATCTCCTCTTAGGAGGGAATTGGGTGTACGAAATGGATGTCATTGTTTCGACTATGTTTCGTGTCATTTGATTTCCTCATGAGGGGAAATTGTCAAGGTTGATCAATTGGATTATTCTCTAGTTGATCCTCACGCAACTTCGGATTCTACTGTTCCTTTAGTGGATAACCCTCATCCGCCTACTGAGAATCTAGGAGTTCGGATGTATTCTTCATTGATGGGTACATTTGATTTTCCCTCCCAAATCGCTAGAATCAATGTTGTTTCATCATCCAAGGAGTCTTCACGGGAAGAGTTCTTTCAAACTCATTATTTTTCAGACCCTTGGACCTTGCCTTCACCTACGACCACATTAGATGAAGGAAACGTTGGTGGAATGGCATTTCCTATGTCTACAGCGGAGCTTAGATATCATCCTATCGTCAACTCTGCAGACAACCATTCTACTCCTTTCTATAGGGAGGAGTTAGATGGTGATGTGGCCACAGCTTGGACCCTTGATTCTACCTTCACTATGGACTGCTTAGATATGGTTTACCATCCGAGGAAGCAATCCTAGGAGTAATGATGGGTATAGATCGACCTTGGGAAGACTTACACCATCATTCATATTTTCTTCCTCCATTGCAAGAAGTAGAATCTAGGTTCTCCGAGTTGTTAATAGTGATGTTTGTACAGCATCAAATCCTTTGGCTCTAACACACTTTCGTGCCAAAGGTAATATGTCGGTGATTTCAAAAATGATATCTATAAACATCTCTAAGAACCCTAACGTGATCGAAAATCTCTTCATAGGAGTCGAATGTTCCCCTGAAGAAATTCAAATTTACATTGACCTTTTTAAGGAATTTCGAGATGTATTCGCTTGGTCTTATGAAGAAATGTCTGGCATTGATCCATCCATAGTTCAACATGAGATCAAGACGTATGAAAATGCTAAGCCGATTCATTAGAAGCTTCAACCAGTTAATTATAGGAAAGCAGCAGCTATTAAAGCTGAAGTAGAGAAGCTGCTCAAGGTGGGTTTTATATACCCTGTTCCTCTTACGCAATTGGGTTTCTAATCCAGTCCTCGTAGATAAAAATCAAGGAACAATCCGAGTATGCATTGACTTTAGAGACCTAAACAAAGCTTGTCCCAAGGATAATTACCCCACGCCATTTATTGACCAAATTATCGATGAATATGCAAGTAATGAGATTTTCTCCTTCATGGATGGTTTTTCTGGTTATAATCATATCTCTATCCATCCTGAAGATCAGCATAAGACAACTTTTATATGTCCCTGGGGTACCTTTCCATACAGAAAGATGCCTTTTGGTCTTAAAAATGTTGGAGCTACCTTCTAGCGAGCCATGTCATACGCTTTCACGACATCAAACATATCATCGAATCATATTTGGATGATTTAGCTGCTCATTCTCGAAAGAGAATTGATCATCCTAGTCACCTTTGATTAGTTTTTGAGTGATGTCGGTTTTACAAGATCCAGTTGAATCCCAATAAGTGTGTTTCATGGTTACATCTAGTAAGTTATTAGGGTTCATTGTTTCAACTTAAGGGATTCAAGTTGATCCCTTCAAGGTAGAGGCAATAATTTAGTTGCCTCCCCCGTCCTCAATTTGACAACTTCAAAGTCTTTAAGGGAAGGCTAATTTCTTAAGAAGGCTTATAGTGAATTATGTCAAGATCACTAAAGGGTTTATGCATTTGCTATGGAAAGGAGTTTCATTCGTATGGGATGACTTTGTGCAGTGGTCGTTTGATGCCTTGACAAAAGCATTAGTCTCTGCCCCGCTTTTGAGTCCACTAGATTATGGTAGGGATTTCCTTTTATATCTCGTTGTGGTGGAACCGACCATAGGTATGGTTCTCATTCAGGAAGATGATGCTGTCGTGGAGCATGTGATTTATTACTTGAGCTGAGGCTTGGTAGGTCCTGAACTTTGCTATTCCCCTGTTAAGAGGTTGGCTTTGGCAGCTGTCCATGCTGTTCAACAGCTTTGCCATTATATCTTGCTATGAAAAACTTTTTTCTTAGCGGCAGTCAATCCATTCCAATTTGTCCTCAGTAGGCGAGTGATTGGGGGCAAATATAGGCGATGGATCATCATTTTACAAGAATTCGATCTTGAGTTCCTATCTACCAAGTCTAAGAAATCTATGGTTTTTGCAGAGTTAATTTCCGAGCTGCCTTATGGAGAAGATATTGTTTATGAGGAAAGTTTTCCCAACGAACATCTATTCCTCATCTTTTCACTCAACCCTTAGTATGAAGATATCATTGTCTATCTCTAGACTTCGAAGTTTCCCTCTACTTTAAGGATGAACGCCAAAAATTATGTCACCTGGCTAAGAACTATGTCATCATTGGTGATACAATATATCGTCAAAGGGTTGATTCAATCCTTAGGCATTGTTTAACCTTAGAGGAAGCAGATTCAGTGCTCAATGATTGCCACAGTGGAGCTTGTGGTGGTCATCTTTCAGGGGTTGCTACAGCCCAGTGTATCCTGTGTGCCAACTATTTTTGGCCTTCGCTCTTCAAGTATTGTGTTGAAGCAGTCAAACATTGTCACCCCTGTCAAGTTTATACTCAGAAGATGCGCACACATCCAGTTCCTCTTTTCCTTGTTGTCACTGTTGGTCCTTTTACTAAGTGGGGTATTGATTTTACAACTTGTAATCTGCCTTCAATAGCAAATCACAAGTACATTATCATGGTCGTAGACTACTTCACGAAGTGGAATGAGGCCATGCCCACTTGTTATAGACATTTTTGTGCCTTACAGCATTGAGCATGAAATGTCCATAATCTAAGGGATCCAAAATCCCTAAACATGTTGTTCCTACCCCTAGAGGAACAAGGCTAACAAACCACAGCAATTCACAAAAGTTCTCCACCTGAAACGGCTCAGAAACAAGTCAATTCAGGATCATTTCAGTGGCTACACTAGCTGCCTGCGCTAAATGTCAAAGCCAACACTGGCTACTTGCGTTGAATGTCAACTGGAAAAAAGGTTACCTGCGCTGAACGAGAGTGGACAAGTGGCAGGCTCATTTCTCAAGGTGTCAAGACCCAGGAAGCTTCCAAAATGACACTTGCCTCAGGGAATTCGACTGGTGATGAGTAAGAGGTTCCAAATCTCCAAGTGGAAGCAAGAACCTCCAAGTGGACTCAAGAACTGATAGAGGGAGAGGACACTAGTCATATCTCAAGCTGACTCATCCTCTCTCCAAACATCTATATATGGATCTCTCCTCCATGAGATCTGAGGGCTGGAATTTTGTTATTGCAAAGAATTGCTGTTGGTTTGAGACTGGAACCATTGGGTGCTTAATGCTTTGAAGGGGGAAAAGAGAGGAATTCCTTTTGCTGGGAAGGAGATGCTGGATTGGAACCCTCTGGGTTGTATCTCTTCCTGAACCTTGTTATTCATCAATAAAGCTATCTTGGTTTCTCCTATATGCTGATGTATTTTGATGTATGAATGTATTAGTGTATTTGGTTTATTTCTAATCCTAAACTAGTTATGAATGTGAACATCTGTCTTTGTGTAGTGTTCTTCTCTTGTCTCAAGTAGATGTTCTCTTGTCGCAAGTAGTTGTTCTCTTGTGATCTTGCAGGAAGTTGTAGCTGGATAAGCAAGAAGGCAAGTAGCTGTGAACACCCAAAGAGAAGGGAGATTGGATCGAGGGACAAACAGAAGATACCGGTAAGTCTATTGATCTCTCTTCTTTCACATTTCATAAAGGAAAAAACTAGTATAGTTGTACTCGTTTGTTGCTGAGGCACTGTCACACCTTAGGTGGATAGGATCGTCCTGCATAGGCATTTTTCCCCACAAAAAATTGGCGACTCCGCTGGGGACATTTGTTTAGTCATTTTATTTGTGTTTCTATCATTGTTTGCATCATAGACTTGACAGCAACAGTTGAACTGCATTTTTCCCGGATGCAAAGTAGACAGTTGCTGCTTTGATCCAGTTACTGGACTTGTCTATGATCTCAACAATGGATTCACAAATGATTTGATGATCCTTGTGATAGATCTTAGTAGCCCTTCAAAGCATCCCTTTGATTACACCTTGCTTGTTGCTTTTCTTTGGCCTAAAACAGTGAATTAAAGAGCAATCTGTGACCCAGAACCTGAGGGAAACGAGAGTTTCTCCTCCAGCGCAAACCCAGTGAAGGGATTCTGCATTTCAACGCAGGTCCCATGAAGGCTACCTGCGCTGAATGTCAAAACCCCTGTGTTGAGGTTGCGCTGAACCAGTTTGTCCTTGTGCAGCTGGGGTTCTCTGCTCTGTTTTGCCTTGTTTTGATCTCTATTTTTTGCAGCCTGTAACCAGCATAGGTACCAGTCTGATAACTCCTTTTCTCTGCTTACATTCTGCCTCCTTTTGTACAAAAATACTGTGAGTGTTTTTATGTGTTTGTGGCGTCATTTACAGTTTTCCTTTGCATGAGTAAAATAGTCATCCTGTAGCCTTTGATTCAGATCTGATTGATTGTGATCTTAGAAGAGAGTTCATTGGCTATTTGCAGATTGATTATACATTTACTTTTGCTTATTGGTTTGAATTTGTCTCTTTTAAATGTCAAAACAAGTATTCATTTCGAAAATCGTTAAGTGTTGTAATCTCTTCTACCCTCTCTGATTTCGAAAAAGTAAACTTGTTTGTATTGATCATTTAAAAGCGAATTCAAAGTTGTACAAAAAGCTTTCTTTGTAGGCATCAATACTAAGAAAGCGGAAAACAAACACCTGCATTGTGCATTTTGCATTTGATAGTTTGCATGTTGGATTTAGGAAAAGTGCATTAGAGTGTGCTGATTGCTCTTTGAGAAAAGATGGTGTCTTTCTTTTCCCTTAGTAGCTAGGATTTTCAAAATTGAAAAGATATAAAGCTTGCTTATCATCTTTAGACTGCATTTAGGAATTTGTATCATACATCTCGTGGTGAACCTTGAAAGGCAAACTTTAAAAAGATCAACCTAAAATAAATTGAATGAACTTAACAACGCTTTGTAACATAACGCACAACATAGAGGTCTAGGCTAGAGACGTGTTCCGGCGTCGTTAAGCCTGGTGACTGTCGATCTCGTGGAAGGTGGGTGATTCCTCCTAAGGGACGATAGCGCCAGTACGGATTGTGCTCCCATGTACCATCGTGTATATATTGGGAGATCCCTATAGGCATAAAACCTTTATCCTTAGGAAGCCGTGTCGGCCGCCCTACTGATCGCAATACACTGAACACAGCATTCAGGAAGATCGACCGCCCGTACCCTAAAAAGTATTCTGCGGTTTTGCGAAAAGTTTGGCACACCCTCTGCCTAGAACTCCAGACCAGTTCCTTTTGGCCTTTTTCAGACTCTATAACAGAAAAAGTCCATCCGAGCATTTGTCACTTCAGGCTCGTTAAAACATCGAAGGAGACTAGAGTCATCTTTAGCTTTTTCTCGACTCTTTAAAACTGAAAAAGAAAGTTGTGTCTAAAGCGTCATTAAAAATTTATTTTAAACGGAACAATCACCCCTATTCCTGCGTTGATCTTTAGGTTGAAAAAATGGAGCACACCAACCAAGGAATTCCCCTTGGTGGAAATCCTAGTCCCTTCTCCTCTTGGGGAGATGTTGGTGCGCCCCACATGGCCACATTGTCGCTTCCAGGACTGACAATTGGCCTGCCAGTCTGGCTTTTTTCAACCAATGTCATTCAGAACACCACCATTCCTGAACAGTCGAGTCAACAGTTAGACCAGACCAGAGTTGCCAACCAGCCTTCTACTTCATCTAACTCTTCCTCTCCTCCTTCCTCTTCGCTTGAAGGAACTGGTAAAACAAAAAACCAGGTTCCTAAGGAGAAGAAGGAAAAGAAGAAGAAAGAGAAGAAGAAGAAGGAGCCAAAAGTGACTGGGGGCAAACGAGTGTCGTCTGACAAAAATCCACACACAGCACTGCCCAGGCCTAAATCGCCATGCGTCATATGCAAGGGAGACCACTTCCATAAAGATTGTCCCTGTATCCCTAGAATACTAAGGGACTGGTCTCCCCGTTTGCACAATTCGGTAGCATCAACCTCTGATAGCCATGTTGACTGCTCACCGTCAACTAGCGAAAGTGAAGTCCCAGGACAGAGAGGGAAAGCTAGATTTCCCTGTAAACTATGTGAAGGCGACCACGCCATCCACCGTTGTCCCTTCTTACACGAGGCTAAAAGAGTTCTGGAAGATTGCCCGATTTTACGAGCGCAACTTCCTCCTGGATATCAAAAACTCCTACCAAGTCCTTCACTAGTTGAGAACCCGGCTGGCCCGCCCAGGTGGTCAGCCGAAGCATCGATCATTGAAGATGAACCGTCTGGATCCATGCCTGACGAAAGTCAAAAGGTTGATACGGCAGTTGACCCGGTTTTGCCTTCATAGGTTCTATCTTCAAATGATACCATCACAGAGGAGAATAAAGACGACACCGTCCAAATTCTCTTCATCAACACTGACTCTGATGAACAAGGGGGCAATGCCCCCATTCCTTTATCGCAGGAAGAAAGTTCGTCAGAGCGATATCAGGCCGTTTATTCGGTCCCACCACCAAGCAACCTGGTTGTGTCCTTTGACTGGAACCAACTAGGCAGACCCCGGTTGCCAGCAAGTATACCATTCAGAATTATCGTTCAAATATACAAAATAGTAATGGCTGGCACTATCATTGATGAGGGGGCATCTGTGAGTATCCTTTCCTCTATTGCTTGGAAAGCGCTTGGTTCGCCAGCGCTTTTGCCTGAAATGAGAAATCTATCAGGCTTTGATAAAGGAACCAGTCGACCTTTAGGGATCCTCCCCAATGTGCCCATAACATTGAAAGGGAAGACCGTTCAAATGAACGTGATGGTCGTTCAAGGACCCTTGGATTATAACCTACTCCTTGGATGAGACTATATATATTGCATGGGAGCTATAGTCTCCTCACTCTTTAGAGTAATGTGTTTTCCGCATGAAAGAACAGTGGTCAAGCTCGTAGACCAACTTTCATTTCCCGGATCACGCATTGCAAATAGTCATGTACCATCCCTAAATGGTCTATTCATGCAAGAAGTGTCTCAACCCATGGTCCGTCCTCCTGATGAGCGCAAGTAATCCGGGAGGATATGACCGGAACCCAGGGGGCATGCGTCCTGGTCTGCTTCGGCAGGAAAACTTTGGGTATAGGGTAGGTTTCTGCGAGAGAATATGACTAGTCCGTACCCCATCCGTGGTTGGAAGAGGGGTTGTTCTAGAATAAGATTCTCTTGTCAAAGTTATGTGAGAGGGCGGGTCTCGTCACTCACCTTTGTCTATTTCGGTAGACATTGCTGAGGAAGTGTTTTGTTTGAAAGATTAACGAGACAATCTTTGGGTAACCTGAAAGAGGTAAGCCTCTCTCTTTAAAACAATCGTTTTGAAGGAAAAGAAGTAGAGGTAACTTTGAAATCGTACTTTATACCTGGGGGCATGCAAACCTTTTGGAGTGCAAGCAAAGAGCGGTTATTTATCTGTTTTTTCGGTTAGACGTTTCCTAACTTGCATAAAGAAAGGATGCAGAGCATAGCTTTGGTAAGGCGCAAGCTCCATAGAAAATAGAATCTTACATGAGACATTCTTATCATATGACTGGGTATTCGAGCAGTTTTAGCACAAAGTTCATGCTCGTTAAAAAATAAACGCAAGATCCGAGCAGTTTTACCACATAGTTCATGCTCGTTAAAAAATAAACATAAGTTCGAGCAAATGTTTCCACCCGCGTTTAAGCTCGTTAAAAAATGAACTATCCCGGTAAATAACCACTGTGAATGTAAAATCATCAGCCATTAAAGCCTTGGTCGTGTTTGCACCATCACCTCCACTTTTCCATTGGCCGATCGTTCACCTCCATATGATTGTTTACCCATTTTGAGGAACAGCTGCGAAGAGTGATTTCACCTAGCCATCCTTGTGACACTGCCGTGATTGGAAAATTCCAACCTGTACCTGGAATCAGCTGCTATCCCTGTTTATCACTCGTTCCTCAAAAGACGAGTCTTCTTTAAGCTCTTTTCAACTGACTCGTAAAATATGAAAAGATTGCCGAGTTTTGGCCTTCCAGCTCGTTAAAGGACAGGAAGAGCTATCCCTCCTCTAGATTTTAATCTTTTTGGACCTAAGGGATTATTGCACAAAAAGATCGAGCGCTTGTTTTATTCGGCTCGTTAAAACTATCGAAAACTCACCCCTTCTGTATTGTTTTATACTTTTTCGGACCTAAGGGATTAGATGACGAAAAAGGAATTTTGGAGTTGACTTTATGTACCTTTTCAGACTCTCTAAAAATGAAAAGGACCGAGTTATCCTTGTCGTTAGACTCGTTAAAATCATTAAATAGCGACAAACTTGTCTTTAGACGAGAATGAGTTTCACTATCGCTAGGCTCGTTAAAACATAGCGATGGGCTTGCCCGAAGGGCAGGTTATAGAACAAGCATATGTTATCCTCCTCAAGCTTGACAAAAATAAAGAGGTACTGGTCAGCAATGACTGGGGAAAAATGGGGAGAAACCAAAGAAAACTTTTATGGTAGCAAGTCGCTCTTGAACATGACACTTTTCCTTCGTACCACAATCGGGTTGGGTTGTCTCATTCACCGGTCACATCACCATGGTCTCGCCATACCATCCATATTTGGGGTAATGCTACCGATCCATCGCATCAGTGTCGCCATATGTTCAAGAGAAGTCGTTCAGAAAGAGTCAACTGTGTCCCATCCACTGCCATACATTATCCTTCATCCATTCATGACCGCCACCCTGAATCATATGTCACAGATCGTTTTCACCTCCATTAAAATCATTAGCTCCGTTCCGTGTCACTGATGTGGGATTCATTAAGGCCCTCCTGTGACGGATCGCTTCTTGTCAACATCAGCTCATTATCCAAGAAGTTGATCTAGGAACAACCCCTTCGGTACTTTGAAGCTTGCATGCCACAATGGCAAGTTTCTCACTTCCGGCGACAGGTATACATCAATGACCTTCGACCGAAAGATTTTGCGTGGTGTTCGACGCCAAGTCCTTTATTCACACCACGTGAATTGTACTGCAGTACCTTGAGGGTCATTATCATTATCGGTGATTCCTCTCGCGCTTGTTAACGGTTTACATCATTGACCGGTAATCAAGCGATGTCTTTCCATGTTCGACTTCAGAACATTTCTCACATGGATCGACTTGTACTTACAGTGAAGATCGAACGAGTTTGAAGACCCCGAATCTAGTTTCATCCATCCGGGCTGCGATATATATTCCGGAAGGATAAAGACATTGACATGTACATCATTGCAGCAGATAATCATCCTACTCAAAGGATGATAATTTCATAAAAATTATCAGTCTACCATCAGACGATTGTCTGTTCTATGTACAGAAAAATGAATTTATAAAGCTGAGCATGGGAATGCCTGCCTCAGCTAGATCATGAAAGCAGTATGAAAAATAATGTATTGTATTGTATCTTATTACAGATCTCCTCCCAGCATTGGATGAACTTCAGATCCCCCTGATAAAGCATTTCACCCGATAAACAGCCTCATACTTTAGGGGGAAACTGTTATAGACATTTTTTTGCCTTACAACATTGAGCATGAAATGTCCATAATCTAAGGGATCCAAAGTCCCTAAACATGTTGTTCCTACCCCTAGAGGAACAAGGCTAACAAACCACAACAATTCACAAAAGTTCTCCACCTGAAACTGCTCAGAAACAAGTCAATTCAGGATCATTTCAGTGGCTACACTAGCTGTCTGCGCTGAATGTCAAAGCCAACACTGGCTACCTGTGTTGAATGTCAACTGGAACAAAGGCTACCTGCGCTGAATGAGAGTGGACAAGTGGTAGGCTCATTTCTCAAGGTGTCAAGACCCAGGAAGCTTCCAAAATGACACTTGCCTCAGGGAATTCGACTGGTGATGAGTAACAGGTTCAAAATCTCCAAGTGGAAGCAAGAACCTCCAAGTGGACTCAAGAACTGATAGAGGGAGAGGACACTAGTCAGATCTCAAGTTGACTCATCCTCTCTCCAAACATCTATATATGGATCTCTCCTCCATGAGATCTGAGGGCTGGAATTTTGTTATTGCAAAGAATTGTTGTTGGTTTGAGACTGGAACCATTGGGTGCTTAATGCTTTGAAGGGGGAAAAGAGAGGAATTCCTTTTGCTGGGAAGGAGATATAATGGCAAGATATAATGGCAAAGCTGTTGAACAGCATGGACATATTGGATTGGAGCCCTCTGGGTTGTATCTCTTCCTGAACCTTGTTATTCATCAATAAAGCTATCTTGGTTTCTCCTATATGCTGATGTATTTTGATGTATGAATGTATTAGCGTATTTGGTTTATTTCTAATCCTAAACTAGTTATGAATGTGAACATCTGTCTTTGTGTAGTGTTCTTCTCTTGTCTCAAGTAGCTGTTCTCTTGTCGCAAGTAGTTGTTCTCTTGTGATCTTGCAGGAAGTTGTAGCTGGATAAGCAAGAAGGCAAGTAGCTGTGAACACCCAAAGAGAAGGGAGATTGGATCGAGGGAAAAACAGAAGACACCGGTAAGTCTATTGATCTCTCTTCTTTCACATTTCATAAAGGAAGAAACCAGTATAGCTATACTCGTTTGTTGCTAAGGCACTGTCACACCTTAGGTGGATAGGATCGTCCTGCATAGGCATTTTTCCCCACAAAACCACTTATAAAAATGATAGTGAAACAATGGCATTGTTCCTTTTCAATCAGATTATCTCAAGGTTCGGTATCCCAAGAGAGATTGTCACTGACCATGGCAGTCATTTCCAGAACCAACTAATGTCTGAATTGGCTCTTAAATTGGGTTTCTAGTAGGAGCACTTGTCTCCATATTATCATTAGTTCAATGGACAGGTCGAGGCGGTGAACAAAACCCTTAAGACAATCCTGCAAAGGACAATCAAAAAAAATTTATCCAATTGGCATCTTATGTTGTATCTGGCTCTTTGGGCATACCAAACCTCCGTAAAGACTGCTACAGGTTTCACACATTTTCAATTAGTTTATGGCATGGAATCTATCTTCCCTGTTGAATGTGAAATTCCATCTCTTAAGTTAGCTATCGAGCTCCTTCCAGAGACCTCTAATCTCGAAGAGCGCCTCCTTCATTTGTAACATCTTAATGAGTAGCGTCGAGATGCCACCATAATAAATGAGGCTCATAAGAAAAGGGTTAAAACTCAGTACGCTAAAGTTGTCTGTCCTTAAGTCTTTTCTAAAGGTGACCTTGTCTTGGTCTATGACCAAGATAAGGATGCCTTGGGGAAGGCAAGTTCAAGCCTATGTGGTATGGTCTCTTTATAATTAAACGAGTTTTAGAAAAAGGGGCATATTGTTGGGTTGTGTTATATTCTTTCCATGTAGTTAATAGGGGGTTTGAAGAGCACCCGTAACCCCACTTTATGGTGTTCGAGGTAGCGCTACAGATAAAGACCAGTGGATCACGGTAGATCCAAGTACTAAACCAATGGGAGCGTCCGATGAAGAATGGAAGAAGTTGGATCGGTAGGCAAAGAGCACAATACGATTGTGTGTCACAGATTTAGTATTGCTGAATGTATTAGGGGAAGTTATGGCGAAGGCTTTGTGGGAAAATTTAGGGACTTTGTACCAATCTAAGTCTCTGGTGAATAAACTGTTCCTGCAGAAAAATCTGTATAACCTGAGGATGAAAGATGGAGACTCGGTGATAGAGCATCTGAATGCATTTAATTCTGTGGTAAGATAGTTAGCATCTGTTGATATTAAAATTTCAAATGAAGATAAGTGCATCAATTTGTTGTGTTCTCTACCAGATTCGTGGGATAGTCTGGTTATTGCAATAGGTAGCAATGCAACTGCCTTGCATTTTGATGAAATAGTCTCATCCTTGCTAACGGAGGAGATGAGACGGAAAATATGGAGAGCTAAAATGGTGATGCCTTATCTGTACGAGGGCAGACCCAGAATAGAAACAAAAATAAGTCATCGAGTGGGAGATCTAAATCTCCATGAAAACCTGTAAAGGTGGTGTGCTAGAAATGTGGAAAGGAGGGGCACTACAAAAAGGACTGTAAATCTAAAGCTCCTGATAAAGGAAAGGGATTTGATGAGGCTTCTTTTGCAGAGGTGAAAACCACCTCAGATGAAGGTGGGGATGTGTACTTGGCTTCTTTAAGTACACATGTAGATCATGAGGCATGGTTGATTAACTCAGGTGCATCCTTTCACTTCACTCCCCATAGAGAGTGGTTCTGAGAGTATGATAAATATGATGGTGGTGATATCTTCTTAGGGGATGACAGGAAGGCTAGAATCGTTGGTCGCGGAAAAGTAAAGTTGAAGTTGCAAGGTGGAAGGATTAGAACGCTTTCAGGTGTTCTACATATTCCTGCATTAGCCAAAAATATGATTTCTGTTAGCAAGTTGGATGATGTAGGTGTAAAAACAGTGTTCGAGAAGGATACCTGCAAGATGGTTCGGGGAGCACTAGTATTGATGCAGGGAGTTCAGATTGGAACTCTGTACAAGCTGCAAGGTAGCACTGTTATTGATGGGTGCAATAGTTCTGTGGTTCCTGAAAGTGGAGCAAAAAATCCAGTGGTCTCTGAAGAGAAGACCATGTTGTGGCATCAAAGGCTTGGACATATTGGAGAAAAGTGCCTTCAGATACTTCATGGTAAAGGTATGGTAGAAGGTATGAGTAATAGCTCTCTGGATTTTGATTTCTGTGAAAATTGTGTATATGGAAAGCAAAATCAGGTGAGTTTCCCCTCTGGTAGTAAGAGGGAAAAACAGATATTAGAACTTGTGCACAGTGATGTGTTTGGACCTGTGAAGGCTCCATCATTGGGTAAGTCTGTGTACTATGTATCATTTATAGATGACTTCTCAAGGAATACATGGATATATTTCCTTAAGAAGAAATCTGAAGTCTTTGACAGGTTTAAAGAATTTAAGGCTCTAGTGGAAAACCAGACAGAGAAAAAGATAAAGGTGCTGAGGACAGATAATGGTGGAGAGTTTTGCAGTAAAGAATTTGAAAAATTTTGTAAGAAGTGTGGTATAACATGATAGAAGACTACTCCATATACACCTCAGCAAAATGGAGTTGCAGAAAGAATGAATAAGATGTTGATGGAAAGGGAAAGAATCATGCTCAGTGGTGCCAAGTTAGGACAAGAATTCTGGGCAGAGGCGATGGATACTGCATGTTACCTGGTCAACAAGTCACCTTCATCAGCGTTGGAGGATAAGACTCCACAAGAGGTATGGACTGGTAAGAAACCCTTTCTTTCACATCTAAGGGTATTTGGATGTGATGCATATGTACATGTTCCAAAGGAAAAATGAACCAAGTTGGATAGTAAATCTGAAAAGTGCATCTTTATTGGGTATAAGGATGGTTTAAAGGGTTATAAGATTTGGAACCCAGTCACACGGAAGGTTGTGTACAGCCGAGATGTGGTGTTCAGAGAGGTGAAAGATGACATTAAATATGAAGTCCAATGAAAGGAACCTGAGAAGATAGAGTTCGAGCTAGAGGAGGAAGAATCAGACTCTACGGTAGAGGAGGAATCAGAGGATGAAGAGCCACAAACTCCGGCTGTGAGAAGATCAATTCGAGAAAGAAGGCAACCTGAAAGGTATGGTCCATCTGCTTTCTTTTCAAATTTTTCTTTATCTATTACTGACGATGATCCCAGAACTATGAAGGAAGTAGTAGATGCAGAGGATGGAAAACTCTGGAAAGAGGCCATGGTTGATGAAATGGCATCTTTGCACAAAAATGAGGTTTGGGATCTGGTGGAATTGCCAGCTGGAAGGAAACCCATTGGCAGCAAATGAGTGTTCAAAAAGAAGACAAATGCAGAAGGAAAAGTGGAGAAATACAAAGCTCAGTTGGTAGCAAAAGGTTATTCCCAGGTGCTGGGAATTGATTTTGGTGATATTTTTTCTCCTCTTGCCAAGGTAACTTCTATTAGATTACTTTTATCTATTGTTGCTACTTTTGATTTTCAGGTAGAACAGATGGATGTGAGGACAACATTTTTTCACAGGGATCTGGAAGAGGAAATCTACATGAAGCAACCTGAAGGCTTTGCAGTGAAGCGTAAGAAAGAACTGGTATGCAAGTTAAAGAAGTCTATGTATGGGTTAAAACAGTCACCAAGGATGCGGTATCAGAAATTTGATACGTTTATACGGGGACTTGGCTTCACTAGAAGCAAAGCAGATCACTGTGTGTATTTTAAATTAATTGGTGACCGTGTTATTTATTTGGTCTTGTATGTGGATGATATGTTGCTGGTTGGAAATATCAAAGAAATTATCCAGGATTTGAAGACCGAATTGTCCTCCAAATTCGACATGAAAGATCTTGGTGCTGCAAACTATATTTTGGGCATGGAAAATAAAAGAGATCAAGCAAGGAGGAATCTTTGGTTAAACTAGAGGAAGTATGTCGAGACAATATTGCAGAAGTTTAATATGCAGGATTGTAAGCCGGTGAAGGTTCCTATTCTTGTAGGTGTGAGGTCATCTGCTGAACAATGTCCCAAGACACAAGAAGAGGAAGAGGACATGTCCTGTGTTCCATATGCAAGTGCAGTCGGTAGCCTAATGTATGCAATGGTCTGTACTAGACCAGACATTGCACATGCAGTGGGAGTATTGAGCAGGTTTATGTAAAAACCAGGAAAGGAGCATTGGACAACAGTGAAGCGAGTTTTCAGGTATTTATGTGGCACTAGTGATTATGGTCTATGCTACCAAGGAAGACCAGGATTGGATAGAGTGTTGGATATTCATGGCTTTGTTGATGCAGACTGGGCTAGAGATCTGGATCAGAGAAGACCTACAAGTGGTTATGTGTCTAACCTATTTGGAGGTGCAGTCAGTTGGATGAGTAAGAAATAATCTATAGTGGCACTATCAACTACAGAGGCAGAATACATGGCAACCACTCATGTAAGAAATGAAGCAGTTTCATTGCAAAGATTGTGTTCAAGTATGGGGTTAGTACAGGGAGCTATAAGGATAGACTGTGACAGCCAAAGGGAAATTTTCTTGGCAAAGAACCTCGCATATCATTCAAAGACAAAGCACATTGATGTTCAGTATCACTTTGTGAGGGATATGATAGAAGAAAAAAAGGTGTTGTTAGTAAAGGTGGACACTTTGAAGAATACTGCAGATGCATTGACAAAATCTATGAGCTCTAAGAAGTTCTCTTGGTGTAGAGAGACAATGGGCATTTCAGGGCTGGAAAAATGACTAAGCTCTCTTGTGGCCCCCTGTGGAAAGAAAACAACAAGTGGGAGAATGTTGGGTTGTGTTATATTCTTTCCACGTAGTTAACAGGGGGTTTTAAGGGCACCTATAACCCCACCTTATGGGGTCCGGGGCAGCGCCTCAGAAAATTTTGGTTTTGGACCCTATGTTAGGTTGGGCGGACCCACCTATGGTTTTGTGCATGATTTTCACACATGTTTTTGGATGCGATGGTTTTCGGTCCATGGTATTGGACGCGATGGTTTTTGGTCCATGGTATTGGATAGAATGGTTTTCAGTCCATGGTATCAGATGCTTCTTCATGTATAAATATGTATTGTAACATTGAAAGGAACATAATGAAAAATCAAGCTGGTAGTCCTAGTTTGGGGATCCAAGGGAAAATCTCTGTGTATATGTGTTTTATGTGTTATGATCTTGCATTGTTTATTTTCTATGTTTTAGAATTCGTATGCAGGTAATTTTTGTAGAGGGTTAAAACCTACACGTATGAGTTAGTCGATTTTGAAGGAAACAAGTTGGCAGAGCCCCGAAACAGGCTCTACCTTAAGAAGTACTTTTCTTAAGTAGTAGCTAGGCAATGGCTTCTTTGTTCATTTTTTATTTTTGTACATATCTCATCGGGAGTTTTTTTATATCAACACTTATTGGCCTGCTGTGGCAGGTGTTGGTGGATGACTTGGTCAATTTTGGATTCACTGATGGTGCTAGTTGGCACACTCAGAACCTTGCTTCCGCAGCTTCGGTAATCTACTATCCAACTAGTCAGTTGATGGTGTCAAGGGGAGTATGCATTGGTCCTGCTTCAAATAATATGGCTGAGTATACTACCATTATTAATTTGCTATCCGAAGCAATTTCTTATGGAATAAATTCGTTGGTAGTCTATCTTGATTCACAACTGATAGTGTCACAATTGAATAACATTTATCAGGTAAGGGATCCATGTATATATTACCAGTATTTAAGTGTGAGGTTGTTGAAAAGATAATTTACTTACATTAATTATTTGCACATTTCAAGATCTCATAATTGGTTAGTAGATTTTATCGCTAATCAAGCTATAGATTGGCACATTATTCATTCATCACAATAAAATCAAGCATCAAAAAGTTGAAACTGTATATATATATCATAAAATATCTCGAGTGTACATAAGTGTGTCGAAAATAATATACAAAAATTGGGACTCAAATGCCCATAATCATGTCCATTACATCTAATGCCCCAGCTCTGGATGAGCAACTAAGTATGCGACTACTGCTTTGGCCACATGCCTAAGAGTCCGAACGTATTCTTGTGGCATGCCAACCATGTGACAATGCATATCTATAGGGAGATCCTCTATAGCCTCCATTGGTACTCAGTGAGTCAATCTCACCAAGTGTCATTGAACTGTGTGTAGGAGTAGCTCTGTATCGGCAGCTGCCTCTTCGACACCTCAGCCGTGACTTCCATGCCATGGGAATCCATCTGGTCGTACTGGCCTAATATCTGGAACATGATCACCATATTAGTCATTTGAATCCTATAAAAAATATTTTTCAAAGTTCATTTTTATATTTGAAAAATCATAAAAATTGTAAAATCATAAAATCAAACACATTTGTTACCTATATTGCCCCATGCCACGGCTAGTGGTAAAGCTAGATCAGGATCTCCTTGGAAGTCCAAGCCGGCATAAGGGTAATCATCCACTGTGATGATCTTCTGCTCCCACCAGGAGAAGAATTCATCATCAAAAGTAGTCTGTGGAATGCCCCCACATCCTAGTCGTTTCATCAAGTTAGCCCACCTGCCCATCCATGGATCTCGTGGGCTGCTGATCAAAAATGATACTCTAGGGCAGAGTGCTGGGACCCTCTCAAAGAAGAAAGAGCACAAAATAGTTCCATACTCAATATTTATGTTCTGGCCCTTTTTGATAGATGTAAGTTGGCTCTTCAAGTTGGCGAGAAGAGGAGTACGCCAATCAAATACTGTGGTGAGACAATCTACCACCAAGCTCATGACAAGCCATGAAGCCTGGTGTAAGGAAGCTGATTCATTCACTCCGGCTATAGTGAATAGGATTATCCTCAATGATAAAATCTCCACGTGCTTGATTGAAATTTGGCTTCCAACCATTTCTGGATGACCCGAGCAATATATATGCACATAGTCCTCAATAGAGAGACTACTTCGTGATCTGCCCGTGGAATGTACTACTTCTCCCCTCCAGGAAAGGCCTGTGATGAAATAAATATCCTCAATCTCTATCTTGAGTGGCATTTATCCTCGATGCTCCAGTAGTGAATGAGCATTTCGAGCAAGCGAGTGTTTGCTTTCATGTTTGGAATTTTGAATAACTTTAGAAAACTGCATCCTCTTAAGGCATCCAAGGCCTGAGGATCGTTCATAACCTCATCATCCACTGTGGCATGCTCTCTTTCCCTCCAAGTGACTGGCATCCTGAAGAAAAAACAAGTTTGGACCGTTAGTTTTTTGTTTTGAAGTTTTCACGGCGTATACATGGGTCTGTTTCATACACAGTTGCGTCTAGGGCCTGCGTATATGCAGGTTTCATATAGCCAACCCGCATATACGTCGCGACAAATTTTTTGACATAAATTCAATGGTGAAACTTGAATTAAAAATTTTAAAACCAATCACAAATGAATGCAAGATGAGTTTAAGGGTTACCTAGTGATTTTGGGAATATTTGAACAGTTGAATTCGGCAAATGGCAGAGCTTTCTTCTTTTTCTTCACTCCTTTTGCTCTCAACTCAAACGGTAATAATGGTGAGTTAAAGAACTATTTTATAAGCTTTGAAAATGTCAATTTTTTTCAAAACTTGATTTTGTTTTGTCTTATGTAACTTTTAACTTGGGAGCTTGGAATGTTAAGAATGGTCTGATTTTACATTTTGGACGCTTTTTCGACAATTTCAAGACGGCTCCATGAATGTTGACCCATTATGGCAGGTATCATTTTCTTATTGGCATATAGGTTAGGGAAGCCATCTTTCCGTTGCATTACGCATACTAGCCTCCATTTGTCGATACACTTGCCGTAGGTTCGATCCCATCGTGTTATGGTTCGTAAACCATTTTCACTTGCAGATTTTTAAATCATGGCATGATGGTAGAGCCATCCTTTTCATGGGCATCGTAGTTAGCACCTAACTAACATTTGTTGCCCGTGCTACTTCGATTTGAGTAGGCTCGGGAGTCCTCTGTAGTCCCACCATGACTTAAGCGATGAAGACTCATTCCTCTTGCTTCTTCGCTTTGTTTTGGCCTAATACCCTAGAGGCTCATTTGTGTTGAGTTGTACTACTACATTGCATTTTGATCATTTGCACCTTTTGGACTTGAGCCGGCTTCACTTGGACTCGTGTTTAAGCCAACTTTTGACCATGACATCTGCAAAATCAAACTTGCATCCCCTTGACTTTTGCAACTTGACACACCCCACCCATGGAAAGAACACACCTTTGAGTGTCTTTGACCAGTTTTCACCTCCTGGCATTGAGCGTAGGATTTTTCCAATCCTAGGAACTAGATCATCTATTTCACTGACACTCGTTCTTTCCACTGTACTATAGCATTCTTTTATTCTTTTTCCAACTTAAAGAAAAAGACAAAAAAATTATATATTCCAAAAAAGAGCAGGAACGGGACAATATTTCCACTTATTGTTGGCAGTTAGAGTCAGTCGTGTTGCCCTTGAAAAAAGCACCCAAAACAAAGTCTCCTCCATTTGGGTGGGATTTAGTTTGACTTAGGTACGCCTTAAGCTTGTTATTGAGTCAGTTCTCCCCCGATTGGTTATCTCTTCCAATCATATGGAGAGTTCGTTTGTGCCTCCTGCATGACGAACTTATACAAAGTCATCATATGCTGCCACATAGTCACATTGAGTCATGATTTTGTTCAAGGGAAGTTAGCCTGAGACGACCTCTCTGTGGTCTCTCTTAACTCATTTTTCAGTCGGCCATCCCTAGTTGACAGTGTCTTATCTATCATCACATCAGTTATATTGGTCCTTTACTCGTGCTAGTTTCAGAAGGTCTCCATTGACTTCTTACTGGCAGGTCTTGTCCTTATCGACGATGACATCTTACTCTGAGGAAAGGCCTACAGCCACATCCTAGCCCTATTTTCATTATTGATAGGTCACCTTGTTCTCAACATCGATTAGTATCATGGGTCTTTAACTGAGTGGTTTCCCTTGTGTTCGACCTCAGCTTACACTATCACACGTTGGGATTCGTGCAGTACCTTGGTTTCCATTTGACCCTATTGGTGAATACCTCACCTTTGTGTCAACTTTCATTATTAGTTGGTCAGAGGGTTTCTATCGTTTGCTAGCCACATCTTGTGTACACCGAAAGCGTGCTTCGGTTGGGTTACTACATCTTTTTTGTCCGATTCCTTCCACATTATTGGCCTACGGGTTACACTCGCACTAGATTGATGAAGGATGCCTTAATGCCTTCCTTCTAGCAGATATTTCCCCATCAACTATGACTCATTGCTCTGGGGCAAAGGTCTAGAGTCCATTTGGTAGTACCTTGGGGTTTGCAGTCATTAGTGGTAGATCCTTCGCTATCGACAGTGGGAAACCATCATTGTCTCCTGATTGATAGATTCTTATAGGTGTTCGACTCTAGCTCAACTATTCACACTTGTTAGATTGTACTGGGTACCTTGATGCTCATTATCATTATCAGTGAGTGGTATTGCATTTGTTAATGGTATACATCAATGACTGATAATCAAATGATTTCTCACATGGTCAACTTCGGATCATTTATTCCCATGGTGTAGAAATGTACCACGGTGGTCGGTGAAGACCTCGGGTTGCATCAACATTCATTGTTTCACTTGACAGTTGCTCCTGTTGCTGCTAGTTGATACCACTCCACCTTATATGTTGCAGTCATTCATGGCGAAATTCTATACGCTGGCACCTGAGTTTGCAGTGTAGTACCACCTTACTCCATCATGTTCATTTGGTAATTTTGGGATCAGTATTTGATCTCAATGATCAACTTCATCCTTCAGCATCATTGAGATTCTTATATGTGATATTCAAACATGTACTTGTTCGATTGTGATCAGATGATCCATTATGTATTTTCCAGTCTTCTATACTTGTATACTTGGTGGATCTGCTTGTACTTGATATGTAGACATGCTTTACATTCTCTGAGCATGGGTATGCCCACCTCAGATAGTGTTTCTTTCTAATTTCCTTTTGTGGCTTGGCAGGCTGAACTTTGGTGAAGTCCTTCTCAGTTTTTGACAGGTTTCTTTCCATGTACTTACTTAATACATTTCAGCCATCATGTACCCCTTCTGAACTCATATATTAGGGGGCATTTGTTATAGCTCCAAATCTCACTCTTGATGTTGTGACGCTGCACTCATGGCCTAGGGCAACCCCTCCTTCCAGACCTGGTCCAAATACTTAAAAAACAGTGTTTTACTCCCTATACGCGACATTGCCCTGAGCTAAACGCGTGTGTACGTGGGTTTGTGTATACCAAACCCATGTATATGTCTTAAAACACTTAAAAAAAATTAAATCTCCTTAATTTCGAGCAGAGATCACGGGTTTTATCTGTTGATTACCTATTAGTGCCCGTGGCCTAACTGTTCCCAACGAATTCCCAACTAAAAAACTACTTTGGGAGAAGTATAAAAAGGCTTCAATGGGAAGGCCTAAGGGAGGAGAAAATAGAGAGAAAAATCACTCTATTGAGATTATCCCTGATCAGGTCTCAAGATCCTTGTGCTTCCAGCACTTCCCCCTTTATAGGAAACTCTTATTTCCTTGAGTTATGATGTCTTTTCACTAGTTGAGATATCCTTGTGTGAGTCATGGAAGGAGCCTTTTGAAGACTTGGGATTGGACAAATCTGGAGGACGATTGTGCTTGGAGCCTGCGAGGGGAAGATCTACGTGATATGATTCCTTGGTTTACTTTAGTTATTTGCAATAAAGAAACATTTTTCTTGTTCACGAAATCAATCTTCTTCATGCCTATGATGTTGTTGTTATGGTTTGCACACGAATAGTTGTTTCAATTGTATAACTAACTACCTTTCAATATGCTCTGAAGTTGATTTATTTATGATGCTTGGTCCATATACTGCTATGCTTCTTTGAATTGATTGTTTTGCAAGTTGAAAGATCGAAAGGAACTCTGAGAGGGTTTGGACCCTGGCTAGATCTATGCGAACGAAGGACCCCTAGTGCACCTCCCTTCGCGTAGTTTGCTTATATTAGTATCATGGCTATGTGTAATTCTTGTCTTTCATTGTAGATAACCCCCACTCTGATAGGGTATTGACCCAAGACCCTAGAGGACTTTGTCCCTCAAAATAGGTATTGAGCAGGTACCCAATTTTAAAGTAATTTGAGGATGTATTTCCCACAGAGATTTCTGAGTTTCTACCTCATAAAGAAATGGACTTTCCCATTGAGTTAGTATGAGGGGCAACACCAACATCAAAGGCACCATACAGGATGAGTACACCAGAGTTAGTAGAGACGTCGTTGTAGTTGAAGGAGATGCTTGAGAAGGGATACATTAAACCAAGTGTAACATATTGGGTTGCACCGATATTGTTTTTGAAGAATAAGGATGGTACTCTCAGGTTACGCATTGATTATAAGCAATTGATCAAGGTAACCATCAAGAATAGGTAGTCCTTGTTGAGGATTGATGACTCATTTGACTAGTTGAAGGGAGCAACAATGTTCTTGAAGAATTATCTAATATTAGGATACCATCAGGTACACATCAAAGAAGAAGATATCTACAAGATTGATTTATAGACTAAATATGGACATTATGAGTTTGTTCTAGTTCCATTTGGTTCGAATAATGATCTAGATACTTTTATGTGCTTGAAGAATAGTGTGTTACGTACTTATCTAGAAAATTTTGTTATTATGTTCATTGATTAAATGTTGATATATTCTAAGAATGAGGAAGAGCATGCCAAACATTTAGCAACAGTAATGAGGTTGCTAAGAGAGCATTAGTTGTATGCCAATATTAGCAAATACAGTTTCTTTCAGACATAAGTACATTACTTGGGACTTGTTGTTTCCAAGGAAGGCATAGTAGTGGATCCACAAAAGGTAAGAACTTTCATGGAATGGGAAGTTCCTAGGAATGTGGACAAGGTAAGATCATTTATGGGGTTAGCAAGTTACTACAAGAGGTTCATTAGGAAATTCTCATGCATTTCATATCCTATTACAACATTGCAAAGGAAAGGTAAGAAGTTTGAATGGACAGAGGAATGTGCAGCCAATTTTGAGCAGTTGAAGCATATTTTGACAAATGGTTCAGTTCTTAAGAATGTAGATCTGGATAAATTGTTGGTGATGTGCACTGATGCTTGTAAGAGAAGACTTGGTGGAGTCCTTACATAGGAGGGACATGTGGTATGTTACGAATCAAAGAAACTGAATGAGCATGAGAAGAATTATGTGATACATGATCTTGAGTTGGCAATGCCTATCCATGCTTTGAAGATGTGGAGGCACTATCTTCCTGGAAAGAGGTTTGTACTAATGAGTGATCATAGTTGATTGAGATACTTGTTTGACCAACCAAATTTGAATTCTAGGCAAGCTATATGGTTGGCCACAATTAGTGAGTTTGACTTTGAGATCAGGTACATCAAGGGAAATGGAAAAAAGGTTTCATATGCTCTTAAGATTGCAGATCTGGATAAAGTGTTGGTGGTGTGCACTGATTATTGTAAGAGAAGACTTGGTGGAGTCCTTATGTAAGAGGTACATGTGGTATGTTACGAATCAAAGAAACTAAATGAGCATGAGAAGAATTATGTGACACATGATCTTGAGTTGGTAGTGATTATCCATGCTTTGAAGATGTGGAGACACTATCTTCTTGGAAAGAGGTTTGTACTAATGAGTGATCATAATTGATTGAGATAATTGTTTGACCAACCAAATTTGAATTCTAGGCAAGCTAGATGCTTGGCCACGATTAGTGAGTTCAACTTAGAGATCAGGTACATCAAGGGAAATGGAAAAAAGGTTACATATGCTCTTAGTAGAAGAGTGTAGGTAAATCCCAATGTAGTTATGAGTTATTATGTGACAGATCCATAGGATCAAATATTACAGGAAGGACAATAAGATGATAGGTATAGGGATCTTATCCATAAGTTACAATAGGGTATAGGTGATCAGGATGTGGACTATCGTCTCATATAATATGGTCTCGTCATATTTAGGGACATGATCTATGTAACAGACAATAGTGAGCTCAAGAATATTATATTGAGGGAATTCCATGCTAAAACATATTCAAGTCCCCCAGTATATCAGAAAACATTGACAACGATGAAGAAGTTCTATTATTTTCCAAATCTAAAGAAGGAAGTGCCAAGGTTTGTGGCAAGATGTTTGAAAATTGTAAACAGGAAAAAGAAGTGTAAGAATCCACGTGGTTTACTACAACCAATTCGGATTCCAGAGTAGAAATGGGAGGTCATTTCCAAGGATTTCATTAGAGTCTTACCAAGGACATCTAGAAAACATGATTTCATCATGGTTATAGTGGAAAGGTTGATAGCGGTAGCACACTTCATTCCAGTGAAGTTTATGTATTCAACTAGTGATGTAGAACATGTATTCATCAGGGAGATAGTGAGGCTGCATGGTGTACCAAACAATATTGTGTCAGATAGCGATGCTAAGTTCACTTCCAAGTTTTGGAAGGAGTTATTCGCAGTTTTGGGTATAGAGTTGGCGTTTAGAAAAAATTATCATCCAAAGACAAATTGACCAATGGATAGGGTCAATAGGATCTTGGAGAACATGTTGAGGATGTATGTGATGTATCAGCAAAGGATATGGGAGGAGTACCTTCCATTCCTTGAGTTTTATTACAATAATGGGTATCAAGATTCACTGAGAATGAGTCCGTTTGAGGAACTTTATGAACGGAATTGTAATACTCCCATCAGTTGGGGTTATCCAGTGAACAAGGTGTTGATTGGGTTGGACATATTGGTAGAAATGGAATAGGAATTGCAGGTAATTAAGAAGAATCTAAAGGAAACACAACACAGGAAGAAAAGTTACGCAGATCAGAACATTTTGTTGAAGGAGTTTCAGGTTGGGGAACATGTGTACTTGTGTATCAAACCTAAGAAGAGCTCCTTGAGGATTGTGTCATGTGCAAATTTAGCACCTCAGTATTGTGTGCCTTTTGATATCCTCGAGAGGATTGGACTAGTGGCCTAGAGACTCGCACTACCTTCGATAGTGAAAGTACATGTAGTTTTCCATGTTTCATTGCTTAAAAAATATGTAAAGGATGTTGATCATGTTATTGATTATCCTATATTGCAGGTGGAGCCAGATGGATAATTCCAATCAAAACCTTAGTGTAGTTTACAGAGAAAGATGCTCATGCTTTGGAACTGAGTAATCAAGCAGGTTAAAGTGCAACGGAAGCACTTTGGGCCTGATGAAGCTACATGGGAGATGGTTGATCAGATGTAGACTATGCATCCTTCCTTGTTTACCACTTGAGGCAAAGAATTTTTTGTATATGTATATGGATGTAAATATTACCATGATCTATAATATAAATCTCTAATAAGCAGTATGGGTTTCATGATATTATGTTTTCATGTTTGTCGTGTTGTTTTTCCTTTTAGTTGGTTGATCATTGTAAATACTGAAATGAGCTAAGCTATAAAGCTCCATGGGAAGTATGTTTTGATTTTTAGCAGCCTTTCTAGTTGTAGGTGTCATTGAACACCGAGGACAGTGTTCCCCTAAGGGTGAGGGGTTTGTAACAATCCCATGTTAAAATTTCATGTAGTAAATTTAATAAAGGCAAAATAAGACCAAGGTCATGGGATACTTATTCTAAGCTAAATGTTAGAAAAACATCCTAGTGTGGGTGTTCATTTGGTTTATTATGGCTAAGGAAATTGGCAAAGGCAATGGAAAAGTATTCAGAAAGGCAAGAGGCACTAATTGACATTTTATTTATGAAAATAAAGGAAACTAGGAGAAAAGGAAGGTGAAGAGTCACAGGTTGCATTTGAGGAGGAAAATGAAGGAAAAATAATGGAAATTTAAGAAAATAGAGGCCTCATTAATAAAAGTATTTTGAGGATCAATTCAAAACCTTTTGTCAATTTAGTTTTGGATCTCTTTCTCTATTCTCTTATACTCTCATACACTTAGATTATTCTTGGAGCATTATAGCATTGGAGGAAGGAAGGCAAATGAAAGACAATAAAGCAAAGGGAACCAAATATCAAGCAAGGAAGAGCAGGATCTAGCAGCTTCATTGGGATTAATTGTAGTTATCGAGTTGCATGTATGATTTCCTTGTTGGTTTTGGCATGCATGGCACATGCATGTGTGTATTTGGTTGTCTTGTTGTCATTGGCATGAGCTTTTCTAGGTGTGACAATGGTTTTTAGGCTTTCTTTCCATTTCTGGATAATCATGGTGTGATGGCGTTTCTCTTATTTGGTTAAGTTAGATTTCCATATGGTTTTGAAACTGAGTGGGGTGGCCTCAAGAAAAATAACAGGGAATATGAATCCCTTGCTTGGTAGTGGTAGGATACATGGTAAACCCTGATTTTGAATACTTTCATTGGGCTTAGCCTCTAGGAATCCCTTGACCAGTAATGGTGGGATACATGGTAGATATTAGAGGTTAGAGACACACAAATTCCTTGCGGTTTAGGTGGATATATACAGAGGCATCCATGCTTATTTAGGGCCTAGTGATCCCTTGACCAGCATATGACGAGATTGCAGTAAATCCTGTAGTGTATGTTTATTGTTTGGGCCTAGGAATCCCTTGGCAAGATAAATGGAAAAGCCTGAGGAAGCCTTGATTGTTTTTGTTGTGAGTCCCACATGCTTGGAACATGGAATAGGGGTGATTGGATGAAAGAAAGATTTGGTTTAGCCCAATCTATGGTCAGGTGGTACGTGGAAGTCCCTGGCCTTGTTGGATTTTGCATATGGTAATAAGATCTATTTTCCTCTTACGTATTATGTGTAAATTTTCTTGTTAGTATGTGATTATAATTTTTATTCTTTCGTTGTTGATTTCTTGGTTATAAGCATGGTTTATTACAAACTTAAGCTATGGCTCTCATCATGTTTTTATTGGTAGATCAATGAATAATGAATGTATGATCTAATAGATGAGAATGCAGCTATTATGAAAGGGCAAAAGACCTTCTTGACAAATTTCAGATAAGTATGAAGTATCTATGCTCATATGCGTTTATATGACCTATAGATTACCTGTTCATGATGTGTTTGGCAGAATGTCTGTCATGGCTAGGCCTTGTCAGATCATGTCTTTGTTCAAATTTTTGCATTAGAGGCCTTGCCATCTTGTTATTTTTCATTTCTGTAAGTTTCATGAAGTTCTGGGTAAAGGCCTAAGTCCTAGCCCTTAAAAAGTGGCTCAAAACCTGGGGTTGTTGGCACAAAACTGCCTGAAAAAAGGCAGAGTCGCATGGAGGCCTTTCTCTGGGAGTGACTGGAGGGTATCCATCATATGGAGAGCTTGTCATGGGAGAGAATAGGGGTCTACTTCAGTTAAGAAGCAAGTTCTCTTAAGGGTTTAACACATAGAGGGGTTGATTTTCTCTTGAATGATCTATAGCTCCTGAGGAAGTTGAGTTTGTTTTTTTCAGTCGATTCCACTTCCTTAACTATACTTGGGGAGTTGAATCATATCATAGTAAAGTTTCATCACATGTTTACCTTGGTGGACAAGTTAGCTTGTATAAGTGTGGGACGAGGGTTTTATAAGGATTAACCTCCATCCTAAGAAGTCCAAAAGCCATTGCGAAAGTGAAACTTGTATCCAATGTCCAATGATACTATCCTGTGCCACTTATCCTCTCAGTGAACAGTTACCTGCTCATTGTTCTAGGGAGCACTCCCAATGTGCTTCTAACTCCATTTAGCATTGCTAATGACAAAAATAAATTCATTCCCTGACCTTCCCTTCTCTGCTACACAGTCCCTCGAGCAATATGGTTACCCCCTTCTATGCAGCTGCTCACCTTCCAAGTTTTGTCGTCATCTCCTTCTCTACTACATAGTACCTCACATCGGAAGATTAAAAAACCAAGGCATATCCCAACCTTAAAACCATCATACCATTCATAGAATGCTCATGGAAATCAACGGAAACTATTGGGTACTAGTTTCCCACAATGACCCTGATCCTGAAGTGATTTACCAACATATTTTTCCTATTCCTATTCCTTTTTTCATTGCTGCTAATTCTTGTAGTCAGTTTCAACCACCCAAATCGAGCATCTTCCATGCTTTTTTGTATCAAGGACATAATTTCCATTAGAATCAAAATGAATTGAAATAAATTCAAATCATACCTCATTGGTGTCCCATCAATAATGCACACTTGCAATTCTGTTCACTGCCTATCAAAATAAGGCAAACTAGTTATTTGATCAAATCATCATGTACAAATTTATCACACCTGATTAGCTCAAAAATCAACCATCATAAATAAAAACAACGAAACACATGCAATCATCACAAACTGGAATCATAGATCACATGTAACCATCATAAATCAGAGTCATAGATCACATTCGTAATTAAAACTAAAATAAAATATCGATACTTATCATTCAATCGGTTATTGCTTCTACCTTTGTTCTTTTTCCTTTCCGTACACACAACAGATTGGTTTCCACACCTAGAAAGCACTTGGTTCCTTCTCTTCTCTTCAATCACATACACATAGTATACATCACAACATATACACTTACACTTGGTGTACAAAACAACACAATACATAGACCTACACCCAATTTAGAACAAAATACAAATACATATACAAAGTACAACACAATGAATACACACATCATGATACAAGGACTACACATAACATAGCACCAAATGTATACAACACAAACATGTATGAAATGTACATAATACCATATGTACAACAACACCATCTGTACAACATGTACATGCCACCATGTATACACAACACCACCTGCATAATGTGTACACAACGCCACCTACACAACGTGTACAAAACATCACATGTACAAAAGACCACCTGCACGATGTGTACACAACACCAAATGTACAAAAAAAAACATATGCATGATGTGTACACAACACCACCTACACACAACACCCCATGTAAAACATGTACACAACACCACACGCGCACAACACCATATCTACACAACACCTCATATCCAAGATGTGCACAACACCATATTTACACAACACCTCTTTTCCAATATGTGCACAACACCATATGTACACAATGTTGCATAAACATCATATACACAACACCATTTGATACCAATACTACGCAAACAACATGTACACAACATCGTATATACACAACACTGAATGTACACAAGAACACAGGTATAACATGTACAACATGTACATCATATACACAAAAATAGTACTACACATCCAGAAACCAAACTATCTCTACCAAGCAACCTTAATTCTAGTGTCTTTCCACCATCCATGCTTTCCCTAGCATGTTGCAGACCACACTGCTTTCATTCTGCTATTGTACCCCTCAACATTACTAGCCATAACATAGACATAATATAATCACATAATATCAATTCATATGCACATGATACTGATCTCATAGATTTTTAAGGGCTACTCTTCCCACTTGATTCCTCATAAACCAAGAACGTCTTCATGTCATTCACTTGCATTAACAAGCATTCCTCCACAAGAATTATCCTTGAAAACCCTGTTAGGTAATGACATACATACTCACATACATCTATATAAACATTAGCATAAAACAATCATGATCTTTCTAGACAATGACATACATACATATATGTATACATATATAGACATCGACATAATCATGATCATAACATAATTACCATATATCATAAGTTCGAGGTTAAGAGAACTCCCTTTATCTATGTACAACATGTACAACATTGAGAAAAAAGGTTCCCAACATAGTCAAGGCATCTGACGCCTCAAATCCATTTACTTTACCTTTCATGTTACCTTTCTCATGATTGTCCTACCACTGTCCATTTATTCCAATGGACTCATCCAATCCAATCCATTATCATAATCTTACCTTCAACTTTGCTTTACTCATGCACCAAGCTTCATTCGAGTCTTACATTACTTGTTGGACTTCATTCGGCTCTACCTGAGCTCCACTAACTTTCCTCTTTTCCCAACCAATTCCCGAGACCCTCAAAACATAAAAATGAAAGAACAAAATAAAACAGGAAGAAAACCATGAAAAACTAATAACAATATGACACCACAAACCACAAATCAAATTCAACAAAATCATCAAATCATTGAAAGCACAAAACTAACCACAAATACCATGACTCAATCCCCATGGGTTCCCAATGTTTCCAAGGGATAGCTCAACCCAAGCCTTTATAGATTTCATGGAAGTCTCCTTTGCCATGAAACCCCGACATCATACTTCCATAAACACATAACTATCAGTGTATAAATAATAATAAAAATATACCAATTACCTTACCTTGATATACACAACATGCGGATCTGTAAATGAACTCATACATATGTCATCTCTCAAAGGACTCCATTCCCTTAACAAATCCAAACATAACTGAAAATTAGTCATTATACCTATCAAATACATGTTTAGGAATATAACATATATCCACATATTGTCATACAAAATCTAGGTTAAGAAGACTTCCTATATTCATGCAAAGCACTCGTTCATTTGGAATTGCGGTTTACAAACATAGCCAAAGGAATTATCACCCAATTGATTTCTTTTAACCTTGCCTTGCTGCAGTTAAATCTTATTATGTACTATCACATCACTCAATTGTTAGTTATATAAACAAATCAATTGTTATCTTTTCATGCTATTACCAAGCATGTTGCCATGTAGTTGTTCACACATGTCAATCATATGTTCCAAATATGAAGACATCATGTCTATTAATTATATTTTATGAAGACTAACAACCATGCCAAAATCAACTGTCAAATCATAGTCATTAATAATAATAATGGAACTAACACTCACTTATACTCAAGAACATATCAATTGTCTCAAGACATAATGTTTTAGTGCAACCATTTTAAAACAAGATCATTCCTTCATGCAATCTTACAAACACATACTCATATCATGTAATTAATAAAACATTCAAACAAACTATAAACATACCATGTTATATAAATCAACTAGATGACATAATCAAGCACTCAAACACCAAATAGACAACATAATCAAACTCATACCTCAATGTACCTCAGGGGAGGCTATCACATCTACACAAGTCAGTCCATATTAGTATGACACAATATAGCAAGTATATTGACTCACCTAAATATCATAACCATAACCATATTCACAAACCAATCTAGATTAGTGCAATACATAATTAATCAAATCCTTAGCTACAATGACCATAATCGCCATGCATATGACCACAAGGCATATAACAACAAGTTACTATCATGCATGACTAACTGACACATGTGCATATGAACACAATGATTGACTAATGTATATCATGCATGTAACTACAACAACAACAAAATGACAAGCATATACATAACCATAATGCATATAAAAACCATTAACCAACATACCTACACACCCAACATACAAACCTATGTGATTATTTTCTCTTACCCCGAGGTCCAATGTTGTAACCTCGCTTTGATGATCAACATCTCCTGCTCCATCTCGGCCAACATATTAGCATCATAACCTACCAAGAGCATCATGATGACACAAGACCACAACAATGACCATCACAATGCATGCATAACACATAGGAAACTAACATGCATGCATGACAAACACCTTCATCCCATCCAGTACAAGTGTTGAACCATGCTCTAATACCACTCAGTGGTATTATATATCACCCAAAGTGAACATAAACTAGACATCACCTAAAGAGAATGAAACTCATTCTGGTACCACTCTATAACACCCTCCTCCCATAGTTACCCAAGATAACTGATCCACCAGGGTAAACATGTGACGAAGAGTTGCTATGATGTGATTCAACTCCCCATGTACAATTAAGGAAGTGGAACTAACAATTCAAGACCAATCTGACCTTCCTCAGAAGTTACTGAACCTTCAGGATCCAACCAATCCCTCTAGTTATCCAACCCATGAGACAACTTGATGTTATGCTGAACTAGAGTCCCGAGTCCCTCCCATGACAAGCCTTCCATGTGACGAAGATGCTCCAATCGCTCCCACAGCAAGGTATGCATGTGAATGCATCCTTTTCAGGTAGTTTTGTGCCAGCGACCCCAAATTATGAGCCACATTTTCAGGTCTAGGACTCAAGGCTCTACCATAAACTTCCTGAAACTTCCAAAAATAGTAAATAACAATGAAATAAGGCCACTAATGCAAAAACTTGAACAAAGACTTGACTTGACCCCTATAATCCATGAAATACATCTCGTCAAACATATCATAAACATGTAATGTACATGTCATAAATACACATATGAACATATGGGTCTCATAATTATCTGAGAATCATTAAGAATGACTGATTCCTACTCATAATAGCTACAATAACATCTATTAGCTCATGCATTCATCAAACATGTCAAGAGCCATAAACAACATATATCATATAATCAACATATAACCAACATATAAACTAGCAATAAGCAACACATAAACCATGGAAACTCAGCCATAATATCACCAACATACTCAATACGTATTCTCATAGATCACAATAGAAAATACCTCTTATTAACATATGAAAATTCCAACCAAATCAGGGACTTCCACATACAACCCAACCATAGACTGAGTTGAACCAAATCTTTCTTTTAGCCAGTCACCCCCGTGCCATATTCCAAGCATGAATATAGGATCTCATCAAATAAACCAAACAAAACCAAACCAAGGATTCTAGAGGACAAAACACCTCAACCCTCAACCAATGATTCCACCTCATGGTCAAACATTACTAACCATCACCAGATAGGTCTCTACCCAAGTTGTCGAGGGATCTAGAGTGTTTGTTCCAACCCAGCTCCAGGACTAGTAGCTCAACTCACAGTTGTCACCAGGCTTCCAGAGCATTTGTCCCACCAAGGCTCCAAGACTAGTAACTCAACCCACCAAGGGCTCCAAAGTGTTTTCCAACCAAGGCTTCAAGGACTAGTAACTCAACCCAAGCAGTTACAGGGCTTCTAGAGCATTTGTCCAACCAAAGCTTCCAGGAACTAATAACTCAACACACATCCATAAGAAAAATGAACACCAATTAGAAAACAAAAGGGAAAACCCATAACACCATGGTTATCCAAGAAATGGAAAGGCTAGGAAAAACCGTTGGCAATCGAGACAATCTTCCATGCCAGTGAAAGATCATAACCAAATAACCATATGCCATGCATGCCAAAACTAGCAAGGAAATCATACATGGAACTTGGTACTTGTAAAGCAAACCCGTTTTACTTATTGATCCCACTATCCTCTTGTGATTTCATGATTTTCCCTTGCTTTCTTGCTCCAAATCCTAAGTATGCCACACTCCTCCAAGAGTGATCTAAGAAAACTCTAAGTGTCCAAGAGTATGAGAGAGAGAGAATAGAAGAGAGAGCTCCAAGATAAAATTAACAAAAGGTCTAACTAAAAAAATCCATGAATTGATCCTCAGAAACCTTTTTATCATTGAGGCCTCTATTTTCTTCATTCTCCTCTATTTTTCCTTCAATTTCCTCATGCAAATTCGTGACCTTTTACCTCCATTTTCTCCTAATTTATTTTATTTCCATAAATAAAATGTTAATTAATGCCTCTTTGCCTTTGCCAATTTCCTTAGCCATAATAAACTGAAAGTGAAACCCACTAGGATGTTTTTCCTGCCATTCAATTTAGAATATGTGTCTCATGACCTTGGTCTTATTTTTCTTTTATTAACTTATTACATGTATTTTTGACCATGGATGTTACATTTACAATCCTTTTTGTAATGCCATTCTTTTCCACATTTCTAGCATATCTTTATAGGTTTTCCTAGAGATTTAGATCTCCCACTTGAGGACTTATTTTTGTTTATGTTCTGGCACAATCCTCATATAGACAAGGCATCTCCATTATGGCTCTCTATATTTTTGTCTCATCTCTTCTGACAACAAGGATGAGATTATTTCATCAAACTTCAAGGTAGTTGTATTGCTACCTATAGCAACAATCAGACTATCCCATGAATCTAGTAGAGAACACAACAAACTGATGCGCTTATCTTTGAATAAAATTTTTATATCTACATATAACAACTGACTTACCATATTATTAAAGGCATTTAAATGCTCTGTCACCACGTCTCCATCCTTCATCCTTAGGTTATACAAGAATAGTTTTCTCACTAGAGACTTAGATTGATACAAAGTCCCTAACTTGTCCCACAAAGCCTTCGCCATAGCTTCCCATGATACATTCAACAATAATGAATCTGAGAGACACAATCATATTATGGTCTTCACCTTTTGATTTAACATCGCCCAATATTTTGTTGACATTCTTGTTGCTGTCATGCTTGGATCTACACCAATCCACTGATCTTGGTCACCAATAGAACCTCCATCTTGAGCTTCCACAACTCAAAACTCTAACCATTAAATTTCTTGATCTCCATCTTTCCACTGTTTTCCATATTTTTTCACTACAAGAATCATTCTCGCAGATCTCCCATTGAATACGGTCTACCACAGGCTCAAACAAAACCCCTCAGTAACAAAGGCATCCCCTTGAAGCCAAAACTACTCTAATACCAAATGTAGGTTGTAACCCTATACAGAAATTACCTACAAATAAATTCTTAAAACAGAAAAATAATGGTTAGAACATAAAACTAACATACATAGATATTTTCCCTAGATCCCAAAACCAAGACTACCATATTTGTTTTGCATTACATTCATTTCAATGTTACAGTACATATATATACATGTAGAAGCATTCATAAACCCCAATCCACCAACCCGGATTAGAAGATAACTATAGTTCCCTTGCATGGATCTACAAAATACCATGGCCAGAAAACCATCATGCATGAAACCATCCAAAAAAAATCAGGGTGCTGTCCTAAACCCCAATTTATTTTTTCTGAGGCCAGTCGTGGAAAGAATATAACACATACCCAACAAAAACATATTGTCTTGGTTTTGATTTTCTTTTGTAAAATTTGCATTTGTTTTACTAAGATCATGTTGTTTTTTTCTACATTCATTTTCATCATGGTCGTACTTCTTGCAATAATGACATTGAATTTGAGATTTAACAAACCTTTGACCTTGTGCTTGTTTTTGGCTTGTATTTTGACTTGTATTTGAGTGCTTCATATTCCACTTGAGTTTGAAGGGCTTCTTATTTCACATATGTGTGGACATATTCCTCTACCTTAGGGATTTGATTTTCCTCTGCCTCTACCTTGACGAACTGAGACTTGTGTCTTGAAGGTATGTTTCATTAAAGAATTTTTGTTCTACTCAACCTATGTTCATGAGAAATAAATGATGCATGAAGCTCATCCACCGAAAACTTTGAAAGATCCTTGATATCCTCTACGGATGCAACAATAGGATAAAACCTTGCTGGTAAAATTCTTAGAATGTTTTCAACTATTTTCCTTTCTTCAAGTGTCTCACCATGAGATCTGATTTGAGTAATTAGTCCAATAACTTGTGTAAGTAATGAGTCTATTGTCTCAAAATCCTTCATACATATTGTTTCAAAATCTCTTCTCAACATTTGTAATTTTTCTATCTTCACCTTTGCCATGCCTTGATAAATTGTCTAGAGAATGTCCCATGTTTGCTTGGACGTTTTTGCTCCTGTAATCCTTGGAAAAATACTCTCATGCACTGCTTGAAATATTTATAAGAGGGCTTTGGAGTCCTTCCTAATTTCTTTCAACAAATCTATCTTTACTTGTGTCAAGGCATTATATGTTGGTGCATATGCTAGTTCTTGGAACCCTTTTTGTACAAGATCCCATATATCTTGGGAATAAAATAAAATAAAGTCTTCATTGTGATTTCCTAATAATCATAATTCCTACCATTAAATTAAGAAATCTATAGATTTGCCAAAATTGTGTTAAAGCTATCATATTTCAGTGGATGAAAACCTTCTCCTTGTCCAGCTACAAATAAACTTATTTTTTAAATATGTTATCAAACCAAAGATCTGATAAATCTGTTGTCATGAAAAACCAAGTCTTTGACTCTTTCTTTGATACGACATGAAAGTAAAGATAGAATAAAGTAAAAGAGACCACCACGTAAACCAAATAAATAGATTTCAAGTGACAAAAAAAAAATAGAGTAATGCACAATAAAAGTAAGATTGTAACTTCCACGACGCTGGCCCAACAAAATACTTCTTTTTATTATGATTTCAAATTGGAGAAATACATTCATACAAAATGGAGGCTCTTGCTCCAATTAAACATAGTAAAAACACCATACTTAAAGAGCTTTACTAACACTCAATTTTTACATAGTAAAACTAGTGTTTTACGCGCCTCCCTATTTTTCCGATAGACACTTACAAGCTAAAACTATATTCCATGAGAATAAATTAATAAAATATTAAGATATATAACATGTCATATGACTTTCATAGTCAACCAATTAGATTACATATTAAAAACATTTGACCATTCCAACTGCACAGTGTCCTTCTTAAGTGAGCAATACAATAAGCATATACAACTACATTAACTCCGGGCAGATATTTCACTGATCTTGATTGAATGATGTATTGCAAGGATGGGGAAGCTTGTATGCTAGTTTAGAAACTCAACTACTTTATATTTTCTTTAGCATTTAGACAAATATGCAAATAGATCTGCCTTTTACTTCGAGCCATGGTGTGCTGTCAGTGCAATTAGTTATGGTAGTTACGATTAATTTTCCAACACACCTTGCCTCGCCCTGATTTTACATCTCTCCGCAGCCACCGGTTTATCCCCATTGAGACTTCGAAGCGCAGAGTCGACAAATCCTCCAAATTCTGTGAGGCCATAGCCATGGGTAACAGTGAAGCTCATCTCTTCCATTCTGTGAGGCCATAGCCATGGGTAACAGTGAAGCTCATCTCTTCCATTCTTAGCAGATCAGAAGATGGTGGTGGAGCTTCGGAGGTCAAGATCTCAACTCTGCCCAGTAACGGTTTCCGATTTGACAGGCTAGCATTGACGTTCATGTACAGAACGATTGGCATTGCATAAATTTGGGTCACCCAACGATCCTGTATTTATGAATAAGTGAAATTAGCATCAAATTTTCTTACGCATATATTTGTTCCCCGAATCGTTCTTATTCCCCATGGAAAAATATAGCCATTGTTATGAAACATGGGAAGATCCCACAGAAAAGTAGGGCGTGGTTGAATTCTCCACATTGATGTGAGGGATTTTTCTGATAAAATCCCAAAAAAGAAAAAAAACTCCAGAGAGGCAATGCTCTGTTTCCTTCACCCACAGGATCTTTTTGCACAGGAAACAGAGTATTACACAGCCATAAAAATTCTTGTATTCATTAAAATATAAAATGCCTGAAACAACATTTATCCTCTTTCACTCAGAGGGATTTACCAAAAATACATTCAGCCAACTCTGATACATATTCATCCTCTTTGCTGAGAGGGATTCACCAAATTTAATTCATTCTACAAAACTCTGTTTTCACCTGAGAATTTACTGTGCTGGGTTTACTGCAGTAAAACCCCTTTATACTTTACTGGTGTAAAACTATTTTTATACATACTGCTGTAAAACAAACAAACTTTTACATATGCAGTAAACTTTTACATTACATTCATAATTTCAAAAATACCTGTGCGCTCTTTTCTTTTGCATTTCAATGCAAATCCAATACATAAAAAAACTTTACTCACTCTACGCACTGCTATGTAATACATTTCTTCATCTGCTCCTCCTCTTTCTCTATAATACATTTCTTCATCTGCTCCTCCTCTTTCTCTATTCGCACTGGTGTGCATTCATCCTTGCAAAAATCAACACATATATAAAAATTTCTCGCCCCTGTTTATCTTAGCTTGCACTGCTGTGCAAAAAAAACTTGACTTTCGCTGCTCCCTGCTCTTTCAACACATATATAAAAATTTCTCGCCCCTGTTTATCTTAGCTTGCACTGCTGTGCAAAAAAAACTTGACTTTCGCTGCTCCCTGCTCTTTCATGCTGCTGCGCACTTACCCATTGCACTGCTGTGCAAACTTCTTTTGTTTTTGCTGCCTCTCATTTTTTTTATCCCATGTGCGAATATATATATTATTACAACAACAAACATATTTAACTTGGCTCGTTATAAAAAAAACTTACCACAAAAACATTATTTACAATCCTGGGTTTTATAATATATATGGTCAACGCTTTTATAAAACATAACACATATAATATATGTGCCCATACCTCCGTGTGGTCAATATTCAATGTTTTTACCAAACACTTACGAACTACCTAACTATGCATTTAAACCTTTTGCAGACGGGAGTGGCGGTCAACCGAACTTAGTTTTCACTCCACGCAAAGCATTTAATTCTTACTCGTATGCAGGTTTGATTGATGAACGACGGAGGATGAAGAAACAGATCGGACGGTGGACGACTATATCGGGAGGCATTACATGACTGAACGATAATACCCGAGATTGTCAGACTTGCTTACGTATGGGGAGAGCCACGCCTCTGCACCATATTGTATCGGGCTCAAATATACGGAAAATGCCTTTGCCGGAAAGTGGTCCGAGAAATCTCAGGCGGGTTTGCTGAACGGTTTCTGGCGATGTACGTCTGCTGAGTCGGCTGCCCACGTCTGCCTGCACGGTGTCTGCAACCTGCAGTTGGAATTAACATTCCAACACTCCCCTTTAATTTCAACTGCTGGGCATTTAATCATACCCAAACACTTCCTCACATAGAGGGATTCACCAATACTGCTGTTACAAAGACATCTTCCTCACATAGAGGGATTCACCAATCTTCCTCGCATAGAGGGATTCACCAACTGCTTCTGATGCAATTCCACAAACAATCAAAGTTGTCTTCCTCTTAACAGAGGGATTCACCTGACACTGTGCTGAAGAGCACCTTCCTCTTGATAAAGGGATTCACCAGTGTATGCTAAAAAAACATCTTCCTCTTGACAGAGGGATTTACCACACTATGCTGAAAAGCATCTTCCTCTTGACTGAGGGATTCACCATGACACTGTGCTGAAAAACACCTTCCTCTTTAACAGAGGGATTCAACAAGAACTTCACTTCCTCTCACAGAGGGATTACAACCAGACACTGCTTTAGATGCAGTTCCAAAACAACCGAAAATATTACTCTGTTTTCCTCATGAGATTTTACATTGCTGGTGTGTAAAAATCTCATTTACATTAACTGCTGTAAAACAGAGTTTTGCTTATATTGCTGTAATAAAAATATTTACTTACATTTACTGTTGTAAATAAAAATCCTCTTGCTTCATTCACCTTTTCACTGATGTGTAAAAACACATTTCTTCATTCTCACTTCTCTGGTTTCATTTTCTTTGCACTGTTGTGCTTCTCCTTCTTCACAATGGGAAAACTTTTCTTCACGCTGCTGCGTGCTCCCCTTCATTGATTACAATCGTACTTCTGTTGTGTCTCACTTGCATTTCAGATGCAAACAACACACTCACTGCACGTACATTTCAACGCTGTAAATAAAAATTTCTTTTACATGCGCTGCTGCCCATTACATTTCGTTTTTTTTAACAAAAAAACTTCATGCTGCTGCATTTTTCATATTCACATCGCTATGTGAAAAATTTCATTGCATTCTCAAACACTGGGCATTTACGCTCTGCTGCGTTTTGCCCTCTTCTCATTTTCTTCTCACTGCTTTGCGCTTTCATTGCCAATACAAAACATTTCCATCCGCTGTGTATTACACTCACTCTGCTGTGAGTATATTCTCTCATATTACATAAAAGGAAAACTACATTCCATTGCTATGCATTTCAATGCATGTGCTCCACAACAAAAGTTTCCACGCTGCCCCTTTTTCTTCTCCGCACTTCTATGCATAATGCATTGCATATATTTGATAAAAAACATTTCTCAACACTGCTGCATATTACATTTCAGAGGGATTAACAACAAAAATTTCATTTGTGCTCTGCTGCGCTGCAATACATCCTCCATGCAGTTTCCATGCCCTGCAGGCTTTTATTCTCTGCTTTTATGGAAGATTTAATTCCATATCTCTCCCCTATAACAAGATCTTCATCAAAGAGTGACTGTTAAAACAGTTCAGCAATAAAAATTAAGAATTACAGGCTCCCCCTTAATTTATGCATTGTTTTCTTCTTCTTTTTCAGCAAAGTTTTCTGAAAAGAAACTTAAATCAGCTGCAAAGCTCAAGGGACTTTCAGGCTGTATTTCCGTCCTTCTCCATACTTGTGTAACTTTCTTCTTTTGCATGGGTCTAGCTTGTGTAAGAGCCCATGTTAAGTTACAATCACATGCTATATGCCCAATGTTATGACACTTGAAACATTCTACATTGTTCATGAATAAGAATTCATGATTTCTTCTTGCAAAATTGTTTCTTGGAGATTGTCGGAGACTGTAACATCTATCTCTATGAAATGCTCTACAGTGTTTTGCCTTATGACCAAAGTTTGAGCAAGCATAACAATAACCATAAAATGAACTTTGGTACCTAGGAGATGGAGGTTTCCTTGATGTACTTCTTAAGCCTTGCTGCATTGAGATTCTTTGATGATAACCATTGCATCTTGCCTCTTTGACATCAGCTACATTTCTTCTTGGAGCTGGTTTTCTGCTTGGAGTAGGATTTCTTCTATTGCAGCCATGATCTTTCTCCTTGCCTTTGCTGGAATTAGGAGCATCACCATTTCTTTCTGGCTTCTTTACATCCCCTTTGCTTAAAGCATTTTCATTCTTGTTTGAGCGTTCACCTACATACCCAAGTCCTGATTTATCAGATGGGGATCTGTGATAGCTGAGCATGTCATCCAAGGCTTGAGAGCTCTTCATGATTTTGTTCATCCCTTCAACCTTTTTCTTGAGGAGGACAATCTCTTCTTCCAATCTTTCACACTCATTATTTTTCCTTGCAAGTTGTTCCTCAGTTTCTTCCTTGCTACGAGTAGCTTCAGCTGCTACTATTTTAAGGGAGATAATATCTGACTTCATTTTGGAGATTTCTGCTTGACTGCTCTCCATTTTCTTTTCAGCTCCTTGTGCCTCCTTCCTGGCTTCTTGTAGTTCGGACTTAAGGGAGGAGACCTCTACCTTGTACTGTCCAATCTCTTCTACAAGCTTGTTCACTCTCTTGTGCCTTTGTTCAAGTTTACTTGACAAGGCGTCTTCCTGCTTCTTTGCTTCATTCAGCTGATTTGTCATGGATATGACTTCTTCATGATGTTTCTTCTTGCATTGATCAAGCTCCTTCTTAAGCTTGGCGAGCTCTTCATCCCTTTCTTTTACTTGAAGCTTGATGAGGTCAACCTTCTCACATTCAGCTTCTGTGATGGGTTCAGAATTTTCTTCTTCACTGATGGTCATGGTCAGTGCTCCCTTTGCATGAAGGTCATGAAGTCTGTCCCATATCTCCTTTGCTGATGAATATTTTCCTAATTTCTTCTTTATAGAATCAGGCAGTCCATCCAAGATTGTCTTTGCTACTTTTGCATTGTACTCCTTGGATTCTCTATCCATCTTGCTATCATCAATCATTGATTCCCAGATTTCAATCCCTTGAGACTGTAAGACAACCCTCATTTTTATTTCCCACATATCAAAATTTCCATTAAACTTTGAAGCCTCAAATAGAATGCTTTCAAATAAATTGTCTTCTATTTTAGTAGAAGAGGGAGACACATTTTTAAGAGGTTTGGAGACCTTTTTCTTTGACCTTGCCATTCTTAACTATGCTCCAAAATACTTGACTGTGTTTTTAAAATGACTCACTGTTTCTTCAACAGCAACACAGAAAAGAAACTTTGAGTAATACCTGGGTTCTTTTGCCTGAGACTTCACTCTATTGGAGAAGCTTTCTCTGCTGCAACAAGAGTCTTTCCTTTAGCTTCTTTGACACTTCAAAGAGCCTAAGCCTGCTCTGTCACCATCAAAGAGCCTGGACCAGCTCTGATACCACTGTTGGGGATTTTTCTGGCAAAATCCCAAAAACACACAAATAAAACTAAAACTCCACACACAGAGACAATACTCTGTTTCTACCTTTCCAGGATCTTTTGTGCACAGGGAAGCTTTAAAAAAGAATGACTGAAGAACAGAGTATTGCACCACCATAAAAACATTTCTATTCATTAAAACAAAAATCACTGATACATATTCATCCTCTTTGCTGAGAGGGTTTCACCAAAAAAAATTCAACAAAAACAACTCTATCTCCACCTGAGAATTTACTGAGCTGGGTTTACTGCTATAAAACCCTTTTTACATTACTGCTGTAAAACAAATTTTTTACATACACAGTAAAAATTTCATTACATTCACTTATATAAAAAAACTCACACCATGCGTTCTTTACTTCATACACTGGTCACATTAAAACCTTTCTGAAAACTTATGCGCTCCTCCCTCTGTCTTTATGCACTGCTGTGCCATATTCGCCTTCGCATTATACAATGCTTGTCTCCATTTTTTTCATTCACATATTGCACTGCTGTGCAAACCTCAAGTCTCATAACAAAAAGTCAACCAACAAAAAACATAATATACGAGCTCCTTTGTTTTTTTTTAATATTACATTGCGTAAAAGAAAAACAAACTTACCATGCCTTTCTTTAAATGCACCTTACCTTCGACATAAAAAAACTTACGTGCTGTATATAAAAACTTCAATATTCACCTACTTTCATTAAATGTCTTCATTGAAAAAAATGTCTGCAGTCAACCAAGCTTTTATTTTACTCCACGCAACATTTACTGCAGGCTCATATGCATCTTCGGACAATCGACGGTGGAGAGCGATGGAAACAATCGAACGGTGGAGGAGAATATCGGGAGGCCGTTTGCTGCAGAGCTTTATGTCCCAAGAATGTCAGACTTGCTTACGTATGGGGAGAGCCACGCGTCTGCACCATATTGTATCGGGCTCAAATATACGGAAAATGTCTTTGCCGGAAAGTGGTCCGAGAAATCTCAGGCAGGTTTGGTGAACGGTTTCTGGCGATATACGTCTGCGTTGAAATTACATATTCAACAATTGAGAGGATACTCAATGTCTTGATGTAGGTAGCCTTGTGGCTATTCATCACTTCTTTTGGAGTCGAAGTGGTGCCCGATGTGTAGTTCAAAACAATCGGTTCTCATTAGTACTTGGGTTACCTGGGTTCGAAGATTAGATCTCCTTCCCGAAACAATCTAAGGTATGTAGTAATTTTTGTACTGGTGTTTGAATATTCTTTTCCATGAGCATCTTCGCTATCTTCTTCAATCACGACCAAGCATGGTTTATGGTCAGATAAAAAATGAAAAATGTGGAGTAGAGAGTTTTTATTCTTCATATTATGAGTCAATTAAATAAAATTACATTGGAGATATCAACATTAAATGAATGGAGTGATACTGAACTAAATTGAACTAAGTGAAATTGAACTCGCATATTTGGATGGATGGTTTTGACACCTAGCAGCTGGTTGGAATTAGATTCTCCAACACTTCCCCTTAATCACAACCACATAAAAATTCTGATTAAGATCTTTGTTGGTCTACATCTTAGCTAGGCTTACAATTTAAAAACAAATTACTTCAACGATATTTACTTTTTTTCTTCTATTCTTCCAGATATTATAGCCTCTAAATTGTTTCAGCTTTCTCTTTTTGTTGTATCCTTCAAGCCTCAGTTTCTTCATTTGTTGGTGCATGTCTTCCATTCTTCCAGACTGTCCAAGCATGTCGTGGACTTCTTCAAAAAACAACTTGTATGTGGGATGCTACTACATATTATCTTTTGTAGTGCGCTTTTGATCATCAATCTACTGCAACGTCAGATGAGAATAAAATTTTATCCCTTTAAAACTTCAATACTTGAAAATTTCATTGATGTGTTCATCACACATGTTGTCTTCAACATTCATATCTGCAACTTCTACACATAATTCTTCAAAACATGATGTTTCAAGCCATGCTTCAAGGAAACTTAATTATTCTTCATAATCATGCAGATTACCTACACATTGGAAATCAATAGTAAGTGTAAAAACATCTACAGAACCACATTGGTTTTTTCCTTCAGATCTGCATTGAGAGCTTTCTCCTGTTGTGCTTCCCTCGTGCCTCTGTTTCTTCAGTTGCTTCAAAGAAGTTTTCTTCCACTTATTTTGCAAACTCGAATGGGATTCTCACACCATATAACATCATGTCGATATCATGTTTTTGCTGCATCATCTACAACCATTCATCTTTAGCCAAAATTTCTTTAGCAAAGTTTCCATCAACAACATTAATTAATGGATTGACCATAGTAGTGATTGCTCCAATGGAAGTTTTATTGTAATCAACAAGATTTGTTTCTCGATCCACCAAATTGTCATCAGAAAGGTCTTTTGTTGGATTCACCAAATGTTCATCCACTTGTAGCTGTGCATAGTGGTATTTACGAGCATCAGCATCTATGTGTTACTTGAGCATAGTGGCATTCAACAAAATTCCATCTAACTATAGATCTGCTATTATAAATCCACCTTCATCTTCAACTTCAATGCTCCCCTTACACCGAAACTCCTTTCAAGGGTATCCCAGGCCTCCTTGGTTGTCTTGGCATCTAAAATCAAGGAAAGAATTTTGTCATCTACATATTATTTTATACATTTCAATGTAAAGGCATTCTTTTGCCTTTTCACTTCCAAGCTTTTCAAAAAAGCTTCATACATATCTTGTTGTCGCTTTGACCTTCCCAACCTTTTGGCTTTTCCCAATTGTTAAGCATCAACTCACTACGACATAACAAGCCAATAAAATTTCAAACATAGCGACTATGACTTCACGATATCTTCTTTACTGCCTAGCTTCCACAAAATATACTAATGTACAAAATTCTCTAAAAACAAACACTTTCACAAAACCTAAAGCCAATTAAAACAATGTTTTTTTTAAATCTCCCTTTAAAAAAAATACAGAACTTTCTATAACAAAATTGAATCAAATACCACCTCCTTACAAAAAAAAAATATAAAAAAAAATCCCTTATTCTTTTTTAACCCAATGAAGTTTTTATTTTTATTTTTAAAAATAAAAACTTGAAAATTTATAGATTAAATCCTAACAAAGCGACCTCCCTTTTAAAAGAATTTTAAATCACTCCTTTTTATTAAAAAAAAAACCGTGAAGCTTAAGAATATGATGGAAGTTATACGAATGGCATAAGAAAGGGGGTTACGACTTAATTCATTTGAAAAAGAGATTTTTGGTGGCTCTTGTTGCTGTAGGACTATAACAAAGCCGCCTTCACTATTATCCCGCGTTGCATTGAGAAGGCTTAACGCGTGCTCTTGCAATGTCGTGACTCTGGTGCTTTGGGTGAGCGTTAACTTGCTTGGTTATAGTTGGGTTTTGGTTTTCTTTTGCAAACTTTGGTTGTTTCAATAGGATTTAAACCATGTTTTCACTTTGTTCACCTGGTTTTTGAAGGAGTTTTATGGAAACTAACTTTTTCCTGTTTGACTTTTGCATGGATTTTTATGTAATCTATGTTTCAATATCATGATAAAAATTGAAAATTTTCAAACAGAAAGTTATTATTCTCAATATTACGAATAAATGAAACAAGATTACATTGGAGATTAAGCAACTTCTTAGTTTAAGCAACTACCAACAAATATAGTTCATCAACATTAAATAACTAAAATGATACTAAACTAAACTAGACTAAGTAAAACTAAACTAAAATACTTAAAATGAATATATTAAACAAATGGTTAGAATTAAATTCTGCAACATAATCGGTTCTTTTAATTACTTCCATAACTAGAGAAAAATATCGATAATCAAGCAATACGAATTTGGGTTTGGATGGCGGAATTGAAAAGCATTGAGACAGATATTGCCAATGCAAGTTCATAAAGTGCAAGGATGTTGGGAGCTACAACGAGCACCTGCAGAAAATGTCAGTGAGATCAATAACTGAATTGAGATCAATAACTGAATTTATTGGTATATTAATTGAAGAGTTTTTCCAAACATTGCATGTATAAAAATCTAATGGAAGTTAATGTCAGTGAGATCAATAACTGAATTGAGATCAATAACTGAATTTATTGGTATATTAATTGAAGAGTTTTTCCAAACATTGCATGTATAAAAATCTAATGGAAGTTAATGGAATAGCCCCTCAATACTGTGATTATGTAACTAGCAACAAATTAATAAATGCTTAAGAATGTTGTGATTAGGATTTTATTTTAAATAGTATATATTCTAAGGTATATACTATGTAACATAAATAATATGTGTTGATTACTAATGATTTGTATTTAAATGTGGATGCTAAACCTTAAAAGTTTATCAATATTAAATATATTTTTTATATTTAATATTTCACATTAAATAAATATAATTTTTTACTTAAAATATCCCCAAGCTCCTTCCTACTTAAAATATCCCCAAGCTCCTTCCAACATTCTTGGTAAAAGAGTTTGATGTTATGATAGATTCGACGGATATATCGATATGTCTCTTCAAATATCATTTTTATCTTCTTATCCATAATTCAAAGAGCACAAAACATGTCCCAGCTCTATGGGCTGAAATAATTTTGTTTAATTTGATTTTCAAGATTTTTTTTTTAATTTTTTTGGTTTCTTTAAAATAAGAATTAATGATTATTGAAACATTTTTTAGAAACAAAGAAATTATAAATAGTTTTATCATTATTTTCATTGATAATTTATTTATTCAAATCATATTAATTTAATAAATATTATATTTAAATTTTACTTGTTAATGGATGTTATTTTAAGTGGTTGGGAGGGTTTAATAATAATCTTCCATCCCCAGGTCTTAATTGCTGATACATTGCCATTAGATGATGTAACCATATATAAACATGATGTAATTGATGGGATTAATATGAACCACACTTCTTCCTGGCTATTTAAATTTTACTATTTTCATAAAAATAGTAAACATTATAACTAAACAATAAATCAATAATATTGTATATATCATAATTATCAAATTCCAATTGTGATTCGAATCTGAATTCAATTGAAAAAAATTGACTCTATAAAATCTACATCTCACAAACACTTAAACATATTAATTTTGATAATTAAGATTAATATGAACCACACTTCTTCTAGGGTTGCACCCCTTTTTCTATATTTAAATTTTACTAATTTCATAAAAATAGCAAATATTATAACTAAACAGTAAAACAATAATATTGTATATATCATAGTTATCAAATTCAAATTGTGATTCAAATCTGAATTCAATTCAAAAAAATTGACTCTATAAAATCTACCTCTCACAAACACTTAAACATATTAATTTTAATAATATACATCTAACAAATACTTTATACACTTTATATTATTATCTTTCATATTTTTAAGATTAACTAAATTATAAAAATTAATTATAATTTATGTATTCAAGTTTTTGTGATCGATAATGAATTAAGCAAAATCTTTCCGTAAAAATCACATAAAATAAATTACATAAAAAACGGTCAATTAATTTTTTATGTTAGTTTTAAAAAAACTTTACTTAAATTATAATTTATTTAAAATTATTATTATTAATAATATAAAGTAAAATAATATATTAATTAAATCTAAAACAACATACATACAAAAAATTTCGGGATCATGAATATTCATCAAAGTGGGTCAGCTAGATAAATTTCAGAAATGGGTAGATGAGATAAGTTTGAAACGAGGCAGGAAGATTTCTATGAGTATAGGTTTTAGAATCCGACAAAATAGAAGGAATGAAATAAGGTGTAAAAGCCGACCAGAATATGATATTCACGTTCAAAACTGATGCAATCCGAGGTTTTACTTTCAGATCTTCCATGGCTGTCTCTCTAGCTTATTGAAAGATACAGTTACGTATAAAGTCGTGCATGCTGATTATAATTTAAAACTGAACTCACCACATCGCCTCGGGAGATATTGGGACAAGAGACAGCTGATGCAAGTCTGCCACAACAGTCGAATGTTTGGCTCCATGTAAAGCGACTGTCACTGGGACACCCGGGCAGCAGAAGCTTCTTCGTGTAGGGTTTGATTCGTGAGGCAGTTAGATTACATTTATGAAAGGAAAAACAGCGCAGTTTGCGAGGTGTATACATGTGATATTGTCGGTGGGATTGGTAGCCGGATAATCTAATAGTGTCAAATGCTTGAAGTCAAAGGCAAGCAATATTATAAAGGTCTTTTAAGGTTGAAAAAGAGAATTAGAGATTTATAACCAACACTAAAGTGGCAGATAAGGTAAGTAAGATGTCAAAATCTCACCTTTCCCCTTTATCATTTCTCAAGTGAAATGTCAGAGACCTCACCTAATGTTCTTTGTATATTAATTGGGAGTATGAATAGGCCATTCATTAGTAAGTGTATTTCTTGGTAGGTAGCGTAAGTGTATTGTTTGGTGTGAAAATAAATCTTTCATATATTTTGTATTTGTATATTTATTGTGGTGGGATTGGATTTGTGTATGTTTGATATATTAGTTGAGCATTCAGGCATACTAGTTTGTAAATTTTTTAGTGTATCTTATACTTATTGAATTTAGCGAAAATGGATCTTGTCATTTATGTTTTTTACATAAATGGTTAAAGTATTTGACATATTTTTTAAAGTTCATGCATGTTTATTGGTGAATCGGTTAAGTTGTGTTACACTTTTTCATAATAGAGGTGGTGAAGAGGTTTTGTATTGATTTTTAATATAAGTAAAATTTAGATGTTTATTAATGTATTAAAATCTTATTTAAGTACTTTAAAAGGATATCAATTTTTTTTCGATTGAACAAATTATTAATTGAGTTTTTGACAAGGGTTGATAAATCCTTGACCGAGGTCTTGACAAATGTTAAATTAAATTTACGATTAAGGTACTAAGCTGGATCAAGGGTTGGAAATTGAATTAAAGTCCCACAATTTTATCAAATCCCCAATTGTTTATAACTAATTATATTTCATTTCTGAACCATGAAATACACTAAACCCTTGATCTAATAAAACCCTCAATCTAAGATTTATACCACATGGATTGAGCCAAACTATGACTTAGCCAACATACCAATGTTGCCACATTCTCTAAGTAAAAAGAAAGGTTATTTAAAGAATTTTTTTTAAAATGAATGTAAATTATTTAATTCTTTTTTTAAATTGTATTGACAGTGAACATTTGTGTTGTCGATCTACATGCTTGGAAATAAAACATACAATTGTGTCTCAATAAAACATACAATTGTGTCTCATGGGATGTGATCATAGTACCCTAATTGTTTAGTTCTCCCAATACTCCAAGTTTTCTATAACTTCCTATCTTGATTATTAGGTATTGGGTTATTTCCCAATACACTAAGAATCTTGCTTTTCACGGGAGTCTCATCCAATGCGCCATGTCACTTGCCAAATCTATTCACCATGTCAACATTCTACAACCATCCAAACATTGGCATGTGGCATTATCATGACATGTTCTTTAACATGTTTCACTCATTTTATACATGTTGATAGGCCAAATGTTTATTACCACTTTCCATGTGTCACCTACCTAACATTTCCATGTCACTAGAAATGGCGTTACTTTGACGTTAATTGGATCATGTACATTAGATTATCGGCTCATTCTTGAAAAAGACACTCATACATCAAGCATTAATCCCATATTAAAATGCATTTAAATGATATTTAGAGGGATTAAGGCTAATATTCACATAGTCTTAACTTTGAGCATGTTTTTTAATGAATGTTTAAATACAATGTGTGTTGTTGAAATATAAAGTATTTTTAAAATGAGAACATCGGCAATTTCACACTTTGGGGTTGACAGAGGCTTAAGTGCCATTTATGAAAATTAAGTTTTTTCCTTGCTCTCCACTCCTTCATCATTTATCTATATTCTAAACTAGCCTCTCACTTTCCGAGTGATATTGAACCTCTGTTAACAATATTATAAGTTGCTTAAGCTCTACCTTCTCCATTCCATTCCCCTATAACCACTCATGAGGACAAGTAAGTTATATGACTACAATAGCAACATGTTGCAGTTGCATGTGATAATTTGTAAATTTATAGCTAATAACAGGTTCTTGCTACAGGTGCCAAAAATGCCTCCCAAGAAAGTGACGAAACAATTTTCCAATATGGTCAACATTTATGAGGATCAAGATGATAATTCAAATTTGACCCTTGTCTCAAACACATCATATAAATTTATACACAAGAGGGAAAGCTAGGGTGAGAGGTTTGGTTATATTGAACAAGGAAACTTCTCAAATGAATGACTTGATGACTTAGACAAGTTTGTTAATGCAAAAAGGTCAACTATGCAAAAGGCAGTTGCAAGGTTGAAACTCACACAATACATTGATATGGTGCATTGCTCGATGGTGTATGTAGACCTTACGACTTGTACCATTATCAATGAAAAGAAGCAAATCGTAGGCTCCTTGAAGTTAGAGGATAATGACATAATGTATAGATTGCCTAAGCCTGAGTTGTATTTTGTTGAAACCTTAAAAGGAAATTGCACTAGTCAAGAGACTATTAATGATGACCTTCAAATGAAAGCACTCATTAAAGGCTAGTACTTTCATGAAGATGCATTTAAAACTAGAGAAAAAACAATGACATTTTATTGAAAAAATGTAACAGGTTTCTACAACTATCATAAGCATGCTATGTAGGGTACATGGAGGACAAAATTCCTACCTCTTCAAAGTAGGATGGGTACTACTCCTTCACGAGATCTTGGAGGAAGGAAATATTTTTTACTAGAATATTATTCTATCTAATAGCTTGAGAAAAATAATTGAGATACTCCTGAACATTGGTTCACGAGTGATTCCTTAGTTCTTCATGCTAGCTTATATAATTGATGTCATTTGTGCCCAAACAACCTTTACCTTTATTCAATGGCATTGGAAACCCAAGTGTGGTCCTATTCACAACTATTTTTATGAATTATGGAACCCTCATGCTATGGATTACTTTCATGAAATTTGTAACAATTTCATGATCTCATTACAACTTGAGTGGGCCTAATGGTTAAGAGCATGTGTTTCCTCCTAAGAGGTCACAAGTTCAAAATGAGAGGGGTAGAGTATGTATGCCTTCCTAGAATTAGTAGTCAAATCACTGTGCACATGTGAGTCCAATATGGTGTCTCACTTGACCATGACTTTAAAATTAGATAATAATAATAATAACTAGATACTATTATGTTTTTCCCCTCCAAAATACACTCGTGAAACAATGGGAAAAATTCGCTTATGAAAATTGGTATGCAGATGAAACCTTTTCCTTGCACATTTTATTCTATCATTTAAAAATTATAATATATATGTACTTTTTTTTTAATTTTTTTTATTTCAGGTATATATTAAAAAAATTAGAGTATCAGTAATAAAATAACCTTATTTAAATTTAATAAAATAAAGTCGCGGTTCAGGTTAGCTTAGATATAAGTAAATTTTCAAATTATTCAAATAGCCATCAATAATGAGAGACTTACACGTTTTAGAATGATGGGAGATAACAAAATTAAAGGAAAAAATAAATATATACGCGTAGAATTTAAGCGCCGCCTAAAACCAGCGTACAAACATCCACCCACCGGCACAATTAGCGTACAATGAGATAAGCACAATCAGCATACAAACGAACGTTATGCCGTGGAAGAATACATTCCACCAACGCCACGTGGGGAAGAACTGATCGAAGAAAGTTTCGCCATTTCCCTGAGAAGAAACTTCTGAATTTTACCAGTGGACGTCTTGGGCAGTGACTCCATGAACACCACAGTTTTGGGAACCATGTAGTGAGGCAGCCTCTCTCTGCAGAACGAAATCATTTCAGCCTCTGATACTCTTACACCCGAAAGCTTAGCATCGCTCGCTTTAACTCTGTTACTCACAAAGGCACATGGGGTCTCTCCCCAGAAAGGATCAGGCCTCGCCACAACAGCCGCCTCAACAATCATGGGATGGCAATACAACACCGACTCCACCTCCACACTGCTGATGTTTTCTCCCCCTGAGATGATAATGTCTTTGGAACGATCCTTTATTTCCAGATAACCGTCCGGGTGGATCACTCCCAGATCCCCCGTGTGGAACCAGCCACCTTCCATGGCTTTGGCTGTGCTTCTCTCGTCGTTGAGATATCCCATCATCACAGTGCTTCCTCTCAGCATAACCTCGCCCATGGTTTTGCCATCTCTGGGCACGGTAACCATCGACGCGGGATCCTTTACATCGACTTGAACCAAACTCAGAACCCCAACGCCTTGCCTGGCCCTGAGTTTGGATCTGTCCACAGCTGCCAATTTATCCCATTCAGGCTTCCAGGCGCAGAGTGTGACGAACCCTCCAGATTCTGTGAGCCCATAGCCATGACTAACAGAGAAGCCCAGCTCTTCCATTCTCAGCAGATCAGAAGATGGCGGCGTAGCTCCCGAGGTCAAGATTTCAACCCTGCCCGGCAAGGGTTTCCGATCTGACGAACTCGCATTGGCGATCATGGAGAGCACGACCGGGGCTGCACAGAAATGGGTAACTCCATGATCCTGTATATATGAATATATGAGCTTAGCATCGAATTTTCTTAGGCATATATTTGTCCCCCCAATAGCTGCTATTCCCCATGGAAAACTCCAGCCATTGTTGTGGAACATGGGCAGAGTCCACAGAAAAACAGGGCGTGGCTTGATTCCCCACATTGAGAGAATATTCAATGTGCTGATGTATGCAGCCCTGTGGCTGTTCACCACTCCTTTGGGAGCCGAAGTGGTACCCGATGTGTAGTTCAGAACGATCGGTTCCCATTCGTCCTTGGGTTGCCTGGGTTCGAACACTGGATCTCCTTCCCGCAGCAGTCCATGGTATGTAGTAATTTCTGTAGTGGTGTTCAAATATTCTTTGCCACGATCGGTGTCGCTCTCTTCTTCAATCACGACCAGGCATGGTTTATGGTCAGTTCCCTTAATGGCTTCCAGGACCAGAGGCAGATATTGGTAATCGACGAACACAAATTTGGGCTGGCAATGGCGGAATTGAAGGGCCATTGCTGGAGCATTGAGACGGATGTTGACGTTGTTGAGAACTGCTCCGGCCATAGGTACTGCGAAATGCAGTTCATATAGTGCAGGAATGTTGGGAGCGACAACGGATACCTGCACAAAACGCCCTTGTGAGATCAATAACTGAATTTATCCGTATGTTATTAAAAGAGGTTTCCAAGCATTCCACTCCAAAAATGAATTAACTAATTTTTGTAATATAACTATGTTTAACTAATTTTTTTTAATATAATTTTTACCAAAAATATTTTAATATATAAATTACAAAAACCTAAATTTTAATTACTCAAATATATTATTTCCATAATCCACACTAAATAATTTTTGTTAATCCACACTAAATAATTTTTGTTAAAATAAAAAATAACTGACTGACTCTACAAAACATAGAAATCTCTTATCCAAGCCCAAAACATTCCTAAGTGGAAGGAAATCAATAATAAATTCTTTTGAAATCTTATTTACATTCCTTTTTTTAACTTCTTTAACAACATTCTTAGTAAAAGAGTTTAATGTTAGGATATATTTGGCCTATAGATGGATTTCTCTTTTCAAAAATCATTTTATCATTTTATACCTCTCTATGGGTAATTCTTATAAAAAAAAACTTAATGTTATGATATATTTAACCGATCGATATGCCCGGTATCATTTTATATCTTCTTAGTGGCAATCATTTTATTGTAAACTGTGATCTATTAAGTAATGACAGGTAATCTTTTTAAACATTTAAGAAGAAGAAAAAAGAAGAGATCAATCATTTTGTTAAGATTTTTTTAATAGAAAGCAAAAATATGCCTACTCTAAATATATTGATTTAGTAAAAATAGCAAATATTATATTTAAACAGTAAATCAATAAATATTATATATAATATATTTATATATATATAAATGATTCATAAATATTTATAAGTATTAATTTATAATACACATTTAAAATATATAATATATTTATATATATTAAATGATTCATAAATATTTATAAGTATTAATCTATAATACACATTTATAATATATTTTGAAATGTTATATATATAATAAAAGATATTTAAGTAATAATTTAAAATTATTTTGTTTTAAATTATTGTTATTATTATTAATTATAAAAATATTTAGTTTATTAAACAAAGATATATTTAAAAAGATATATAATAAAATTATAAAATTATTTTTATTTAATTTTAAAACTTTTTAACTAATTACCATATTATAAATAAAAATATATTAAATTAAATTATTAATTTTTTTTACAAATTATAATTCAAATTTATAATTTCATATTATTAATCAAAATTTTGATTACAACATTTTATCATTAAATAATTTAACCTATTTTAAGAAACTAAACTCAAATCAAATTTAAAAAACAAAACAAAACTATGAAATATTCAATTAATAAAACAAATTAATATAACCTATTTTTAAACAATACACCTATTTTAAATACATATTTATTAATCTCTAGTTATATATTTTAAATAATTTGTAACTAGTTACTTATCCATATCGTGGCAAAGAGCTGGGGTTTTATTGATTTGTTTCAATCTAAATAAACTTAGGTTAAATTGTGGCTGAGAGATATTTTTATATAGATTGTAGATTTTAGGAATGTTTCATGGCAGGAAGAAAGTTCAAAAAATCAAACTCTTCAAACTATCAAATCCCGAGATATTCCCTAAATCAACAACAGTTGTTGATTGCTAAGTAACAGTTGTTAGGTTCAAAGAATTAAACTCTTCAAATTATCAAATCCCGAGATATTCCCTAAATCAACAACAGTTGTTGATGGCTAAATAAGTTTAGCTTGACCAAAGTTTGTTTGACTCAAACCTGGTGCATTTCTCTTAACTAAACCCAAAAGGATACCAACAAATTTCAGTAAAGGATACAAACAAATTTCACTAAGGGTGGATTGCATAAGTATGAAATGAGGCATAAAACCCTCACTTCAACCGAAAAATAAGGAAGATCTGTATGAATATAAGTTTTAGAATCCGACCCAAATATAAGGAAGATTTGTAATCTATGTAGAATCCTACCAAAATATGATAATCACGTTCAAAACTGATGCAATCCGAGTCTTTACTCTCATATTTTCCATGGCTGTCTCTCTAACAAATTAAAAGATACAGACAGGGACAATAGTTAAGACTGAACTCACCACATCCCCTCGGGAAATATTGCGAGAAGACAGAGCAGATGCAAGCCTGCGACAGCGGTCAAATGTTTGACACCATGTGAAGCGACTGTCATTGTAGATGACTGATGTCATTTCTCCATAGACAGTCGCGGCTCTCTCCATGAACCCTATTGGAGACAAGGGACTGTCATTCGCATCACAGCGCTTGAGGCCCTCCATCTTCCATCTCCCGACTGATGCTGCTTTTCCATGCACAGTCGCAGCTCTCTCCATGAATCTTATTGGAGACAAAGAAGTGGCATTGACAGCACAACGCTTTAGGCCCTCCATCTTCCATTTTCTGATGCAATTAAAAAGCAGCTTCACCATTCTCGAAATGATCAGAGCGTTTTGGTGAAGGAGGAGATTGTGGTTTACTGGAAGTCTCGGGACACCCGGGGAGGAGAAGTTTCTTAGCTTAGGATTTGATTCCTTAGGCTCAAATTTATGAAGGAAAAAGAACAAAGTTTGCTCCGAGTGAAATGGTTCTTCATCGTATTCCAGACAACTACTGTGGAGCAAAGATGCAAGACGGAGTTGATTTAAGAAGTTGACAGGCACAAAATTAGAGTTTGTGGGTTGAATAGATCGGTAGTTTGGACTTCTGAGCGAGGTGTATACTTCTGACTTTGCCGTTGGGATTGGTAGGGAGTATGGAGCCTATGGTGGCGTGCCAGGTATGCTGCAAGTGAAGGGCGAGCAATATTATCGGTGGGATTGGTAGGTAGTAGGGAGAATCTGGTAGTGTGACTGGTATGCTGCAATTAGTCAAGGGCAAGCAATATTATAAAGGTACTTAGGTTTGAAAAAATGAATTACGTGGGGGCAGAGATCGATATCCGACCCTAAAGAGGCAGCTAGGAGTTAGTAAGATGTCAAAATCTCACCTTCTTCCCTTATCATTTCCCTAGCGAAATGTCAAAGAGCTCGCCGTCTTCCTTTTGTCATTTCTCCTTTTTCATCGTCGGTTACCGGTTGTTATCTTTTCTCCTTTTAAAGTGAATATTATAAGCAAAAGGTGACAGGAATCACTAAGGTCTAATTCGAGAGAGTGGGAGGAACGCTGTACAGCTATTTAAGCTTATGTGAGTAAAACAAGATGGTCTTGATGCATATGCATGGCAAAATGAATCGAACTATAATGGTTATTATGAAAGTTACTCTATGTTATTTTATAATAATATTATGTATGTATTTATATTATATTGCATAAAGCTTTATAGAATATATTTCCATTTATGTAAATTTAATTTAATTTAATTTTATTTCATTATATTGTTTAGTATTGGAATTGATTCTTTGTATACATGGTATACACATCACTTTGAATTGCATCTTGCAATTTGTGCATGTTTTATTTACTAGTGGGTGTGAAAGGTACAGCTAATTATGTTTCTAAGTTCTTAATATTTTAGATATTGTATTTTATTTCTTTCCATCTATTTAAGTTTGTTGATAGGGATGAATTTACAAAATTGCACCATATCTTTATTGAATTTCAACTTAGGTAAATTATAAGTTTTTAATTAAAATATTATTTCCTTAAACTTATCATCATCTATTGAGAAACCATTTATTCAGAGTTTTCCTTCCATTAAAAAACCATCCATTGAAGTCCCTATTAGGGTTAATAAACCTTCAATACAGGCCTTGAAAAATTTTAGTTAAGCCTTTGCTCGAGGTGTCTAACTTGATAAATATTAGAACTTTGATTTGAGTCTCATAATTTTCTAAAATATCACACAGTGTATAGATAGTTTTATTTCATTTCTCAACCATCATATACACCAAATCCTCGATCCAACAAAACCCACAACCGAACATTTATACATTGGTGGATTGGGTGAAACCATCAATAGGTCCACATATTAGCATTGCCATGTTGACAAAGGAAAGAAGTAGGGTTTTTTGTTTTTCATTTTATTCTAAATAAATTTTAAAATGAATACAAATTATTATTATTAGTATTTTTAAATTTATCAAATATTGTTGATTTTAAAATGAATACAAATTATTATTATTAGTATTTTTAAATTTATCAAATATTGTTGATTTTATTTCCAATAATGTATAGAAAAGTATAATTGTTGTTATATAAACGTTTTCATTTTCTTAGAGTTTGGTTCATTTATAACAATCAACTAATATTATTTATGTTGTCATTTTATTTTCAACCATGTGTTGGAAAATATAATTGTTGCCAAATTTTTTTAAGCTTATAATTATGCATATAGGATTGAAAATTATCCATTGATACATAGTTGAAAATAAAATCGAAGATGCAAATATTATTGATTTTTTGGAAGTTTGGATAAATTGGAATAATAAAAAATTAGTGTTTATAATGTCAATTTTATTCTCAATCATATATGGATATTGGTAATGTTTGAATGTGTTACTTTGTAAAGTAATAATCTCTAGGTTATATCAAAAGAAACTTTCAATACATATATTGTGCTTTATATGTTCTTTTAAATGGTTGAATTGCAAGTGATTTTGATCTACAAGCCCAAATACATAAGAAATCTTGGAGGCAGAGCATTGGAGAAGGAGTGGAAAAGATAAGCAAGGAAGAAAGGGGTAAACGACAAATACAATGGATCCCATCCCTGCCTCTTGTGTGCAACAGTTAATTGAAGAACAATAATTGTGCATATCACCATTTATTTTGAAGCCTCTAGGTCTCGGAAGCATTTCGGTGGGGTAACTAGTGTGGAAAATAAGATGACTCTAGCCCCCAGAAGGCCATATTCAACAGGGCGGGTGTAGCTGATCAAGTTCGAGGGGTCGAACCCTGCTCCCGACCCCATTCAATCACCACCAAGGAAAATTTTAAGAACCATCCTAAATTTATATGTATAATAAATGGGCGAATCCCCATGATACATAAGAAAAATGGAAGGTGATTTTATCAATAATATAATATGTATGTATATTTTTTTTGGCAAATCTCTCACCATATTATATTATCTTGTAAAATCAAGGCAAATATTTCATGGAATTATAAAATTTTATAGGAACTTGGTGAATCTCACTAAATAATAAAGACTTTGTAAAGGGCTAACAAAATTCATAATCAGTATTTCTTGTAATGACTTCAAGCCTTGTTAAACAATCCATAAAAAACCAAAACAACTATATTCCTAGGTCAAAACCCTAGCAATAAAAGGGTTTTAGGTTTCCATAATACTAGTAATAGAAGAATAAGGATGGGGTTTGTTTATTTGTTTTTTCATGCTGGTATATCATCATGTTGCTATTATTTCTAAACAATGAATGAATTCAATAGTATTGGATAGGTACAAACCAATTCACTTTAGCTTTAAAATATCTCATCTATTAATTTTATTCTTTCACATTTTTTTTATATTCTAGCAAATAATATAAAATAAAAAAAACGTTGAGTATTAAACTTGTTTTTCATAAAATAATAAAGCCTTGAGTATTAAACTTGTTTTTTTTTTTCAACATATCATTCATGAATAGCAAATTTTTCATGTGTTTGTTACATATTCTTGCTCCATGCTTTTATGTATTGCTTACATAGTTTTCATTCTTGATCACTCTCTACCTCAAGTGAAGAAGATTTAATTAGGAAAAAAATTCCATCTAATGGCACTCATGACAAACTGAAACATGTAAATCCAGATGTTATCATGGTTGGCAGAAGTAATATTGTTATGGGACCTTCATTCTAGAGCCTAGAGGAAAGTAGCAAAACAAACTCATCCTCTTATTGTTTCTTTTGCAAGGATCGTCTCCTTGGGGTCATATGAATTCCTCTCTCTCTAATCATTCTAAACATTTTATATTTTCCAACCAACACTAGATATCAATGTTGACTATGTAACTAGCTATTCAACCAAAAAAAAAAAATCTCTCATACATGCAATCCCTATTTATGCATTGCTTTCCAATTAACTTTTAATGCACTGGATTATAATTCAAAAATTAAGCAAGAAAAAACCATTTTGTAAAGTGCACAAGGGATTAACTATTACTTGTTTTATTTATACTAGGTGCATGGACTGTCTAGTTAAGCAATCGTTGCATAATTCATGTCAACTGGCAATCCTTATGTCAGAGATTTATGACATTGATGATAAAATTTTGATCAATTGATCTTAGTTTTAAACAAAAAATCATATTGCAATTCCCACTAAGGAAGTGGGGAGCACTTAATAAGGAAGGATGATAGATTCCCCATCTTTATATATCAATAGGTGTCTATCTCATTAAGTGTGCAACTTTTTAACAACTAACTTAATAATCACCATTGCAACTTCACCTTTCTTTTGTGCTTCTTTCTTTCTAATTGCCCAAGGTGGCCATCGAATTCACAACAGGACTAATGTGTGACCACTTAAAAAGGTATTTCCATTGTTGCCTAGTAATTCAAACGTGGTATGTATGACTAATGTGCAAGCATATAAAAATATATTTCAAATATATACATGTCCAAGAGGTTAAATCAACTAGTTGTTTCCAATATCATTGGACATTTGGCTAGTTCTACGCCAATAGGTACCAAAATCAAATCTTCCTAGATGAAACATATTAATCAATGTTACAAGTTTATTAGTCGTATCATCCACAAATATGGTGGTGTCACTTGGATATGTTCATGTGAATTTCCTAAAAAAAAAAAATCAAATATATATCCAATTCCAAATTAAAAAAGACTTGTATACATCCACTATACATCATTGATTCCTTGATTCACTCTATTGTTTAACCCATTTTCATATTTCCTCTCACTACCTACTGTGCACATAATCTTGATAGGATTAGAGGCTTGTAAATCTTACTGCTGTTGAATACAAGAAATTGTGCTTCCAGAATCTATTTCCTTGTGATATTGTGTTGAGTTGGTGGTTAAAATTATATGTATAAGTTGTATGTAAATTTTTGTGTAATGAATATATCAGATTCAACTCTTTTGTGGCTTCAATGGTATGTTATTTTTTCACTATCATAAGATAACACCTACAGAAGCATATATATGATGTGTTTGACAAAATTTGTAGCTGAAATATTCACTGAAAAACTCTAAAATTTGTGGTCAATTGGTAAGTTTTCTTGTTTGGCATTTTACCTCTAGTTATAAGCAATCAAGTGCAAGCAACATATTGATGATCGAAGCAAGAGCATTCAATGATTGCATAAGGTTGGTATTTAAGGCAGTGAAATCCAAAGACTTTAGGGAACATGCACATAAACTCAAAGGAGCAACTCTTCAGGGAAAATGCACCTAACCACAAAGAAATTAAGAGGGTCAACGCTGTTAAAACTTCACACAACTTGAGCATAACCAAAACAACTTTAGAAAGTAGACATGTCAATCACCAATGCAACAATGTAAGAACCTAAATTCAGGCATAATTTCTTACACAAACAAGAGAATGCTACATCCGTGGTGGAAAAACAATGCTCAACTACTTAGCTAACCTCTTTTGAAGAATCATAGGATCACATGAAGCAACGAGTAGGGATCATCTCCATCATAATCAAAAAAGCTCAATAATGCAGTGATACCCATGAGAAAACAACGCCAACAATGAGCTACCCATGTAGATCAATATAATCATAGAGTTACTTCATCATCAAACCTATGGTGCATGAAAACCATTAATGAAAAGACATCAATATCATAGAAGATACCTTTATTCTCAACAAGGCACCCCTAGCATTCATTCAACAAGGAATACAATGTCACTAAAAGCCTTTGTAAAACCATCAAGGACAAGTAGGTTTAAATTTGGAAATATAACTAGAAAACAACTATGCCTCCCAATAAAAAAAACGTGCTTCAAAAATAGAGTCATGAGTATATATCATATTCCAAATTTTAACAAGACTTCTTGCTCATCAACAAACATCATTTATATACAACATTTCACCTTTTTCTATGGGCTATACTTTTGAGAAAAGTTTCGTGGTTAGAATCCAAAATAAGCGTTCTCTTTCATGGTTCACCATTAGAACCTTGCATGATTCAAAGCAAGGGTTCCATCACCATTGAGATTTTATCATCAAAACCATCATAAAAGCCTCGTGAATATCATATCCTCTACACATCACCATAACAAGTAAATACTCATGCTATAAAGCATAGAAAACCAGATTGCACAATAGTATAAAATACCCCATCAATAACAACAGATGGCAAAGAATTTCAAATGATCAATCATATTTAACAATCGTAAACAAGTTAATTTCCAAATAAAGTTTTGTTCAATAGTCTTGAAGAACTAGAACCACCACAATCCAGCGACACCAATGGTGCAAATTCTTAACAAATGTGGCAATTTTTTTTTTAAACATGGTATACTTGATCATGTTACTTATACAAGTTTCCATCTAGTTTACTAGTCTCCAAAGAGAATCTCACTGGTGAGATGATGCCCGCTACGCTACAACAGACCAATAATCTTTTTATCCCCATAGCTAATATACAGGTCATGGTACAAAACCTAGATCTTTGAAATACTCGTGCTTCAGAGCACTACGAGCAGTGATGCATCTACTAGGCTCCAAGCACATCATTTTCTAGGAGGGAAAATGGTGGCAGAAAAACAAAGAAACAAACAACAAAGTTTTCAGCATTAAGAAAAATTGTTACTAGACATCCTTTGATCATATTCCAAAGAACAAAGATAATGCTTGTCCTCACCAGAGAAGATCAATTCATGCCGGCTCAAGACCTAGAACCACAGTTGCCAAATCCTGTTGAAAGCAAAACAAGTGAAGAAAGTTTTAAATCATGCATCATATCACCATGTCTCCTGTTGTCCCTTAGGAAACCAATTTCTTGGCTATGTAGAAATTGTGCCTAAGATATTAATAATTTATTATGATTGTCACTTATATCTTTGTTCAATTCCTTATTTAAAGAGTCTGAAGTACTTAACCTTAAATTCTCAATATTTAGATGACTTGTAAAGTTTCAAAATTCCATGAGACGCTGAATATGAATGTGATGAGAAGAATATGTAAGGAAATTAAAGACAATATGTTGTGTTTAACAGGAACTATTCTCTGTAATCTAGAGGAAACATATGAAAAGAGGTTTTAAATATGGGAGCGCCTTTAAAGATTTTAACTTCATTTACATCAGTAAATAAAGACCAGCTACTTCATTACCATATTTTAAAAAATGAATAAACAGAAACGACATATAATTGAGAAATAACCAAATCGTACCCAACATGTATGGAAACTCTTGATTCTTTTATTAATCATCAACTCATTAAGCACAAAATACTATTGTCTCCAGGTTCTCAAAAATTCGGCCCCCTTTTCGGGATTTTTCTCTCCCTCTTTAATTAACTATCGAATCAGTTTTACAAATTGATTTCTCAAAACAGTTAATAAACTGCTTTCATAACAATTATAAAACTATTTCTTGTTTGAAATTATTTGAAACTATTATATATATATATGATAGACCTTATTCTCTAAAATAAACTCCTGGCCTCAACATATACATTTTGGGTCTTTAGGTATACGCGTTTAATATGCGGGCCCAAGTCTCTGTCCCTGAGGGTGAATATCGTCGTGCGTCCCAACTGTTTTCACGCATATGTCACTTATCAAAACCGGAAACTAATTGCGGGAGTACCTCTGGGGGTTTTGGGAAATAAGGATGAGTAATGTCGTAGTGAATATTGACCTTTGGTCTTTGGATAAGTGGTTTGGGAAAAGCCAACCCCGAAGGCACTTCTTCACATAAATCCCATGGGGTTTGTGCTTCCGGGCTTCTGTTGATTTAGAACACTGTTATCATGAGCCATCGATTTGGAAACTCGAATGCTGCTTAGATTGCCCAGAATTTCCACGTATGCTCAGTTAACCCTTCGTTAAAGGTCTACCAAATTTCAGAATAGGTAAAATAGGGACCAAGCTCATTTGCCTAGATGACACTTCTGAAGAAATTCCTTTGACATTAACATCAAACCCTGAAGACAATGAATATGACGGTGCTCTCCTAACATTTACAGTAATTTCCAACACGAATTAAAGCTTTACCCCTACAATCCACCCGATTAGAAGATTAGTCTAAATTTCCTAAATGGATCTTACTCAATTCCCTTGGATAAGAGCCTTACAGCGCCAAACATCTCACCCAAAAATAGGTTTGTCGCTGAGTTTATCTGGGAGGTGAGAGATATGCCAAAATCAGCGTTTTCGATGACTTAGGTTCCTTTCAAAATATCAGTGCCAAATCAAATCTTTTCCCACGTGAAATTTGTTCAGCTTGTCTGTAAAAAATTTCGCTGGTTGACTTTCCACTTTTCTCTTTGCTCAAAATCGAAAAGACAAATCGAATTCCAATGATCATACATAGTTTGTAGGGCGTTTTTACGAAAACTAGTGTTTGAAAGAACTCAGAAAATATGTGAAACCACTTTGAATTTCTAGAAATTTCCCACGTTGAAATCAATTAGGGCCTTTCTGCATAAAACCCAGATCATGGATTTTTAAAATTTGGCTTCGTTTTCCAATAATAAGCAATCGAAATTCACCTATTTAGCCACCTGCGAAAATTGGTTTACCCAGTGGTTGCTTTCTTTTGTTCGCTGGATTCATATGATCTTTCATATTAACTTTTCCATTAATGTAATTATCTATAATACATGCTTCCACGGATGTCCTACTTGACTGCTTGATGTCAGTGACATTGTTCGAGAAGGAAACTGACTTCACAAAACAGTGCAAGTCCAGAGCATGCGTATTGGGCAAACATGTTTTTGCTAGACATGTCATCCAAATATCCTGTATGAGATCCAATATTGTTATCTACAGAAGCATTAGCACTTCCTGAAGGATCTGAACTTCCACTCCTATCATAGTCCTTTGTCGGACAAGAATGAGTCTAATGATTCCACTCTTTGGCTAGTGGTGACGGTGTAAATAAGGACCTGGTGACGGTGTAAATAAGGACCTCCTGTAGACCGCCATTATGTCAACTGGATCACTTTCAGATCGAGTAGATCCTACTGTTAGCTCTATCCTATCATCTATAAAGCTATCTAATTCTGATTCTCCTTCAATGTTATTATCACATTCATCATTATCATCTGTAAACAAGTCATCATCTTAAGAAACCTCTGATTCCTCATTAATGAATAGTTGGGCAGAGTTCTTTGAATAGCTTTTTCTATTTCAGCAGTGCTTAAATGTTAATATTCACTTCAACTATTGCTTATCTGAGTGACCAGTTCTGTGTAGCTAAAATTTTCATTTTAAAGTTGTTTGACTTCACTATTTCTGGTGAAACATCAGAAGAAATAACAAAATGATTCTCCCTTGTCTTTGACATTTTAGCTGTGGAAATATGAGCTACAACATCTCCCATATGTATTTCAAATGGAAATAAAACTTGAATGTCCACTAAGTTCAACAGAAAAAAAAAAAAAGTAAATATTATTGATGGGATGATCTATGCAAGAATAACCATAGAGCTAATTAAGATCAATGATGCTTGGCCAAATTAAGATCCCTGCTGAGTGTTCAGCAAAAGTTATGCAATACAATGGATCCCCAACTTCCCTCTCTTCAAGCCCATAACTTCATCCCAACTTCCCTCTCTTCAAGCCCATAACTTCACCCCAACTTCCCTCAGTTTTAAATATCTTGTAGTTTCACCTTGTATAAGGCCCAAAACATGACACATAGTCTTAATCATTAATCCTATCAAGAAGCCCTCTTCTAACCTTCTCTAATAGGGGACTGGAAATTAATTTAGGAAATCATCATTTAATGTAGTACAAAAATTCCATTATTTGCATTCAAAAGGGAGAAAATGCAACTCACAGATGCATCAAACATGGAAAATAATATTGGGAGCAATAGACTTGTGTGAAGTTCAAATGAACTAGAATCTGAACAAACCCCTCATTGTCATTGCTCTATTTATGGAAAAATTTATTAGTAGAATAGTATTTCATTTTTCACTTGGAACAGGCATTGAAAGTGAAGTGGATGGACAAGCTCTTTTGGGACTCCTGGACTGCACCTTTTTGAAAATTGGTAAGGTGCGACCTTCTGGAGAAGTTTTAAGTTAGTAAGACATTTTTTTTGTTTGGCTAGCGTACTAAGGGCCATCTACCATTATTGAACTATTTTTGAAGATCCTTTAAAATTTCAAGTAAAAAGGAAAAAGAGACAACTGCTCTTTTCTAGCATACTAGAAAACAACCAAAATAAGAGCAATCTCTGACTCTCCAAAAACACCAAAAAACTCATTAACAAAATTCCTACACCTTTGTCTAATTGCAAACACATTTGATGTCAATCGGGTCTAGCTCCACTAGTTAGGTGGAATGATTGTTATCCTCCCTACAACGGTTCTATTCCCGCCAATGACATGTTGATATGTCCTTTGGCGCTAAGGAATTTGCTTAAGCCTGGGTGCCATCCTCAAAATGAGGCAAAGTTCCCTGGGTTTTCAAGGGATATATTTTGCAAAAGGAATTTTAGCCAATTGGGTCTAGCCCAGGCAATTAAGGTGGAATGTTATCCCTCCACACCCAGGACCAATTCTCACAAGTGAAATGTTGACCTCTTAATGAATGTATTATTGATTGCCCCGAGCCCCAAAGAATTTGGGTTTACCCTGGATACCATCCTAAGATAGAGCACCTGATGTAGGCACTAGAGATAAGAATAGACAGATTTCCCTTTAATTTTGACTAGATGAAATGTGCAAAAATCATCAATGTTCATGGAATATACTGTGGAGACAGTGCAAGGATCTCTCCACTAAATTTTAAAATAAATAAAAGCACGGTTGGCCCGAAAAGTAGCTTTGTTAAAAGGAATAAAGCTAAACTTAGAAGGTTTTGTTTGAATGGTATGACCTGAAGATTTGTTTATATGCTACCCATCCATGGAGAAAGGCTAAATATGAGAAAATGTCAAGTGTGCATTATAAACATAATAATCCAAAACTCAATATTCATATTATAGGCAACGGTGTCCCCCCCTCCTTGTTTGGTTATCCCATTGATCCCTTATCACTGGAATCTCCCCTGATAGCTTGAACCCATGCACCAAGCCCTGCATGTGCTAACCCTAGGCCTCAACAAAAAAAATGAAAAAGATATGAAGCAACATCCTGCTCAACTTTTGGATTAAATCTGTGCAGCTTATGCCTAGATCTAAACACGGCATCAATGCGGAGGCATAGGTAATGGGAATACACCTATAATAGGATTTTTAAATATCATGCTAATACATCACTCTTTTGAGACGTTGTTGACTCTGCTCATAATATAAAATATATTTCATAAATTCCAATGTAATTTTAAAATAACAACATAACTGATTATTCAATTAAATACTACCCATGTAGAGAGTAAAACAATGAAGTCTAGGAAGAAATTTACAGGTTAATATGAGACTTTGAGACTTTGGTAAGTTGTATTATCACAGCTAGACCTTATTTGAGACTTTGGGGGCCTTATTTGAGACTTTGGTAAGTTGTATTACCACAGCTGGATGTAGTTGTGATTTACACTATTGCGTGGAGGATATATGGACCCTTTGGGACTAGTTAACATAAGGAACAAGTGTGAAGAAATTGTGTGTATTAGTTAGGAGCCCTGGATGAGTTTCACTGCCTGCTGTGCATGTAATCTTGGTAGGATTGGAGGCTTGTAAATCTTGTTACCATCAAATACAAGAAACTATCCTTCCAGAATCTATTTCCTTGTAATATTGTGTTGAGTTGGTGGTCAAAATTATATGTATCAGTGGTATGTAAGTTTCTCAGTAATGAATATATCAAATTGAACTCTTTTGGGGTTTCAATGATATGTTATTTTTTCACTATCATAAGATAACACCTACAAAAACATCTATATGATGTGTCTGACAAAATTTCTAGCTGAAATATTCACTGAAAAAATCAAAAGTTTGTGGTCAATTGGGAAGTTTCCTTGTTTGGAATTTTACACCTAGTTATAAGCAATCAAGTGCAAGCAAGACATTGATGATTGAAACAAGAGCATTCAATCATTGCATAAGGTTTTTATTTAAGGTAGTGAAAGCCAATCACTTTAGGGAACATGCACCTAAACTCAAAGCAGAAACTCTTCAGGGAACATGCACCTAACCACAAAGCAATTAAGAGGGTCAACGTTGTTAAAACTTCACACAACTTGATCATAACCAAAACAATTAGCAAGAAGTCATGTCAATCACCAACGAAACAATGTAAGAACCTAAATTCAAGCATAATTTCTTACACAAACAAAAGAATGCTACATCTGTGTTGGAAAAACAATGATAAACTACTTGGCCAAATTCTTCTGAAGAAGCACAAGATCACATCAAGCAACGAGCAGGGATCATCTACATCATTAATCCAAAGAGCTCAATACTGTAGTGATACCCATGAGAAAACAACACCAACAATGAGCTATCCATGTAGATCAAGATAATCACAGAGTTACTTCATCAATGCACACATATGGTGCATGAAATCCATTGAAGAAAAGACATCAATATCATAGAAGATACCCTTATTCTCAACAAGGCACCCCTAGCATTCATTCAACAAGGAATACAATGTCACTAAAAGCATTTGTAAAACCATCTAGAACAAGCAGGTTTAAATTTTGAAATATAACTGGAAAAAAACTATGCCTCCCAAGCAAAAACGTGCTTCAAAAATAGAGTCACTAATATATATCATATTGCAAATTTTAACAAGACTTCTTGCTTAGAAACAAACATCATTTATATACAACATTTCACCTTTTTCTATGGGCTGGACCTTTGAGAAAAGTTTCATGGTTAGAATCCAAAATAAGCGTTCTCTTTCATGGTTCATCATTGGAACCTTGCATGATTCAAAGCAACGGTTACATCACCATTGAGATGTTATCATCAAAACCAGTATAAAAACCTCTTGAATAGCATATCCTCTACACATCACCATAACAAGTAAATACTCACGCTATAAAGCATATAAAACAAGATTGCACAATATTATAAAATACCTCGTCAATAACAAAAGATGGAAAAGAATTTGAAATGATCAGTCATATTTGACAATCGTAAACAACATAATTTCCAAATAAAGTTTTGTTCAATAGTCTTGAAGAACTAGAACCACGACAATCTAGCTACACCAATGGTGCAAATCCTTAACAAATGTGGCAATTTTTTTTTTAAACATGGTATACTTGATCATGTTACTTATACAGGTTTCCATCTATTTTACCAGTCTCCAAAGAGCAACTCACTGGTGAGATGATGCAGGCTACGCTACAATAGGCCAATAATATTTTTATCTCCACAGTTAATATACAAGTGAGGGTACAAAACCTACATCTTTGAACTACTTGTGCTCCTGAGCAATACAAGTAGTGATGCATCTATTGGGCTCTAGGCACAACAATTTCTGGGAGGGAACATGGTGGCAAAAAAACAAAGAAACAAGAAACAAAGTTGTCAGCATTAAGAAATATTGTTACCTGACATCCATTGATCATATTCCAAAGAACAAAGATAATGTTTGTCCTCACCAAGAGAAGATCAATTCCCGTTGGCTAAATACCTGGAACCACAGTTGCCAAATCCTGTTGAATGCAAAACAAGTGAAGAAAGCTTTAAATCATACATCAATATCACCATGTCTCCCATTTGTATTTAAAATGGAAATAAAACTTGAATGTCCAATGACTTCAATAGAAAAAAAGTAAATGTTATTTATGGGATGATCTATGCAAGAATAATCATAGAGCTAATGAATATCAGCGATGCTTGACCAAATTAAGATGCCTGCTGAGTGTTGTTCAAAAGTTATGTAATACAATAGAACCCCAACTTCCCTCTCTTGAAGCCCATAACTTCACCCCAACTTTCCTCACTTCTGAAGATCTTGCAGTTTCACCGTGTATAAGGCCCAGAACATGACACATAGTCTTAATCATTAATCATATTAAGAAGCCCTCTTCTAACCTCCTCTAATAGGGGACTGGAAATTAATTTAGTGCAAAAATTGCATTATTTTCATTCAAAAGGGAGAAAATGCAACTCACAGATGCATCAAACATGGATTATAATACTGGGAGCAACAGACTTGTGTGAAGTTCAAATGAACTAGAATCCCAACAAGCCCCTCATAGTCATTGCTCTATTTATGGAACAATTTACTAGTAGAATAGTATTTCATTTGTCACTTGGAATAGGCATTGAAAGTCAAGTGGATGGATAAGCTCTTCTGGGACTCCTGGACTGCACCTTTTTGAAAATCGGTAAGGTGGGACCTCCTGGAGAAGTTTTAAGTTAGTAAGACTTTTTTTTGTTTGAATAGCGTACTAAGGGCCATCTACCATTATTAAACTATTTTTTAATATCCTTTAAAGTTTCAAGTAAAAAGGAAAAAGACACGACTACTCTTTTCCAGCATACTGGAAAACAGCCAAAATAAGAGCAATATCCAAATGTCCAAAAACACCAAAAAACTCATTTCCAAAATCCCTACACCTTTGTCTAACTCCAAACACATCTAATGTCAATTGGGTCTAGTTCCACTGGTTAGGTGGAATGATTGTTATCTTCCCTATAATGGTTCTATTCCCGCCAATGACATGTTGATATGGGCTTTGGCCCTAAGGAATTTTCTTAAGCTTGGGTGCCATCCTCATAATAAGGCAAAGTTCCTTGGCTTTTCTTGTGATATATTTTGCAAAAATTATTTTAGTCAATTGGGTCTATCCTAGGCAATTGAGGAGGAATGTTATCCCTCCACACCCAAGACCAATTCTCACAAGTGACATGTTGACCTCTTAATGAATGTATTGTTGATTGCCCCAAGCCCCAAATAATTTGGGTTTACCTTGGGTACAATCCTGAAAATGAGAGAAAATGCCAAGATATATATTCCAAAAAAAAATTGTAAATTGGGGCTAGGCTGGGTGGTAGTGAGGAGTGTTAACCTTCCAACCCAAGAGAAATTCCCACAAGTGACACATTCAGCTCTTGATGACCATATTGTTGTCACATTCTTCACTCATGTGTTGACAAAGCCTCAAACTTCTGCAGAATCAAGTTTTCCCTCACCTCATGGGGTTTCAAGCTCCTACTTTTCATATAAGCATAAATTTTCTCTTTTATAGGTTTTCTAGTTTTTTATTTCAATTTCTTGCTAGCTTTTATAAATTTTCCTTGATTTTCTTTTTTCAAGCCCTTCTTGAGTTATTGTTAAGTACAACTTTTGCAACACTGTTGCAAAATATTTTACGATGTATATTAATGAATTTTAGTTGTACCTTATCAAATACAAGGCAAAATATCTTGGAACATTTCTGAATTCTACATTAATAAAACTATAAGAAAGGCCCATTGTTGCAAACTTTCTACATAGCTCAAGGTGTCTACTGTAGTTGTAATACCGTTTCTTTCCAATTTTTGATAAATGGAAAACATCAATGTTGTATTTTTGTAAATCTACATCAGTCTAAAGAAATCAAAACACTGAAATAAACTCATTTCTAATAGACCTAGCATGTTTCCAATGGAGAAATTAGAGCCAACTTCTCTTCATCTTTAATATGAAAAGTATTTATATGCCTATCTAAGGTGAATTTTATGGCTTCTTCAGTGCAAAAATACAACATATTGATAATTCGACCTTGTTGTAGATTCTTCACTCTTGTGCGTATTTGATCTTGCTCTAGATTAGCCTTTCAAGCTATTTATGACATCACTTTGTACCTGAAGTCTGGAAGGTGAGTATTACGCAAGGTTACTTGCATTACGACTAGAATGGAGCAACATTTCTTGGTTTAAGCCTATTTTCTTCCCAGGATATGTTTCAAACGACACTTATAGTAGCATCACATATTATTCCAGCAATGAGGCCCCATGAACAGTACTCTATGACAGCTTTGTGAAAGTGAATTTGAAGGTGACATTGGCATGAGAAAAATCATTTATATTCGTTAAAGTTACTAGCAATATTCCCTAATCTTATATAGCATCTCAGCCCTCCACATGAGCACCATGTGATCTAATTTCAAATGATGACTATGTAGTGCTTTGAGAATTGAATTATGGCAACACTTTGGAAACTCTTTTTAGGAGATAGAAACAACTACTAACAACACTAAGGAAGCCTATATATACCTCACTTCGGGACCTTCTCTAAGAAATTTTTGTAACTATACTTCGACCAACAGAAAAGGTATCATGCCAGCATATTAAGCAATACTAGTTATGGGCTTGGATCTATTGACAATGGCGGAAAAAGCACCTATTTATGAGTAGTTACAACAATCCACTTAGAATAGTCTATATTTTGTAAGGATGCTTTCATTTTAAGAAACACTCTAGTAGCAGCCAAAATTTGTTCCACTTTGATATTTGTTATTCACATCGCTTTGAAAAATGTTCTTGGACTAGACGAGATCTGGTGGCTAGAGAACAAAATCTAATCAAAGAAAAATGTTCTTAGACTAGAGTGTGTGAGAGAGAAAGGGATCAAACTGAAGTAGAATCTTCTCTACATGATGAACTAACTACCTTTCTACATGATTGTAACTCACCCATCACCTCCCTCACCCCCTTGATACTCTTCCTTTCTCCAAGATTAAAAAACTGTTAATCTAGGTTGTCATTGATGTCAATATACAAGTGTTTGTGATGGAAAATTCGTTGATACATGATTGGCCATTGATGCCTATTGATCATAATGCTCATAGTGATGAAAGTTTTATATATGATGATATGATGAGATGGAGGACCCAAGTGGATTGAACAGTAGGAGGTCAATTGAACAACAAATGATGCAAGAGGTCAATTGAACAACAACTGAACAACAATTGAATAACAAATGACACAGGAGGTCAATTGAACAACAAATGACGCAATAGATCTAGTAAAGCAATAGGATCAAGAAGCCAAAGAGTAAGATGAATAGTTTATAGAAATCCATCAACAAAATAAGTCATCGAAGCAAGAGAAGCAGGTTATCGCATATGCTCAAGGGTAAGTTGTATTGAAAGAACAAAGAGAAACAGTGACAACAGAGGAGTAAAGAAGAACAACTATCAGAAAAGTGGGGGTAGGAAAGTACGAACTTCCTTGATCATGGCTGAAGTCCCACACTCAATCCTAGCTGTTGATCTCATAGTCAACCCTTATATCACGGTCAATTGTGGGGGTTAAGACCGTTTTTGGATGTGAAGAATAATTTGATTTATATCTCACTATAGCAATTTCAACTATGGCTCGACTTTACAAAATGCGTGTAGGATGGAAGAAGTTATGTCATGTATAATATCTCCTTTGACCTTAAATGCATGAATAATATCTCCAACCTTCTTGCACGCATTTAAGGTCAGGTATAATATCTCCAACCTTCTTCGACCTTAGCTCCGATACCATATTGAGAAATCAATGCTTATGTGAATTAGGGTTTGATTCCTCTTTCTTGATAATTACTTGTGAATTATGTTGGCTTCTCTTACTTCTTAATTTTTTTATCATTCATCAAGAAATTACCAAATTATATATATATAAGGATCATAAGAATAAGAGACACAATATGGAGGCACTTGTCTAGGGAAAATTCATTATAAGGGGAAAACCTAGTCAAAAACTCTTCCTTCAGTAGATTCAAATAAAGGTGAGACACTTCCAGACTTCTTAGACCTAGACAAAGACCTCTTCCAATCACCAAGTCAGCCCTTCCCTTCAATAGATGCTTCCTATCAAAGTTTGCAAATGACAACCTCCCAGCAACAACTTCTGTCTAGAATTTCGCACCCCCAATAGTAGAACTTTGACCCCCAACAACAAAATTTTGGATTTGCAGTAGACACAAATTTTCGGCCCCAAAAAATTCCTAGAAACTTCGCACGTGTGAGAGATAGATGGGACACAAACTCGAATTAGGTCTTCCTAGTAAACTTTGTCCTTCTCCAGCTACTTCGCTCTATTTTTGCTTCTCTTCCTTGAAGATTGAACTTGATGAGTGAATGTGACAAATGGATTGAACTGCCTCTCATTATATAGCCTTTTCACTCAGTTGAATTGCCCTAATATAGACCGAGTTCATGGGGATAGGGACGAATTCGTGTGGAGGTGACAAATTACCTTTTTGACTTAAAAATAATTCTTTTTACATGATACAAAAGCCCATCGAGGATCTAATAAAAATTTCAATGACTCTAATGACTCAAGAGAAAACCTAGAAGCCTTCAATGGAGGCTTTGACTTAGAAAAATTTGACCCAAGCATGAAACCCATGCTTTAATAAGTCATTCTCTTTAATAACAATTTTTTTTTTTACAATTACAATTTATGAAGACCGAAGCTAGTTACATTCTTCAACACAACAAACCCTTAATCTATTAACCCTATATTAGAAAAGTAATGTAGTTTTTAATTGGAAATACAAACCATGGGATGAACCACCATGTGCCATAAAACAACGAAAAGAAAAAACTTTGCCATAACACATTGAAAATCAATTAAAAAAACTACCCAATGTTTTTTATGGGTGTTTCCCCTGAACCCCTATTTAGGTAGAGGTACTACACCCACCCCCCTCCCAACAAATCTCTCGAGCAAGGGAGGCCTATGCCTCACCTCTGACCCCTTTGAATGGGGGGGGGATTACACCCCCCATAGACCCCCCCGTTCTATCTCTAAGAATGAATCGTGAATGGGGATAGCCATAAAAAGAATATATAACATACCTAACACTTGGCTTTTCCTTTTGGATGAGTAGAGATAGACTAGGAAGATTCCAAACTTGAGGATTTAACCTGAGGTTACTTTCCAATTTCATTAGTTTATATTTAACAAATGAGTTGACTAATGAAATGGTAGGGTTAGTGGTTTCTTATGTTTGCTTGGCCAATTGGCAATCCCAAAAGTAGGCCTTTCTCAACTTTCTCCCCATCCATTATCACAAGGTTTATCTAAGGTTGAGAGATGTCAACTATGCTAAGGTGATGCTACAAGGGGGAATATTCAAGTTTCAATTTCAATTGTAAATCATTATTTATAATAGAGTCATGACAGAACATAACATGCCCAATTGGTTCCTACAAAATATGTGTTTTGTATATTATTGTTTGCATGTGATTTTTCCTCTTTATCAACAATTTTGACAAGGTTCTACATGGACATCATAATGGAAATGAACAATAGAGACAAATAATGTACAAGGACATCAATTGTAATGATGGAAAACCAATTATATAACACTTGAAATCTTAATATCAAGTGGGTATGAGTGAATGGAAGGAAGATATGTATATACACCCCACTTATAAAACCAAAAAAAATGGAAATGTTATACATAACCAACTAAATATGATTATAATATGAAAAAAACCAATATCCTCAATTAACAGGTAAAAGAAACATGTATTGGAGCTAAACTTGGATATAAGGAAAATAAGGTATGCTACAGGCAGAGGAAAGTAATGAATGGAAAAGCCCTATTTTATTTTTATTTTCTTTTCAATTCCATTAGTGATAAGGCATACAAATATATAATATGGATGGAAGAGAATGGATGAAAACATTTTGAGCCATCAAAACTTCAATAATGAATAAAATATACATATTGTGATCTACATCTACAATTAGAAAACATAATTGGCATACCACTTCAACCTAGGTTACAAGTTCTTGAGCTGCCTTTTTGCCTCTACTGCTGGCTGGACAGTTTAAACCATGGGGCTAGTAACTGGGTAATATGGAGTACAATCAATTGCTCTAGTCACTCAGGAGAAAACTGGATCCGGGGAGGGTAGCCCTATATGATAGGGGCTGTATTGGAAGGAAATAATAGCTAGCGCATATTGTGTTTTGAAATTCTAATGAAAGAATAATCTCTCCACCATAAACAATATAGACAAATAATGTACAAGAACACCAATTTTAGTGATGGTAAACCAATTATATAACACTTGAAATTTTAATACCAAGTGGGTATGAGTGAAAGAAGGAAGATATGTATATACACCCCACTTATAAAACGAAAAAAAATACAAATTTTATACATATCCAACTAAATATGGTTATAATATGAAAAAAACCAATATCCTCAATTAACATGTAAAAGAGACATGCACTAAAGCTAAACTTGGATATAAGGAAAATAAGGTATGCTGCAGGCAAAGGAAAGTAATGAATGGAAAAGCCCTATTTTATTTATATTTTCCTTTCAATTCCCTTAGTGATAAGGCATACGAATATATAATATGGATGGAAGAGAACGGATGAAAATATTTTGAGCCATCAAAACTTTAATAATGAATAAAAATATACATATTGTAATCTACATCTACAATTAGAAAACATAATTGGCATACCACTTCAACATAGGTTACAAGTTCTCAAACTGCCTTTTTGCCTCTGTGGCTGGCTCGACAATTTAAACCATGGTGTTCGTGACAGGGTAATATGGAGTATAGTCAATTGCTCTAGTCACTCAGGAGAAAACCAGATCTGGGGAAGGTAGCCCTGTACAATAGGGAGATGTATCGGAAGGAAATAATAGCTAGCCCCTATTGTGTTTCGAAATTCTAATGAAAGAAATAATCTCTCCACCATAATGCACTTGTTTGATAAAGGGCCCATGTTTCCCATGCTGCGTCCAACTCAGTAGACCACCATCTAGCTCGGATTCTCCCAGCGGGCTTCCCAGCTAACAAGCTCTTCAGTGAACAAGCCAGCTCCTCCATTTCTATTTATTCTATTTCCATTTTCACTATGTTCCAAGGAATGGAGTATTATCAAGTACCTCCCACTATCCTGGATGGTATTCATGGTTCTACCTTTCCCTCAGCAATCAGTTGATTGAATCATCCCGTTACCCATATCTTATTCTTTTTTTAAATACTTGAACTTCTGAAGCCTACCACAACATTAGACACTCGAAAATCTTGCTAAAATCATGTTACCAATCTTATAGTATCTCGACTCTTTAAATTTCCCTCTAAACTGGTAACAATGTAAACTTTGAAACGGGAACTATAAACTCAAAACGGGAACTCTAGCCAAGAAACCCCGAAAAAACATCAAAAACAGTGTTAAAAGTGAAAAGTGTTGATGCTGGAATAACACCTTTTCTTTTCTTGGGTAAATTTTCAACATGTTTTAAAAATGGCGGTGAAAACCAATTTTTTGCGCAAAAATTATCCAAAAAACACTCTCAAAATGAAAAGGGTTTATTCTGGAAGAAGACTTTTTTTTTTCAAAAGTTAAATTTCAACATCTCGAAATAATGGCATGAAATATTTTATCATGACCCCGAAAAAACATTAAATTTAAAAAAATAATGAAAACATAAAATTAAAAAAAAATAAAAAAATAAAAACAATGAAAAAACACAAAAAAATAAAAAATAAAAACCAAAAAAACAAAACATAGATTAAAATATCTATTAAAAGGAAAATATAAAACAAAAAAAAAAATGAAAAAAAAAATCAATCATAAAATGTAAAAAGAACGAAATTAATGATAAGAACTAAAAAACTAAAAAAAAAAAAAAAAATTATAAACAATTAAATAGTAAAAAAAATATTTTAAAAAAATGGGGAAAAAATGAGTAATCTTGTAAACCAAAAAAAATTGGCAAAATAAAATATATATGAAAAAAAAAACAAAAAAAAAAAAAAACAAAAAACAAACAAACAAACATTTAAAAGAAACAAAAAATTAAGTGGGTGAAAATAGAAAAAAAAAAAAAAAAAATAAAAACAAAAAAACAAGAAAACAAAAAAATTAAAAATTAAAATTAAAAACAAACTAAATTTAAAAAAAAAGTAGAAAATTAAAAAATTAAAATTAAAAGCTACTAAAATTAAGATTAAAATGTTGATTACTTAAAAAACAAATATAAAAATATATATAAAAGACAAAAATTAAAAAACAAAAAATGTTAAAAAAATTATCTCACAAACCATAAAAGAATTTGGAAGACAAAAAAACAAAATTAAAATATATATATGATGATGATGATGATGATGATGATGGTGGTGGTTAACGTCCGCTGAGACCAAATAATGGTCTATCCGACCTAAAGAAACAAATTATCTATTTTGATTTAAGATTTTATTCCTATGCTCAAAAAGCTTGGAGAGAAGCCTCCCGAGCTCACTATACTTTTGACATTGTAAAAGGCTAAGAAGGTTAGTATTGTAACAAAGATTGTGAAATTGAGATCTAATGTGGTTATACGCGGGGCACTCTAAGAGGAAGTGGTTTTCATCCTCGATGTTCCTATTCTCACATATATGGCAGATCCTTTCCGTCCATGGCGTTTTAGGAACTGCCCAAATAGAGAAATTTAAAAAAAAGATCAGAAAAAACTGGGAAAAAAAAAAGAAATTAAAAACAAACTAGTTTAAAAAAAAAGATAGAAATTAATGAAAAAATTTTAAAAACTAATAAAATTAATATTAAAAGAAAACAAAAAAAAATTCAAATTATAAAAAACAAAAAAAAAAGTGTATTTTTTATTGAAAAAAAAAATGTAATTAATTTTTATTAAACAGATATTTTGTTTAAAAAAAAAATCAATTTTTTCTTTTTTTTTTTTAAACGTTTTCTATTATTAAAAACAAATTTTACTTTTATTTCTATTTTTTATTTAAAAATAAAATTATTCAACAGATATTTTATATTTAAAAAAAATAAACCTATATTTTATATTTAAAAAAAAAATTACATTAAATTTTTTTTTTTAAACAATGTTGTAAAAAAACAAAAATGAAATTTTTTTTTTTTTTTAACAATTATTTTTTTTAAAACCATTTTTTTTGTTATAATTAAGAATAGTTTTTTTTTTTTTTTTTTAAAACCATTTTAATTTTTTTTTATTTAAAATTTTAAAAAGTATTAAAAAAAAATTAAAAATTTTAAAAATGAAATCGGTTTTTTTCTTTTTAAATTAAAAATTTTAAAAATTAAAAATTTTAAAAATTAAATAAAATTTTAAAACTTAAAAATTTTAAAAAATTAATATCGTTTTTTTTTTTTTTTTTTTTTTTAAATTAAAAATTTTAAAATTTTAAATTTTAAAAATTAAATGTTTTTTTTATTAATTAAAAAAAAAAAAAATTTGGCGCAGGCCGCTTCGCCCCCGGTAGCGCCACCACGGGCGGCCGGGGGCAGGCCCTCGATTCTGGGAATCGAGGGCCCGCTCCCCGGCTGCCCGTGGTGGCACTGCCGGGGGTGGAGGGCCTACACGCAGGCCACTCCGCCCCCGGCAGCGCCACCACGGGCGGCCGGGGGGCGGGCCCTCGATTAATACAAAGCCGGCATTGTGCCTGTTCTCTACAGAAGGTATATAGTTCATAATTTACTATTACCCCAATGCACACAGTTTCAATTATGAAATTTCCATGGTGCGTTTTACGATTAGATCTGCCATATATATTAAACTGGGTGGTTTTAACGTGATCGATGCAGGGTCCCATGCAAGAAGAAGGGAGGATTACAGTTCACCATAAATGGGCATGACTACTTTGAGCTGGTTCTGATAAGTAATGTTGGGGGAAGAGGTGACGTGAAGGCAGCGTGGATAAAAGGGTCAAACAGTACCGAATGGGAACCCATGAAGAGAAACTGGGGAGCGAACTGGCAAAGCAATTCTTATCTGAATGGACAGAGTTTATCTTTCAGAGTGACCATAAGCAGTGGAAAAACGTTCACCATGTACAATGTCGCCCCATCTGATTGGAAATTTGGACAAACATTCGCCGCGTCTCAATAGTTTAAATGAATGGCGTTCACTGCTATTAGGCGATTTGGTCAAACAATTCTGATCGAATTCAGAGCATTATTCTAATAAAATGTTGATGGTTGCAAGCATCAACGTTTCCCGCACTGATCCTCTGATATTATCACTCTAAATCGCGTTGGTTATAAACTGTACCATTTAATATATCGAGCTTTCGTAGAATGTCTAGGTGGATGTGGAGAAGCTTAGCCCGAAGAAAGTTAATGGGCTCCCCTCGGCCTCTCATGTGATTTGTTTGTGATATTTACATTATTCCTATATGTTGAGTTCTCTCGCCATGTTTTATAATTCTTATTCGTTGAATTCTGCTTCAATGGCTTATAATTTGCTTTTAATATAGGTTAAAATGTTTTAGATAATGTTTATCTTCTGCTCTTTAAAAATATTAAAAACAATTCGATTATGATGTAATAATTTTTAAAGAAAAATAATAATTGGATTAAGGATTTTGTTGTCTTGAAAACCTATGTTTTTTTATTTCGATTGAACTTTTTGATGTGATTAATGCAATTCCTTTATGTAACATATTGATGTTTTAGTTATCTAAATAATCCCTTCAAAAATGAAAACATGTATATTATAAAAAATTAGCAAATATTATGAATATATATATAAAAGTGGGCATATAAGTAATTATTATTTTTTATTTTTTATAAATTTTAAAAAACGATATTAGTTTTTTAAAATTTTTAATTTTTAAAATTTTATTTAATTTTTAAAATTTAAAATTTTTAAAATTTAAAATTTTTAAAATTTTTAATTTAAAAAAAAAAAAAAAAAAACCGATTTCGTTTTTAAAATTTTTATTTTTTTTTTTAATAATTTTTAAAATTTTAAATAAAAAAAAAATTAAAATGGTTAAAAAAAAAAAAACTATACTTAATTATAACAAAAAAAAATGGTTTAAAAAAAATAATTGTTAAAAAAACATAAAATTAATTTTCATTTTTTTTTTTTTTAAACATCGTTTAAAAAAAAAGTTTAATGTAATTTTTTTTTTAAATATAAAATATAAGTTTATTTTTTTTTTTTTTAATATAAAAGATCTGTTGGATAATTTTATTTTTAAATAAAAAATAGAAATAAAAATAAAATTTGTTTTTAATAATGAAAGAGATTGTTTAAAAAAAAAAAATTAAATTTTGATTTTTTTTTTCAACAAAATATCTATGTTTAATAAAAAATAATTACATTTTTTTTTTTTAATAAAAAATACACATTTTTTTTTTTTTTTTTTTTTTTTTTTTTGTTTTTTTTTTTTTTTTTTTATTTGAATTTTTTTTTTTGTTTTTTAATATTAATTTTGTTAGTTTTTAAATTTTTTTCATTAATTTCTAATTTTTTTTAAACTAGTTTGTTTTTAATTTTTTTTTCCCCGGTTTTTTCTAATGTTTTTTTTTTTTTTAATTTATTTCTCTATTTTTACTTACTTAATATATATATATATATTTTAATTTTGTGTTTTTTTTGTTTTCCAAATCCTTTTATGGTTTGAGAGATAATTTTTTTAACATTTTTTTTTTAAACATTAATTTTACTATTTTTAAAATTTTTTTCATTAATTTTTTTAATTAGTTTGTTTTTAATTTTTTTTCCCTAGTTTTTGCTCATGTTTTTTTTTTCCCTCAATTTTTACTGACTTATATATATCTATATTAATTTCATTTTTTATTTCCAAATTGTTTTATGGTTTATAAGATATTTTTTTTAACATTTTTTATTTTTTATTTTTGTCTTTTTTTTATATATAATTTTTTAGAGAGAATTATTTCATTTGGATTGAAAATTTAATTAACGATGTATAAATATGTAAAATATCGAAAATTAAAAATATCGACCTTCTTCTTTAAATATGCAAATCAATAAAAACCTCACTACAAAAAAAATAAAAATAAAAATAAAAACAAAAAACTATGAAGAGGAAGACCACTTCCAAAATTATTAAATTTACAAAATAATTATTTACATTTCATACATTAGAAAAGTTAAAGTCAAGAAAACAGGCTTTTTAAAAAAAGGGTCTAATGCAGAATAACCACTTTTTTAAATCGGCATGACAATCACTACCATTCTAAAACGCAATGTACATAACAAGAATTTAAAAAAACTAAAGTGCCAAAAACTATGCTCTAAAAAAACATGTGTGTTCTTCATCACCCCTTTTCAAAATCGGGTCAATTTTTTGTTATCTCTACAAAACGGGTAACAGTATCAGTTCCCATTTCAAAGTTTACATTGTTTGGTTGTAAAATACTAGTATTCACTGGAATCCATGCTGAAAACTAATCCTAAGAGCAAGGTGACCTCCTAACTCCACTATCAAATCTTAAATGCCTACAGATTAACAGACAATACTTGCGCATACACTAGTATCGATTTTTGAATTGAATTTCACTTGCAAACAAACAAGAACAAGGTTGCAGCTTACCTGGAATGC